>CM069153.1:35469789-36132568 GCA_035221665.1 Okamejei kenojei
TGCTGAAATGGGTTTGACAGCTGGCTAAGCTTTGCCTCCAAACGTAGACAGCTTTCAGAACTAATAAATATTTTGAATGTCCACTAATGTTTCTGTCATTCAGAAACATTTAAAAAAACTACATGTTTAAGAAGGAACTGCAGATGCTGGAAAAATCGAAGGTGGATAAAAATGCTGGAGAAACTCAGCGGGTGAGGCACCATCTATAGAGCGAAGGAAAAGGTGACATTTCGGGTCTGAAGAAGGGTCTCGACCTGAAACATCGCCTTTTCCTTCGCTCCATAGATTCTGCCTCACCCACTGAGTTTCTCCAGCATTTTTATCAACCTTTAAAAAAACTACAAATCTGTTTATTAATTATTACGTTGTGCCTACACGCTAGCAAATTATTAATTTTAAGCATATCGTTTTTAATAATAATCTGAACATAAAAACCCCTTGAATTTAGATAAATACATTTTTTTTTAGTAAATAACGGAGCACGTTGATCCTTGGCTTTAGTCTACTGGCACAGTTTTTTTGCAATATCAGAACATAACATAGAGATAGATGTGAACTAAATTGGTCCCTTGAGCATGCTTCACCAGTCAATAAAATTATAGTTGATCTAGTCTTGGCCTCTGTACTGCTTTCTTGGTTTCTTCTCAAACACTTTGACTTCCTTACTGTTTGAGTGCCTGTCATTTTCCACTTTTAATGTGTCTCTCCATAGCTCTCCGGGTGGAAAGTCCAAAGATCCTAGATACTCTGAGGGAAAAAATATCCTCCTCATCTCTGCCTTAAATCAGTGACCTCTTTAATTTGAAACCGTGTCTCCATCAAGGGGGAGTTGAGAATAGGTTATAGGAAATAAGTGATGAGACGGAACTGATGCCGTTTCTCTGAGAGCCTTTATCAATTTGATGGGCTGACCTGTCTGCGTCTATGTCATAATGAACTGCATATGGATTGAATATGAATGTATATATAGTTCAAGATAAGCCCATTAGGGGAAACATCTTCTCAGTATGCACTCCAAATCCAATGAGTTTAACCATACCTGCTCATAAATTAATCCCTTCATCTCTGGAACAAACCTAGTGAAGCTTCCCCACGCTGTCTCCGATATAAATAAAGAATGGAGACCAAAACTGTACGCATTATTCCAGGTGCAGTCTCATTGTAAAACTCGCATCAAATTTATACTGCTTTTTACACTCCCTACCCCATGCTGTAAAGCTGAACATACATGCTAATTCCTAATTACTTTCTGTACCTGCTACTGACATTTTGTTTCTCATGTATTAGGAGCCAAGATCCTTTTGCACTCTGACATTTTTTTAATTTTGCCCAATTTAAGTAATAATTTTCTTTCTCATTCTTTCTTCCAAAGTGGATAACTTTATATTTCTCCATTTTATACCCCACCTGCATGCTTATTGCTCACTCACATAACCCATCCATAACTCTCCATGAGCTCTTTGTGCCCTCTTCCCACTTTGGTAAACCAACAGTCATTATTTCATCAACAAATTTGCTTCCAGTGCAGCCCCTTACTTAAAGTTACAAATGTAGATTGTGAACAGTTGAGGTTCCAGCATTGATTCCTACAGTACCCATTAGTTACTGTAAATTGATTAGTAGAGATTATTTTTTAATGACTGCAAACTGTTAGTTAGCAGCTTCTATCCATTCTAATATATTACTCTCAATTTAGCTTTATGTGTTTCATGCACTATCATGTACAGTCATTTTGTTGAGAGATTTAGGTTTGGGTCCATGTCGGCCATTGATCACACGTTCACACAAGCTCTGTTATCCCATTTATGCATCCACTCCCTACACACTCGTGGCAATTTTACAGAGGCCAATTAACCTACAAACCCACATATCTTTGGGTCGGGGGAGGAAACCTGAGTGCCCGGCGGAAACCCATGTGGTCACAGGGAAAACGTGCAAACTCCACACAGAAAGCACCAGTGGTCAGGATTGAACCAGTGTCTCTGGCGCCGTGAAGCATCGGCTCTATCAATTATGCTGCCACAGTGCCGCTCTCTACTCAATAATACTCAATAATATTTTGTAGTTTCATACCATTTAAATAATAATTTGCTTTTTCACTTTTTCATCCAGAGTGGATAATCTCACATTATCCAGTCTCCTTTCAATGCCAATCTATTATTCCCAACGTCCTCTGGAGCAATGGATGGATTCCCAGGGCAAGTGCTGGGAATTGTGATGGTTACATGTTTCATCGCTGGACTCAGCAAGTGCATTACAGGGCAATCTTTGGCCATCCAGCATGCTTTATACCCAATGTGGGACTTTGTTTTGGAATATAATCACTTTTGGTACATGGCTAATGTAACAGACAACCTGTGCATGAACAGCATTAAGACAGTAAAAGAGTAAAGCAGACTATAAGAGGTTGTATAAGTATGTAAAAAGGAAAAGATCAGTGAGTGTTCGCTACAGACCGGGGCGGGAGATTTTATGATGCAGAGGAAGGAAAGGGCCGAAGAATTAAATAAACATTTTGTGTTTTTATTCATGGAGGATGCAAAAAATAACTTCTATTAATTAATGGAGAACCATGGTTTCAGTGCAAATAATACGTTTTTTTTTTAATCTACTAGAGAAGTTAATGAACTTTGGTAGATATTACCAGATGCTTTACGTCCGAGGTTTGGAAACGAAGACTACAGATGGATACTCTGGTTCAATTCTTCCAAAGTTCAAGAAATTCTAGAATGAGAATTGACAGATTGGATGATAGCAACCGGGGCCCAACTATTTAAAGAAGGAGTGAAAGAGGAAACTGAGTTACTGTCCTGTTAGCCTGATATTTGGTCACCTTGTGAGAAGTCTCAGTTGCCTCAGCAAAGAATTGAGATTGAATTTAGGGTCCGAAGAATCCATTAGCCTTTGTGCCAATGGAATCTGTGCTACAGTCAGCTGGAATCCACAATAAAACTGTGATATAAGGACACCTAGAAAATAATACCATTGAGCAGAGTGAAAGGGGATTTTTGAATTTTACTTCGGAGTCAAGTAAGTGACTTTGTGAAGACCCCGCCAGCACGCTTGCGCGACATATCGTCGACCGCATGCGAAGCGACAGGCAGGGAGGAGGGTCGCTCCTCTACTGCAACGGACCTGCAGGTAAGGTAAACTAACCTGCGGTTGGTTTTTCTTCACCCAGAGACGCGGGCAGTCAGCGGCGGCAGCAACAGACCGGAGTCGGGCAAGCCCGTTGACCCAGGAGGGTCCGGGCTCACAGACTCGCCGTTGGTAGCGTCGGCAGAGCGGCAGCCCGACTCAACACCACAGCCCGCAGGATCACTGCGGACTGACGGCAACAACGCTACCCGGAAGTCAGGCAAGCCCGTGACCCAGGAGAGTCCGGGCTCGGTGACTGCCATTCGCGGGTAGCGAAGGCAGAGCAGGAGCTCCGACTCAACGCCGCAGGCCGCAGGAATACCGCGGACTGACGGCAACGCTACCCGGTAGAGGTAGCGAAGACAGAGCAGGGGCCCCGACTCACAACATAGGCGGAAGACTTGCTGTTAGCGGCAGTATATATTCCCGCATGAGAATCTGGTCACCATGGGAGCTGGGGGGGGGGGGGGGGGGGGGGGGGGAGTGCGCTCCTCCACGGCAGCACCCGCTCCGCAGGCCGGGCTAAGAACGGGGAAATCGGGGAGCCCAGCGCAGCCAGGACCCGACTCTCCACCACGGCTGACTATGGAACCACATGGTGGTAGGAGCACCACGCGGGAGCAGGGTAGGGAAGACCCTGACTCCCTACCACTGTCACCTAAACATAGGGACAGTGGCATGAAGGTGCGTAAACGTGTTCCCCACTCTGCAGCACGTTCTGTCTCCCCTCCAATGCAGGTCACCAGAGGACGGACCAGCGGAAGAACCGCACTAAGGTCGAAAAGCCCCGCTGCAGCGGCCGGCGTCAACTTGCCACCGGAGCAGTCCGCCAGATCGCGGGCCGGTGAGGGATCGAGGTCTGAATGGGGGCCTCGCTGGTGCGGCCGGTGCAGACTCACCACCGGGGGAGCCTGCCAGATCGCGGGCCGGTGGTAAATCATCTCGGTCACCGCACCCCGCGTTAGCGGCTGGACATGACCGAACGTCGCCTTTAATCGAGGTCTGAGTGTGAGCCCCGCAGGTGCGGCCAGCGCAGACTCACCACCGGGGGAGCCTGCCAGATCGTGGGACGGTGGTAAATCATCTCGGTCACCGCACCCTGCCCCGGGGGAAGACAGGCGGGAAGCCCGCGCGGATATCGGAGAACCCCGCTTCGGCGACTGGAATCGACACCTCACCGCTTATGTCTTTCCAGACAGGCGGGCCGCCACAGTCCGGAAGACCGCGGACTAGCAGCATGTCCGCGCGGGAGTCGCATAGCCCCGCTGGAGCGGCAGGCAGCTGCATCCTGCCTAGGCACCCTAGACATCACCTCGACGAGGTGCGGGCCGATGGCAGAAGCCTCAGTAGTTCAGGAGAACCTGAGGAAGTCGACTTGCTGTCCGCAGATGCGGTGGCGGTCGCATGGCCCACATGGAGCGACTCCTTGAGCGAGATCTCCCTCAGCAGGATCGGATGTCCTCAAGTCCAGGAGACATGCATCTGGGCCATCCAGCATATCCCCTTCATCGGTGGGGAGTGCCAGGGGTCAGCAGCTGGGTGATGTTGAAAGGGGTTGGGGCAGGAACCTGCAGCATCTGAGAAACCCCAAGAGGAACTTCTTGATGTGGTTTCCAAATTTGCCAAAACTAGCGGCAAGCATTGACTCCTCACAACACACCAGCTGCAGGAACAGGTCTGACCGAGGAATGAACAAATACAAGGCCCCGAACAACTGTGTTTCGCTGAACGTGTCGACATCTGGGGCAACATCAGTCCAGGGATTAGGGCACAGGAGCTCAAACTTCAATAAATCCTGAAATTGTTGACGTCGGGAATCACTGCCTTTGCCAGGTCGATTGATGGCACGGAGATGACGGAGGAGAAGGAAAATGCTCTTGCGCTACTGTGTAACACACAGTACGAGATAAACTCCTTCCGGAAAATCTCTATCAAACCAACTCACAACCCAAAATTCGCGGGTTTGTGCAAAACCTCTGCTCCGCCGCCACCGAGACAGTTGTTTGGTGAAGATCTGCCAAAACAGGTAAAAGACCTGGACGAGGAGGCAAAAGTGGTCGGGTTGATGAAACCACCATCCTCGAGCAGGCCACCGGCGTATCACAGACAGCATCCTTACGCTACGTCTAACAGGCCTCGGGTTCAACCCGACAGGGCAACCAGAACCTATCCACCGGTCGCACCCTATCTACAAAAGCCTTTTTTAGGCAGGGCCCACAGCGACCAGCATGGAAGATGCGCCAACCCCACATCCCTACTACACTACGAACCACAAAAGCCCAGAACATCAAGGCCGCCGGTAACCATGGAGGTAAGGGGGTCTGGTTCTCTTGGGAGTGCTGCATGTATAACCTCACAAGTAGGAGGGAGTTTACATACATTCTGGGATGCATGGGTTTCTGATTGTCACTATCCCAGGGAACAAAGCAATAGACATAACAGCCTTGCTTGTGCCAGGAAACCGACTATTAGACATGCTGCTAAGGTAATTGGTAAACTTGTAGCTACATTCCAGCTGCACAATTTGGGCTGCTACACTATCAAAGCTTGCAAGAGCAAAAATCTCAGCATTAAAAGCGAATGCTGGACATTTTTACAGGCCTCTGCAGCTGCCAAACAAGGCATAAATTGAGCTACAATGGTGGATTAGCAATGTTTGTGATTGTTTTAATCCCATCATTATATCAAACCCATCAGTCGTGTTACAAACCGACGCAAGCGCCAAGGGCTGGGGAGCTACTGACACCACTACCAGCTGGGGCGGCAGATGGGATTGCACGAGTCTACTCTTCTTCAATCACAAGGTATAAACTATTTAGAAATGCTGGGAGCATGTCACGGGCTGCGAGCTTACTGCACAAATCTGCATTATACGCATGTCAGTCTTCAAAATAAATAATACCATATTTAAACCATATGGGTGGTATCAAGTCAATATCTTGTGATGAATTGGCAAAATTAATTTGGCTCTGGTGTATTGAAAGAAATATTTGGATATCAGCTACCTACCTTCCGGTTAAGCTCAATACAGTGGCGGTCACCAGGTCACGAGTATTTAAAAACGACATCAAGTGGATGTTGAACCTCCAAATATTTGCTAAAATTATAGCCAAATATGGAACACCAGATATCGACCTCTTTGCATCCAGGTTGAACCATCAGATACCAACATATGTCTCTTGGGAACCAGATCCTGGGGCAGTGGCGATGGACGCGTCCTCACTATGTTGGGGGAAATGGGTTTTCTATGCTTTCCCCCATTCTGCTTCATCAGTCGGGTATTGCAGAAAATTCAACCAGATTCAGCAACAGGTATACTGATAATACCCGACTGGCCCACACAACCATGGTGCCAGGTGGCCAACAACATGATAAAAGAACCATGGGCACAGGTTACCAAATGCCCGAATTGGGGACCAATCCCATAACAGGGGAAAATCATCCGTGCCATGGTCATCTGAACCTGTTGGCTTGCAGGTTCTGAAGAGGCCACTACTGGAATTCGGGCTGTCATCAAAAACCATGGACATCATACGCATGGTGCAGAGAGTCCACAAATAAGCAGTACCTCACCCACATAAGGAAATGGGAGGTTTTCTGTAGTCGGACCAAGACCACCTACAACTCTGCTACGATCTTCAATGTGCTGGAATCCTCGTGGGCCTTCATTATGATGAGGCCCTCAGTTACAGTGCCATAAACAGTGCCAGGAGTGCACTGTCATCCTATCTCAACATTGGAATGGGATCTCACCAGCCGGTATCCAAACTATGAGGGGTATATTCTATCCAACCCTCCCCGACCATGATGTTATATTACCTGGGATATAGGGGTGGTGTTGACCCTTCTCAGGAGCTGGTCGCCTATGACGGATTTACCACTGGACTAACTCACCTTCAAAGTGGTGATGTTAATGGCACTGACCACAGCACAACGGGTCCAGACTCTACAGGAACTAAAACTGGATAGAATGGTCTCGACCCCCAATAAAGTGACTTTCTTTATAGATGAGTTGCTTAAACAACACAGACCTGGGTCTACAGGTCTGAAAATGGGCATCAGGAATATGGAGACGGGTCTGTTATCAGCCATGAAAACCCACATCACAGGATGACGGTGCAGACTATCTCCAGGTGGCTCAGGGTGGTATGTGGTTCAGCAGGAAAGACACTAACATTTTTAAATCTCATTCTACCAGGGCTGCATCCACATCAGCAGCGAGGACCATGGAGGTACTCATGGATCATGTCCTCGCAATAGCGGGCTGGGCAGTTAAACTATGTTTCAGCGTTTTTATAACAAACCTGTGGCCGCTCCCGCAACGTTTGCGGAGTCAGTTTTAAGTGCTGTTCCCTAAACGTTGTCCCCGAGTTCAGGGGTTTGTTTGTATTAACAAATATGTTATTATTTTTCAGCTTGTTCAAGTCTGAAATACGTTAACATACTTCCTCCATCAGTATTACGGCAGTGTGTGAGCATGGACGTGGTCCAGGGCATGGAATCACAGAGCTTTGAAATCTTCACGAAGTCACTTACGTGACTCCGAAGTAAAATAGTAAGATTGAACGAGAACTTACCAGTTTGAAGTTTGATCTTTATTTTATGAGGCGTTGCTCATACTTAAATTTTGGAAAAATGCTTCTACCCCAACTCTCAAAATGTGGATTACAAGCATGTCTGAGACGTTACATCTTGAAGATATGAGACTCGTCTTAGCAGGAAAATCAGAGCAATTTTTAAAGATATGGTCTCCTTTTATTGATTCATTACAAGTATAATAATAATAATAATAATAATAATGCATTTTATTTGCTGGCACCTTTCTGGACACCCAAGGACACCTTACAGGACATAAAATCACAATACATTATCAATATTAAAATCAAGTTGATTAAAAAGAAAAAACAAAAAACAAAAACAAAAAAATACACAAAACATTTTAAGTCATTAAAATCAGGGTGAACATGGTGGAAGTTATGTCGGGTATGCTAATCTAAACAGGTGTGTTTTGAGTTGTGATTTGAATTGATCGATAGTGTCCAGGTGACGGATGGGAGGTGGGAGAGTGTTCCAGAGACGTGGGGCAGAGCAGCTGAAGGCTCTGGCACCCATGGTGCTGAGTCTAAATGTGGGGACAGTTAAAATAGTAAGATTAAACGAGAACTTAAACCAGTTCGAAGTTTGATCGTTATTTTATGAGGAGTTACGATGATGGATTACGTGAAGAGCCCCCGCCCTCACGCTGGCAAACGGCATACTTTCAAAGCAGCGGCATGAAAAACACAGAACACCAAATAGCCGAAGTAACATAGTAAGGCTCAAATAGACTTAGAACTACCAGTGATCATTTATTTTATGAGGGTGGGAGTGGAGGGCACGTAATCCCTCATCGTAACTCCTCATAAAATAACGATCAAACTTCGAACTGGTAAGTTCTCGTTTAATCTTATACTATTTTCTTCGTGAGTCACGTGAGTGACTACGTGAAAATTTTAAAGCTTTCTGTGTTTTTTATGTCGTTTAGAATTAATCAGTACGACAGTCCGGCTAAGTAATACATACATGAGAAACCAGACTAATATTAGTTCTTTCCATAATTAACTTTTTAATTGATTTAAAGAACATATAATAACCCTCCTTATATCCGAGGGAATGATTACAAGTGATAAAAAGATATAAGTGACTACATAACTGGTTATAGTAATCAATAGTATACAAAGCAGGTGACTATATTGATCCCAACACCGCGTGGCCAAAGCTTGTCATAGTGTGAACAGGTTTATTGTAGAACTTTGAAAAAGTTTCTTCTTTACTCCACCCTGCGATTTTTAAAATAATGCTCGAGTGGTACGTCCCGCACCTTCGCCGCGGACATAGCTGCAGCCCTGTGGAGTGAGATTTGAACACATCAGTGTCTACTCCTGCTAAAAGCAACAACCTGTTTTCAACCATTTGAGATAGGTTTGAACTGAAGCTTTTGTGTGTGGCTTTTTATGCGTTAAATCATTAACGTTTTTTCATTTCCTCGAAGAGTTTCAGTAACTTTAACATATTGATTCAAATGTTTGACCACACACAAAGTAGGATCAATAGGATAAGCTTGAAAGGTTACCTTAGCTCCAGATCTCCCTGGTCTGCTTTGTTTGATCAGATCGTAAACATAGAACATAATGTTATCTGTAGTCACGTGCATACAGTCTAAACGGCAACATTTGTAAAGTTTGCACTCTTTGAGCTGAAACCAATGACATTAACATTATTAATTTCAATGTTTTTTTTTGTTAATCTTTCCAATGACAATCCTTCAATTGGAGTCCATTGCCTAAGTAAGGTACAGTACAATGCTCACATCCCAAATCTCTGTGTACCTTGGTTTGGGTGGATTGATGTTAAAGATTCCTTTCATGAATCTAGATATAATGGATGTGATCCAATTGATTTCTGGTCAGACATTAGTCCTAAATAAGATGATAAGGCACTGCGTGCAGTGTTAATGGCACTGTAACTTAAATGTTGCTCAAAATGCAATTTGGCAAGGAACTCCAAAACATTTGCAATATTCACAGTATCATAAGAAATATTTTGACTGTGTGCAAAATTCTTCCCATTTCTTTTATATGTGTCATATATTGTTTTTGTGTGCTATCTCGCCATGATTCGACTATAACTTCCATAGTTTTGTCCGACAATCCCAGCTCCTGTAGTGGTCTGGTCAAAACCTGCTGATTAATAAATTCATATATGCATCTATAAATGGATAAATATTTTCTTTAGTTACTGGATTAATCAAAATATCACTACAGTTAGAGGAATTGACATATATGGTTCTTTAATCATATTCAGCATTAATGGGAACCAAGGTTGTGTTGGCCAATTTGGAACTACCAACAATCCAGTGGCCCCCAGAATCTTGTTCTATTTTCTTCAGACATTTCTGAATCAAAGCAAATGGTGGAAAAGCATAAAAGGCAACATATTCCCCCAGTTACAATGAAAAAGCATCTACTGCTACTGCATCTGGATCGTGTGTTCCCAAGACCACATATTTAGGCAATTGATGATTAAGCCTTGATGCAAACAGGATCAATTTTCTGGTAAACCAAATTGGGTTACAATATTCTTAAATATTGCTGGATTTAAGCAACCATTCTGTGTTATCTTTAAATATCCTTGATCTTTTATCTGCCACCACATTGTCTTTTACCTGGAAATGTAGTTTGCTGAAATCCAAATTTGGCGGTCAATACACCATTGCCATATTTCATTGAGACCAGAACAATCACATGATACTGATCTAACTCCCCCCATGTGATTAATATATTGCAACAGCCCGTTTTATTGTCTAACTGTATTAAAATTACATGAGACCCTTTTGTTTGAACAACAACTATTGCTTTTTAGTCCATAGAAAGCACCAAGCACCCAATAACTCTAAATAGTTAATTCCATAAGTTTGAAGAAACATTTCTTCTTGAACTTTCCATACTACCTCCACAACTGGAGGATGAATCTGTTGCCCCCATCTGAGAGCACTAGCATCAGTTTGTAAAACCATTTCTGGCTGTTTAAAATCAGAATGTTTTTTAGCAGCTTTGTGGGACATTTTTAACCCACCATTGTAATTCCAACACTGCTTCTTTTGTTAATTGCATAGGCCTATTCAAAAGTGGCCTGCCAGCCTTCTCTTTGAGAGCTCTTATTTTGTCCCTTTGCAGATTTTGATAATGTAAATGGACCAAATTTCTACTTGCAGGAAATGCTGCTATAGTTTACCAATGGTTTTCGCTACTTCTCGGATGGAAGGATAAGGTTTGTTTGTGAATGAGATTATTACAAGTTACCAAAATATCATCAACTTTATCTGTTGGTAAAGTTATTAACATATTCACTGAGTTAATTACAACCCACAAAAAGTTAATTGATTGTGCTGCTGGCTGCAGCTGGGATTTAATTGGATGAATCAAGAACCCTGCTTTTTCAAACAAAGCTTTAGTAACTGAAACTGAGTTCTCACCTGACTCGTGATTATCATTTAATGATTAGAATGTCATTGAGATAAGCCATAACAATGTGTTTTTGTGCTCTTAATTGGGCTTAAAAAATGGTTTCAAACAGTTTCGTAAAAAAGAGCCCAGGGAGGCTGAACCTCAGTCCATTTGGCAAAGCTTTAAACTGCCAATAATTGTCCCAGCCAATTAAATTTTAAGTACCTCCGGAAAAAACTGATGTATAGGTACCAGAATAATAAGCGTCTTTTTTAAATCAATCTTAGCCATATAACAACCTGCTGAAATTAAATATCTTGCAGTCTTTTTAAATGTTTCCATTTTAAAAATGTTTGTATTCTACAAACTTATTTAGATCTGTAAGGTCCAGGAATAATTCTGCAACCACCATCTTTTTTATTTCTCCGAAAAATATTTAGATACAAATTGATGCTCGTGTTCATAAGTTTTTTCAATTACCCCTTTTTCAGATAAATTTGTCAATTTTCCACATTAATCTCTGCTTTATCAATAGCAGTAAACACGAAAGCATAAGCAGGTTTATTCTGTACAGGCGGATTCAACCCCTTCTTTAAATGTAATAGTGGCTCCTGAAACTGCTTGTAATATAAATCGTATCAGAAGTAATAGTAAGCCAGTTTTTATTAAAAACTTTTTGTAATCTCCTCCAACTGGAGATTTATCCGCAGTTTCTTTAAGGATAAAACAAGTCTTTAATACCTCTCCATATGAGCGTGGTGGTCTCCTTTCTCCCTGAATACGGGTAAGCATTGGGCTGTGCAGGACGATAATACTTCCTTGACAAATTTTGCCTCTATTTCCAAAGTCAAAACCCCTTCGGGGCGAAAAAATATCTTTTTTGTCCAAAGACGAAAGGTTTCACACCGCTAAAATATTTAGCTTCTTCATCCAACTCTTTCAGTTGTTTAGGCAGATTTTCTCCAAACAGATACCCAGGAGCTTGAACACCACTTTGCTCGACACAGGCTTGCAAATCTAGGGTGAAATATGGCCGAATCGCCATTTTCCTCATACAGTTAATTTCATAGAAAGAATTGCACAATAAGCCCAAAACTATCTTTTTGAATCTTATCCATCTCCAATCTCTCCATTTGTTCCCTATAGGCCGTAACGGCAGCAGAAATTAGTTTGAGGATTTTTTTGAAATCTCACTTCTTGAGCTCTCATACTTGGAGTCATGGATGTCCATATCAACGGATTAAACCTAGGGAGGTACTTCCAATGAGGCACAATTTCCTGGTGTGTTTTATATAATTCTGATGTTTCAATCATCACAGAATCTTGAAGTTGGTGAGATACCATATAATTAATACTGGCAGCTAGGTTTTTCTTCCATAGCCTCACCACTTCCTTCAGGTATAGCAAATTCTTTTGCTATTCCAGGCACATTTGGCCTTTTTCTTTTTACTTTGTGGTGTGCATTCAAAATCCAAATCACCACCAGCAGGGTCTGCCTTCTGCAGCCCTAAATCAATTGGGATTTCACACCCATGAGACTTCTTCCAGCCCAAATCCTGGGTCCGGAGTTTCAAACTCCAACTTGGCCCACAGCCATATTCAGAATAATCAAACCCCTCAGGGCTTTTTTGGGGATCCTTCTGGGTACTGTGAACCATTGTCTCATGATTTTTTGGAGAAACTTTCTCCATATGCTCCATTTTTTAACCAATAGTTTTATTTATCTGGAGGACTTTCAGTATCAGAGTCATCAGAAACCACGGGCCTCTCAGATTTCTTTTTACATTTTTTAGGAGCATTTCCCTCCATGGTTATTATTGCTGGAGAATCTAGAAAACTCGCTATCGGGTATTCGATCAGCGGCCACCGGTATCGGAACCGGATCCGCACTAGCTTCTTGTCCCGTATTTTTATTTTCACCCCGGGAAGATCTTTTTACCGCGAATTTTTCTTTGCCGATTTCTCCATTTTCTTTATTATCAGTGCTAAATCAGCACGTTACGCGACTCTGAATTTTTTACTTTTACTTTTCGGGGGATTTGCTGGACCCACCCAGCGTACGCTAAAAAAAACATGCCGACTTTGCCCCACTTACCTGCGGGGCAGTTCCGACCGCTGCGAGGAGCTGCTCCCTTACTGCAGCTCCTCCTTCCGCCGTCAGCGTCGACGTAATGCGTTTGCCAGCGTGAGGCGGGCTCTTCACGTAGTCACTCACGTGACTCCGAAGTAAAATTGGAGCTGAGGAGGAAGGAAGTGACCGGGAAGGAGTGTATGGTTGGCAGCAGGTCAGAGAGGTATTGGGGAGCAAGGTGGTGTAGGGCTTTGTAGGTCAGCAATAAAATCTTGTAGTTAATCCGGTGGTGCACAGGGAGGCAGTGGAGCTGAGTGAGGATGGGTGTGATGTGGTCCGATGATCTGGTGTGGGTGATGATCCGGGCTGCAGAGTTCTGAATGCATTGGAGGCGATGAAGAAGTTTATTGGAGGTGCAAGTGAGGAGGGCGTTGCAGTAATCGATGCGGGATGTGACCAGAGCATGGATGAGGACTTTTGTTATTGTCTTTGGAGAGGGAGGGGCAGTCTGGAGATGTTGCGGAGATGAAAGTAGTATGCAGAGCGTGTGATATTGCTGATGCGGGGGCCAAAGGAAAGTGTACTGTCCAGAATGACGCCGAGACTTTTGACATGGGAGGAGGTGGGTATGGGTGAGCCATCAACTGAAATGGTGAACAGGTGGGTTTTGGAGAGTGTGGAATTTGAGCCAATTAGCATGATTTCTATTGAGTTTTAGAAGGTTGAGTGACATCCAGTTGCTGATAGCTTGAAGGCAGGTGGTGAGGGCAGTTGGGGGAAGGGAGGTGTTTGGTTTTGTGGAGAGGTAAAGTTGCGTATCATCAGCGTAGCAGTGAAAATTGATTCCAACATGACGGAGAATATTGCCAAGAGGTTGAATATAGATGATAAAAAGCAGTGGCCCCAGCACCGATCCCTGAGGAACACCATGGGTGACTGTGGCAGTTGTGGATGTGACTTTATTTCTCTGGGTGAACTGTTTTCTGTCGTGTAGATAGGACCCGAACCAAAGTAGTGCATTGTTGTTGATGCCAGGTGGCAGATAAACGTTCCAGAAGAATTGGGTGGGAGATGGTGTCAAAGGCTGCTGTGAGGTTGAGGAGGATCAGGATGGATAAGTGGCCGCTGTCAGCTGCGAGAAGGAGATCATTTGTAATTTTTACCAAGGCTGTTTCAGTGCTGTGATTGTGGCGAAAACCAGACTGAAATGGTTCATAGAGGTTATTGTTTTGAAGGTGGACTTGAAGTTGTGTTGCTACTGTCCTTTCCAGAAGTTTAGTGATGAATGGGAGGTTGGAGATGGGGCGGTAGTTATTTGGATTGTTTGGATCAGAACCTGTTTTTTTTTAGAATCGGGGTGACAGAAGCTGTTTTGAGAGATGTAGGGACAATGGCAGTTAATAGGGAGGAGTTAATTATGGACGTTATAATGGGTGAGATAGAGGGCAGACAGGATTTAACCAGGACAGTAGGGATGGGATCAAGCAAGCAGGAGGAGTTCTTGGACTTGGTGATGTTTAGTTATTTCTTCGACTGTTGGAAGCTGGAAAGTAGATAGGGTGGAGAGTGGGGGAGTCCAGTGTGGAATCCAGGGTGGGCTGTTGTGAGCAGAAGCTGAGAAAGAGTTCAAAGAGTTCAAAAGAGTATAGTATGGTGCAACGCAATTCTGGAATTAAACCGATTCACGGACAGGGTGATGGGTGGGGTGAAAAATGAAGCAGGTATATCAACACGTAATGTTCCCTTTGATTTTTTTCTTTTTTTTCTCTTCCCTTCACTATTTCTTTCATTTTCTTCCTTTCTCGCTCCTTCTCCATTTCATTTTTGTTAAATTAAAAATGGAAGATGTACAATAAATGTAATTTGTCATATGCTACGGTTTATATTACTGTACACTGCTTCTAATAAAAATATTAATAAAAAATAAAAAATAAAAATAAAAAAGCTTATCCAAAGATAAGTAGACTTGCTATTGAGGGAGATTAGCAAAGATTCACCAGTCTACATTCAGGGTTTGTCATATGCTGAGAGTGGCCTCTATTCCCTAGAATTTACTACAAGAGATCTTGTTAAAACATACAAAATTCTTGCAGGCTGGACAGAACAGACACAACAATGATACATCACCTGGCTAAGGTGACGTTATAATCTGAAAAAAGAACTGAAATAAGGAGAAATATCTTCATTTGAAAACCGGTGAAACTTTGACATTTTCAATGCCGCAGGTCTGTGGAGGCTCAGTCATCAATTGCATTCAAGACCGCGAACAATACATTTCTAGATATTAAAGGAATCAAGTGATATAGGAACAGGGCTGGAACATTGTGTTTGAGGCAGAAGATCAGCTGCAGTTGTGTTGAATATTGCCAGGGCCTTAAGAGGATGAATGACCTAGTTATATCACTTATGTTGTTCTCTTCTCCTAACGAATGGCCAGATATTATCTTGAACTTCCCCTGTCTGGCAATCTGCCCAGGCTAATCTGTTGCCTGCACTCAAAGACTACACTTACCTGGAGCGACTAGTTACCTCAGACCAGTGCGACTCAGTTTTGCCTGTTCAAACTGGGCAGGCCACTTCAGAATTACTTTAAGAGCTAGTGGATTGTCTATAAACCTAGATTGTGACTGAGCAAAAGTATGAGAAAATAAGAGACTTCTCCCACAACCACATTCTCCACATCAATTAGTATCCCACATTAGTTCCCTTTCAATATTGAATATGTTGTAATCAATTTGTGGAGGTGTCAGAACATGGTGTGCATTAGGCACAGAGAGGTGTGTTTATAAAGAGACTAGTAATGAATCCTAAATGTGTCAAATGACAATTAACTTTAGCTCCTGATTTCTGCACAAGTATCTGCAACCATATGCCTTACATTACTGCATGACTTGCAAAAAAATATCTTGCTGGAAAAGAAAAGGATACAATTTAACATTGTCTGGAAAAAATATTTACTTTTAGGAAATAGGGCTTGCTGCAACAGCGGTGGAATTTTGTCATCAGCTTATAAAGATGTGGCAAGTGAAGATCTAATAGATAATTTCATGCAGTATTAAAGAAATAATTCACACTCGTCCAGATATTTGACGAATTCTTACTTTAGGTAAACAACAGTGACATTTCCAAAGTTAGATCAACTTTTCATAAGGTCATAAGTGATAAGAGCAGCATTAAGCCATTTGGCCCATAAAGTCTACCCTGCCAGTCAATCATGGTTGATCTATCTCTTCCTCCTAACCCCATTCTCCTGCCTCCTCCCCATAATCCTTGACACCCATACGAATCAATTTTCCGCTCATCCTAGTTCCTTTGGTGTGTGAAGATGGCTTGTGCTGATTGTAGCATGGGCTTCCCCTGGAAAAAAGGCTAAAGGGCCTGTCCCACTTACGTGTCCTTGGCACACAAATTACGCAACCTCGTGGTCGCGTTGAGGTGCACGGGCACTGTATGGCCGCGCGGGGCCGGTCCCACAGAGAAATGCGGAGGGGTATGGAGTTGTGCGCGACATCGCGCGATTTTGTAGCGAACAAAATCTTTGCGCGCCAACGGCCTGTCGCGGAACTGACGGCCAAAGTGGGACAGGCCCAAAACCCTGGAGCGACGCAACGTCTCACCTTCAACAGCAGCAGAAGCACGCAAACGATCGTTGAGCTTGGCCTGGGCTCATGGCCATTGCGGTCCGGATCCGCCCCCACTTCTACTCCCAGAGCGGGGCCAAGAAAATTGAAGATGGACATAAAATGCTGGAGTAACTCAGGGGGACCGGCAGCATCTCTGGAGAGAAGCAACGGGTGACGTTTTGGTTCGAGACCCTTCTTTTCAGACTGAAGAAGAGTCTCGACCCGAAACATCACCAATTCCTTCTCTCCAGAGTTGCTGCCGGTCCCATTGAGTTACTCCAGCTTTGTGTCCATCTTCAAATGACGTCACGCACTCCAGATGGCTGTGCGTACGCATGAAATCGCACGCGACCTTCGCTGGACCGTCGCAGCTCAACGCAACCACAAGGTCGCGTAATTTGCGTGCCAAGGACACGTAAGTGGGACAGGCCCTTAATGCCTCATCCAGTTCCAAAATTCAATCTCAATTCAGTGTTAATGCAACTAATCTCATTCTGGTAATAGTGAAGATGTTCAAAGGAGCCATTGTGCTCTAGGGCTTTGCTACTGTTGCCACAATGAAATAGATACACCAACATTGTCATTGTATCTCTATTACATCTGATAACATCCATCTGATAACATCTAAATGCTTACTGAATGCACAAGAACATTAATACCCTATGAATAAAAGCAGATGGGCAGTTTAAATATAATTGAAGGCATTTTGCATGCAACTAGTCTTCTGAAAAATATAAAAAACTGAAAGCCTTTTATCGATCATCTGGATCTCCCACTGGATATTTGGATGAATCATTTTACGGATGTATGATCCTTTCAACCTGATGTTCTTTTACCTGATTTTCTCGATCAATCAGATACACCCAAAAGGAACACTGCCCATTTTTATTCTTCACCATATCTGTCCTGCATTTACTGTACACCCATTTTATCTTACCTGATTTGGTTTGACTTATTATAATAATAATAATGTGGAAAGACTCATCCATGCACACAAGACATTGGTACTCATTGGACAATGTGCTGGAGCAACTCAGCGGGTCAGGCAGCATCTCTGGAAAACATCAGAAATGGCACCTGTCCCTGTTCTCCAGAGATGCTGCCTGGCCAGCTGATTATTTAATGATCTTAAAGGGGCACTGTTCTCCTTTTCTATGAAGTTGTCAATGTTGTCATCTTCTGCTGACATTATATGTCAGGAGTAAATGCAGTCTGAAGAAGGATCCTGACCGGAAACATCACCTGTGCATTCCCTCCATAGATGCTGCCTGACCCGTTGTGTACATCCAGCACTTTGTGTTTTACTCAAGATTCCAGCATCTGTCAGGAAGTCACAGAGGACAATATAAATAGTGTGATTCCAATCAAACCTATAGTTAGCCAATGGAGCATAACAATTTTGTTCTATTTTGTTATGGAGCAAAATTTCAGCTCCATATTTTGCTGGGGTTTCAATCTAGACCATGTGTTCCAGTCTCTGAAGTAAGACAGGAACTCTTTAAATAAGAGATGAATGTGAAATCTTTGTCTTGTAAGTAGTTCAGAAACAAAAATAGTAAATATTTGTCACATTTATAAATAAATCTTTACTCGCCGATGCAGGAACTGGTGCATGTTGAATGCAATAACCTCCGGCCCATCTCTGAGCAATAACCCTTGCTCTGGAGGAACTCAAAGTCAAGCATTCCCTGTGGGGGTGGGGGAAGGAATTGTCACTTTGAGGACGTTTTTCTCTGCCAATTCCTTCCCCACACAAATGCTCCTTGACTTGCTGAGTTCCTCCAGCAGATACTTTATTGCTCCAAATTCTACAACCGGCTGTCTCTTATGTCTCAGAGCAATGGCCCTACTGCAACTACCTGAAATGTATTCAATTCTCACACCGATTTTTTTGTGCATTGGTAAATTGGTAAACCGTTGCATTGCTAAACCTGATACAATGGTGCCATCACCTCTGGATATTAGAGTGTCACTTCCCATTCTCATTCAAAATCACTATTGTAATGTACGAAACACAGTGGCCCATTTTCACACAAAATGGTAACATAAAGCAATATGGCAATGATCAAATGATCTGTCAGTGACATTGGTTGAGAGATAAATGTTGTAACGAATACCATGGAAAACGCTGTCCTGTAAATGGTGCCAGATAAATTATTTCATGTTTGTGCCTGGAGGGTAAATTGGGTCATATTTTAGCAAACCATCTGACGGATTTCAGCTCCATATTTTGCTGGGGTTTCAAGCTAGACCATGTGTTCCAGTCTCTGAAGTAAGACGGGAACTCTTTAAATAAGCATCTTTAAATGCTTATGTGAAACTGCTGCTAACTGTAGCCCGACTGTGCCAGAGAACAGAAGCCACATCAGTCCCATCTTCAGCCTCTAACCGGGAGCAAGAAATTAATTATTTTTTATTCTATCAAATGGATGCAATCCACCATTTAAAAATAACAAATGGAATCCATATGATACCACACTGGTAAGCATTACAACACGGGAGCTTCAGGATGGGTACTAACTTTTAAAATTAGGAATAGAGGATTTATACTTTACTCTTCAACAATCAGTTTCAGAGGTGTGTGATTCGAATGCAATGTGGAATCTTTCAAGCAGGTATTGCCCCTACTGTGACAGGCCACGTCTACATTAATTTTACATGATACATGACTTTGAATCTCAAAATTAGATTGTGCATTTTTTTACTCATCACCCAATCCAAAATTGCACATTTCCCAAACTAGATTGCATTAACGATCATTTTTAGGAGAAATTGTAGTAAATACAACAAGTTGAATATATATATCTATGTTCAATATTCAATTGCCAGTCTATTCCAGGCATCAGGCACAAACCTATTGATTTCATTAATAGGAAATAGTGTGCTTCTGCCTGTAGCTACATAAATCTGTGCTCAAAGCTCCAGAAATGAACGAGAATCAAAGTGCTGGAGGAATTCGGTGAACCAGGCAGCACCTGTGCAGAGAAATGAGCAGATGACATTTTGGGTTAGAACCATCAAAATTTCATTTTCTTGCTCAAGATTCCAGCATCTGCAGTCTCTTATGTCTCCAAAAATGAGCATCCAGCTACAGTGGTGCTACATTCATGTGTTTCTCGGTTTTTATGCAGACACTCTGCTCATATTAAGAGACCTGGTTGTACAGGTTTAGGACAGAAAGCAGACTATTCAAACATCATCCCAGGTCCCTACAGTACACTACAACCAGAATGCAGCATTTAGTTGCTCAGCCAATAGGTACCACTGTAGTGTTTTTGCTGGCACTCATCATAATTGGTGGCTTCAGTAAAGGCATGGCAGCAAGGGTCACTCAAGAGGATCGTGATCATGCAACAACAGGCAAAACCTACTCTAATGGAGTCACTACAACATACAACAGACAACATTGTCTGAAGAACAATGCATTTGCTGGTTTTCTAAAGTTAGTTTCTTTGGACTTTCATTGAATGGAGGGTGATTTTATTGAAATATATAAGATCCCAAGGACACTGTTCTTTGTTCTATCCTAGGGAAGCATTATGGGTGTTGAGATGTTTCCACTGGTGGAGAATGTTAAATGAAGGGACGAAGTGACGAGGTATGGAGTGTTCATTTAAAACAGATCTATGTAGGAACTTCTCACAGATGGGGGTGAATCTCTGGACATCTCTATGCCAGATAAAAATCCAATGAAGGAAGATTGGACAAACTAGACTTATACCACCCAGAGTTTAGAAGTATTAGATCCCAAGGCCACTTGATGGGTGGATGTGGAGAGGACTTTTTAATCTATTGCGGTAGAATCTAGAACTAGGATTCACTCTTAAAAAAATCAGGAGTTCCTACTTAAGACAGAGATGAGATGAAAGGAAATTCTCAAAAGATTGTGAGCCCTTGGAACACTTTTTTCAAAGGACAATGAAAGTAGTCTTTATATTTTCAAGGCAAGGGCAGAGAGATACTTGATAAGTCAACATGTGAAAGATTGCCACAGGAGGAAACACATACTGAATTAAGGTTACAATCAGACCTGACGATCACGGAGCAGGCATGAAGGGGAGAATGGCCTATTCCTTCCTATTTGTATGTTTTATTTGTCATAGGATATAACTACCTTAGCAGAAAGCAGTTGTTGATTTCATGCAGGATCAGTAATCTTTTTGAGACAGATAGATTAGTTTCAGAAAAAAATAATTGGGATTTATACGCAAAGTATATAATTCTTCCTACAATTAGACCAAGATTCCCCTTACCCTCATCTCTCATACCATATTCCATAATTTCCTCCATCTCCAGTGGGCTTCCCAAATGAGTCACAACTTTCCCTCTTCCTTCAGCATTGCAAACGGACCGTCCCCTCTGTAATTCCATGGCCTGCTCTACCACCTCCATTAAACATTCCTCGATTGCATATCATTCACCCATATGTTCTATATCTCTCTATATCACCATCCATATCTCTTGTTTCCCTTTCCCTCGACTCTCAGTCTGAGAAAGGGTCTCGACCCGAAACGTCACCTATTCCTTTTCTCCAGAGATGCTGCCTGACCCGCTGAGTTATTCCAGCTTTTTGTGCTTATCCCCATCTCATTGCACTTTCCCCTGCAATGGTATGAAGTGCAGCACCCGCCCTTTCACCTCCTCTTTTCCCATACACAAACTAAAACAATCCTTCCATTTGAAGCAGTGATTTACTTGCTCATGTTTTAGTACATGACATCAGTGGTCACTCTTGGTCCACTCTGCATTAAAGGAACATTGAGGTTTTACTGCATTGGACAACCTCTGTATTGAAGTAACTGCTTTACGAAGAACATCCATTCAGTCAGCAACAGTGGCCCTGCCACTTTAATGATTAATCGCACTCCTACTCTCATCTCTCTACCCTTGACTCCTACATCGCTTCAGTGGCTCAATAGGTACCAACCTCATTTATCCCTCAGTTAACATCACCAAAAGCAGTCTCTCTGATCATTGGCGCATGCTGTATGTGACACATTGCTGTGTGGAAATCCATCTTACAGTGTTCAACAAAGAAAAATATGCTCTACCAAATATTTGTCTCAATGGTCATCCAAGATTATCAAGTGGTTATCCAAACTGTAGATCGCTTTGCTTAGTCTTACATTTGGCCCACATGTAATGGACTAGATTCCTGCATTAGAAAAGTAACATTACAGTGTTACAGTTACATTACAGTAACTGCACTTTGCAATATTATGGCTCTAAAGCAGATTGTGACATTCTGTGTGTGTGTGGGGGTGGGGTGGGGGGGGGGGGGGGGGGGGGGGCAGGGGCAGTGGAACAGTTAATGGTGCGCATTTATAAAATATACCAATACTTTATTTTGTTTTAACAGGTGCGCATCATTGCCTTTTCAGTTGCTAGTTCCTCAACGTGGGTTCGTTATGAAGCGCGGCCAGGTTTTCTGCAATGCATTTTGTCAGCAATTCCACTTCACAGTCATTGTGGAGATCTTCTCTGGAAAACCCTTCCTACACACACTCAACTGGTTTCAGACTTCCATTATTTAATTATAATCTATAAATGGTCACCCTTTTAGCAGTACTTTACCTCTTACAAGAGGCCAGAGGTTATGCTAAAGGATTAGTTAAATCACATCAGCAAAAAGTGCAATTAATGTCCTCCATACACACAGATCTCTCTCATCTCTGCCAAAGAGCCATCTATTAAATAAATTGCTTTCACATCTTACCATTTCTATGGAAGAAATTCATCACTTTTTTTTTTAACTTTAGGCTTTATTATTATTGCTTTGCTGAATATGGCTTAATTCTGTTTTGCAATTCCCATGGAAACAGATCAGACATAGAGATATCAAAGTGCGTCAGAAAGATGAAAGCATTTCGAAAGTTAAAGGGCAAAGGTTACACAGCCCTTTAAACAGGGTTCATTCCAATTAAATTAACGTCTTTCGACAGGATTGCATCAATCTATATTGCTAACAGTTCCAATAGAATTTTGCTGTAATTTATGATTTTGAAATATGGATCCTCCTTGGTAGCTCATTGTTGGCAGCCTTACTCGGAGTCAAAAGATCGCAGGTTCTAGCAGACAGCAGGTGGTGCTGCTTGACACAGGAGTCAAATGTGGGTGAGGAACCAAACCTGGTGAATACATATCATCCTATAACACCATCCACAAGGAACCAAAGGGGTTGTTACTCTTGTCCTCGCCATTAATCAACCTTACTTTAACACCAAATGGAAAATGCGGAAGATACGCAAGAGTTGGGGCTAACACGGTACGATACGATACGATTGAACTTTATTTAACCCAGGAGGGAAATTGGTCTGCCAAAGGGTCATAAAACACAACAAGATACATGAAACATGAAATTAAAGTGATGAGTGGAAAGTCCAGGATTGGTGATGTGCAAAGATTGGGCGGGAGGGGGGGGGGGGGGGGGGTGGGGAGTGCAGTCAGTCTACCCCACGCCAGAAGGGGGAGGAGTTGTACAGTTTGATAGCCACAGGGAAGAAGGATCTTGTGTGGCGTTGTGTGCTGCATCATGGTGGAACCAGTCTGTTGCTGGAGGTTGACCAATGTGTCATGGAGGGGTGAGCTGTATTGTCCAAAATGCTCCGCAGTTTGAGGAGTAGCCTCCCCTTCAAGACCATCTCCTGTGACTCCAACTCCTCCCGCAGGTTGGAGCCAGCCTTCCTGATGAGCTTGATACACTTGATACAGTAACTTGATATCAAGCTAACACTTGATACATTCGCTATGTTTCATCCCACACAGATATTACCAGAGCTGCTGAGCAAGTCCAGTGTTTTCTGTTTGTAAATCGGATGTCCTACTTACTGATAATTCGGTCATTATCACAGTGCTGTGTGCAGGCTTGGCTTTGGGAATCAGCTGCTGACATCATGACAACAGTGACGAAAATTCAATAGCACATGATTAATTGTACAGAACTTTGGGAGACCCTCAATTTGCGAAAAGTGCCGTAGAGCGCAGGAATGTAAGAATTAGGAGCAAGCATTGGGCATTTTAGCCCGCATGTCCTCTCCTCTATTTATCAAGATCACCCTGGCATTCCTGGAACCAGTCTTGTGACTCTCTAAGGTCCTCCCTCCAAGGTGACTACATCCAATTTTGGTAGGTAGATCAAAACGGCCACAAACACGCCAGTGTAGTCTCATCTCGGCCCCATTTACTTTTCTTAGGCAGTGCCTCAAGGTCATGATTAACTTTCTTCCCATCTTCTTTGATTCTGAGCTGACTGACGAGGCCAATGTTGGAATCATACTCTTCCGCAAGCACATGGGCGGAAATCCAGGTGGAGTTGGGGGGGACATGTCCCCCCCCCCATGTTTTGTAATCCGGATTTTGAAATTAGGTGAAAAAAATCTATTAAAATCTCGCTTTCCACGAGACAGTGGGGGTGTCACTGTTAAAGCAAATGTTAAATGTCTCTATTAACATCGTACTAACACGATGTGTCACCAATTATTTTTTGACCTTCAAGTATTTCCGTAGGCATTCACAGAGAATTTCTTAATGCTGTCTGATGCAGGTACAATTACCATTTGAACTAATTGGATATATTGGTGGATGGGAAAGATTTAAATGGGTATCGGATTACGGTCAGGTAATTAAGGGGTCTAGTCGAACGGGATTCCTGGCTGGCTTGCAGGTAAATACCTCATTCACGGTCACTCACGTTATTTAGTATTTTCCCATCTCTCTCTCTAACTCTCCCCCCTCCAAGGTTGTTTCTTCTGTTTGCCTTTATTTGCTTCAGTTTTATTTGTTTAAATGTTATTTACCACATTGTAGCTTTTTGAAAGATTCAAGAGGATATCAGATGCTTCTCAGGGCTGAATCGGCCCATTCCCGAGGCTTTTCATTGCCCGGCACGGCTTAAAATCAATCTGTTGCGTTGAGGTGATCGAGGCTCCCAATGTTGAAGCCCCCGCTGGCCGATTTTAAGCCGCGCCGGGCAATGAAAGGCTCCGCAAATGGGCCGATTCAAGCCCCACGATTCGAGGCGGATGAAGCTGCTGTTGCTGGAATTCGGAGTCGGTCACCAACCAGGTCAGCTCTCGATGTTACCGTCGATAGGGCCCATGGCCAAAGCCTTGCGTATGCGTGTGTGTGCGTGTGTGTGCGTGTGTGTGCGTGCGCGCGGCCACCAAGAGATTGTGCCCCCTAAAATGTGCCCCCCCCCCCGTGTTTTGATAGAGATTTCCACTCCCAACAGAAACGATAAGAAAAACAGTGTTCTCACTGACAGTGAGAACACTGGTTTTCTTATCGTTTCTGTCAGTTTGATCACTGCTGCCTGTAGACCATAACTTTTAGACAACATCTCAGATCACGCTCTTTAAATATTATTTTCCTCTATTGAATAAAGGCAGTGCAGGCGCATTAATGTGACAGGTGGGTTTTGTTATCACTACCTGCCTTCATTGATGGATGACTCCCGTTATGGGAAGTAGCTCCTGTTTTCCAGGTCTCCCAATGCAGGAGGTGTGATGCAGCAGGCAGATTAGTTGTAAATGTTGATTGCAAGGCTCATTCGCTTGCATGCTTCAGAGAAAGCATTAGTGGTAGCTTGAAGCTCAACCTGCTGGCTCTTTAGACTTCAGAAATACAGCACGGAAACAGGCTCTTCAGCCCACCGAGTCTATCCCCACTGGCAATCGCCCCGTACAATCCTACACACTGGCGACAATTTACAATTTACAGAAGCCAATTAACCTACGCACCTATACGTCTTTGGAGTGTGTGAGGAAACCGGAGCATCCAGAGAAAACCCATGTGGTCATAGAGAGAACGTACATACTCCGTACAGACAACACACAGAGTCAGGATCGAACCCGAGTTATCTGGCACTGTAAGGCAGCAACTCTACCGCTGCGCCACTGTCCCAACTATTCAATAACCTTGATTCTGGAGTGTAGGCAGGATTTGCACCAGTGCCTTGGTTTTACGTCACAACTGCTCCTTGACTCCTTTGGTGCATGCATCCACAAAAAATACATGATGCCATCTCCCTGACAGGTTTCTGCGAGGGGCTGTCTTAGAAGAGTTGCCTTTGTGAGGCCTTGAGACCTTCCACATGGATCTTCTTAATTCATCGACACTTCTGTTAATGCTGATAACTTGAGGACAGAGTGATGGAGATAGTAGATTAAGCAGCGGTCGGCCCAGCAGTCATTGGCACCTATCAAGACCAGGATGACACAAACATTTGTGCCACCTCTCACTCAGAATAAAATATAACCTACTAATTGCTATTATTTGATAGCCATGAAGAGTTGTGCTTGTCCCTCAATGAAACAGGAGGTTTGTTATGACAGGAACGTGCTTCAGCCTTTTGTTAAGAAGATACCATTGGAGTTGGTCTTACCTGCTCCTTCCCTGCTGATCATGCCTTGACAGAGGGTTCTGCCCTTTCTCACTGTAGTGTTACAACCAACCACAGGTCCATTTGTTGCCTTTGAGCTGCAGATGGGAATCTTCTCAGGCAGAGTAGAAGTCCCCCTTAACCGTGTCTAATGATTCCAGAGTTGGTGCCAAGGCTGCAGTGTGTTGGGGCCATGTTACAGTGAGCCGGGGTCCCTGGACCTGCACAAGTTCCACTGGGGGTGCAGGGTTATGATGGCTGAGATATTGATTGCAAAGCCATTCCCAGAGGTAGGTTCACCCACTGCCTTGCTCTTTACACTGGCCATCTGGTGCCTGTAGCATCTCACTCAGTGTAGTGAAACCAACATAAGAGTTGTACGAGGTCCCGGGCTATGATTCTGGTGCAATATTCACGTCTGTCGCTGTTGGGATTGTCATTGAAGGTCCTGACAATCCATGTTCTGAATTTCATATCCGTGGGTTGATATTGCCCATGCAAAATGTATTAGTGCTTCATTCTCTCACTGCTGGATGACACAGAAATGTTGCTTTAAAATGCTCACTGTTTAATAGAGCCCCAAAAACTTATAAAAGTTTTTTTTTTGTGTCTGCAGGAAGCCAGGTTTCTGCAGGATTACAGAGCCACTAAATGCCATTCACAGCTGATGAGCTCAAATGGCAGATAGGGAACTTCCTATTCCTTCACCAAGAGCAAAACAAAGCTGGTGGTACAGTTCAGCTCCTCGCCAGTGATGCTGGAGAGAGGCTCAGGCTGGCAATGCCCTCCAGTGTGAGAACTTCCTCACGACCACTGTCTCAGACACGGTGAGAGAGATCGGTGGACACCAGACAGATGGGAGATGAGGAGTGGAAGGTGTTAAATAAGTCGGTAACAAAGTTTAAATATATCAGAAATGCCAGCATTTCCATGGCGTTTTTTCATGACCTCAAGGCTTCCAAAATTGCTTCTCAACCAATGAAATATTTGTGAAATGTAATTAATCTTGTAAATAGGAATTGCAGCGGCCAGCCTGCAGATAGCAGGTTCACACAGCACCAGCGGAGTAGTGACCAGAATATCCAATGTAATGGTTTAGTTTTATGGTTTTGTTTAGAGATACAGCATGGAAACAGGCCCTTCGGCCCACCGGGTCCGCACCAACCAGCGATTCCCGCTCACTAACACTAGGAACAATTTACAACTTTAACAAGGAGTGTGGGAATAAACCGGAGCACCCAGAGAAAGCCCACCCAGGTGACAGGGAGAACATGCAAACTCCGTACAGGCAGCACCCGTGGTCAGGATCGAACCTGGTTCCCTGGCACTGTAAGGCTGCAACTCTACCGCTGCGCCACCGTACCACCAGTGTTGTCTGTTGATGGGTGGGTGTTGCCATGATCACCAGACACATGCCCCAACACATCTTCAAAATATTGCGTTCAGAGGGGTGAGATTGGAGTGGGTGAGGGGAGTGGAGTAGTCCAGTTGATATCGCGGCAGCAGTAGGAAATAAACTGCCTGGTTGGATCTGAACTGGGAGGCGTGGAAACAGAAGTGGGGGCCACGAGGCACAAGATGGTGGTGCAGGCAGGTGCTGAGGAAACACACGTGGCTGCGGCAGTGAGTCCGGGTCAGAACGTGGTCGTAGAGCAAGAGTGCAGCAGGAATCACAGAAGGGGAGCAGTGAGAGAGGTTCCCACAGAACCCTCATTCGAGGGAAGAGAACTCCTTCAGAGTAGGCATACGTTGAGGGGATTTTTGCAATGGAGCTGAAATATATCTAAACAGAGAACTGCAGATGCTGGTTACAAAACAAAAAGACACAAAGTGCAGGAGTAGCTCAGTGGGTCAACCATCATCTCTGGAGAACATGAATGGGTAGCATTTTAGGTTGTCATGCCGACAGTCTCCACTGTAACACTCCATCATACTGCACCAGAGTGCCAGCTCAGATCTCATGCTCAAACCTATAGGATGGGGCTTGACTCCATGATCATTTTGGCAAGGAAAGTATTCCAGAGGCTCCAATTAGAGTCACCTGAGAATGGGTACTGGAGAAAGGGTAGGGCAGGGAAGGCTAGGAGAGGGAAGTGTGCAGGGAAAGCATGGATTTGGTTCTGATTTTCTTTCAGTGATTTTAACTCAAGTAGCGGAGTGAGATTGGTGGGAAGGTTGGTTTTACAGCCCACCCTATCTTTTTCAATTAGCTTCCATGGAGGTCAAACTCAGCTGGATTTACCCATGACCTTCCATGCATTGACCTGCTCTTCTAACGTTCTTTCCCTCCACCCCTCCAATCAGTCAGAAGAAGAGCTCCGACCCAAAACGTCACTCATCCATGTTCTCCAGGGATACTGCCTGATCCACTGAGTTACACCAGCATTTTGTGTCTTTCCTTGATAAACCAGCATCTGCAGTTCCTTAGTTTCTACATGATTCAGTTCCACTTTATACAATGGACAGCTTGCTGGTTAAAATTGCCGTCCTGATTCCTGGATTTCATTAGAGAATTTATTGAATAAGTCACTCAAACATTCACTCAACATCAGTATCATTAGAAAAAAGTTAATTTTGTTCCTGTCATGTTCCTGTTTGTGTGAGCTGGCTTGGCAACGCTGTTAGCCATATCATCCAATTTGAAAAAATGATGAGACTGACTTTATTTCAGAATAACTGTATGTGCCCATGGAAGAACTAATGAAAATACAAGTCTTCCTTCCCACAGTTTGACATTTGATGGCTTTGACTCTGGCTGGTATATAAACCAATGAATAATGTTTTGGATTGTTAAGTTGTGTAATTCATATGTAATATAGTGAGAAAATGGTAGAAGCTGGTCAATTGCCTAGTGGGAAGATACAGGTTAACATGAGTGCTTGACACCTAATGACTGCAGGAAAGTTCACCTTGCTTTTTGTTAAATAACCCTTTATTTTACTGATGCCAGAGAGCCTTCCACGGACTTTGAGAAAGGTCTGTTTTCCTGTCGGTTTTGAGTAATTGACATTCCTTTGTTTCGCTCCTGCTCTTTCTTGCAGATTAGCTTTAAGGAGTTTGCAATAATTGGTTGGGGACGAAGGAGAAGTCCAGTACTGCACCCCATAAATCAGAGGAAAGCAATAACAGCTTGCCTTCAGAGCAGGGAGGGAACAGGATTTATCTCAAGGTGGGAGAGACCTGTACTTTGGGCCGGGGGAAGTATTTGAAATTATCAAAATCACAGAAACTACTGCACAGCAGACACGGACAACCGAGAGGAATGAGAGGATTAACAAATGTACAGAGCTGGTCCCCAGAGCGTTGCATTCAGTCTTTCTGCTATCTCTCATTAGCATCCTCAGAATTGGATAATATATTGTGCGGATATTAACTTTTCCTCTGGTACCTACAGTCAGTAAACTGAAATGAAATAGATTTTCAATTAACATTTTTTATTAGTTCTCTTAATTAAAAAATGTAATCATTCGTGAGTACAGGATTGCAGACAAATGTTTACGTGACTGAGTTTCAGACAAAGGAACTAGGTTCAACCGAATGCAAACTTTTGTGTACTTTGATTGGCCTCCTGGTTCAGTGTTGTCCATTGCAGCTCATTTTCTTTCCTCATTACAGTGTTGAACATCTTAAAAGCAAAACTTAGCATTGGTTATCAGGAAATGGGTCATTTGCCACAGGATACCAGTTCACTGGTCTAACTGTAATCGCAGTATTTATGTGGCCCAGTTAAATTTCTGGTGAGTGATGATCTCCCGAGATGTTAATGGTCAGTGGCTCAGTAACAGTATTGTCACTGATGGTCCCAGAACATGTAGATGGACACCCTCTTATTGGAGTTGATCATTATTTGGCAATTCTATGGTTCAGGCAATAAGTACAAAAGTGTGAAAATGCACACCTCCAGATTCAGGGGAAGTTTCTTCCCAACTGTTATCAGGCAACTAAACCATTCTATCACCAACTAAGAAAGGCATTTTGGTGGGCATGGACAAGTTGGACTGAAGGGCTTATTCCTGTGTTGAATGACCCTAGGACTCAAAATATATTTATCATAAAGAGATGCAATAATCTTTGTTTAAGAAGGAACTGCAGATGCTGGGAAAATCGAAGGTAGATAAAAGTGCTGGAGAAACTCAGCAGGTGCAGCAGCATAGAAACTCAGCGGGTGCAGCAGTCTGAAGAAGGGTTTCGGCCCGAAATGTTGCCTATTTCTTTCGCTCCATAGATGCTGCTGCACCCGCTGAGTTTCTCCAGCACTTTTGTCTACCTTCAATAATCTTTGTTGCTGTTTAACCCAACCACTTACTTCTCAGGATTCTACGCTCTCAAGGCTTCTCCTGGGAATGCACAGTCAGGCAAACATCGACAATGCGGTCTGTACAGAGTTTGTGCATATTCCCCGGGACTGCATGGGTTTTTTCCGAGATCTGCAGTTTCCTCCCGTGCTCCAAAGACGTACAGGTTTGTAGGTTAATTGGCTTGGTATAAATGTAAAAATTGTCCCTAGTGTGAGTGGGATAGTCTTAATGTATGGGGATCGCTGTGTGGACTGGGTTGGCCAAAGGGCTTTTTTTCCATGCTGTGTCTCTAAACTAAACTAAACTAAAACAGCTGGAAGATTAACAGCTAAGGGAAGGACACTTCCTGATCTGCCTGAAACTCGCTGCACCTCCAGTGCAAGGATTAACCCTCAACCGAATGTTGCAGACCATGGACAAGTTACAGGTAGATAAGGTAGACAAAAGTGCTGGAGAAACTCAGAGGGTGCAGCAGCATCTATGGAGTGAAGGAAATAGGCAACGTAACAGGTTAGATAAGGTGGCACTTTGACCTTCATCAGTCAGAGTATTGAGTATAGAAGTTGGGTGGTCATGTTGCAGTTGTATAAGACGTTGGTGAGACCGCATTTAGAATATTGTGTTCAGTTCTGAGCACCATGTTATAGGAAAGGTATTGTCAAGCTTGAAAGGGTTCAGAAAAGATTTACGAGGATGTTGCCAGGACTAGAGGGTGTGAGCTATAGGGAGAGGTTGAGAAGGCTGGGTTTCTATTCCATGGAGCACAGGAGGATGCGGGGTGATCTTGTAGAGGTGTATAAAATCATGAGAGGAATAAATCGGGTAGATGCACAGAATCTCTTGCCCAGAGATGGGGAATCGAGGACCAGAGGACATACTGTAGGTTCAAGATGAAGGGGAAAAGATTTAATAGGAATCTGAGAGGTAACTTTTTCACACAAAGGGTGATGGGTGTATGGAACAAGCTGCCAGACAAGTTAGTTGAGGCTGGGACTATCCCATCATTTAAGAAACAGTTGGACAGGTCCATGGATAGGACAGGTTTGGAGGGATATGGTCCAAGCGCAGGCAAGTGGGACTAGTATAGCTGGGACATTGTTGGCCCGTGTGAGCAAGTTGGGCCTCAGAGCCTGTTTCCACACTGTATCACTCGATGACTATGACTCTATGACCTGCACGTTGCAAGGTCCAGGAATATGCTGAGGGACACATTGAAACTGAAAGGTCCCGAGGGAAAGGATACATTTTCAGGTCCCCCATCACTAAACACTGAGGAATTTCAAAGAATGCACCCGAAAGAAAGGTTGATGCAATCCTGATGTGGAGTGAGTCTTTACTCAAATATCTCATGTTGTGTAGAGAGACATAAAAAATGTACCATGTCACATCTAAATGCAAATTTCATGCATAAAGTATATTTTTGAGCACAATTTTTTTTTTTGAGCTGTATGTCCATCATCACGTGACTGAATAAATATTGACACGTGGATGGATCTTTCTAGGGACCATAACAACCTTACCAAATGGAATGGCCTTCTCCTAAGCCTTTGTTGTGTGATTCTACTAATCATTAGGATATTAGGATCTTTAAGATATTCTTAAAGACCTGGGTTGTTTGGCATTTCTAATATGTAATCGGCTGGCTATTCAGTAATGAGGTGTTCAACTGAGTCATTTAGATGAACAATGAACAGTTGTAAAGGTGAGAAATGGGGTCATTAACTTTCCACTTAAACTGTTTAAATCTGCATTGTGTGTACAGTGTGCAACTGTGCACATCAATACTGAACTACAGAGCTGGGGGAGGGACAGGGTAAGGAATTCTCCTGTGCTAAGTTTTGTGATGATAATAATGTTACAGATACCAGTGTATGGAGTGTATAGTGAGGAACATAAGGGCAGGAGTTGGCCATTTGACTTCCCAAATGTGTTCTGTGATACACAGTGGCTGATCTGACACATTACCCCAGCATTCTGTAAAACAATTCCCTTCAGTTGTCAAAGTCTACGAGTTTGAGATTTAAAGTTAATAGTTGGCCTATCTTTGGTTACCATCCCTGGAAGAGATTTCCACCCTTTGCTTTTAGTAATGTTCACTAACTTTACTCCAGAAAGAGTTGCCTCTAGTTTTTAGAATATGCTGCCTGGTTGGTGACATTTCAACAACTAGGGAGAAAAATGGCAATTGGTAGCATAAACCAGACAATCAACTCACTCTGTAATTGTCCACATTCGCGGGAATGGAATGCTAGCTTGTGCAATCCCAATGCAAATTTAACCTTTGCAGTCCAGGTATCATTCCAGCAGATCAATACTGCATTTCCTCCAAGGCCAATATATCATTCCCAGGTTGTAGCATCCAGAAATACAGACGTGAGTTCATTATGCAAGTGAATTAGTCATAGAGCTACACAGTGTGGCATTAGGCCCTTTCGTTCCCCTTTCCCATGCTGACTAAGTTGGCATATTGGGGTGGTCCTCTTTGTCCTGCACTGGACCCATAGCCCTCTTAACCTTTCCTATCCATATATCTGTCTAAGTGTATTTTAAAAGTCGTAATTGTATTCATTTCTATAGCTTCCTCTGGCAGCACAGATATATACTACACTCTGCGTGGAAAAGGTTGCCACTGAGATCCCTCTTAAATCTCTCCCCTCTCACCTTCAGCCTATCATTTCAAGTCTTAGAATCCTTTATCCTGGGAAAAAGACTGTGAACATTCACTTTATCATGCCCTTCATGATCTTGTACACCTAAATAAGATTACCCCTCAGCCCTCTATGCTGCAAAGAAAAAAAGTTCCAGTCTATCCAACCTCAAGATCTTCTTCTTTCATGTCCATCTTCCATGTTTCAAATGTTGACATCGCTGACATCGTCCGTCCTGAAAAGGGCGAAGGTTTCCGCCGACAATCAGCGGGAACCATCACTGGTAACAATAGATGATGGTGGTAACAGAATTAGCTCGGGATACTTCCAGTTTCCAGCCCTGCGACGTGGACACTTCTGCTATGGGGCCAACCTCAAGGAGCGCTGTGCTTCACAAAGGTTGTGAAATAGCCCACCAATACTAATGTGTACAGATACATTTTTGACAGGTTGTTTTTAAAAAGATGATTGAAAAGCAGAACACTACAGATCAAGTCAAAGTCATTCAGACCTTTCGGTCTGAACAAAATGTTGTTGCCTTGCAGTCATACATATAATAAAAAACAAAACACACAATAAACACAAATTTAACACCCACCACAGTGAGTTCACCAGGCACCTCCTCACTGTGATGGAAGGCAAAAGTCTTAAAATCTCTGTCTTCTTCAGCTATATGCTAGAAATCTGAATTATAAACAGACACAAATTGAATTGCTCAGCAAGTCAGCCAGCACCTGTGGACAGAGAAACAGTTAATATTTCAGATCACTAGCTTTTCTGATGAGTATTCCCATTTTTTTCTGCTTTATATCAGTGGAGATTTTCCCCTCCTACTGGTTGTTTTATTACTAATCACAGAGCCCTCCCTGCAACAATGTCCTTCAAGACTCAACCAGCTTGGTCAATGATTGAAAATCAAAAATAACTCTAGATGCTGCAGATCTGAAATAAGAACAGAAAATGCTGGAAACACCCATTAGGCCAGGCAGCCTTCGTGGAAAGTGAAACAAGCAATATTTCATGTCTCAGAAATTTACATGAGAACTGAGAGGGATAGAAGCAAATGAGTTTAGGGGGTAGTGAAGGTGCAAAGGGTGGAACAAAACAAAGTTCTTTGAGAGGGGGAAATAGTAGGGGAAAGTATAGAAGCCTAAAGTCACATACCATCAGGTTCTTGAACCAACCTACACAACCCGAATCCTATCTCAGTAACAGAACACTATGGACCACCTCTTGTACTACAATTACTATTTTTTTCTAATTATGTTTTGCACATATCTTTTTCCTACAATCGTCTTTACAGCCTTGCAGAATTTAAGTGTAATTTAAGTATAATTTGTGTATAATTTATGGGTTTGTGTTGTCTGAGTCTAGCTGTCTGCGATGCTGCTGCAAGCAAGATGTTCTGTCATATACTGGTGATATACTAATGATAAATCTGATTTGATTTGATTTTCTAAAAACAGAAACCGTATGTAGAGTAAAGGGTAAGAGTAGAGATGTGTGCATACGATGTGTAGGAATTTGAATGATTATTGATATTTGGAAGGCAAGAGTAATGAGCAGGCTTACTGGAACAGTTATTTCACCAAAATTAATAATCAGAATTTATCTGATCTTTACAAATATAATGACTTTCCGAAGTACAGATCAGTTGACTTAGAAATTTGGCAACATAAGTTATCTTGGATGGGTTGAGTGAGACAGATAGTGTCGCTGGGATTGAAGATAGACGATCAATGATCCTGGGTTAAAAATTGTAAGGCACCTAAAATACAACAAACAGTACAGTGGTGCGGTAAACAGTGGCCATGCCTGTTCAATGGGAGAATTGGTGAGTTTTCTAGTCATATGTACAAGTCTTGTGTTTGGCTTCATTGTATTCATGTGTAGCATTATCTGATTTAGTTTAGTTTAGTTTAGAGATACAGCGCGGAAACAGGCTCTTTGGCCCACCGAGTCCGCACCAACCAGCGATCCCCGCATTAACACTACCACACACTGGGGACAATTTTACATTTACATTTGTACCAAGCCAAGCCTGTACATCTTTGGAGTGTGGGAGGAAACCGAAGATCCCGGAGAAAATCCACTCAGGTCATAGGGAGAACGAACAGACTGCGTACAGACAAGCACCCATACTCAGGATCGAACCCGGGTGTCTGGCGCTGTAAGGCAGCAGCTCCACCACTGTGCCACCGTGCTGCCATTGATTGGGTATTGCGCAAACAAACAATTTTCATTGAATCTTGGTAATGTGACAATAATAAACCTAAACCTAAGTACAGTGAGATACAGGTACAGGGAAGAACTTGCTTGCAGCAGTATCACAGCCACATAGACTCAGACGACACACAAAAACATAAATTATACATACATTCTACAGACAGTGAAAATAAAGAAAATTGCAAAAAAACAAAACGCAATGAGAAGACAAGTCCAAAGTAGTGCGAGCGGTAGTCTGTAGTTTTCTGTTGCATAGATAGGATTTGTATCGTGCAGGTTTGCTCAAAGAATCTGATAGTTGCAGGAAAGCAACTGTTCCTGAACCTGATGGTGTGGGACTTCAGGCTTCTGTGCCTCCTGCCCGATGGTAGCAGTGAGAAGAAGGCATGGCCAACATGTTGGGGAACTTTGATGATAGATTCTTTATTGATGTTGCAGTCTTTTCGATGCTTTTCAAGGTGGTGAGGGGCTGTGCCCGTGATGGACTGGGCTGAGTCCACCATTGTCTGTAGAATCTTGTCCACTCCTGTGTGTTGGAATTGCCACACCAGACCATGATGCAAGCAAATGTAATGGTGGGAAATGCACGTATCGATAGAAAAAATTAAAAGGCAACATATCAACCAAATGGTGAGATGTTGCACAGTTCTGAGAGGCAAAGCAATCTGAGTGTTTTAGTGTAGGATTCCCAAAAGACTAGTATACGGTAAATAATTAGAAAAACTAATCAATTGTTCTAGATATGAAGAAGGATCTCGACCCGAAATGTCACCTACTCCTTTTCTCCAGAGATGCTTCCTGACCCGCTGATTTATTCCAGCTTTATGTGTCTATCTTTGCTTTAAACCAGCGTCTGCAGTTCCTTCCAACACAAATGTTACTGGTCATTGCTAGGAGAATTAAATGCAAAAGTAGGAGTGGTATGCTTTCAGTTATATAGGGTGAGACCACATTGGGAGCTAGTTTCCTTATTTAACAAAAGCTGTTGCTGCATTGAAATCAATTAAGGGAAGGTTTCTCACACAAAGTGGGAATGGTAGGGTTTTTTAGACAATAGACAATAGACAATAGGTGCAGGAGTAGGCCATTCAGCCCTTCGAGCCAGCACCTCCATTCAATGTGATCATGGCTGATCATCCCCAAACAGTACCCCGTTCCTGCCTTCTCCCCATATCCCCTGAATCCGCTATTTTTAAGAGCCCTATCTAGCTCTCTCTTGAAAGCATCCAAAGAACCCACCTCCACCGCCCTCTGAGGCACAGTATTCCACAGACTCACCACTATCTGTGAGAAAAAGTTTTCCTCGTCTCCGTTCTAAATGGCTTACTCCTTATTCTTAAACTGTGGCCCCTAGTTCTGGAGTCACCCAACATCTGGAACATGTTTCTTGCCTCTAGTGTGTCCAAACCCTTAACAATCTTATATGTTTCAATGAGATGCCCTCTCATCCTTCTAAACTTCAGAATGTACAAGCCCAGCTGCTCCATTCGCTCAGCATATGACAGCCCCGCCATCCCGGGAATTAATCTTGTAAACCTACGCTGCACTCCCTCAATAGCAAGAATGTCCTTCCTCAAATTAGGGGACCAAAACTGCACACAATGCTTTCTGAGGGACAGTAGGACAGGCTGGTCTTGCATCTGCTGGAATTTAGTAGAGTGAGAGAGAACCCGGCTGAAACAGATAATGTTCTCAGAGGGTTTGACAGGGTTGGATGCAGACGTGATGGCTCCTCTTTTGGGAGTATCTAGAATGAGCAATCACTGTTTAAAAATAACAAATCCTATTTAAAACAGAGGTGAGGCAGTTTTTTTCCTCTCAACATAGAAACATAGAAATATAGAAATTAGGTACAGGAGCAGGCCATTCGGACCTTCGAGCCTGCACCGCCATTCAATATGATCATGGCTGATCATCCAACTCAGTATCCTGTACCTGCCTTCTCTCCATACCCCCTGATCCCTTCAGCCACAAGGGCCACATCCAACTCCCTCTTAAATATGGCCAACGAACTGGCCTCAACTACCTTCTGTGGCACAGAATTCCACAGATTCACCACTCTCTGTGTGAAAAACGATTTTCTCATCTCGGTCTGAAAAGACTTCCCCCTTATCCTTAAACTGTGACCCCTTGTCCTGGACTTCCCCAACATCGGGAACAATCTTCCTGCATCTAGCCTGTCCAACCCCTTAAGAATTTTGTAAGTCTCTATGAGATCACCCCTCATTTCTAAATTCCAGCGAGTGCAAGCCAAGTCTATCCAGTCTTTCTTCATATGGAAGTCGTGGCATCCCAGGAATCAGTCTGGTGAACCTTCTCTGTACTCCCTCTATGGCAAGAATGTCTTTCCTCAGATTAGGAGACCAAAATTGTACGCAATACTCCAGCGTGGCCTCACCAAGACCCTGTACAACTGCAGTAGAACCTCCCTGCTCTTGTACTCAAATCCTTTTGCTATGAATGCCAACATACCATTCGCTTTCTTCACAGCCTGCTGCACCTGCATGCCTACTTTCAATGACTGGTGTACCATGACACTCAGGTCTCGCTGCATCTCCCCTTTTCCTAATCGGTCACCATTCAAATAATAGTCTACCTTCATGTTTTTGCCACCAAAGTGGATAACCTCACAATTATAGTGGATAACCTCACATTTAGTGGATAACCTCACATTCAAAGTGTTATAGGTCTTTGGAATCAAAATGCTATGGAGTCTTTTAATATTTTTAAGATGGCATAGATAGCTTCTTGATAGGCAAGGGGATGAAAGATTAGCATTGGTAGATAAAGTGCAGAGTTGAAGTTACCATCAGATCAACCATAATTTGATCATGATGGGGCAGGTTTGAGGGGCCGAGTGGCCAGTTCTTGCTCCTATTTCATTTGTTTGTATGTTGGCTTAAGTGTCGGCTTTAGTCTTGTTTGTCATTTGGCAATTATCTCTAAAGGGAGTTTAACAGCTGCTTGCAAAGATTCTGCAATCTCCACACATACTTCCCTATTGACACGAAACAAAGTACACTCGCTATTCTCTCTCCGCAATAAAGCATCCATCCTTTAATCCAGCTGGCACGCCTTTAATCTTCCCTCTTCCTAATAGCATTTGATGTTCTTCATCATCTTAAACCGTTTTGTCATATGGCCTATTGTACTGTGAAGCCTTTTTTCATGTTTATCTTCTTTCTTCTTTTAAATGCCTTTAAAAATATTTTTAAGTATCAAATATTAAACTGGACAGCGTCTGGAATATAATTAATTTGAGCTCCTCCTTCTGCTGTTTAATTATTTCCCATTACTGATCCACTGTACTATTTGTCAAGTTTACATCAGTTTATTCCGAGTACATTTCTTTGTTATCCGACAATGTTTTGTTTTGTTTTCCCGCAATCGAATATCTTTGAATTTACTTTTATCTGTAGCCCTGCCTTCTACCTGCAATTTACTTACATTTTGGTAACTGTTTGCCAAATATTTGTCTTCTTTTAAGTTGAACTCCTTAGCCACTGCAGCACATTGACTGATCAAATGTCCCGGAAATATAGGGAAAGGCCAAAGCTTTATTTGGATATGAGCATCATCATGCCTGAAATATTGCATCGAGGGACTTGACTTTGATTACCACCACAACAGCTGGAGAACTTAAATATCTGTAATTAAATAAATCTAGAATTATAAATCTGTTATCGGTAACGGTAACTATGAATCTTCTGAATGGTTGTAAAAACCCATCTGGTTCGCTCATGTCCTTCAGGGGAAGAAATCTGCCACCCTTACTTGTGCTGGGCCAATATGCTGATCCACCAGTGCACTTGATGCCTCACTTGCCTCACAAATCAGAGGCAATTAGGAACAGATACTAAATACCAGTGCCATCCCGTCCCATGAACAATTAATAAAATCCCACAGAACCTTGTCACACGAAAACCAACAATAAGACAAGAAATGAGCTGTAGGGAATTTGACCAAACGTTTAGTCAAAGAGGCAACATTTTGGAATTGTCTTAATGAAAGAACAGCCCAAAAGTTTTCAGTAGGAAATTCCAGGACTTAGGGCCTTTTGAAAAAAGTAGCAGAGGTTCCTGGATTGAAAGAAGTGGGTATGTGGAGTTCATGGGGGTGTGTGGGGGTGGAAGACGTCATTGGGACTGAGGTGGATGAGGTAGAGGATAAAAAAGAGAACATTCTAGAAACATTTAGTAAAGGGCCTGTCCTACTTAGGCGATTTTTTAGGCGACTGCCGGCCACTGTCATAGTCATAGCAGGTCGCTGAAAAACCGGCGACTGGACCCACTACGACAATGTCTACGACAAGCTACAACAACCTACCGCTGCAGCAAGCTACTGACAACCGGCGACCCATTAGGACGTCCACCTACGACCACACCTATGACAACCTACGTCCACACAGGCAACAACCTACGACAACCAAAGTCAATCTATGTCCACCCGCGACATGCGACGACAGGCTACGGCCCTGTTGACGACAGCTGAAGACAATTCAGACGCCGGTACCTGTTGCCGGTTGACGTAGGTTGACGTAGGTAGTCGCCAATGGAATTCACCAAAGTCTGCACCGGCGACAACCTACGTCACCTGGCGACAACCTACGTCATCCTGGCGACAACCTACGACAGCATCTACATCAGGAGAAGACAAGCTACGACAAGCCCTTGGTCACTGACTCTCGCCGAAAGGTTTTGAACTTTCAAACACCAGCGGGGACCAGAAAAACGCTACGACTCTTTGGGCGACCGAGGAGACTACTCACGACACCCCGGCGACCGTGTGGCGACAACCTAGTCGCCGGCAGTCGCCTAAACATTTGCCTGAGTGGGACAGGCCCTTAACACGCGGGCAATATTTTGGAAAGAAAAGCAGAGCTAATGTTTTAGATTCTCTCTTTTCCAGTTCTAGACAAGAGGTTCAGAATGTAAAAGGTTAAGTCTCTTTCTCTTTTCACTCATGCTGCCTGACCTGCTGAGTGTTTCCAACATCTGCAGTTTTGTTTGATAATCATGGAGGAAATTTATTACAATTTTAATGTTACTTGAATGACAGTTAGTTCCTATAAACATGGGATGTTGGGCTTATGTTTAAAGAGGATGAATGATATAAGTACGAGAGCCTGGAGATAGAGATAGTGATGCTTGTGACTTCTCTCTTAAGAGCGACACTGTCTTCACCCACACTACAGGTACCCAGTTTCAAACTACTTCAAAAGCTGCACTGAATCCACCTTCTACCTCCCCAGACAGCAAAATACAATATCTTCCTCACAATTGTTTAATGTTGCTCACAGCCAACCGTTCCAACTTATGGCTTGACTAACAATAATCCTCTTGGGGACTGTATTCCGCAGAAAGTGTTTCCGCCTCACTGAAGTTTTCTGAAAGAATACTGATGACGTTACCAAACAAATAAGCACCAATAAAGTTGAAACTGAATTCAAAGTCAACCTTGGCAGTTTCAAATTTTGAAATTGGTTTAAGAAATGAGTGAAATAAAGAGGAAGTAGTAACCTTGACATGCCAGTGCTCTCAATCCATGCCATTGTGGTCAATCTTAATGACCCCCTCCCCCAAGTGACGTAGCAGGCAATCCTGTTGCATCAAAATTGGGATGGACGATGAATGCGGGTCTCAATCCAAAAGGAACGAGAAATAAAACTTGCAACTGCTCAACATTGATTAATATATAGGATTTTCCCACTACAACAGGTGATTGTGTAACCAAATCCACCTTCCTTATAACCATTACAGATCCAGTGACAAGAAAGACAGGCAGATCAATTACATATAGCAACATAAGTCTGGGCCAAATATTTTATGCAATTTTAGCCTGTGGCACTGTTCACCTCTCATTAATTCTCAGTCACACTAACCAATATCCATCAAGTCGAGGAGCGGGCAGAATTCAAGAAAGTAAGGCTGTAAAAACTCAAATTCTTTAGAAACGAATTTGAACTCCCTTTGTTTAACATTTCTGGATGGATGTTTTGTGTTAAGCAGAAATATGGCCGTGAATTGGCATGTTGATCACCGTTCCTGAAATCCTGACATGTGGTTCAATTTCCAAGGCCCACACTGCACGAACAAAACTGTTAAATTTTCCCTTGGTGCAGTTTAGCAGTTAGCCACTGACATTGAGCACTCTGTCCTTTCAATGCCGCAACCAGGATTGGAATCAAGCCCAGATTAATGTGATAATAGTCATCAGTCTCCACATACAGTAGTTCCCAGTGGAGACAAATTCGCATTCAAAAACTACTGTAATTCAATGCAAACTGGCAATCAATATCGAATTGGATAATAAACGGAGGTCCCATCTGCCCTTTTATATGGTCTTACGAGTTTCTGGGGTACCATTTGAAAAAGAGCTGAGCTTTTCCTGACCAACACTTTTCCCTCATCCAACAGCACTAAAAAAAACACATGAAATTATCACTTTTCTCAATGCCATTGAATGCCATCCTATTACAGGGCCTTGCTGCGTGCAAATTGACTTTCTAGCTGCGAACACAGTTCTGAAGTACTTCACTAATTGATTTGCACTATATTGTAATGAGAATATAAATTAATGCCTGAATAGTTAATCTCTCACAGAATGCATAGGTAACACCAATGTAACAACACAGATATCACATCAATACAATTAAAGTGACTTTCTGCATTTCAGATTAGGACAGGGTGGGCAGGTCTTTGCTTTTCATCTGGCCTGAGTTTAGAGAACTGGAAGCTAATTCTGGACGTAAATAACACTAAATTTTAATTTTCATCCACAAAACAGTCGAAAGAAATCCAAGAAATACAGTGATGAAGCCCTGGGCAAGTGAGGTTAAAGAGTCATAGAGTCATACAGTGTGGAAACAGGTCCTTCGGCCCAATTTGCCTACATCGACCAACATCTACACCAGTCCCATTAAACTGCATTTGGCCCATATACCTCTAAACCATTCCTATCAATTTTCCAGTCTAATTGCTTCTTAAATGTTACGATAGTCCCTGCCTCAACTACCTCCTCTGGCAGCTCATTCCATACACCTACCACCCTTTGTGTAAAATAGTTGCACCTCAGGTTCATACAAAATCATTCCCCCTTCATGTTAAACCTATGCCCTCTGTTTTTGAGTCCTTTTACTTTGGGCAAGTGACTGCCCTCTTCTTCTTCTTCTTCTTTCGTGTGGCGTGCACAGCCTAAAGATGTTGGACAACTTGTTCTATTTGATCTTCCGTTTGTGCATGTCGAGTTGATTGCATTAGTCGAAACAGGGCGGACCACGTGAAGGTTGCAATCTTCCACCCCGTGACTGCCCTCCATCCCAAATCAGTCACTACCCAACTGCCTAGACCTGGTATTTGGCATCTTCTCACTCCCTAATTCTACTCTGCCCAGAACTGCCAGAAACAGATATTACAATTTATTTTATGTTGTTTAAGGCTCCAATTATTTCATCTTTAGCCACCTTGAGAACTCTTTGATCCGAAGGTGTAATGTGGCAGCATGTACTTTGCAATCAATGCCAACTTTCCCAATTTGACATATTTTTTCTCAACATTGTGGTAACAACTAGAAACTGTGATTGAAACAGCGTCCCAATAAGTTTGTTTGCAAAAGAACAGTTCCACGAAATCCAGAGAAAAATTATAATTTTCATATTTTAGTCATGAAGCATTGAAAACTGCAGTCATTTCTTTTACAGTCGCTTTGGGGCCTGAAGATATTGCAGCATTAATTCTTAACATGATGTTTAATGCAATCTGTCAGCGTCAAAAGTAATATTAATGGATACACTTCTGTCTGTAGTTTGCGTAGACTTCCTGATATGCAGGCCTGTGGTGTAAGGCTCAACATATTATGACTTCTGACTATCTGATGAAGGCTTTTGAACTGTTAGGATGTCATTCGCACAAAGCCAGAGGCACTAATTGGACTCTATTTGCCAGTGGTTGGAAAATAAAAAAGTGTGAGAATTGTGTCTATATCTGGGCAATGGAGGTTGTTGCGCCACTGATGTGAAAAGGCTGATCAAGGTAGTCTCAATCTCAAGACTAGGTCTCAGAGCTGTCATAGATCAGACAGCAAAACATGGAGGCCCGGGTGGCATGGTGGTGCAGCAGTAGAGTTGCTGCCTTACATCTTAGCTCTTGGTTTCTTGGTCCTCCAAAATATTCCAAATGGAATTTAAACTGGAGGTGGTGGAGGGAGGACTTAAGCCAGAAAGGGTTTTTGGGAAGAAAGAGCTATCTTCAATTTAGTTGCATCTGGTTGGGTAACTATGGTAGGGTGAAAACTATTCCAAAACTATTTAAATTGTGCGGTAGAAGAATTAATTGCTGTACACATCTGTCTTGGTAGCTGGTATCGCAAATTGGATCGAATGCCCTCGTCTGCTCCTAATTGGTTTGGGTTTGGTGTAGGTTTTGCAATCTATGGTCGAGCTGGCCATTTAACATTTTGTAAAAACAGGTCAAACGGTGTGCTTCACGTCTGTTCCCCTATTATCCGATAATATTCCCCTATTATCCGGAAGTGGCCACGCTGGCTGGCAGCTGCGGCTCACCAGCAGTCCGTCTGTTTTTTTCTTTTTTTGTTGTCTTCTAGTGTTTAGTAGAACTTTGTTTTATTAGGTTGTGTATGTGGGGTGTTGTGGGGGGGTGGTGGGAGAAACAGAGTTTTAGTCTCTCCCTCCGGGGGATGCGTGTCCCCCGTCACCATCTGTGCTGAGGCCTAATGGCAGAGCTGTGGCGGCGGCCTGGTTTGGAGCTGCGGTGCTCCAGCGGCGGCGGCGGCCCAGCTTAGAGCTGCGGTGCTCCAGCGGCGGCGGCGGCCCAGCTTAGAGCTGCGGTGCTCCAGCGGCGGCCCAGCTTAGAGCTGCGGTGCTCCAGCGGCGGCGGCGGTCCAGCTTAGAGCTGCGGTGCTCCAGCGGCGGCGGCGGCCCAGCTTAGAGCTGCGGTGCTCCAGCGGCGGCGGCGGCCCAGCTTAGAGCTGCGGTGCTCCAGCGGCGGCGGCGGTCCGGCTTAGAGCTGCGGTGCTCCAGTGGCGTCGGTGGCCTGGATCGCCTCAGCGCAGAGGGAGAACTAGGAGGGAAGAAGACAAAGACTTTAAGACTTTTGCCTTCCACCACAGTGAGGAGGTGCCTGGCGAACTCATTGTGGTGGATGTTGGATATGTGTTTATTGTGTGTTTTGTTTTTTTATTATATGTTATGACTGTATGGTAACAATTTCGTTCAGACTGAAATAAAGGAATCTAATCTAATCTAATCTGTCTTGGAGAGGGTTCCACCCCAGTGAATTCAGAAGTTTGGTAACACTCACTTCTCTCTCATAGGTATTAGTAACAAATCGAGCTGCCTGTCTTTGGACACGTTCGATGGAAGAAATGTTTTTATTTGTATATGGGTCCCATGCTGCAACTGCGTAGTCCAAATGAGGTCTAACGAGGGTAAAGTATAGCTTCTCCTTGACAGAAGTTGAACAATGATGACAGTTGCGTCTCAGAAAATTTAGGACACCTGTTGCTTTCACCGTTGCATAATGAGTCTGACCATTCCAACGCAGATCGTTCTGCAATTTGATGCCAAGATACTTGGTTTGATGCCAAGATACATAACCAGAGACCCGGGTTCAATCCTGACTATGGGTGTTGTCAGTACGGAGTTTGTACGTTCTCCCCGTGACCTGTGTGGATTTTCTCCAGTCTCACACTCCAAAGACGTACAGGTTTGAGGGTTAATTGGCTTGGTAAAATTGTAAATTGTCCATGATCAAGTTTTGTGACTATTGCCACGAGCAGCTAAACTGGTTGAAATGTTCATTTTGTATGTGTGACTTTGCTTTGACTGGCAAGTGTTCCAACACAGTGCACTTGTGGATGTGGAGGCGACTGACTGGGCCACTAGTGAAGAAAACAGTTCCAGTGTGAGCACTCCTCAGTCTCCTGACTGTTCATGTTTGACCTATTCAGATGGGTGGCGATTAGTCCATCATACCCCTGACAAGATGGCGAGTGAGATTTAGGTTCAACAATTCTTGTAGGCCTAGGCTGATACAATTAAACTTCTGCAAAACTTCTGCTGTGTGTTCATTAATGACATTGAGGTAAAGTAGCAGAGGAACCTGTGTAACTGGACAGAAGATTTTTTTTAACGATGCTGAGTTATAACTTCAAATCTCACCACAGCTGGGGAATTCAAAATCATTTAATTAAATACATCTGGGATGGAAAGTGAGTGTTTTAATAGAGGCTATGAAACAAACTAAATTGTCATAAAAACCCATCTGGTACCCTGATGTCCTTCAGGGATGGGACTCCTCTGTCCTTGCCTGGTGACTGCTGACTAGCAGTGATGTGGCTGACAGCACTAAGACTATGGAGTAAAACTGGCCAGATCAACAGGCACCCAATTCAAAAGTACACAGTCATGCGGCATCTCTGGAGGACATGGATAGGTGACATTTCAGATTAGGACCCGGGTTTTGTCCCAACCTGTAACGTTACCTGAGCAGCGAGATGGTGGGGGTCCTTTGTGATAAATGCTGCCTTCTTGAGGTAGCCCTCATGTAGATACTTTCAATGGCGGGGAGAGCCGTGCCTGTAATGATTGAGCCAACACTGCAGCCTCTTGCACTCCTTAGCATTAGAATTGCCGTACCAGGCCCTGATACAACCAGTCGGGATACTTTCTACAGAGCATCTGTAAAGGTTTGTGGATTATTCCGTGATGTGCCAAATCACTTTAACCTTCTAAGAAAGTTGGGGCGTTGGCATGGCTTCTTCACGATTACATCTCTGTGCTGGGCTCATGACAAATCATCCTCAATGTTAACACCCAGGAACTTGAAGCTGGAAACTCTCTCCACTGTTAACCCAATCAATGAAAACTGGCAGATGATGATCTACTGACTGACCTTCCCTTTCTGGGGTTGTGGAAAAAGCATTCAATCACCAATGGTCCAAAAGCTACAGGTGAGGATGGAGGATGAAGCTGTGGTAATTGTTCAGGTTAGATGGGTTTCCATCCAATCTGAACAGGATTTCAAACTTAAGCAAGCACAGCTGCAGGGAAACTAGGCAAGGGAAGGAAGGATCACCATTGATTGGGTTGGATCCCAATTAAACCCATTGTCTTGGATCTCCATTGCGCTAACACACCAAAAGAGATGTTGGGACAGGAGTCTGCAACAAGTAAAGAAACAACAGTAGGCAGCACAGAGATGTAAACAGCAACAGAGGAATCACTAACAATAATTGGTGCTGCAGAAAATGAGAGCAGTGATCATCACCTGGGAGTTTTGATGTCATTGTTGAATTCAAAAGACCGTAAAATATTTAATGGCAAGATTATGCCCTAGTATTCAAGCATCTCACGGAGTTAATTAGAACTGTGCTGAAGATTGAGCTCACAAAGACCAGAATGAGGATGGAAAAGAAAATGGGTGTAGACAGTGTCTGGAAGTAACGATAGGATATTAGATTTTAATACAGTTCTGTGGATTTTACTTTATTTCCCTGCGTTGCCACTCCCAACTGCCCCTCAAAACAGTGATGAATTCATCAAATGACCACATCTGATTTCTTCTAGTGGAAGTGAAATATTGGTTTGCAGAGGTTAGTTAAAGGGAGAGCCTGGCATTGGCTGACTCACAGTCTCAGCAGAGTTAAACAAGCGCCATAGTTTGGCACTTGTTGTTTATATATAATTATATGATAAGGAGTTTTCTTTTAAAACGTGTGTCCCAAGGCTGCATGAAATGAGAGTGCCAGCAATGTCCTAATTAAAACTTTATTGAGAAACTGGCGAAATGGCCAAGCCGTCATGGAGTCTATTAATTCACAGTATCGTTCATCACACTCAACACTCCAGGGCTTCAGCATTTTCCTATTGAGCTTCCTCAACACAAAGAAATGAAGATATTAATTTCCCAGTGAGATTCAAGAATGCAGAGTGATAGATTTGCTTCAGCAAATGCAATGTAACATTTTAATTGCTCATTTTCTCTTGGACATTCTGTGATTGTTTACACATCCCTTGAGCCAAATTTTCCCTTCTATCTTTGCTCCCGTAATCAGTTCCTTGTAATTTGCATTATCATCTCTGTTGTCCATTAAAGTCTCTGCCCTTCACTCTTCTCTTTGCTTCAACCCCACACATCACCGGCCTTTAGCTGGCTCTGCATCTTTACAACTCTGGAGCTCAACTCTGTTTCTCTGACCTGGAATACCTGCTCATAAAATGCCATCTATTTTATTCACCTTGTTGGTGATCTACACACCAGCCAGATCTAATGCCCAGGTGGTGCTGAACAAATTCTACTCCCTGGTCAATATTCTTGAGGCAGCGAACCATGATGTCCTATTCATCATCGCCTCCTCAAATACCATCATCATGTCTCCTTCCCCATTTGGGGTGTTAACACTCTTGATTACTGCTACACCACCATTAAGTACGTCCATCACTCCGACCCAAGCCCTCATTTCAGCCAGTCTGATCATCTGTTGCTGCTGCTTCTGCCGACTAATAGACAGAGACTGGAATGTTAGGCTGAGGGTCTATTTTCGGACTGGCTTGAGTCAGTGGAGTGGAACATGTCCAAGACCACTTTATCCAGCCGGGGTTAGTATACCTCAGTCATCATCGGTTTCATCAAGAAATGCATGGACCAATGTGCTCTGACAAATCCAACAAAGGTCTATCTTAACCAGAAAACTTGGATGAACGTCAGGGATTTAAGAGGCTTTTGGATAGGCTCATGAAAGAATATACAAGGAATGGAGGGATGTGGATTATGTGCAGTCAGATAAGAGTTTGCCTTGGCATCATGTTCAGTACAGACATTGTGGACCGAAGGACCTGTTCGTGGACTGTACTGTTCTATGTCCTATGAACAGGGTGATTCATTCTCTGCTAAAGCCTGGACGCAAGGCCTTTGAGACGAATGATTCCACACCACACACACGAAGACCAAGTATGAATTAAAAAGGAACTGCAGATGCTAATTTATACCAAAGACAAACACAAAATGCTGGAATAATTCAGCGGGTCAGGCCACATCTCTGGAGAAAATGGACGTGTGAAGTTTCAGGTCAGGACTGATAAGCCAAGTATGATCTCTGCAAGGCTATCCAGATGCAAAGTAAGACTTCTGGTCTGGGTGGAGTCAATTGGATTGGGTTCTGAAATCATGCACCAATCAACTGCCTACCTTTGCTGAGATCTTCAACATTTCACTTCAACAGTCTTCCGTTCGGCACTTCAACCAAGTGACTCCATCATTACAGTCTCTAAGAAAAATAAAGTGACCTATCTCAATGACTATCGCCCAGAAACTCTAACATTCACCAGAATTAAGTGCTTTGGTAATGAAGGTTGGTAATGGCCCTCAATTGCAGACAACCCTTGCAATTTACATGCAGGAAAAATAGATCTACAGAAGATGCCAATTCCCTTGCGGTTCATTCACCCCCGGAGCACCTGAACAATAAGAACATATACGTAAAGTTGCTATTTATTAACCTTAGCCTTGAACACCATAATACGGAATAAGCTCATCCTTGGACATTGGCCCTGAATGCTTCATTTGCAGCTGGCTTCTGGACTTCTTTACTGGCAGACATCAGTAGGTTAGAATTGGCTACACCATTTCCTCACCTTGACCTTCAACACTGCTGCCCCTCAGGTTTGTGTGCTCAGTCCCTTGCTCTATTCCCTGAACACCCATGACCGTGTGGCCAAGTACAATGCCAACTTGATCTTTGATACCACTGATGATGGCTGCAATTAGACCAATGATGAGATGAACCATAGCAAAGACTTTGAGAATCTTATGTCATGGTGTCATGCTAACCCACTTAGAGTTAGCAAGAGGAAAGGTTTGGTTGTGACCTAATGAATCAGGGGGATTAACACAACCTTGTCCTCATCAATAGAGCTACCATAGATATGGTTCCAACCTCCAGTCCCCAGGCATCCATATCACCAGCATCAAACCCGGTCCCTTCACACTGATTATTTCAATATTCACATAGATAATGCAGAGGATGGAGGTGCAAAAGAGCTCCAGAACATTCTGGACAACTTTGGACTTAATCAGCACGTAACGGAGCCAACTCACAATAATGGGCATATATTGGATCTGATTATTTCAAAGGGTCTCGACATTTCTGATGTTATGGTGACTGATGTTGCTCTTTCTGATCAACACTGTGTATTTTTTAAAACAACCATCTCTGCTAGCAGTATCAGGAAAGAACCAGAGGTGATCAAAAGGCGTTGTATCAATGAAAACACCGGCGCATTGTTCACTCAGGCCTTTACACCATCACCAACTCTGCCCTCGGCCTCTGTCGATGACCTTGTGGACGGTTTCAGCTCCAATGTTATGACTCTTATGGATGCTATTGCACCACTAAAGACCAAGGTTTTATCTGGAAGGCAAAAGTCACCATGGAGAAATGCCACAGCAGTGAGATCCCAAAGAACAAAGTGTAGACAGGCCGAACGTAGGTGGCGAAAAACCAAACTACAGGTCCACTACAACATCTACAAAGACAGTCTCCGTATCTATAATCAGGAATTGAAAGGGGCAAGGCAGTCCTTTTTCTCAGAGGTTATCAACAAAAATAATAATTCTCGCACCTTATTTGCCGTTGTCGATAGACTAACAAACCCCTCGTCATCAGTCCCTCCTGAGCTCCTCTCCAGCAAGTCGTGCAATGACTTTGCAGATTTCTTCACTGATAAAATTCTGAAGATAAGACAAACAATGTGTAGCTCCACCTCAGGGAACATGGCTTTGTCACTTATGCCTCCAGATTCACTAATGAATCTACAACATTTTTAACTTTTAGATTGTGCATCTCCGACTGAAACTGTTCAACAGCTAAAGTCCACTACCTGCTGTCTTGATCTGCTGCACACAAGCTTCTTTAAAAATATTTTTAACAGTATTTCACCAGAAGTGCTGAACATAGTAAACACTTCCCTTCAATTGGGGCATTTTCCCAGAGCCTTAAAAACTGCAGTGATCAAGCCCCTATTGAAGAAGCCTAATCTGGATGCCTCAGCTATGAGCAGCTACAGGCCCATATCTAATTTGGCATTTCTGGCAAAGATCATTGAAAGGGTAGTTTACCAACAAATTTACTGCTTTATGATCCAAAACAATATTTTTAATGTTTTCCATTCGGGATTTCGGCCACATCACAGCACTGAGACTGCATTTACTAAGGTCCTAAATGACATACATCTAAACAGTGATGCATCAAAAGCTTCAGTTTTGGTACTTCTAGATCTCGGTGCTGCTTTTGATACGGTGGACCATAACATACTGCTTGACAGACTGGAGAAGTGGGTAGGACTCTCTGGTTCTGTGCTGGACTGGTTCAAATCCTACTTGAAAGATCGGGATTGTTTTGTTTCCCTTGGTAATTATGAATCAGAACGTACAAAACTCACATGCGGGGTTCCTCAGGGCTCCATTCTTGGACCCATTTTGTTCAATATTTACATGCTCCCCCTAGGTCAGATCATAGAGTATTTTAACATATCCTACCATACTTATGCCGATGACACACAACTTTATATCGCAGTGTCACCACATGACCATAGTCCTCTACACTCACTGAGTCATTGTGTCAAACAAATCAATGAGTGGATGAACCAGAACTTCCTCCAGCTCAATGCAAATAAGACAGAAATTATTGTCTTTGGTCCCAAAAATACGAGGCTAGAGATGAGTGCTCAACTTGATTCAATCGCACTGAAAACCACAGACAAAGCCAGAAACCTTGGTGTAGTTATGGGCTCGGATTTGAATTTTAACAGCCATATAAAGACCATTACCAAATCTGTCTATTACCATCTGAAAAACACTGCAAGAATCAAGGGATTTCTGTCCAAAGAAGACACTGAAAAACTTGTTCATGCATATATCTTCAGTAGGCTAGATTATTGTAATGGTATCTTTACAGGTCTCAGTAAAAATTCAATTAAACAACTGCAGCTTATCCAGAATGCCGCTGCCAGAGTCTTGACCAACACCAAGAAAATGGACCACATTACACCTGTCCTTAAATATTTGCACTGGCTCCCTGTGTGTAAAAGGATAGATTTTAAAATTCTGTCACTGGCCTTCAAGGCACTGAATGGTCTGGGTCCAAAATACATCTCTGACCTTCTTGTTGTATATGAGGCACCTAGACTCCTCAGGTCTTCAGGGACAGGTTTACTCTGTGTTCCCAGGGTCAGAACTAAAAAGGCTGAAGCAGCGTTCAGTTTCCACACCTGTGGAACAAGCTCCCTCAACACCTGAGGTGTGTACAGACTGTAAGCACATTTAAATCAGGCCTAAAAACACTCTTGTTTACTGTAGCTTTTCCATAACCCAACATGCAGGTAATTTTAACCTTCTAATCTTATCCCTTTTATGTGCTTTTAAAATTGTTTTAGTGACTTTGTTTTACTATTCATGCATTTGTCTTATTGCTTGTTTTGTAATTTTTGATTATTGGCTATTTTGTTGTCCTGTGTGCATGGTTGTTCTGCTGTCTTTTTACTATGTTATTTTTTTGTTTCTTTTGTAAAGCACTATGAATTGCTGCTTGCAGGAATGGTGCTATAAAAATAAATTTGCCTTGCCTTGATGGTGTAATCAAGAAAGCAATCTGTGTATTTAATTTCTTCGACATGTCAAAAGATTTAGCATATCGACAAGGACTTTGAGTTTCTCAGATGTACTAGAGAAGCTATTCTGATAGATATATCTCAGCCTCGTATAGCAACTGCTTTGCTGTTGACCTGAACCTGCAGAGTGGTGAACCCAGCACAGTCATCGCAGGCTTGGCACTTCCATCCATCCAATTCATCTCCATCGTGCTTTGCATCAGGAAGGCTGGAAGTATTGTCAATGATGCCTGCCACCCTGGATATTCCCTTTTCTCTCTTCTACCTTCTAGGAAAGATACAGGAGCTTGAAAGCTCAGACATCGACTTCTTCAGTTCAGTGCAGTTTCTTCCCTGCTGCTTTTTTAGTTTAGTTTAGTTTAATTTAAAGACACAGTAGGGAACTACACCCTCCGGCTCCCCAAATCCACGCCGACCATGATCACTTGTACACTGGTTCTACCCCACACACTATGGACAATTTACAGAAGCCAATTAACCTACCAAACCAGCACGTCTTTGGAATGTGGGAGGAAAACCAACGCGGTCATAGAGAGAACTTGCAAACTCCGTACAACAGCACCTGGAGTCGGGATTGAACCTGGGTCCCTAGCACAGTAAATCAGCAACTCTACCGCTGCACCACTGTGCTGCCCTCCAACTCTTGAACCGATCACCTCTTTTATACATCATTCACAGAGGTGCTGCCATGTTCTCTTACTCTTAGCTCTACCTCACTCAGTAAATGTATCTTTCAGCATTGACTATTCCAGCATTTTCATATTAACTCTTTGTTTCTTCCCACTGCTGCTGATCTGCTGAGAGTTTCCAGCTCTTTCCGTATCTATTTCATGTTCTTAACATTTGCGGAAATTTTGTTTTGTTGAAATGTTAGCGTGTCATGAACATCAGAAGGTCACACACACAGATGAACTGTGACCACAAAGGTGAGGGTACCAGAGCAGGAAGCTCCAGGATGTTCAGCGACTCCTTAATGTTTAGTTCATGACCTACAACTGGATAAAGATTTAGCAGTCTGATGAGCTAGCTACTGCAAGCATTCAACAGAGAATAAAGGGAAGTGAAAATTACACATGGCATCAAAGAAGTCAATATAAAACCAAAATAAACAGGGGTGCGTAACTAGAATTGGCAGTAATGCAGATGAACCACAAGATGCTAAAACTTAGACATAAACTTTTAGAATCCAAAAATGGTACGACCACATGTGTAGGAAGGAACTGCAGGTGCTGGTTTATACCGAAGATAGACACAAAGTGATGGAGTAACTCAGCAGGCCAGGCAACATCTCTGTAGAAAAAGGATAGCTGATGTTTCGGGTCGGAACCATGAGTCTCTGAGTCTGAAGAAGGGTTCTGACCCGAAACAACACCTATCCGTTTTCACCAGTGATGCTGCCTGACCCGCTGAGTTACTTCGGCATTTTGTGTCTATAGTAGGTACAACCACCAATCAGAAAATTGTTATCACCTAACATTAGTCATTCTTCCGGGGAGGGTAGTGGGAGATTTTAATGTTTCCAACCCAATGGATAATGCACCTTAAAATCATCTCAGAGAGTTGCTCCCCGTCTGTGGGCCAAGGCAACCAGTCTACAAAGTCTAGGTAGTTCCCTTTCCAGTAACATTATAGTTCAAACTCATTGTTTGGTCCTATTTGATTTTACTGCATCTAAAAACTTGGATCGGACCATGCTCTTATTTTATACTCCATTACTTTAATGACCTCCATCTTTCCAATTTGGTGTCAGTAATTCAGCTCTGGTTTTGTACTGGAAGACAATTTGTACAGTTGGACTGTGGGAGGAACACTCCAGAACTGGGGGAAGTTTTGTTCTAAATGCTGCAACTTCACCGGCTTTCTAATATGGACAATCCCAAGTGAAACAGAACCATATGTTACAGCACTATCTGAGCCTCACATTGACATCGCCACTTTGAGTGAAATATAATAGACACAAATTAGCATGCTCAAAGAATACATTGGAGGGGCCATCTCCTATATGGACAAAGCTGAAGGGAAACATTATCTTCATTGGAGACACAAGAGAGGGCTGATCCTGGAATCTTCAGCATTTCCCCACCAACTCATTGTTATCACTGGCTCATGGCTACACTAAATGACAACCAAGCATTCAGGAAGGCATTGGGACCCTGGAGACTCTAAATGAGTAAATGCAGAAACCCATAGTAGAAGATGCACACCAGCTCCCACCCACCAAGCCCTCTCTGAGCTACCCGTTGAATGCTTTGCATGCTAATAGTAGCTTCACCAGCATCCTCTGTACCTGCAGAGGTTGAGTGAAACAGGAATTCTCAATCCAGAGCGACTGCATATAAACAGATGAGATTTAGGCCATCCTTTCTCTATCACCCCTCTGAAAGGATGCTTTGTCACCCTTCCATGGTCTTCCACAGTTTCATTTTTACATATTTTGTTACTTTTTGAGAGCTAATTCCCAGGTTGGCGGGACTGTCATATGCTGAGAGAATGGAGCAGTTGGGCTTGTACACTCTGGACTTTAGATCAGTGGGGATCTCATTGAAACATATAAGATGGTTAAGGGTTTGGACACGCTAGAGGCAGGAAACATGTTCCTGATGTTGGTGGAGTCCAGAACCAGGGGCCACAGTTTAAGAATAAGGAGTAAGGCATTTAGAATAGAGACGGGGAAACACTTTTTCTCACAGAGAGTGGTGATTCTGTGGAATTCTCTGCCTCAGAGGGCGATGGAGGCAGGTTCTCTGGATGCTTTCAAGAGAGAGCTAGATAGGGCTCTTAAAAATAGCGTAGTCAGGGGATATGGGGAGAAGGCAAGAACGGGGTACTGATTGGGGATGATCAGCCATGATCACGTTGAATGGCGGTGCTGGCTCGAAGGACCGAATGGCCTATTCCTGCACCTATTGTCTATTGTCTAATGCCACATTTTCCTTTTCCGGCAGTGGATTCCAGATCATAACGACTCACGACTCATTGCCAATTACCTTAAATAAGAATGTTCAAGTCACCGGCCAATGGAAATGGTTGCGATAACATACTTGCCAATTATGAGTACATCCATTTAACTTAAATAAAGCCACAGATCTGTGTTGAATTGTTTACAAGGCTGCTGTTGCAGGTGGTCAAGAAGGAATGTTCAACAGTTGTTGCACATCAGGCAGGATAATGAGATTCAGAAGTGTCAGCAGCCCTGTGGGTTTCCTCATCTCTCCTGCATTCGGCTCATTACGACTCAGAAAGAATGTTGAAGGGGTGATAGCCCCAGTGATGCACCTTGGATAGCAGAACAGAGATCCAGGTGCTCAGCATTCATACATTATGGGCTCTGAATGGGAACATTTAAAACAGCACCAAAAGCTGGAGTAACTCAGCAGAACATACAGCATCTCTGGAGAGAAGGAATGTTTGACATTTCGGGTCGAGACCTTTCTTCAGTCTGAAGAAGCGTCTCGACCCGAAACGCCACCTATTCTTTCTCTCCAGAGATGCTTTTTGTCCCGCTGTGTTGCTCCAGCTTTTTGTGTCTATCTTCGGTTTAAACCAGCATCTACAGTTCCTTCTTACCCATTTAAAACAACACTGTCACGTTATCCCTTTCTTATATGAATAGTTTCTTTGTATTTAGCTGTGCTTCCAAAGCAAACTGACTGGGAGTTTAAAAAAAAATATGATTGATTCTCTCCAGAGCATTGTCTTTTCGGATTATCTGTTTAGGTAGTTAGTACATGCCTGCAGGCATCTGCATGGTTAGTTGGTTCGGAAGATGTTGCAACTTCTGTTTCATTTATCTTTGAGGTGATCAGTTGATGATACATATCCTGCCCTGAGCCAAGGGAAAGCCATGTGTATATTTTGCCAGAAAACTAACAGACACAATTCCTGTCCTCCAAAGTCTCAAAACAGACTTCTTGCTTCATGTTGTTGGTTGAAGGGAATTATAAACACAACATTTTTGTGAAGTCAAGTGAAAAAATCTGAAGAAGAGCCCCGACCTGAAACATCCTCCTGACCTGATGAGTTTCTCAAGCACATTGTGTTCAATGCTGGAAGATCAGTATGGATGAGGAGGACCAAAGGACCCTTTTTCATGCTGTACCTTACTACGGGTCTATCTCCACGCCAGTAACCTACCACAGGCACGGATGCCCTGTCACTGGTCTTGCCGTCTTTGGAACTCTGGATAGGTTGATTCATGTTGTTTTAGACTGCACTGCAAATACTTTGGATCTAGTAGGACCATGGTGGTAGGAGGCAGAATAACCACTTGTCCTAATGCTTTTAGATACTGCCAAACACAGCAGTCGATCGATATGTTTTAGTCAATGAGCAAAGGAATTGAGAGTTATCAAACATTGTAATGCTATAAAGTACTGCCACAATCTACACCAGCTCCTGAGTGTAGAGGCTTGTAAAATGGGAGTTTGATTGTTGGCATGGTATCATTGGGCTGAAGGGGCTGTTAACATACTGTAAGAATCTATAAAAACATTGCGAATCAATATAACTGGTTAAGAAAGCAGATGTTGGACTGCCCTGCATTAAGGTTGCCTCCATCTGACTGAGATCCAATAAGATCCAACCAGGCAGGTAGACTGTAGATTTCATGCCAATATTATTGGGATCTCCAGCATGTGTATTTATGTTGGACCATCTGCCTGAGTTGAGGAACTTGAACAAGAGGGATACAAAAGTACTTGGTTATGGAGGCTATGTGGTTCTTGAGGTTTTTCACCATGATTTTGAAATGTAGTCCCTATTGCAATATAGGAAGTACTCTTGCCTGTAAACACAAAGCCAGGCACTGCAAGCAGATTGATCAGAATTAGGATGAAACTGAGGGAAGACCAAGTTGATCTTCTGTGCCATAGTACTGCCCAGAATGCCTGGGACATTCAAAATTATTCAACACCAAGCACAAGTGTTGACCACCAGCAAGTCAATGGGCAGGAAGCGCATGCAGGGTCTTGTCATTTTGGACCAGTAACTTATTTACCAGTAGGATGGCACCAGGGAAATCTCTAAGAGGTTAGACTCTTTCCATGTAGCAGCGGTGGATGCACACAGGTCATCGTTGACAGTGAGCTCTGGCCATACGACACTCAATCTCTGCTGCACAATTTTTGACAGCAGACACCACAACACACAGCTCAAACTATTGATGCTTCAGCTAGCAGCTCACTAATAGTAAGATTAAATGAGAATTTACCTGTTTGAGGTTTGATCTTGGTTTTATGAGGAGTTGCGTTGGTGATTACGTGAAAAAGACCCGCCAGGCCGCATGCGCACCAATCTTCAAGGCAGCGGTATGAAATCACAAATAACAACACCGAAGTGACATAGTAAGATGCGGGACTTGAGAACTACCAGATGATCCTTTATGAGAGAGGGTTGGGCGTGGCGGGCGCGTAATCACCAACGTAACTCCTCATAAAATCAAGATCAAACCTCAAACTGGTAAGTTCTCGTTTAATCTTACTATTTTACTTCGGAGTCACGTGAGTGATTCCATGAAGAGTTCAAAGCTTTGTGATTTCATGCCGCAGATTATAAATCTCGGCATCCCACTGCATTGAGTGACTCGAATCAAGGTCAGTCAGTCGGGTAGTGGTGTTGGGTAAATTGAATAGATTAAAGGCCGATAAATCCCCAGGGCCAGATAGGCTGCATCCCAGAGTACTTAAGGAAGTAGCTCAGGAAATAGTGGATGCATTAGTGATAATCTTTCAAAACTCTTTAGATTCTGGAGTAGTTCCTGAGGATTGGCGGGTAGCAAATGTAACCCCTCTTTTTAAGAAGGGAGGGAGAGAGAAAACGGGGAATTACAGACCAGTTAGTCTAACATCGGTAGTGGGGAAACTGCTAGAGTCAGTTATTAAAGATGGGATAGCAGCACATTTGGAAAGTGGTGAAATCATTGGACAAAGTCAGCATGGATTTACGAAAGGTAAATCATGTCTGACGAATCTTGTGGAATTTTTCGAGGATGTAACTAGTAGCGTGGATAAGGGAGAACCAGTGGATGTGGTATATCTGGACTTCCAGAAGGCTTTCGACAAGGTCCCACATAAGAGATTAGTATACAAACTTAAAGCATACGGTATTAGGGGTTCAGTATTGATGTGGATAGAGAACTGGCTGGCAAACAGGAAGCAAAGAGTAGGAGTAAACGGGTCCTTTTCACAATGGCAGGCAGTGACTAGTGGGGTACCGCAGGGCTCAGTGCTGGGACCCCAGCTATTTACAATATATATTAATGATCTGGATGAGGGAATTGAAGGCAATATCTCCAAGTTTGCGGATGACACTAAGCTGGGGGGCAGTGTTAGCTGTGAGGAGGATGCTAGGAGACTGCAAGGTGACTTGGATAGGCTGGGTGAGTGGGCAAATGTTTGGCATATGCAGTATAATGTGGATAAATGTGAGGTTATCCACTTTGGTGGCAAAAACAGGAAAGCAGACTATTATTTAAATGGTGGCCGATTAGGAAAAGGGGAGATGCAGCGAGACCTGGGTGTCATGGTACACCAGTCATTGAAAGTAGGCATGCAGGTGCAGCAGGCAGTGAAAAAAGCGAATGGTATGTTGGCTTTCATAGCAAAAGGATTTGAGTACAGGAGCAGGGAGGTTCTACTTCAGTTGTACAGGGTCTTGGTGAGACCACACCTGGAGTATTGTGTACAGTTTTGGTCTCCAAATCTGAGGAAGGACATTATTGCCATAGAGGGAGTGCAGAGAAGGTTCACCAGACTGATTCCTGGGATGTCAGGACTGTCTTATGAAGAAAGACTGGATAGACTCGGTTTATACTCTCTGGAATTTAGGAGATTGAGAGGGGATCTTATAGAAACTTACAAAATTCTTAAGGGGTTGGACAGGCTAGATGCAGGAAGATTGTTCCCGATGTTGGGGAAGTCCAGGACAAGGGGTCACAGCTTAAGGATAAGGGGGAAATCCTTTAAGACCGAGATGAGAAAGACTTTTTTCACACAGAGAGTGGTGAGTCTCTGGAACTCTCTGCCACAGAGGGTAGTTGAGGCCAGTTCATTGGCTATATTTAAGAGTGAGTTGGATGTGGCCCTTGTGGCTAAGGGGATCAGAGGGTATGGAGAGAAGGCAGGTACGGGATACTGAGTTGGATGATCAGCCATGATCATATTGAATGGCGGTGCAGGCTCGAAGGGCTGAATGGCCTACTCCTGCACCTAATTTCTATGTTTCTATGTTTCTATGAATGAGAAATTAATGCATTAGTAGTAACATTGCATTTAATGCAGTAATAAAGTTTATTTAAAAATATATAAACAAACAACAGTATCCCTCTATCCCAGGGCACTTTAAACAGAACTTAAAATAGCATTGGCAAACAGCCCTGGGTCGGCAATCAGCCGATGATAGAAATTCTGAAACATCAGCTCATTTGACCATCCGGCTGCCACCAGAATATGGTCGACGGGCACGTCCCTCGCCTTGGCCACCAACGTAGCTGTTGCCCTAGTGGAATGAGATGTAAACACATCAGTGTTAATACCATCAATCAAGACTTGTTTCAGCCATCTCAAAATAGTATTAACTCTCTTATGTGTTTTTTTATAACTGATAAACAATCCTGTCTCCATGTTACGTAAACCCTCTGCAACTGCAATGTATTGCATCAAATGTGTTTTTACGCATAAGGATGGATCTGTGGGATATGCTGAAAACACTATTTTGAACCCTGTAACACCTGGCCTGCTTTGTTTGAGGAGGTCATAAATGTAAAATGTAACATTGTCTGCAAAGTTTCCATTCTATCTAGCTGTAATTTTTGTAACGTCTGTATTCTTTGTGCTGAAACCAATGCCATGAGCATGGCCACCTTCATGGTGATTTTGGTCAAAGACAAACACGAGACAGGAAAACACTCAGTACTCTGAGGACCATACTCACATCCCAAATTGCCATATATCTAGGTTTGGGAGATCTGGAATTAAAAATCCCTTTCATTAACCGAACAACGAGAGGGTGAGATCCAATAGAATGTTTGTCTGACTTCATCATTAAATGTGATGATAAAGCACTTCTTGCTGTATTGATTGCACTAAGTCCTTCATCATAGTAGAGGGATGACAGAAACTCTAGAACATGCTAAATATGTGCTGTACAATAGTCAATATTATTTTGTACACAGTAAACTTCCCATTTTTTTACATTAAAAATATACTGCTTTTGCGTACTCTCTCTCCAAGATGCAGTAAGCATGTCCACAGTTCGACCCGACAATCCATGCCACAGAGATGGCCTTTTTAAAATCTTCAAATTAACAAATCAATGTGTTCATACAATGGATGGCATTCGCCAGTTACCGGATGCACCAATAAATCCCTTCGTTTGGGAACAGCCATCATGGGTTGTGTCATCAGCTGCAAGATCAAAGGGTACCATGGCTGGGTAGGCCGGTCGGGTATCACAAGTACCCCTGAAGCATCATCCTGCTTGATTTTAAGCAGACAACAATTTATGAGACAGAACGGTGGAAATGCATATATATATATATATACATACCACCCCAATTCAGCGAGAAAGCATCAATCGCTACTGCCCCAGATTCTGGTTCCCATGACACATATTTGGGAAGCTGGTGGTTTAGTCTGGATGCAAACAAGTCCACATCTGCCGTCCCATATTTGACAATGATCTCATTGAACACATCCCGATTCAACATCCACTTCAACATGGAACTTTCGTGACCTGGTGTCTGCCACAGTATTGAATCTCCCTGGTAGATATATAGCTGAGAGCCAAATGTGTTTGTCAATACACCAGATTAGATTTGGTTTGCCAGTCTGTGAGAAGATACCAACCAAGTGATTAACATATGCTACTGCCGTAGTGTTATCAACATAACAGAGCTGAACATGCAGACTGCTTTTGTTAGAACAATTGGCCTTGAGCCCATAAAATGCTCCTAAAAGCTCTAAATGGTTTATTCCCATGTCTGCAGAAGCAAAGCTTCTTCCATACTCCATCTTCCACCACAACTTGAACTTGTATCTGTGGCACCCCACCCATGTGCACTGACGTCAGTCTGTAAGACCATGGAATGTTGTTCTAGCACCATTGTGATGAAACTACGGGAGACATGTTGGATCCACCATAGAAGACCAGTAACTGCATCTACTGATAATTGCATGGGCCTATCATAATGACCCAATTGTACCCTGAGTGTCTGTTCCTTTGCTCTTTGTAATTGCTGATAATGCAAAGGCCCAAATTGGACTGCTGGAAAAGCTGCTACCAATTTCCCAAGCAGCCTTGCCACTTGTCTAATTGAAGGTTGTTGTTTGTTTAAAAGTTTTATACAATCCTCAATTAGCTCTACGCTTTTCTCCCTGGGCAAGGTAATTACCATCTTAAATGAATCAATTGTGAACCCCAAATAATCAATTGTGGTAATTGGTGTAAATTTAGATTTTCCCAAATGAATGACAAACCCCAGTTTTTCAAGTGTGAATTTGACAACTGCCACTGACGTTTCAGCTAATTCTTTTGTTTGTCCGATAATTAAAATATCATCGAAACAGGCCATAATCACATGGCCCTGACCTCTATGAAGCCCCAAAATTGGTTTTAACAATTTAGTGAATACTCTAGGGGCTGAGGTTAAACCATTCGGCAGCGTCTTAAACTGCCATAATTGATTCATCCAAATTAATTTAAAATACTTTCTATGCTCGCAATGACCAGGCACCGAGTAGTAAGCGTCTTTTAGGTCTATGGTTGCCATATAACAACCTCTGGAAATCAGTTGCTTGGCGGTAACCAACGTTTCCATTTTGAAGTGTCTATAGGGTACAAATGGATATAATTTTGTAAGATCCAAAATGATTCTGCATACTCCGTCCTTTTTGGGACGGGAAAATATATTTGACACAAATTGACGGACTTGATGAACCGTCTTCTCAATTACTCCTTTGTTACATAATTTTTCGAGTTCAGCTTGAACCTTTATTACCTCTGTTTGTGAAAAATAAAGTGTTCTGCTAGAAACATGTTGGAGAGGTAAATCCCCATTTGGAATGAATTCAATCCAAAACCCTTGAATCACACTCCTGATAAACAGATCTGAAGTAAGCTGTTTCCATTCATCATAAAAAAGCCGTAATCTAACACCAACTTTTTCCTGTGTTACATTTAATATGTTTTTATGAGAACCATGCCCACCTACCTCTCTGGTAACTGGTGCACCCTGCTGACTCCAGCCTCTGGCAGTGGCTCCCATGGTTGCTCGTGCTCCGGCCGAAGGGTACCATCCGCGCCCCTGTGCTGAAGGCCGGCTTGTCCCTGGTGTAGCGCCGGAAGCTGAGGTGGTTCTCTAAGGATACTTCCTCTTCAGCGGTCTGCCGGTCATCATTGGTCTCATCAGGCTCATTGTTTTTGCTTCTTCATTTATCTCTTTGACCTGCTTGGTAAGGTCTGCGCCAAACAGTAGATCAGGCGGTTGGATATTTGTTGGCTTACAAAGCACAGCATATCTGGGATTAATGGTGGGTCTAATAGCCCTTTTCCTGAGACAATTGATCTCAAAATGGGTGCTACATAGCAACCCCAGAGCCTCTTGATGCGTTCTGGTCACATAACCACCATCCATTGTTCTTGCGAACGCCGTAATGCCAGAAGCCAATAATTTTAGGACCCTCTGCATCTTAATCTCTTGACTACACATGCCGGGTCCCATCTGACCCCATATAACCTGATTCACAGTTGGTACTTTTAACAACTCACAGTTGCTTGGAGGCTCGTGTTTTTTGGCTGTCTCATCTATAGTGAGCTCCTGGAGCTGATGAGAAACCATATAATTAATCGTGGCAGCCAGCTCTTCACCTAGCGGCTCTCCTGCTCCTGATGGGACAGCAAATGGTACTGCCAGTGGTGGAACACCTGGTAACTCCACTGTTTCTCCTGGCTGAACCTCCCCATCAGATTCGGGATCAGGACTGATCTGACTCATTGCACTCCCTTCAAAAGTGAAAAGGCAGCACTGTTGCTGCTGGCGCCTCTGGCTCTGAGCGGCGCTGCCACTCCTTCTCTTGGAGTGAAGTTCTCTGGAGGACTGTGTGCAACAGCTCCTTCACTTGGGATGAACACACTCTATCCAGCCCCGGTGAGGAATCATCCCCCGACTCCGTGGGCCTAGCAGACTTTTCAGGTGCCTTGCACCCTAATGGCGCTGGCTCTGTGCTGTGTAGCACTAAGTCTGCAGTCGCTAACTCTGTAGCTAGCGACTGTACAGGGGTATGAGGCAGCGCGTCCATGCCTGAGCTGCCGCGGCTGGTTGCTACTTGCCGCTTTCCCCTTCCTGTTCTGTCCGTGCTAGCGATCGGCAGAGTAAGCTTACCGGCCAGCACAGTGAAAGTTTTGTCACTTACCTGGAGTCTGAATACTTACCGCTGGAGGAGCTCTGTTCCTCGCAGGCTCCGTGCCTCAATGCGGCTGACGTACTGGTGTGCATGCGGCCTGGCGGGTCTTCTTCACGGAATCACTCACGTGACTCCGAAGTAAAATTGAGCAACTATTGCACAAGCCCTGTGAGGTTTGGTTCAACAATTGAAGTAACTCTGGAACGCGCCTCTGAGAGGAATTAAGTGCCAGTGCTGAAACTTATTTAACACCTTTCTTGACCGCAGGATATTCTGTAAAATGCTTTCAAAATAAAGTATTTTTAAAATGCAGTCCCTCTTGCAATGCTCTACTCTAGCATGGAAACACAAAACCAGATCCTGCAAGCACCAAGGTGATAATCAGATTTTAATATTGAAGTTTCAGGATAAAAGTAGTTAGGTCACACAGTTATATGCCCTTCATAAAATAGTTAATTGGAATTTGCTATGTTTAACTGAGATGACAGGCAGGTTGTCTTTTTCAGGTCTTATACATTAGATGTTGCATCTCACAGTGTAGCATTCTGTCAGGGCAGCATCGTCAGAGATGACCTGGAGTTTGCGCTCTGGTCTCTGCAGAGTGATTTGTGCCATTATATTCTGAGTCAGCACTGAGAGCAATGTCATTGAGGCATGGATGTGTGCCACACTCCTGCTGAGTCAGCCGCTTGCACCTGTGTTGGCTCCTTCTCCATGCATGACGACCTGGCCTCTGCTGGGACAATGGGTAGCAGCGGGTTCAGCATGGAGCTCTGCCACCGACTTCTCACGGACAACTCACAAAAGGAAACAAATTATATTTGGAACACTGCCCTGGAAACAGGGCTGAAATATCAGAACTCGACCTTGTATGCACTGCAGTGCTGAAACCAAGGATTGTGAACATTAACAGAGAAACACGGGGGACCTTTCCCTCCCCCTCCCAAATGCTCACGTTTGTAAAGGTTGTTGGCCATGCATTATGAAGAATCTGCTGTTGCCTTCTCATCAGTCTATAAGGATTATGTAGCACCTTCTCTTCCAAATCTTTAGAAAAGTGTTACAGTAAAATTCTGTTAATCTGGCACTCCTCCCTTGTGGATTGGCAGAATTTCCCGACTATTGAATGTTGCAACCATTGACAATTCAGCATGATTTTAATTCATATGTTTAAGGTAATATATAGCACAGCAGTATAATACATTTTCCAGTAAACTTAGTAAGATTCAGGGGAGTTTTGGAACTGGGTTTACAGGGAACAGGACAACCAGGGCATTAATGAAATTAACAAAACTATTTTAATTCACTTATTTTCAGCTGTTTTCTTTTTTTTTTAGTCTTAGAGATACAAGGTGGAAACAGGCCCTTCAGCCCACCGAGTCCACACCAACCAACAATCACCTGTGTACTCGCTTTTGAAAAGTGGGAGCTAACCGGAGCACCCGGAGGAAACCCGTATGGTCACATGGAGAACATACAAACTGCCTACAGATAGGACCCGTAGTCGGGATCACACCCGGGTCTCTGGCCGTGTAAGGTAACAACTCTACCACTGCACCTCCGTGCCACCCTTTAGTCTGAGTTTAAGGGTAGCACGGGAAATGGAGCCAGAGTGTTGGAAGGAGTGTGCAAACAAAGAATCTAGTGTATTTGAGGGAGCACAAGAACCGGGGCTCTAGTGTGCTGCAGGAATTGAGGGAATCAACACTCAAGGAACTAGAGTTCAAACCATCCGGATTTCCAAACAATCACACAGCAGATTTTCAGTATTTTACTGTAAATGCAGCCAACTTCTGCCTTGCAGAGTGTCCCTACCTTTTACTGGCATTGCGTGTCATAATGTTAAAGGGCAAAGGCAGAAATATCTATTTATATGTTGACTGAACCACATGAACGCATATGGTGCAATAATTACCTGTACTCGAACAGCATTCTGATAAGGCAAGAGATCTCCAGATCCTTTGTAAAAGTGAATTTAAGCACATTTTCTCACCAGCAAACCTGTTCAAAGAGATGGATTCTGAGGTGCATCTCAATGGGGGAGAGCGAGCTGCGGAAGTTGGTGGGGACTTTCCAGGATCTAGGGCTTAGTGATTGGACTACTGGCAACATTGTGCTGAAAGAACTGGTGGTTTCACTTGAGATAGGAGTCATGGATTAAACAGACAAGTGTAGATCTCTGAGCACACGGGGGCTGATAAGGGGAACCTCGAGACTGTAGACCTGAATAAGGTTCTGCGTGCATCTGGAACATGGAGCTGACATTGGGTGTAAACCCTAGGAATTATTTTTGCAGGGATCTGTGAAATGCAGTGAAGCAACTCATAATAACTATAGGCACAGCCTGTCCTGAAAATGAGAAATGTTATTTTCCAAGTGTGAAGTGTCATCATGTTGAATGTGCCACGGTTTGGCAAATGTTCGAAAGCAATAAACTACTGATTCCAATTGTAGATTGGAACAGTCCCTCGGATCTGATCCATTTCTCACCCCGCTGTGGCTCTGCTTCCCTTTCACTCCTGCTGCGAGACATTTGAGAGGCAGTTGTATCAGTTGGCCAGGAGCCCACGGAATGTCATCAAAGGCAGCGCCACAGGGGATCTGATTCTCAAGGTGTCGAAACATAACAATAACAACTGTGATGTATGGCATTTTTGTGTTAGTCAGAAAATTTTAATAGGAAAATCCATCATAGAAAATCGCTTTCCTTGCCAAACTCTGACCTCCTTAACTTATGCGTGTGGCAGATGGGAATTGTAATCTGTGCTGGAAGATAACAGAAGTAAAGCAGTGCATGTCGTATCGGACAGGACTGTTGCAGCAATTTAACGATGCAGTTGGAATTCACCAGGGATTTTCAATTTCACTTGGGGATGACTAATTGGAATTATGCACCTGAAGCCTTTTCCTCCAGCAGTTTTATTTAATGATTATGATGGTGTTTAAAGGTAACTGCAGATCATTCATATGTGGGCTTCATAGGCTAGTTGCCCCTCAGATCAGTCACACTATTCCATTAGATGCATGTTGATCTCTCACTTAACTCTAGGCACTCTCTTTGATTTCATGACCCATAAAAAGACCAGCCTAACAAAGATGCATACACATAAAAAGATGCATTTGGCTCAAACCAATTGAGACTGTAATCCTAATATTAGGATTGGTGGCTCAATTGGTTTGAGCTGAATCAAACCAACAACTAAAGCAAATCGACCCGAAATGTCACCCATTCCTTCTCTCCAGAGATGCTGCTTGTCCCACTGAGTTACTCCAGCATTTTGTGACTATCTTTGGTGTAAACCAGCATCTGCAGTTCCTTCCTACACAACACATCCTAAGCAAAGTGATATTTTGCATTCTTGCCCTGTCCTCGGCTCCTGCTCCATCTCACACTGTCCATCATTCCCCACCACAGCACACAGAATGTTCATGTGAATATTGGACTGAATGCATCATCCGTATTCTTCCTTAAATGATGGGGATGTTGCAGAAGGGGGATTAGTTCTTTGGTCTTAAGACCAAAACAAAAATATTGGATTTATTGATACCGTTAATCCCATCAACCAGGATGGTTAAAGGGATAGAAATGTTTTGGTCTGTTTGTGCTTTGTGAAGGTTCAGAGCTGGATGCAGGGTAAATTGACAGACTTGCAGAATGGATGCATAACTGGAGAATTCACGCCAGCATTGAAACAAGGGAGTGTTGTTTTCTTGCAAGAGGCTAAGGAGGTTACACAGCCCAAGGAGTGTTCTGGGTTTACAAGGAGACAAATCACTGAAAGTAGAGATAGTGGACAATTAGGCGGCTAAAAAAAGCAAACAAATCATGAAGTCTCATTCCCAGAGGAATAACATTACTTTGTGCTTCTAGCACAGAATGCAAGTCATTGGGATTTAGTCTCCATGAACTGCAAAGATCAGGTCAGGAAGGTATGAAACTTGGAAAGGGATGATCTCATTCTAATTTTGCATTCAAAATTTAACTTAACTTAACAATAAATCGTAATTTACTTTACAGAGTTAGTCCATTGTCAACAAGCTACCCGCCGAGTGGCAGCTTCCTGGTTAAATAATTGGTCAGCTGCAATTGGTTATCTGGTAATCATTATCAGTTTTGGTATATTTTAGGCATAGGAAAAGGCCATTGGGCCCATCGTCCCTGGGTCAGTGGAGAAAGAGCTGCCCAATCTAGTCTACCCTGGAGCACGAGGTCTGCAACCTTGCAGGTCACTGCTGTACATGTGTTCACCCGGGAACCTTTCAAATATGATGATGTTTCTGCCTCTGCCTCTGCCTCCTCTTCAAGCAGTGAGTTCCAGTTCTAAACTATATGCGGGAATTTTTTTTTTCCTGATCTCTCTTCTAATCGTTCTACCAATTACTATAAATCTATATCCATGATGTTTGACCCACTAATAAACAGAATAGCTCCTCCTATTTATGGCGTCCTGACCCTTCATAGTTTTATACATCTCATTTAAAAATCTCCTCAGCCTCCTCTCAGGAAGCGAGCCTCTCTCAACCAATCTTTACACACAGCTGCAATTTGACTTTACCAGCAGCACCCTTGTACTTCTCTTTGTCCCAATTATATCTTTCTTGAAACAGTGGTGACCAGAATCACATGTGGTACTCAAGCAGTGACCTAACCTTCTTACTCTTAGATTTTATGCATCAGTTAATAAAGGAAAGCATAACATGTACGCTCTACCACCGCCTCAATCTGTTCTTCGACCTTGATGGACCTGTGCTCATACCCTCCAAAGTGTCTCCTCCATACCATTCAATATCCTGCCATCTATAGTATATTGCCTTGACACCCCCTTAATTGTAATGCCTCACACTTTGTGAGATATATTTTGTTTGCCCTTTTGCTGCCTGACTGACCAGCCCATCTCTACCTCCCAGCAGCCTAAAGCTTTCTAGCTGAGCTCTATGGGACCCCAGTGGTCACAGCCTTCCAATTGCAAAAAAATAATAATAGCATTTACCGCCGGGCTACTTTTAGATCCATGTTGACATTTTCCTTTGGATCCCATGGGTCTTTAGTTTCCTGATGTGTGAGACCTTGCTGAAACCTTGCTATAATCCACATAGATTACATCAATTGCATTACAATCATCAACTCTCCCTGTCACTTCATCAAAATAAATCAATTGTTATTCAGACAATGACTCTCTTAAGAACTCTGTTGACTGTTCCTGATCAATCACTGTCCTTGTCAATGATGGTTTGTATTTTAACTCAAAATAGATAACAATAACTTGCCTAACTACTAAAGTTAAACCAACAGGCCCTTAATTACTTGCCTTATCCCTGTCTCCCTTTTTATGCAATGATACAATTTTAATAAACCTCATTTCATTCACACTAGCCCTGCAGAAATGAAGGACATGTCCAAGTTTGAGAATGCAAGTGGTTTCTGCTGTAGTCTGAGCAACACATTTTAAATGAAGTGTAGCTCCATAAAAATTCCAGGTTTCGATGATTGTGAAAATTTGGCGCAATATAGGGGAGAGATGCCATGCATTTATTTAAGCCTTTGTAGATACTTTTATTTAAAAAATAATGCCTACATTATAATAGATTGCTGTAAGAATATAATCTATACGGTAGTTTAGTTTATTTTAGTTTAGAGATTAAACGCGGAAACAAGCCCTTGGGTACACCGAGTTCGCGCCGACTAACGATCCCCGCACTCTAATGCTATCCTATACACACTAGGTACAAATTACAACTACACCAAACCGTTTAGCTGACAAACCTGTGCATCTTTGGAGTGTGGGAGGAAACCGGAGATCCCGGAGTAAATCCACGCAGGCTACGAGGAGAACATACTAACTCCGTACGTTTCCAAACTCCGTAATATTAACTATTAACCAAATTAGAAATGTATGCACACAATTGAACAAAAACATTTTAAAGTTTAAGGGAACCAAATTTAGCTCAGTAAGTAAAACAAAAACAGTTACCAAAATAGAGATGAGAGAGCATGTGGTGCATTGGACCATAACATCTGAAGTTTCTCATGTGAATCTAGAGCAACCATATCTCCAGAAAGTAACTGCAATTTGAGAAAATCTGGCTCAAAATAATAAAAAACACTAAAGGAAAAAAGTTCAACAGCTTTTTGACCTTATGATGGTGGGAAGTTCTGCTGAACACGTTGGGACCGAGGACCTTTCCGGCAGCACCCCTGCTATAATGTCCTGGGACTGGGTTACTTGATCTTCAACAACCACATTCCTCTGTTCCTGATATGATTCCACACAGGGGAGTTCATTGATTATGGTTTTACCAGAACTCCTTGATGCTATTTTTGGTCTCATCTCACTTCAGGGATAGTTTTCTTCTCCATGTTTGGACTGGTTGGGAGATAACCGGCCCTTGCAGAACCCAAAAGGAGGAAAGGTGAGCAGGTTATTAACCAGATATCCTTGTTCTCAAGTCTGAAGAAGGGTCTGAAGACCCGAAACGTCACCTATCTCCTTCGCTCCATAGATGCTGCCTCACCCACTGAGTTTCTCCAGCATTTTTGTCTACCTTCAATTTTCCAGCATCTGCAGTTCCTTCTAACATTGTTCAATACCAATGTCAGCTGTACCTTTTATCACTTTGTTGATGATTAAGAGTAGACAAATAGGGTGGAATTTTTTAATGTGGGTACAGATCTGGACACCTTCCCATGCAGTTGGATGGATACAAATATTGTAACCGTATGGGACTTATTTGTTAGAGGCAATGGTAATTCAGGAGCCTAATGCCAAAGCCGGTTCTCTTCTGGTCCAGTATCCTTGCTCTCAGTGTGATTTCAACCATTTCTTGTGAAGATGGAGAGTGATTTGAATTGGCAGAGGGCAGGCGTTTGTGATGGTAAAGGGGCTGTCCCACTTGGGCGACCCAATTGGCGAGTTTAGAAGAGTTTAGGAGAGTTTAGGGGCTGTCCCACTTGGGCGACCTAATCCGTGAGTTCTGGCGAGTTTGCCCTCGACTCATACTCGCAGCATGGTTGACACGAGGTTGTAGGAGGTCCTATCATAATCATAAACCATAATCAATGAACTCATGAGTATGGTCTCCTTCATGCTCGAGAATAGTACCCGTGTACTCGAGGCCTCAGCTAGAGTAAAAAAAGGTCGCCATGTAAAAAATCAATACTTTTTTTACTCATATGTTTGGTCGTAGTAGGTCGGCATGTTAGTCATAGGTAATCGAGGGTGGTCGAAGGTAGTCGAAGGTAGTCGAAGGTAGTCGTAGATAGTCTTCATCATCGTCGAAGGGAGGTCGAAGGAGATCGAAGGAGCTTAACATCTGCCGCTGATCCAGCTTTAACCATATAACCATATAACCATATAACAATTACAGCACGGAAACAGGCCCTCTCGGCCCTTCCAGTCCGTGCCGACCATTTGTTTTCCCCTAGTCCCATCTACCTGCACTCAGACCATACCCCTCCATTCTCTTCACGTCCATATACCTATCCACTTTACTCTTAAATGTTAAAATCGATTCTGCCTCCACCACTTCTGCTGGAAGCTCATTCCACACAGCCACCACCCTCTGAGTAAAGAAGTTCCCCCTCACGTTACCCCGAAACTTCTGTCCCTTAATTCTCATGTCATGCCCTCTTGTTTGAATCTTCCCTACCCTCAATGGGAAAAACGTATCCACGTCAACTCTGTCTATCCCTTTCATCATTTTAAAGACCTCAATCAAGTCCCCCCTTAACCTTCTGCGCTCCAAAGAATAAAGACCTAACTTGTTCAACCTTTCTCTGTAACATAGTTGCTGGAACCCTGGCAACATTCTAGTAAATCTCCTCTGTACTCTCTCTATTTTGTTGACATCCTTCCTATAGCTAGGCGACCAAAATTGTACACCATACTCCAGAATTGGTCTTACCAATGCCTTGTACAATTTTAACATTACTTCCCTACTCCTATATTCAATGCTCTGATTTATAAAGGCCAGCACACCAAAGGCTTTCTTTACCACCCTATCTACATGCGATTCCACCTTCAGGGAACTATGCACAGTTATTCCTAGATCCCTCTGTTCCACAGCATTCCTCAATTCCCTACCATTTACCATGTACTTCCTATTTTGATTTGTCCTGCCAAGATGTAGCACTTCACACTTAGCAGCATTAAACTCCATCTGCCATCTTTCAGCCCACTTTTCCAAATGGCCCAAATCTCTCTGTAGACTTTGAAAATCTACTTCATTATCCACAACACCACCTATCTTAGTATCATCTGCATACTTACTTATCCAATTTTCCACCCCATCATCCAGATCATTGATGTACATGACAAACAACAGTGGACCCAACACAGATCCTGAGGCACCCCACTGGTCACCGGCTTCCAACCTGACAAACAGCCATCCACCATTACTCTCTGACATCTCCCATTCAGCCACTGTTGAATCCATCTTGCTACTCCGCCATTAACACCCAAAGATTGAACCTTCTTAACCAACCTTCCATGGGGAACCTTGTCAAAGGCCTTACTGAAATTCATATAGACAACATCCACTGCTTTACCCTCATCAATTTCCCTAGTTACCACTTCAAAAAATTCAAGAAGGTTTATGGGCTTTATGCCCATGAATTTCAGGTCTTGACCAGCTGTGTTAGTGGTGGTGCTTCTACACCCCTTTTTGGGTTGAGGGTTGATGTTTCCAACCCAGCATATATTCTGAGTCCTTGTAATCAATTATTCTTTCAAATCTCGATCAACGCACAACAGCACAGTTTCATCAGCTGAGGGAGAACTGTACCCAATGATCGGTCAGACGTCACCTTACCCATGTTTGATTTGCCATTATCATACTCTATGGGTTCCTCGATCCATGTTGAGGCCATCCTGAGGCACTCGGTCCTACCTGTAAACAGACTGTCTCCAGTTCTGCAGTCCTGTTTGTGGGTCGTGACATGCCCAGGAATAGAGAGGAAGAAATCCAGCACGTTGTAAGTTATGATCCGTTGTGTACGACTATGCCTATTCATTGCTTGACTGGTCTATGGGGCAACTTTCCCAGATGGGCTCCAAATCCCAACTGAACACGAGGCCGACTTTCCGCCATGTGAAATCCAGATGTTGAGAAATCCACTCTCGGTTGGCCTTTTTTTTATTTTTATTATATTTACATTTTGTTGTTGCTTGCCAGGCCTTTTCAGTGAGCAGTTAAGAATCTATCTCATTGCTGTTGTCTTCAAGTTATATATGTGCCAGACCAGTGAAGGAGGGAAGATTTTGTTCCACGAAGAATGACTGTGAACCAGATGGGTCTTTACAACAATCCGATTGTTTTATGATCACCATAACTGAAACAAGACTTTATTTTAATTTAAATTTATTTAATTAATTAAATGCAAATTCTCTAGTGGCCACAGTAGAATTTAAACTTGTGTTTTCTGGTTGTTCATCTCGGCCTTTGTAGCTTACCCTCTGCGATGCCACTAGCATCAGACTCATCTTATGAGTTGTATATTGTCTCTTGCCTAGTGTGGGGGAATCGAGGACCAGGGGACATAGATTCAAGGTGGATGGGAAAAGATTTAATAGGAATCTAAGGGGTAACTTTTGCACACAAAGGATGGTGGGTGCATGGAACAAGCTGCCAGAGGAGGTAGTTGAGGCTGGGCCTATTCCAATGTTTAAGAAACAGTTAGACTGGGACATGGATAGGACACGTTTGGAGGGATATGGACCAAATGCAGACAGGTGGGACTGGTGCAGCTGGGACATGTTGGCCGGCATGGGTGGAAATCCAGGATGGGATGGGTGGGACAAGCCTCTCCCATGCTTTGAGAGGTAGGGGACTATCCCCCCATGTTTTGTAACCCGGATTTTGAAATCTGATGAAAAAAAAATCTATTAAAATCTCTGCTTTCCGCGAGACAGTGGGGGTGTCACTGTTAAGCGCTTGTTAAATATCTCTATTAACATTGTATTAACATGATGTGTCACCAATTGTGTTTTGACCTTCAAGTATTACAGAAGGCATTCACAGAGAATTACCTAAAGCTGATGCGGGTACAATTACCATTTGAACTAATTGGTTGTATTGGTGGATGGGAAAGATTTAAAGAGGTATTGGATTTAAACGGGTCAGGTCATTAAGGACTCCGATCAAACGGGTTTCCTGGCTGGCTTGCAGGTAAGTCACGGTCACTCCCGTTATTTAGTATGTTTTTCCCAACTCTCTCTCTCTCTATCCCCCCTCCAAGGTTGGTTCTTCTGTTTGCCTTTATTTGCGTCAGTTTTATTCGTTTAAGTATTATTTATCACATTGTAGCTTTTGAAAGGTTCAATCAGGTATCAGACGCTTTCTAAGGGCTAAATTGGCCCGTTCGCGGGGCCTTTCATCGCCCGCCGCAGATTAAAATCAAACTGCTGCGTTGAGGCGATCGAGATGTTGAAGCCTCCGCCGTCCCCCGTTGATTTTAAGCCTCACCGGGCGATGAAAGGCCCCGCGAAAGGGCCGATTGAAGCCCCGCGATTCAGGGCGGACAAAGCTGCTGTTGCTGGAGTTTGGTCACTAACCAGGTCAGCTCCCGATGTTACCAACCACAGGGCCCACAGCCGAAGCCTCCGAAGTCTCGTATATGTGCGCGCGCGCGGCCACCAAGAAATTCTGTCCTATCCATGTTTTGATAACGATTTCTGCCCCTGCTGGTGTGGGCAAATTGGGCAGAAGGACCTGTTTCCACACTGTATCACTCTATGACTCTTTGACTATTAGGTGCTGCATCGGTTCAGCCTTTACTATCTGGTAAAAGGTGACTGAAGCATCGGGTATTCCACACTGCAATAAAATGTCTGTGAGATGTCCTCAAGAGCTACTCCCTTCCCCAGGAATGATTACAGCGAGCAAATTATTTTAGCAGAAGAGCCAATATGTCAAGACTTCTTCACCCCCGCCTCTCCCCCTCCCCCCCCCTCTCCCCCCCCCCCCCCCACCCTCTCCAACCCCAACCCCTCAAAAAAAAAGTTTTAATTAAAAGACTGCCTAACAATGGCAATGTAGAAATAAAGACTGATGCCAAGACTGGACTGAAGTGAAATCAAATACATTTCTGATAAAAGTTAGGCTGATGTCTCTATAGATTCAGTGTTGGATTTCCATTCACAGGGATTAGGTTCACATCAGGTAAAATCACAGTGTGAATAGTGGATTGGTACCAGATCTCAAAGATACAGGCACGTTGTTCTGTATCAGTGGGGTGAATGACATCTGCTCTCTTGCTCTGACCGCAGATGAAGATCTTCATGAAGACCAACTGGACAGGCCAAGCCAGTGTATGCTGAGCCAACAAGATCAAATCAAAAGATGCAAGTGCAGCACATTAACTTGATGTTCCTCACTACTGTCCCCTCATTGCTATTGAAGTACCTTCATTAGATTAGTCAAAGCTGCCGGTGGGACTATTGAGAATGTCTATGACTCTTTACAATTAATTGAGGGCAAATCATTTAGTTTGGAGATACAGCATGGAAACAGGCCCTACAGCCACTTAGTCCATGCCGACCATCGATCACCCGTGCTCTAGTTCTATGTTATACCACTTTCGCATTCGGGGCCAAATTACATAGGCTAATTAACCTACAAACCTGCACGTCTTTGGAATGTGAAAAGAAACCAGAGCACCCAGAAAAAAATATGTGGTCACAGAGAAACGTACAAATTCCTCACAGACAGTATGCGTTGTCAGGATCGAACCCAGGTCACTGGCGTTGTAAAGCAGCAACTCTACTCTGCCACTGGGCCTCCCTCAGATATATTGAAATAAAGCAAGTTATGTTTTGTACAGTATACCTGGGACATCACTGGTCAAAAGGAGTTACAAGTGGGGTCTTGATAATTAAGTTTAATAGCCTTTAATTCTTTTTATATTCAGGGCAATAATTTAATTTCAACTGAAATAATGGTGTAACAATGCTTTAAGGAGTTACTGAGGCACATGCTATGAGGGATCTAAATTGACATTAATACCCGTACAGCTGTCAACACAAGGGTGCTCAGCATTCAGCACACTGTAAATTCATATCCTTCATACAGTCAGGCTGACTAACTCTTCCAAATTACCACCTTGGGAATAACATTAGCCAATAAAGCAGAATGAGCAGTATAAAATAGTACAACATTAATATTAACTATATTTTTTATTACTAGTTTTAAAAAGTGATCTGGCAGCTAAATTTGCCCTTTAACCTTGAATTGACATTGTTAGTGAGGCCACCACACCAGAAAGTTTATTGCTCAGTAATTACACTGTTCAAAAAAAGACAGACTTGCGTTTCTAAAGCACCTCTCAGCAATATCTCAAAGCCTGATAAAGCCAAGAAATTACTTTGAGAGAGCGAGATTGTTGTATCAGCAAACACAGTCACCATTTTGTGGAACTATCCGGTTCCAGATATGCACGGTGAGGTGTGTTTTGCGAACATGAATTGTCTGCTTTGTGCGGTGGATGGTAAAGTCACATTGAGTCACACCACTGAAATAATATCAAAGTTGGCTGCTGTGTCTGCTACTCTTGCAGTTGTCAGTGATGACATATCCTGTTGTTATGTGGCTCCGGTAGTAGAAGGAAGAGATTCAGTTTGGTCCAAGGCACCATTTTCTTCTGTTGGTCAAACGCAAAGGACAGCTCTTCTTCATTGGTCCAAAGACATGAGTGGTGATACTGATAGATGTACAGCTGCTCCCATTGATGCAGGCAAAAACAGATGAATCAATGGAGAAATTCCATGGTAATTTCAATGGTTTGACTCTGTATTCCACATTAAGTAGCAAGGATTTTTAATGCCCTATCTAAACATCTGTATATTACACCAGCTACAGCAGGTCAGTAACATAAGCCAGAATGTGCAAATTTCCCAATATATATATGTGACTCCTAACCATCAACATTTCTCTTTATTCAATTGACAGGTAGCTTTCAACTAAAAGAACCTTTGTGGAACAGAAGACAATGATGAGCCAATGAAATGAGTGCCAACAAATAGCGTACCCTGTAAAGTACCAAGCTCCACGATTAAATAGACACAATGCGAGAGAATGTCTCCAGGAATCTCTTCATTCTCAATGATGTTGGAGACCAGTACGCAAGTGCCAATGTAAAGCAGGACGTGTTTGAAACCAACTTCAGTCAATTGTGCCAAGTCAAACAGGGGATTTATCCATCTTGGTATTTTTCTGTAATTTTCATCACCGTAGGCTTTTGTCTTCAGCTAATTCAATTCATTCAGCATTGAGAAAGTACAAGACCACCAAATATGGAAACTAACTACATCAAACCACCCTGTTTCCAGGCTAGTCCAAACATGGACAAGATATTGGGAAAATATGGATAAAAGAGCCAGTTCTCGATGTAAGGTTTGAATGGCTCTACAAGAAACCAAGGCAGCATTTTACTGAGTGTCATGAAAGTGTCCAAGGAAATCACCCCCATCTCTCTTCCAGCTTTCTCCTCACTACCACTGCCACTCATCAGTCTGTACAAGGATCCTGACCTGAAATGTCACCTATTCACGTCCTCCTGCGATACTGCCTAACTTGCTGATACTCCAGCAATCTATGTTCAAGTCGGCAGAACCTGTCTACACTAAGTCGTTGAGAGATAGAGCAAGGGAGAAGATAGACACCAGATTAACTTTGCAATTTATGAAACACAGGGATATCTTTACAAAAGGGAATGGCTCAGAAGAGACATTCACTTCCAGGGTTAAAGGCAGGAATAAAGTGTAAACATTCAGGATTAGATAGGATCATGAAAGAAGGGAAAATATGTATAAACATATACAAAATAAATGATCACATCTATTAGCTCCTATGGAAACATGGAAGCAAATGAAGCTATTAAAGCACCTCCAAATTCGGAAACAGTTTCTTCCCAGCTGTTATCAGGCAACTGAGCCATCCCAGCACAATTGGAGAGCAGTCCAGAACTACAATCGACCTCATTGGAAACCGTCAGACTATCTTTGATCGGACTTTACTGGCTTTATCTTGAACTCAACATTATTCCCGTTATTCCCTTTATCGCGTATCTGTACACTGTGAATGGCAGTCGATTGTAATCATGTATAGTCTTTCTGCTGACTGGTCGGCATGCAACAAAACCTTTTCACTGTACCTCGGTACACGTGACAATAGACTGAACGCAAAATGTTGGATGGATTTGTTCCAGCGACGAGGCTTTTCCCACAATGGTTTGCAAGCAACTTTAGCTGGGCTCAGGATTTCAGGCCCCATGTCATGGAACAGGACATCATCAGAAGCATTCACCTTCGTCGTAAGGCTGTATATTTCAGTAGAAAGAAGCAGGAGAGGAGGTTGTGTCCCCTGCACTGTGCAACAAGGAGAAGTGCTTCCTGCATCCGACCCGGCAGTCACGAGCATGACCCTGCAAACCCATGGCACAAAGCAGTGGCACCACTGACAGGGTCCCGTCTGGCCGCAGATTTATGTAGGAGTGAACAAGCTGTGACTCTGGGTGTGTAAATTTGCCTGATTGAGTCTCATCCTATTGCTCTCTCCCTCTCTTGCATTTGGCTAATGTCTACCTTGACAGATGGCAGCAGAAGCAGCTGAGCCCTTAACTCAACAAAAAAAGTTTAATTTACAGTTAACATGATGAAACGGTTGGCCCCTTTGTGCCAAGCCAATATTTCATGCTCGCTGTTGAATTTTAATCATGTACTTCAGACCTTGGATCTTTCCGCGAAAGTTACCCACAGCATTCGAGGCAAGCAATGCTGAGTGCAGCAGCAGCACCAGGTCAAATTAATGGAACACTACCTCAACGGACAAAAAAAAAACCTACAGCCCCATTCATCTCCAAGCTAAAAGATAAATCTAATTCGAATTAAGTGGAAGCTGGAAGGATGAACCAATCTGCACACTTTGCATCATTTTGACAGAGCTTCATTTACGACGGGGTTTGGCTGGAGCCTCACTGGGATAAACCTATTACCAGGCCCGCAGAAAATGAGCCAACACTCACGCATTAAAGTGATAGCAATAAACTTGGCACCAAAGACTGCAAAAGGAAAATAAATGCAACCTGGTTAAATTCAGTAGACTGCACACTCAAAAAAAAAACAGATTCATTAATTTAGTTTCAACATTCAGGGACTTCTGACATTTAGACTCCAATAAGCAATTGGGATGCAAAGCTGGTGTAAATCCTGGGATTTCATTTAATCCGGTGTCTCGTATTGCCATCAGTCTCCTCAGTGACATAAATAATGATCCGTGCATGAAATTTTGCAATGCAAATAATTTCTTTGCTGTAATCTTGCCTAACGGCCGTGTAACTCTGTACTTGATTTGTAGAAATGAGGCAAAACTGATGTGAAAACCTGTCGATAGAAACGGATTCAGGAATAATAACCATGATGGTACACGAGCAGCAAAGTTATTCTGCCTATCAACACATATCTGACTTTTACCAATGTCTTTTAACGTTCTACATCTTTTCCCAGCAATGGGAAATAACATCCATCAGAAAACCTCAGCAATTAGTTCTATTGTTTTAAGTAGAAATTAGATGGGTTTTTTTTGTTCAGCCACCGGAAATAAGACTTTAACAGCAGATCTATTCTGATCTCTGTCATGTGCAATTTGCAAGCTTAATATTCAAGCTCATACTTCCGATACTTTCTTTTGCAATCCCCCTGAAGGTGTCAGTCATTCCCCGAAGCCAATAGTTTTAATACTTTCCAATGGGACACTTGCAGTCGTGATGCTGGGACTGGTTGGTGCTATGGTTAGGAAAACTCTGAGGTAAAATGGGTTTCACTGATGAAACTCTGATGTATGAAAGTGCCCATGGAAGAAAGGAAACAGAAAACGGAAGGCACTGCAAACACTCAGCAGAACAAGCAGCATCTGTGGTGAGAAAAACGGAGCTAACATTCCAGGGAAGACCAGTGTTAGAAATGGGAAAAAGAGGAAACACGTTAGACTTCAGTAGCAGAGAAAGTGGGTTGTCAATGGATCAGGTAAAGGAAATATCTCCGATAGAGTGAGACCAAATTGGTTAAAGTGGCAGATAGGAACAGATTATTTTCCTTTGTCTGTGTTTACCTGTATCTGGGAGCTGGGATATGATCAGCAGGTCAGACTATACTGTTGAAAAGAGAGAGAAAAGAGAGAAACATATCCAAAGCCACAGGTGACTGTCTGGCAGAAATGGCCAGCTCTGATAATGGCAGAGAGAAGGAATGGGTTGCCTTGAGTTGGAGAATTTGTCGCTAAGTCCTGCAGGCTGCAACCCGCCCAGGCAGTAGATTACTTTTTTGCACATCTTTCATTCATTGTTCTTTATCTCTCCACATCACCGGCTATATCTCTCGTTTCCCTGATCCCTGACCAGTCTGAAGAAGGGTCTCGACCCGAAACGTCGCCTATCTCCTTCGCTCCTTAGATGCTGCTGCACCCGCTGAGTTTCTCCAGCCTTTTGTGTACCCTCGATTCTCCAGCATCTGCAGTTCCTTCTTTAACAGTAGATTAGGTGTTGTTTCCCAAGCCTGCATTGAATCTCATTGTAACAGTGCAGGGGAATGCAGTTAAAAAGTTGAAAATGGGAGTGGGGTGGTGAATGAAAGGGGCAACAACGAGAAGCCCAGGGTCACTCCTGCAGATGGAACATGCATGTTCTGCAGATTGATCAGCCATTCCTCACTTGGATTTTCCTATGTGAACACTGAGCGCAGCACGCTAGGTTTGAAGCAGGTCAAGTGAATTGCTGCTTCATCTGGAGGAACTGTTTGAATTCCCGGATGGTGAGAAGGAAGGAAGCGAAAGGGAAGGTGTTACATTTCCTGTGGTTGTATAGTAAAGCTCCATCGGACAACGAGTGGGAATCAAAGCAGACTAGGGAGCGAGAACTTCAAAATGCGAAAAAGGAGGAAGAATGATGGCATTCAGATGGCAGAATCCTTGTTGGACCTGGTAAACAACACAACGGATGATCTGTTGGATAATGATTTGGCATCTCCAAGCTCAGAGACTGTTTATAATTCTCAGTGCCAACCAGTCTAAGGGTATGGGGAGGGAGATGGTGAGGGACGCCCAAAAGAATGTGTAATTCATTTGAATAGCGGTCACGGATTTGTCGTGTTGGTCCACAGAAGCTTCATGATAACAACAACTGTGCCTCTGCAAATAGGTGAGACGCGAAGGTTTTGTGAGACGAAATTGTAGTGAGAGTAGTACAGACATTATTGATGGAGAAGGTGAGACATTGGTGAGTAATGGAGAAGAGCTCAGTGTCTGCAAATCCTGACGTTCACAGAATTACAAACAGACTGAATCACGTATAGAGATGTAAGAGGCTGCAGGTGCTGGAATCTTGACCAAAAAAAATGCTGGAGGAACACAATGTAGGAACACAACAATTGTAACTGGAATTTGAGAGAGATTGGTACGTTGACTGGTGAGCAGCTTGGAGAAAATAGCCACCACCTTATTTACAGAAGAGGTGGATGAATTCTTGTTTAGCAACGAGCGAATGCTTATTGTAGGACGGTGGAAAACGTGCAGTTGTGTTTACAATCAGATCAGCTACAATCTTAATTAATTTTGGATCAAACTCTAATGGCCCTGTCCCACAGTACAAGTTCATTCCAAGAGCTCTCCCGAGTTTGCCCTGATTCAAACTCGGAGATTTACGGTAATGGCCGCTCGTCGGTACTCGGGGCTCTCGTGGACATTTTTCAACATGTTGAAAAATCTTCACGAGTCTTCCCGAGCTTACCTGCCGTTAGCGTTACGAGCCGCTAAGAGACGTCCCAGAGCTCCGACGTACCCGCTACGTTCATTCTCCGTGCTTACCACGAGTTTGATTTTTTTTAAACTCAGGAAGGCTCTTGGAATTAACTCGTACCGTGGGACAGGGCCATAAGGGTTTAACAGCCGGCTCATTCTTCTAATACAGCTGATCAATTATAATTTATTGTCACTTACACCTAGTTACAGTGAAATACTTTCTTTTGCATACAACCCAGTAAAATCATACAGCAAACCTCACCTAGGCAGGACCCAAGAGTCGCCACATTTGTGGCACCGACAAAGTTACAAAGGTTCACGAACAGTCCTATCTACTGCCTGCCGCAACACGTGGCAGCGGGCGGCTCCCGCCAGCGCCTCCTTCATTCTTGCCGTCCCGCTGTCGACCCCCCCCCTTCATTCACAGCAGACTCCCTGCTGGGTCACCCCTTTTTTCTCATTGGACCACCCACTGCCGCCCCCCCCTTCATTCTCGGCGGCCCCCTGCTGGGTGTTCTCGGGACCCTCCTTGCATTCGGCAGCGCGGTTCCCCTCCTTGGTCTCAGCGGCGCGGGACGCCCTACGCTCACGGTCCCCCTCGCTCTTGACAGTCCACCTCCCTCTCGACGGCCAACCTCACTCACGCCGGTCCCCTGTGTGTTGGTGGATGTCACTGTTTAGAAATAATTGGCAGAGCATTCCAGTTCAGAATGTAACATTCAAATTTATAACTGTGTAGATACAGGAATAAATAAACATAGAGAATTATCAACCACCTGTTATTTTGCAAATGCAGAAAAATAGTTGTGATGTCTTAGTGTACTAAAGTATTAATTCACAAACTATTTCAGTTTCCTTTACAGGACAGAAGAAGCTATTTAGCCTTACAAGTCTTTAACTCTCAGAGTGATCCCTTCATTCTACTCCCCCACTTAGTTCCTGTAAGGCAGCTATTCTCACATACCTTGCACATTAACGATATGCAATTTTCCCTCCGGCCATTTACATGAAGGATTATGTAAAGTAAGTAACCTAACAATATAACACCTTGAAGTGCAGTCACTCATGTAATGCAGGAGCAGTTCTCAATATGCTGAATATGTACTGAAACATATCAACACCACATTTGATGGTGGTTACTGGCTTCAGAAACTGAGACTGGGAGCAGAATGCGAGGACTTCTATTGTGAGCCTTTAACTCTGGCTCTGGACCTGATTTGGCAACACATCAAATTTTATGACTCAGATGCACAACTGGTTACAAAAGCAAAATTTAATTTGTTGCCCTTTATAAAACAAGACAGCAATTCCGTACAAGTATTAATTAAAAAGGTGTCCAATAGACCATTTAACGCTGTTATCTCAATCTAATGTTGGATGGAATTCAAACCACATAAAATCACTCATTTATTGAGCAATGTAAATGGAGTGATTGGGAGTAGAGATGATTGTGTGGAAAATTCCAGATTCAAATGTGTCAGCACAGTGCAAGATGCAGCAGTAGTTGTCCAGATTGAGTCTAGTTGAATGAGGACTATGGGCGCTGTCTATACTGAGTTTGTACATTCTCCCTGTGACCACATAGGTTTTCTCCGGGTGCTCCAGTTTCCTACCACACTCCAAAGGCATACAGGTTTGTAGGTTAATTGACTTCGGTAATATTGTAAATTGTTCATAGTGTGTAGGATAGTAGTGTGCGGGGTTGATCGCTGGCTGATGCGGACCAAAAGGCTTGTTTCTGTGCTGTCTCTAAAGTCTAAATCCATGTTCTCCAGAGATGCTGCCTGACCTGCTGAGTTACGCCATCATTTTGTGTCCTTTTGTGTATTAACCAGCAGCTACAATTCTTAGTTTCTGCTACTTATAATCCCTTACTCCCTTCAGTTATAGGCGACAATCGGCATTAGCCAACCAAGGGTTCGTTATAACAAGGGTTTACTGATAAGCAGTAGATACATTTTGCTCTTCTGCACTGCTGAATATCCAATCCCCTTCCAATTATTCAACACTGCTAATAGCACACTGGAGACGAATGCATTGGTCAGTATTCAGAAAACCTGGACCTATGGCTTTGACTGAATTCATGAAAGAGGCTTTCTAATCAAGAATAAAACCTGTAGATGAAGGAATTCTGAGATAAAATCAGGAAGTGCTGGAAGTACTTGGTAGCATCTGTGGTTGGAGAGAAAGAGTTAGTGCATCAGTTAAATCACCTGTCATTGACGCTGGGAAGTGCGAGAAAATGAGCTTATTTTTGAGCTGCAGTGATGGAATGGAGACCACGAGCGACTGAATGCCATCAATGTTGCTGGTGCCTGCTACCTGAGACAAGGTGGTGAAGCCCGATAATGAACTCATGGAGAGTTATAGAGTGATACAGCACGGAAACAGGCCCTTTGGCCCAACTCGTAAATGCTGACCAAAATACCCCATATAGAGTAAGCCAGCCTATTTGTTACTCCAGCACTTTGTGTCCTATTTGCCCATATTTGGCCCATTCCCTCTTAACATTTCCTCTCCATATACCTGTTCAGGTGGTTTTTAAATGTTCCTCTAATAGCTGCCTCAACTACCTCCTCTGGCAGCTCGTTCCATATACCCACCACACTCTGAGTGAAAATGTTACCGCTCAAGTTCTTATTAAATCTTTCCCCTCACCTTAAACCTATGTCCTCTTGTTCTCAATTTCCCTACGTAAAAGAATCTGTGTACCTTATTAATCATGATTTTACACACCTCGCTAAGATCACCCCTTAGACTCCTGGACTCCTGCGCTCCAAGTACTAAAACTAACTTGCCCAATCGCTCCCTGTAGTTCAGACCCTTGATACCTGGCCCCATCCTCGTAAATCTTCTCTGTATTCTTTCCAGCTTAATGACATCCTTCCTATAACAGGGTGACCAAAACTAAACACAGTGTTCCAAATGCGGCCTTACCCATATTCAGTTTTGTTTAATTGTTCATCACCTGTGTCGAGGTACAATGAAAAGCTCTTTATTGCGTGCTGTCCAGTCAGCAGAAAGACTATCCATGATTACAGTCAAGCCATCCACAGTGTACACATACAGGATAAAGGGAATAACAAATAGTGCAAGATAAAGTCCGATTAAAGATCCGAGGGTCTCCAATGAGGCAGACGGTAGCTCGAGACTGCTCTCTAGTTGTTGATAGGATGGTCCAGTTGCCAGATAACAGCTGGGAAGAAACTGTCCCTGAATCTGGAGCAATGCGTTTCCACACATGTGTACCTCTTGCCTGATGAGTGGGTGGAGAAGAGGGAGTGAAACGCGTTCTTGATTATGCTGCTGGACTTGCCGACCAGGGGGTTACATAAGGAACAGTCCTTTTGGAATGCAGAAAGTAGAGGATATTCTTCCAGAGGTTCTAATTCAATCCCTCTTTCTAATATTTCACTCAAACTGTTGGAAAAAGGGATTAGTATAAATGGGTACTTGAAGTGCGCTCACAATGAATTTATTCATGGTTTTCAGTGCCGTGCCGAATGTTCTTTTTCTATTTCAAGCAAGGATTCCAACAGGGAATGGGAATTTTGCAATTTTTGGAAAAGATTTTGAGAACATTCTTGAGTCTTATCGGTAATTTGTCCCTGTGACAGAACTTGAAATGCAGTTTCTGTTTCTGTGCTATGTGACCTAATGATTCTATTTCCAGTATTTGCAGTTTTTATTTCATAAAAGGGCTCAGTTATTTTTGTGAACAGATGAATATAAAGATCGAAAAATTTTAAAAACTGTAATTGCTGGAAGTTTGAAATATAAACAACTGCAAACACACAACCAATTAGTGTCTTCCATTTCAGACATTAACTCAGGTTCTCTCTCCACACTTGCTGCCTGACCTATTGAGTGTTTCCAGCTTTGACTTGATAAATGAAGTCTGTTTCTATCTCCACATGTTCTGCCTGGCCTACTACGTGTTTCCAGCTTTGACCTGAAATATTGCCTATGTATTTCACACCACAGATGCTGCCTGACCGACCGAGTGTTTTCATGACCAAGTCATTTTGGGCGTCGAGTCTGAGCATTCCAGCTCTGAACCTCACGCCCAGCCTTAACCCCTGGCCTGTTTTTACCTGAATGTTTCTTCCACAAAATTCCAGTGCCACATTCTGGCCAGAATTCTATACTTTCTTCCCACTTTGTTTTCCTTCTGACAACTTTCTGGATCCATATTACTTTGTCCCTACATAACTTGCTTTGGATGCTCCTGCCTTCAGTCATTTGATCTCCCTTATCCTCCAGCCACCACGTGCCACTTCCCTTGTCCTTTGTTCAATGAGGCAAGCAGCAATTACAGAAAGAGGAACAGAGATAATGCTTTCAACTGTGCTCGATCTGACTGGCTGCTTACCCCAGCTCAGCGGCAGCTGTAACCTACCCAGTTGTTTGGCTCCGTGTAACACTGACACCTTGGTCTGTCCACCTTTGCTGTGATAGACCGGGTCGTGAGAAGCAACCCAACCTCGAGGTATCGCCTCCTGAGTCCTCATGGTCTTTGGACACCCTGAGCTATCAAAACATGTTTTACCATCTATAAATACCTCTGAATTGTCAAAGAGCTGGGATTCATATAGACAACTAACTATATTATATATTGTATAATGCGATCACAAGTGGAATGTGCAAACTCCACGCAAACAGCACCAAAGGTCAGAATGACTCGAGTAATTGGAGTTCTGGGGCAACACCTCTACTAACTGTGCCTCTGTGCTGCAAATCTCTGAAGTTTTTAGTGCCCTGGAACCAATGCTTTGGAGTGATAGGAATGAGGACACAGCTGCTGAGAGTCAAAACAGAGAGTGCCAGAAGCTCTCAGTAGGTCAGGCAGCAAAGGTGTAATCATTTAACATTATTGTTATATACTGACCCACTGACGATACTTGACTTGCTGAGCCTTTCCAGCATTGCCTGTTTTTGTTAGCAATCCACACCGGGACTAAATAACCCAGCGGTCAAATTCCACCCAGGAAATTAAGAAACTGTTAATAATATGAAATTTGTGCAAAAACCACTAGCCGAATTTCATAATATTTCAAATTTCATACAAGGAGGGGGGCGGTTGTTTGGCACATCGAGCCTTTGCCAGCTTTCAGAACATTCTCAGCCATCCCATTCACCCACCTATTGCCTATTCTCTGTTGCATGCCCATTAGTTGCCCCCAAATCTCACACCACACACCTTTAGTGCTCAACAACCAATGAATATGTGGCCCTGTAAACGGACCTCCTAGCCGCTTGTGCGGCGAGTGGCAGTGGCAGTGGCAGACATCCCTCGGCTAGCACGGGCTGCCTGCTGATTATGTTTGCGCAATGCTTGTGCTGCCACAGCTCAGGACTGCTTGCAGCTCTGTTTGCAAACGTTATTCCCCAGTCTCTGGAGATTGATTTGTTTAAAACGAGGTCTCGATATCATTGATTTTCAAAAATGATCTATTTCAGTATGGAACATAAACACAACGGCATGCCAAGTGTCTTAAAGAACAACTGAGAGCTATAGAGCTATACTGCATAGAAACAGGCCCTTCCACCCAATTCATTCACGCCAACCAAACTGGTCCAACTTGCCCGTGTTTGACTCTTATCCCTCCAAACCTTTCCTTTCCATGTACTTGTCCCAGTGTCTTTTAAACTACATATTGTAGCTGCCTCTACAACTTCCTCCAGTAGCTTGATCATTTACCCACTTCCATGTGTGGAAAGGTTGCTCCTCAGATCCCTTTTAAATCTTTCCGCTCCACCCGAAACCTATTTTTTAAAACTAAAACTAGTTTTTGATTCCCCTACACTGGGGAATAGATAGTTGGCTGTTCACCTTATCAATGCCCATTGTGATACCTTCATAAGATCATTCTTCAGCTTTGTACACTGCAGAGAAAAAAATCGTAGCTTAACCAGCCTCCCCTTATTGCTCAAAACCTCCAGTCCTCAAAACATCCTCGTAAATCTTTTTTTACACCCTTTCCAGCCTTTTTTGTAATGACATTCCTTCTTATAGCAGGGCAACCAGAACTGTAAATGGTACTCCAAATGTGGCCGAACCAACATATGATACAGGTGTAACATGACATCCCATCACCTGGACTCAATACCCTGACTGATGAAGGCAATTCTTCACCACCCTGTCTACCTGTGTCACCACCTTCATGGAAGTATTGTACCAGCACTCCAAGGGCTCTCTATTCTATTACACTCACCAGGGGCTCATCATTTACTGTGCAATTTCCTGCCCTGTCCGACAAAAATGCAACATTAGCCTCCTTCTGTCATTCCTCCAACCATCGGCCCAGTTAGAAACATAGAAACAAGGTGCAGGAGGAGGCCATTCGGCCCTTCTGGCCAGCACCGCCATTCATTGCGTTCATGAATGATCGTCCCCAGTCAATAATCCATAGAAACATAGAATAACCCTATGGTCAAGGTCCTGTATAATCATCGGTAACCTTCTTCATGGTCAACTATATCACCAATTTTAGTCATCTGCAAACTTGTTAATCTTATATTATAACTATATAATAATTAAAACACTAATACATTATTATAATTAATAATAATTCCATTATATGAGAAGGAATCCATTTTAGTAGCCAGGACAAATTTGGCTCCATCTGAATCATAATGACATACAAACTGTGTTCCTAACCCAGCATGCCCACCATGGAACCATTCTCAGACAAGGCTGTGCCAATCAACCCAACATTGTCATCTGAACCTGCATTTTGCCCTGACTTTTGTGACCCCAAGACATGAGTTAAAATCTCAACCAACAGTTTTATAATTTTAATTCATTTTAAAGTCTACGGAAATGAACAAAAGTCCAAAATAATGAATATGCCTATGGTGTTGTTGAATCGTTGTTGTTAAAAAAAAACATCTAATTCGCTTAAAGGAAGAAAAATCATTGTGTTTACTCCACCTTGTATATTTGACTCTTGACTTTCATGCTCGTGGCATTGAAAATGCCTCATTGAAAGCCAAAGTGCACATCCTGGGATTGAGATGTGAAGGATCGTGATAATATATTGTAATGACGTCTACCGTTCCAGTGAAGCCACGTTTTAATTTTCTCATAACTGTTGATGACAAATAATGATTCAGTAAATACTGTCAGTGGCGAAAGACTCGGGTTAGGAAAAGTCAGTGCAATCTTTACATGATCCTGATCATTACATGATCTCCACAGAAGGCCATGGAGGCCAAGTGTATATTTTAAGGCAGAGATAGATAGATTCTTGATTAGTACAGGTGTCAGAGGTTATGGGGAGAAGGCAGAAGTACGGGTTTAAGAGGGAGAGATAGATCAGCCATGATTGAATGGCGGAGTAGACTTAATGGGCCAAATTCTACTCCTATCACTTATGACCTTATGATCCACAGCAGCAGACTGATAAGAATTAAAAGGGTGTTTTCTGTTTGGAGAATTACTATCTTTTCTATTTGTTCCACTTGAGTGAAAACGTCGAACTAGACACGTTGGACTCCTGCACTCACATCACATGTGTGTATATTTGCAGTTGTCTGCTCCACGACATCTAGCTGCTGAAGGTGTTTTATTCAAGTGAATTCATTCTCTGCAAATTGGTGCTAATAGCACATAGTTTGAACGCTATTATCCCAGTTCTAAATCAACAAAATGTCAAATGTAAAGATGTGTTGAAAGAAGTTGACAGAGTGAAGTTGACTCAGTAACAGGGAATGATCTACTAATCCCAACTACAGCGAGCAAACTAATGCATCAAAAATAAATCTCTCCATTCCACAAATGTGCCAGCTCTTCTCAGAATTCTCTGGTTTTGTTTTGGTTACTGTCAGTAATTACTTTTGGGTTTTTTTTATTTAATGACAGTCAACTTTCAGTGACTGCCTCACTTTATTTTGCAACATTTGCTGATTATTTTCTACTTTATGAATATTGTGGAGATGCAAGACCTTTTGATATTTATTGATCTGGGAGACATTTCAACAACAAGCACCATGGTTATTTTTCAAAAACGTATCAAACTTTTGAGTTAACTGCATAATATAAATGTATTATTTATTTATATTTCCCTTATCTATTGATGCACTTTCCTGCCTTTGAACTCAACACTGATGTTCCTCAATTTCATATTTTTTTAGTAATGAATTGTTAACAATTTTATTCCTGGAAACTTAGATATTTCATGCAAAAAATAGTAGTCTGGCTGGCAAAGCAGGACTTGTCTTTCAGCTGTATTGTTGCACAAATATTGCAGCTAGCCATAGGGATAACACAATAATAATGAATAATTTTATATTTCATATAGACTATAGAGAAATTAAGATGACAAAAAGTAGAGCTCAGACAAGTTTGTGAAGTTCATTCCTTTCGATTTCTGAGAGCACCATATTATGGATCCACCAGTGAACTAGCTACCTTAGAGCTTTTCATGTGTAATGAGTCAGGATTAATTCATAGCCTAATCAACTGGGGAAGAGTGATCACAATAGACGTGATAGACTTTCACGTTCATTTTCAGAGTGATAATCTTGTCTGAAACCAGAGTTTTAAATTTAAAGAAATAAAGGCACACACATAACTATAAGAGAAAATTGACTAAATTAGGCTGGGAACTTTGATTAAAAATAAGATTAGTGGTGACAGATATTGTTTTAAAACCATTTTTAATCATGCAATTGAGATTTTAGATTTCATAGTAAATCATGATTCTTCTGTGGGTAACTAAAGAAATCACGAATGATATTAAAATGAAAGATAAGGCTTACAAAATTGTTTGGAATAGTAGTTCACCTGACAATTAGGAACATTTTGGAAACCAGCAAAGGAAAATATATAGAAAAGTAAATTGAACGTGGTATATCGACTAAAAAAAAGGGGCAAATTGTACGAATAACTGGAAGTATGTCGCTTCCTCCGTAACGAAGGCAAAGGAATTAATAATTACAAAGAAAATAGAAGCAAAGTTGAACAAATATTTTGCATACACTTTAAAGTGAAAGATATATTTAAAAAAGGTTGGTAGCCTAAGAGTCAAAATAAAGCAAAAATTAACACTATGGATATCACTACAGAAAAAATACAAACCAAGTTATTGAACAAGCTACAGATCCTCCAATATTAAGTGGAGAGAGCAAGTAGCTGCAGACATTATAGTTAGATGTTTTTCAGTATTTTGGAAAAGTCCCAATTGGTTGGAAAATTGCAAATGTAACTTTGTAGTTCAAGAAAGGATGGGACAAGTAAACAAAAAATTACAGGACAGTCAATCTGACACCGGTTATCAAGGACATGCTTGTATCCATAATTCTTGAAATGTTAACAGAGCATTTAGACCATGTGCAATATAGCGAAATTTGATAATATGAATACAAAACGGCAAAGTAAGTTGTGAGGACAGTTTGCAAAAGAATAGGCAAGTGACTTGTGAATGGCGGATGGAATTATGCATCTTGATAAGGATAGGAGAACAGAATATTGTTTCAGAGAAAACTTGGTATCTGAAGCAGAGGGTGATGGTGGAAGGTTGCTTCTTGGACTGGAGATCTAGGAGTACAGGTGCATGGTTCCTTGAAGGTCGAGTCGCAGGTGGATAAGGTGGTCAAAAAGGTTTTTGGCACTTTGGCCTTCATCAGTCAGAGTATTGAGTATAGAGGTTGGGAGGTCATGTTGCAGTTGTATAAGAAGTTGGTGAGACCACATTTAGAATATTGTGTTCAGTTCTGGGCACCATGTTATAGGAAAGATATTGTCAAGCTTGAAAGGGTTCAGAAATGATTTACGAGTATGTGGCCAGGACTAGAGGGTGTGAGCTATAGGGAGAGGTTGAGTAGGCTGGGTCTCTATTCCATGGAGTGCAGGAGGATGAGGGGAGATCTTATGGAAGTGTACATATTCATGAGAGGAATAGATCGGGTAGATGCACAAAGTCTCTTGCCCAGAGTAGGGGAATCAAAGACCAGAGGACATAGGTTCAAGGTGAAGGGGAAAGGATTTAATAGGAATCTGAGGGGTAACGTTTTAACACAAAGAGGGGTGGTTTGTATGGAACAAGCTGCCAGAGGAGATAGTTGAGGCAGGGACTATCCCATCGTTTAAGAAACAGTTAAACAGGTACATGGATAGGACAGTTTTGGAGGGATATGGACCAAACACAGGCAAGTGGAACTAGCGTAGCTGGGCCATTGTTGGCCGTTGTGGGCAAGTTGGACCGAATGGCCTGTTTCCACACTGTAACACTCTATCATTCTATAACTCAGTCTTAGTAACCAAGGGAAATAAAATATTGATCTTATTGCAAAATGGGTAGTACAAATGTAAATAAGTGATTACCTGATTCTGCAGTGATTGACTAATCTTGTGACTCCATAAAACTTTTCCACTCTTCACAAAATATGGGAGCACCTCAAGGCTGCGTGCTCAGCCCCCTGCTTTACTCACTCTATACCCATGACTGCGTAGCCGGACTTAGTGCGAACTCATCAAGTTCACCACCAACGACACCAATGTTGTTGGAAGAATCACAGATGGGGATGAGTCAGAGTATAGAAGTGAGATCAACCGACTGACCAAATGGTGCCAGCACAACAACCTGGCTCTCAACATCAGTAAGGCCAAGGAACTGATTGTGCACTTTGGTAGGGGTCGATGGTGGAGAGGGTAAAAAATTCCTGGGCTTGCATATTTCCAAAGATCTTTCCTGGGCCCAGCACACCTTTGCAATTATAAAGAAGGCACATCAGCGACTCTACTCCCTGAGAAGATTAAGGAGATTTGGCATGGCGAAGAGGATTCTCCTAAACTTCTACAGGTGCACGGTAGAGAGCATTCTGACTGGTTGCATCGTGGCCTGGTTCGGCAACTTGAACGTCCAGGAGCGGAAAAGACTACAAAAAGCTGTGACCACTGCCCAGTCCATCACTGGCTTTGATCTCCCCACCATTGAAGGGATCTATCGTAGTCGCTGCCTCAAAAAGGCAGCCAAAATCATCAAAGACCCACACCATCCTGGCCACACACTCATCTCACCATTGCCATCAGCAAGAAGGTACAGGAGCCTGCAAACTGTAACATCCAGGTTCAGGAACAGCTTCTTCCCCACAGCCATCAGGCTATTAAACACGACAACAAATAAGCTCTGAGCTCTGAACTGCAAAAGACTATTTTTATTGCACTATATTTGTTATTTATTGAACTTTTTTTCTCTTTCCCCATTATGTACTATGTTTACATATTCACATATTCTGTTGCGCTGCAGCAAGTAAGAATTTTATTATCTCATCCGGGACATAAATAATAATAAAACACTCTTGACTATTGACTCTTGAAAACAAGTCAAGAAAATGGTGGACTATCATCACTTCCTTAAATGAATGCAGCTCTGACGACACCCGATGAATGCAGTTCAACAAAAGTCAACAGTTCAACTCGTGTATGGTAAAGCAGTCACCTGGCTACTATACCACCCAGCAGATTAACGTTCACTCCCTGCACTGATGGTACTGCACTCCATAACTGCAATGTACCACCTGTTGCAACATCTCCCAAACGCATGACCTCCAAGAGGTGCAAGGGCAAGCTTGGAAGCTACACACGAAAGTCATCAGCTCTTCCTTCATCGTCACCGAATCAAGACCTAACACCGCCCTACCCATTGGAGCATCAACATCATTTGCACAGCTGGCGTGCAAGAACATTACTATGTTTGCATACTTGTATGTGTGAATGTGTGCGCATGCATGGCATATGTATGTGCATATGTGTGTGCTTTTTGCATGTGTGTTTGCATGTGTGCACACATGGTGGGTTTGTATTTGAGTGCACGTGTGTATATGGTGTGTGTACATGTGAATGCATGTGTGCTTCTGTGTGTGCATGTGCATATTGATGCATATGCACGTATGGTGCTTGTGTGTGACATATATAATAAGCAGCCAAATGCTAAAGTAAATGTTATAATCATGTAATGACATTGGTAGCTGGTGGGTAATGGACTGATAGATCTGTGGAGGTGAAGGGACAAGCAATTTCACTTAAATTCAGGTTTTTGTTTTGGACGTAAGAGGCTTCTTTGCGACAAGGAATATCCATGCAAACAAAATAGTCATCCAGAACTGAACTATTGATCTGATGATTCACTATACCACTAATTGTAAAGCTCGAGTTATTCACAGGATTTTAATTTTTTATTTATTTTTGGTTTAAACATGAAGAACCACTTTCCGGATAGTTGAGACAAGCAGTACAAGAAAGGGTGCTATAACTATTCAATAACATCACTGTCATTGGCCAAAGTGCCCTTGTGATAGCATTGATAGTAGTGCACATTATTTTGATAGGTCAAGCTCACAAATCAAGGGTGAGTCTACATTATGAGAGAGCCAAGAGGCATTTGTATAGTGTAATATGGTGAAAATGAAATTAGGATATCAGTCTGCATCATTTTCCCTCATTCATCTTCATACTACTCATAGAGGATAATAATTGATAGCTCTGCTGAAATACAGATTGATAAGTACGATCAATATTCAAAGAAGATGCATGCGGATAATGAGGATGAATGGTTTGAAGAATTATTACAGTTAGCTGAGAGCGATGGGACCATTTGCTGAGGACACAATTTGAACTGAACTTGAGGTGATTCATTCTGCTTATGCATCAGAACTGAAGGAGCAAGCCTATCTTGTTCATTTAGTAACCAATCTTGGTGAAAGTTATCAAAGTATTTCATGAACTAGCCAAGTCTAGTGGTTCTGCAAAGGAGAACAGGCATTCTAATTCGCTTTGATATCATTGAAATGTAGTCGGTACTGTAGGATGCACTAACCAATTTAGAAACATAAATTATTTAAATAGTACCTTTTGCAATATCTTGAAGCTCCTTCACAGGGGAAAATAAATCCTTGGAAGTGTGTGAATGTTATAATGTAGGAAACAGAGCAGCAAATTTGCACATCATTGGCTCCCACAGAAGGCACACGATTATACTACTTATTCGTGGGAGCTTGATTGAAGATAAATATTAACCAGAGCATCAAGGTTAACTCCTCTGCTCATCTTCCTAATCATTTCATTGCATAGCCAATTTGGAGAACAGGCTAGGCTTGAGTTTGACAACCTATCAAGTGGCAACACATTGGTCTTTTGAACTTGTGTCTTCCGAATGAAACATGAGAAAACATCCACCTGATTTGCTGCAGAAACATAGTGACAGTTGTAACGAGATTTCAGGAAGGTTTCTCATCACCACATTGTTAAATTGCAATTCATGATTGCCAATAAATACTGGCCTTGTCCAAAATGGCCACATTGATCCAAGATGGCGCCCAAGCCAGGTGACTCTTTGTGTACTGGTCACAGAAGTGGATCTGCAATCACGCATTACAATCGATCCACTCTTTTTAAACCCCTTCACCAACAGCAGATAATGTTGTTGTACACTGTGGATGAATTGACTGTAATCATGTATAGTCTTCCCGCTGGGGGGATGCGACTTTTCTTGTTGTGTCCCCCGTCACCGTCTCCGTCTGTGCTGAGGCCTAATGGCGGAGCTGGCGGCCTCGGAGCTGTGGCAGCGTTCCAGCGGCGGCGGCGGCTGGGCTTCAGAGCTGTGGCGGCGTTCCAGCGACGACCCGGCTTCAGAGCTGTGGTGTTCCAGCATTCCAGCTGCGGCATTCCAGCGGCGACTCGGCTTCAGAGCTGTGGCAGCGTTCCAGCGGCGGCAGTGGACCCGGCTTCAGAGCTGTGGGTGTGGCGTTCCGGCAGTGGGCCCGGCTTCAGAGCTGTGGCGTTCCAGCGGCGACCCAGCTTCAGAGCTGTGGGTGTGGTGTTCCAGCGTTCCGGCAGCGGCGGGGTTCCAGCGTTCCGGCGACGGCGGTGGTGGCAGCCCGGCTTCGGAGGCTCGGCCACGGGCCTAGTGGTCGACAACATCGGAGGCCTGGATTGCCTCAGCGCAGAGGGAGAACAAGGAGGGAAGAGACAAAGACTTTAAGACTTTTGCCTTCCATCACAGTGAGGAGGTGCCTGGTGAACTCACTGTGGTGGATGTTAAATATGTGTTTATTGTGTGTTGTTTTTTATTATATGTATGACTGCAAGGCAACGAAATTTCGTTCAGACCGAAAGGTCTGAATGACAATAAAGGATACTTTGACTTGACTTTTGACTGGTCAGCATGCAATAAAATCTTTTCGCTGTACCTCGGTACACGTGACAATAACGTAAACCAAACTAATTTTTTTTTTTTAAAGAATAAATAAAAAGGTAAAGTTCTAATCAACCCCCTCTAAGTAGTGATCAGTATTCTATTCTCTCACCTGTGGGTACTTCAACAAGCAGATGCCAGCTTGGTCAATGCTCGAATGGGACACCACTTGCGAATTTTGTTTATTTTAGTTTAGAGATACAGTGTGGAAACAGGCCCTTCAGCCCACCATCACCGTACACTAGTTCTATCCTACAGCCTAGGGACAATTTGTGCATGTCTTTCGAATCCCTATCACAGGCACCCACACAACAGCATGGTCAGGATGAATTAAGGTAAGTGATGGCTAAATACTTAGGACAGCAAGGAGAATAGTGCAATGTGATCTTCCACGGCAATGCATAAGGAACTTAGTTTCGAAGCTCCTCTGAAAGACATTGTAAAATTACCATAGCTTGTATTATATGCCCCACACAAATGAATAGTCAAACACTCAGTGCAGAGTGCCAGCAAAACAAGGGAATTGCAGAAAGGCAGGAATGAAGTGATACTATGTTTTGAAAGCTTACAGGTTGTAGGATGATGCAAATGTAAGAAAGGTCCATTGATGGGAGCCAGGGAAAAGGGCTAAATGTGTTGGCTGGCAATGCTGCATTGGAAATAATGAGTTTGAGTATGATAGAATGCAACGAGTGTTGACTTAAGCTTTATGACGATGCTGGCAATGCCCTGGAGGCTTCATGAGAACAGATATGTGATTAAAGAGAAAGCCTGATCCAAACAAAGGGCCCTAGTTTTGTTAACTACCTTTCCTATTGTAAAACATTCTCAATCCAAGCATAACACTTAATAAACCCAATTCAAACATAGGGCAATCTCCATTTACTGTGTTTGGTTTTATAATTCAGCAGGCTAAATATAAGTGTGTCTGCTGCCAACATAACCCAGTTGGAAATTAAGTTGCTTTTGTACAGAAATGAAAAGTTGTTCATACTGAGGTCTGGTCCCCACCATAGAGATTTGTAGATTATATTAATCTTTGGCTGGAAGAACTCCTGATCTGAGCTTAGACCTGATCCAGTTTCAACAAATATTTTGGCAACTCAGGATGTATTTTGCAGAATTCAGTTCCATTAAATTTATACCATGTGTAGGACTCAACATGCACGGTCCGTTTCAGCAGTTGTTAACCCCATGGCCACCGGTACCTAAGGCTTAATTTTATTTGCACGTTGACTATTCATGGAATCATGGAATCATGGAATCATGGAAATCATGGAAAACTTTATTGTCATTCAGACCTAGCGGTCTGAACAAAATTTTGTTGCCTGCAGTCATACATATAGTAAATAACAAAACACACAATAAACACATATTTAACATCCACCACAGTGAGTTCACACCTCACTGTGATGGAAGGCACAGACTATGGGCTGCAGTTCAGATAAAATATAACCCCCTTGTCTCTCCCTGCATTCATCCACCTCTATCAATCTCAGTGTTGATATCAAGATGCAAAAGGTTTGATAAACCTCTGGGCTTTGACTCAAGAAATTTGTTTCTCAAATTTACACCACATTCAATACAAAAAAAAAACGCTCAACTCTGCATCTTATATGTAAGCTATGGATTTCTAGCAGAAACTTTTCTGTTTCTCATCCACCATTATTTTGTAGTGTCGCTCCTCTGTAGTTCTAATGTAGGAAATGCTGATCTCCAAGTCCCCAGGTCAAGTGATGAACCTCGTACCTTTTTTTTAACTTACTTCTGGAGCATGACATTATGGGCAAAACCAGCACTGTACGCCTAAAGTACCTCCATGGATAGAGGAATACTTCCTCGAGCCATTGCAGCACGTTAAGTGAAAATGCTCTTGATATTCCAGTATATGTATAAGGACAGTATAGGAAGTAGTGGCACAACGCCAGAGATTTGTGTTCGATCCTGACCTCGAGTGTTGTCTGGGTGGAGTTTGCTTGTTGTCCCTGTGACCATGTGGGTTTCCTCCAAATGCTCCAATTTCCTCCCACATCCCAAGGACGTGCCGGTTTGTCGGCGAATTGACCTCTGTAAAAATTTGCTCCTGCTGTGTCGGGATCAGATGAGAAAGTGGGACAACGTAAACCTAGTGTGAACAGGTGTCGATGGCCGACACCTACGTCGGAGGTCCTGTTTCCATGCCGTTTCTCAAAAACTAAAACAGAAGAGCAGAACAAAATAGAAAATGGGATTGGTTATTTTGCCCCTCGAGCAATAGACAATAGACAATAGGTGCAAGTGTAGGCCATTTGGCCCTTCGAGCCAGCACCGCCATTCAATGTGATCATGGCTGATCATCCCCAATCAGTACCCTGTTCCTGCCTTCTCCCCATATCCCCTGACTCCGCTATTTTTAAGAGCCATATCTAGCTCTACCTTGAAAGCAAGGTAGAAGAGAACCTGCCTCCAACGCCCTCTGAGGCAGAGAATTCCACAGACTCGCCACTCTGTGAGAAAAAGTGTTTCCTCGTCTCCGTTCTAAATGGCTTACTCCTTATTCTTAAACTGTTGCCCCTGGTTATGGACTCCCCCAACATCGGGAACATGTTTCCTGCTTCTAGTGTGTCCAAGCCATTAACAATCTTATATATTTCAATGAGATTCCCTCTCATCCTTCTAAACTCCAGAGTGTACAAGCCCAGCTGCTCCATTCTCTCAGCAAACGTCAGTCCCGCCATCCCGGGAATTAACCGTGTAAACCTACGCTGCACTCCCTCAATAGCAAGAATGTACTTTCTCAAATTAGGGGACCAAAACTGCACATAATACTCCAGGTGTGATCTCACTAGGGCTCTGTACAACTGCAGAAGGACCTCTTTGCTCCTATATTCGATTCCTCTTGTTATAAAGGCCAACATGCCATTCGCTTTCTTCACTGCCTGCTGTACCTGCATGCTTACTTTCATAGACTGATGTACAAGGACCCTCAAATCCCGTTGTACTTCCCCTTTTCCCAACTTGATGCCATTTAGATAGTAATCTGCCTTCTTGTTTTTGCTACCAAAGTGGATAACCTCACATTTATCCGCATTAAACTTAATCTGCCATGCATCTGCCCACTCCCTCAAGCTGTCCAAGTCACCCTGCATTCTCATAGCATCCCCCTCACAGTTCCCACTACGCACAGAACTCGTATAAATTCTGTCATTCAGTACGATCACAACAGATCTTTGAAGTAACTTTTCTTTCATGCACAAACCCCACATCTCATAATTTCTTTAAAATGCAAATCTGGATTCATCTCTGTCTGGAATATTATGAGCAACTGAGCCTTCACTGCCGTCATGGGTAGAGAGTTTCAAAGGTTCCAGACTACTATCTGGTGCATTCCAGATCCCCTTGCTCTGCGTGGCATCTTATCGCAACCTTTCTGAAAGGCAAAATATGTCACATCAACAATTCACCTTTATCTATTCTGCCAGTTGCAATATCAAAATATTTAGACAGAATTTTCTGTCATAAATCTACATTCACTCGGCCCAACCATGTTTTTATAATTTTTCAGGTCCCTGTTCCACTTCCTGAATAATAAATGCCAGTATTTACCTTCACATCAGCTGGTATAAACTTTCCTGTTTTCTTTCTCTCTCGTTTCTTAAACAGTGAGGTCACATTTGCTGCCTTCCCAATCTCTGGAAACAATTTTGATTCTATGAAACTCTGCAAGATGGCCACTGGTTTGTCCATTCCATTATCTCCATCGTCATCTCATTCAACACCTCGGGATCAGGTCAACAAGCCCTAAGGATTTACTGGTTTTCAGTTTCAACAACCTCCCCATCTTACATGTTTTAGATCCTTATTCCCTCTCCTCTTGTCGAACTTCACTCTATCCCAGAGGTTTTATCTGCCTTCCATGAGGCCAGAGTCAAAATATTTATTCAATTTCACAGCAATTTCTGTATTCCCATATATAATTCCTGCTGCTTCAGTCTGTAAGAAACCTATATTTGACTTTTGTTAGTCTATTCCATTTTATCTATCCATAAAAGATTTTACAGTCTGTTTACATTTCCCACTGGATTATTCCCATATTTTATGTTTTCTTTTCCTTATCATTTCCTTGGTCATTATTTGTTGAAATTGGATTTTTTTTCTCCAAACCTCAGACTTACGACTCTCTTTGGCAACATTGTAAGCTTTTTTCTATGATCTCGTACAATTTTAACTCCCCTTAATCTGATGAGGAGACTGTCCTGAAACGTCAACTCTATTTCCCATCCTTCCCACGTGTGTGGTGTGATCTGTGCATATTTCCAGCACTTTCTGCTTTTATTTCAAAGTTTATTGTTTATTGCTGGGGAGATTGTGCTGTTTAGTTATATCGGGCACTTGTGAGACCACATCCTGAGTACTGGGTACTGTGTTGGTCTCCTTATTTTGGAAAGTATGTTAATGCTTTGAAAGTAGTTCAGAGAAGGTTCACTGGACTTGTACCTGAGATGGGAACTGTTATTTAAACAAGGTTGGGCAGTCAAGGCTTGAGTCTGCTGGAGTTTAGAAGAATGAGAGTGGACTGGATTGAAACAAGTAAGGACTTAAGGAGTCTTACCAGGGTAAAATATATACCCATACCTTGCAACAAACGGTTTCTATGATTGACAACATGTGCGTTTGGGAAGCAGTGCTACTTTAAGAATTGGCCTAGAAGTAGAGGATCATAATTTCCTAAACTGAATGGAATTTAAATTTCATTTGGGAAGACATAGATAGCAGATGTGATGTTGTTTGAACCTCATGTCATATCAGAAAGGGTTCCTTACACATCCTCACACATCCTTATACATCCTTACACAGCCTTCCTTGCTCATGCGGATCACTCTCTCTATGAGGGGGAAGCAAGTCAAGCAAAGCTCCATTCTCCAGGGCAGGTCAGAGGTTTTATAACCCGTTGATGCCAAAGTTAGCTTTGGCTTTTTTTCAGATAGATTAATGTCTTTGTCACGGATGGCCAGATTTGCGTCTGCCAATCTAGAGATACTTTCCTCAGGGATTTGTGGTTACAGAATGGAAAAACGCAGAAACACCAGACATTCTAAAGAAGTTTAAATTCCACAGTGAGTAGTTCGATGCACTAACATTTGGATAGAAATAAAAATGATGAGTTTATAGAGAACCTCTGATGGAGCAAAATGTCCAGGACACTTCAAAGGAAGGTTATCAATCAACATTTGGGAATGAGCAACAAAAGAAGAGATTGGAGCAGATGACCTAACCCTTATACTTCCACCTTATACACTGCCACCTAACAGTAGCAGTGAAGTTGGGGATGGTATCAAGCAGGAAATTAGAAATGCGTGCGACAAAGGCAAAACAGTTATAATGGGTGACTTCAATCTACATATAGATTGGGTGAATCAAATTGGCAGGGGTGCTGAGGAAGAAGATTTTTTGGAATGTATGCGGGATAGTTATCTAAATCAACATGTAGAGGAACCAACGAGAGAGCAGGCTATTTTAGACTGGGTTTTGAGTAATGAGGAAGGGGTAGTTAGCCGTCTTGTTGTACGTGCCCCCTTGGGCAAGAGTGACCATAATATGGTTGAGTTCTTCATTAGGATGGAGAGTGACATTGTTAATTCAGAAACAATGGTTCTGAACTTAAAGAAAGGTAACTTTGAGGGTATGAGACGTGAATTGGCCAAGATTGACTGGCAATTAATTCTAAAAGGGTTGACGGTGGATATACAATGGAAGACATTTAAAGACTGCATGGATGAACTACAAAAATTGTTCATCCCAGTTTGGCAAAAGAATAAATCGGGGAAGGTAGTGCATCCGTGGATAACAAGGGAAATCAGGGATAGTATCAAAGCAAAGGATGATGCGTACAAAGTAGCCAGAAAAAGCAGCATACCAGAGGACTGGGAGAAATTCAGAGACCAGCAGAGGAGGACAAAGGGCTTAATTAGGAAAGGAAAAATAGATTTTGAAAGAAAACTGGCAGGGAACATAAAAACTGACTGCAAAAGTTTTTATAGATATGTGAAGAGAAAGAGATTACTTAAAACAAATGTAGGTCCCTTGCAGTCAGAAACAGGTGAGTTGATCATGGGGAACAAGGATATGGTGGACCAATTGAATAACTACTTTGGTTCCGTCTTCACTAAGGAAGACATAAATAATCTGCCGGAAATAGCAGGGGACTGCGGGTCAAAGGAGGAATTGAGTGAAATCCAGGTTAGTCGGGAAGTGGTGTTGGGTAAATTGAATAGATTAAAGGCCGATAAATCCCCAGGGCCAGATAGGCTGCATCCCAGAGTACTTAAGGAAGCAGCTCAGGAAATAGTGGATGCATTAGTGATAATCTTTCAAAACTCTTTAGATTCTGGAGTAGTTCCTGAGGATTGGCGGGTAGCAAACGTAACCCCTCTTTTTAAGAAGGGAGGGGGAGAGAAAACGGGGAATTACAGACCAGTTAGTCTAACATCGGTAGTGGGGAAACTGCTAGAGTCGGTTATTAAAGATGGGATAGCAGCACATTTGGAAAGTGGTGAAATCATTGGACAAAGTCAGCATGAATTTACGAAAGGTAAATCATGTCTGACGAATCTTGTGGAATTTTTCGAGGATGTAACTAGTAGCGTGGTTAAGGGAGAACCAGTGGATGTGGTATATCTGGACTTCCAGAAGGCTTTCGACAAGGTCCCACATAAGAGATTAGTATACAAACTTAAAGCATACGGCATTAGGGGTTCATTATTGATGTGGATAGAGAACTGGCTGGCAAACAGGAAGCAAAGAGTAGGAGTAAACGGGTCCTTTTCACAATGGCAGGCAGTGACTAGTGGGGTACCGCAGGGCTCAGTGCTGGGACCCCAGCTATTTACAATATATATTAATGATCTGGATGAGGGAATTGAAGGCAATATCTCCAAGTTTGCGGATGACACTAAGCTGGGGGGCAGTGTTAGCTATGAGGAGGATGCTAGGAGACTGCAAGGTGACTTGGATAGGCTGGGTGAGTGGGCAAATGTTTGGCAGATGCAGCGAGACCTGGGTGTCATGGTACACCAGTCATTGAAAGTAGGCATGCAGATGCAGCAGGCAGTGAAAAAAGCGAATGGTATGTTAGCTTTCATAGCAAAAGGATTTGAGTATAGGAGCAGGGGGGTTCTACTTCAGTTGTACAGGGTCTTGGTGAGACCACACCTGGAGTATTGCGTACAGTTCTGGTCTCCAAATCTGAGGAAGGACATTATTGCCATAGAGGGAGTGCAGAGAAGGTTCACCAGACTGATTCCTGGGATGTCAGGACTGTCTTATGAAGAAAGACTGGATAGACTCGGTTTATACTCTCTGGAATTTAGGAGATTGAGAGGGGATCTTATAGAAACTTACAAAATTCTTAAGGGGTTGGACAGGCTAGATGCAGGAAGATTGTTCCCGATGTTGGGGAAGTCCAGGACAAGGGATCACAGCTTAAGGATAAGGGGGAAATCCTTCAAGACCGAGATGAGAAAGACTTTTTTCACACAGAGAATGGTGAATCTCTGGAACTCTCTGCCACAGTTCATTGGCTATATTTAAGAGTGAGTTAGATGTGGCCCTTGTGGCTAAGGGGATCAAAGGGTATGGAGAGAAGGCAGGTACGGGATACTGAGTTGGATGATCAGCCATGATCATATTGAATGGCGGTGCGGGCTCGAAGGGCCGAATGGCCTACTCCTGCACCTAATTTCTATGTTTCTATGTTTCTATGTTATACATGGCTGGGTGTTAAGAGATATCTTAAAGGAGGAAGGAGAGATTTAGGAAAGGAATTTCAATGCCAAGAGATGTAGGCAGTTGCTGATAGAACAATTAAATTCGGAGGATCAATTTGGAAGGGCGATGACATTGTAGAATTGAAGAAAATGACAGCGATGAAGAATGCTATACATCAGACCATGACTTCCCTGCAGGGTGTCAGAATGAGGGCTTGGAAATGCCCATAGCCATTCCTGACTAACCTTTGTGGCATCACATGCAGGATCAGCTTTTCAATAACCAGCCTGCCATTCACAAACTTGCTGGAACTGACACCAAAATTCTCAACCTGACCTTTTGGAACAACATTTTAAGGTGAGGGGTGGGAAGATTTAATTGGAACCTGAGGGGTGTTTTTTTTTACACAAAGGGTGGTGGATGTGTGGAATGAGCTGCCATAGAAGGTAATTGAGGCAGGTACTATCAAAACATTTAAGATATCTTTTTTGGATAGGTACATGGATAGGTTTAGAGGGTTATGGACCAAGCGCGGGCAGGTGGAGCTGGTGTATTTGGGACATGCATGTCGGTGCTGGCAAGTTGGGCCGAAGTCCTGTTTCCACGCTGTATGACTATGAGTAGAACACATCTCAGGGCAACAAACCTACTGTGCAGGTGGATCGATTGATCCAAAAAAAAATTTTTGGAAGGAAAGCAAAATTCTTTGAACCACAGAACATCTATAGAAGCATCCTTGATTTCATAAGCAGCATCATTAACAATATCATACCTAAAATAATTAAGGTTCTTATATATAGCAACAGATTCCTGCAAATTGATGCCCTTACACTTGAAAGGTAGTGGAATGAGGTAATTGTCTTATTTCTTTTAGGGCATTCGTCCAAATGTCTAGAGGATCAATTGGTCTAAAAAGTAATATCAATGGAAGTTTACGATGCAGACAGAAGTAATTCAGCCCATTGATTCACGCCAGGTGAAAACAGACCGAATGTCACTTTTCTGTTGTAAGTTCATGACCAAGGGAATGTTAGGGTGTTTCAGGTGCTTCTTTAGTTTAGAGATATTTTAGGTAAGTGATACAGTGCGGAAACAGGCCCTTCGGCCCACTGAGTCCGTGCCGACCGGCACCCCCACACATTAACACTATCCTACACAGACTAGAGACAATTTACAATTAAACAAGCCAATTCGCCCATAAACCTGCACATCTTTGGAGTGTGGGTAGAAACCCGATCACCCAGAGAAAACTCATGCAGATCACGGGGAGAACGTATAAACTCCATACAGACAGCACCCGTAGTCAGAAGCAAACTCAGATCTCTGGCGCAGTAAGGCAGCAACTCTACCATTGCGCCTCTGTTCCACCCAACACGCGTTTCTCTGGGTGCTTTTAAAATTGGTGAGGGTGCCTTTCTCTTAAAGCAGTGAGTTCCAGACCCACACCACGTGCTGAGTGAAATAATCCCTTTTACAATGACATAAAATTTGACCTAACTAAGACACAAAGTGCTGGAGTAATTAGACCCTCTAGTTACTTTCATCTAGTTAAGGACAAGTAGGTCCCTAGATTTGGTCTCCGTTTATCAACTTTATACAAGCATTTGGTGCAACATAACATAACCTTAGAAATTAAATGTTTAGAACTGGGTGACGGATGGGCAAAAATATGAGATAGGTAGATCTCTCCCAATCTCTCTCTTTTTTTTACTTTTGCCTTCTCTTTCAATCTTTTAACTTCTCACCTCTGTCCTTTATTTTTATTTTTTTGTTTTCTGTTTCTACTCGCTTGTCTATCTATTCCAACACTCTTTATTTCTTTTTTCTCTCACTGTTCTTTTATTATTGAACTAAAAGTATGAAGTTGTACAAGAATGAGAATATGTATTTATGTATTAGGTACTTAAGTACCAGACTACTGTACTTACTTCTAACAAAAATAAACAAAACAAAAAAAAGGACAAGTAGGTCCCTAATGCCCACTCTGACGAGGTCTCTCGTAATTTTAAATATCTCAATTAAACCTCCAGTTAATGTCAGACAGATCGGGCAACGTTTGTGGAAAAAGAATAAAAGTTATTTTTTAAAGTCTGGGATCCGCCAGCAAAATTAGATCCGAAAATGTTAATTATTTCTCTTTCCATAGAAGCTGCCTGACCAGCTGAATTTTTCTGGTTTTATTTTAGAGTTACTTTGTTCTAATGTAGGCAGCTCCAGACCAGCCTGTCTGTCCTATCATAGTCCAGCCCTGGCATATCATTCAGAAACCTCCTCAGTATCCTCTGTAGTTCTGTTACCTCCTTTCAGCAGTTAAACGTGGCTTGGAGCTTTCTACAGTTAGAAGATGATCTCCACACTCCTGCATTCTTTGTCCACAACAACAAAAAAACAACATGCCTTCTTCTCAACATATCAGCAAGATGAAAGAGTTGGTTGTTGGACCTAAGGAAGCGAGGGGGTGAATATAACCATGTCCTTGTCAACAGAACTGCTGTAGTGATGGTCGGCAGCTTCTAGTACCTAATGCCCCTGTCCCACTTAGGAAACCTGAACGGACACCTCTGGAGACTTTGCGCCCCACCCAAGGTTTCCGTGCGGTTCCCGGAGGTTTTTGTCAGTCTCCCTAATGGTCGAAACTGACAAAAACCTCCGGGAACCTCCGGGGACCGCACAGAAACCTTGGGTGGGGCACAAAGTCTCCAGAGGTTTCCGTTCAGGTCTCCGAAGTGGGACAGGGGCATAAGCATCCATATCACCAACATCCTAACCTGGTCTCTTCACCCTAATTGGTGATCAAGAAAATGCAACTGCAAATTTACTTTCTTAGGCGTTGGTGAATATTTTGCATTTCTACAAGAATTTTTCGAATGTCTACAGGTGCGCAATGGATAGTATTCTGACGGGATGCATCGCAACCTGGTATGGCAACTGCTCTCCTCTGGACCATCTGAACCAGCAGAGAGCGGTGGACACAGCCCAGTCCAACATAGGCTCGTCCATGTAGTCCATCTTCACAGTGTGTTGCATCAGGAAGGCTGGAAGTATCATCAAGGATAGCTGCCGCCTGGCTATTCCCTTTGTCACTTTAACCTTCTGGACCTAAACACCCAGACATCAAGACTTAAGAAAAGCTTCTTCCCCACGCTATCAGACGTATGAACCATTCACCACTTTCACACCCCCATTCTCAGACATGTTGCCATGTTTACTTACTTTAAACTTTACCTCATTCAGTTATTCCATTCTAGCAGTTTAACATTTTGTTGCGCAATTTTGGATTGCTCTACAATCTCAGCATCATTCTGCTGTTTTGCATTCCTCATTTTATTTCTGGGCGTATTTATCATTTCTGTATGTACACTGTTTACTCTGTAAGCTTCATGTGAAGAGGGAATTTCATTGCACCCTCTGAATATCACAATGATCTGATCTGATCTGACCCAGTTTATCTATCTGCTCTGCCATCTCTAGGGTGATGTGGACACTTCTCTGTGGGACAGGCCCTTGACTCCACTCACACCTTTGTCATATTCTCTTTGTGTTTGGAGTTCGATGCAGATATTTCTGGGCACTTTCACTCTGGATATAGGCCAGCACATTGCCATTAACAGCTAACGAGACTGCTGGTGCACTGAAGCTAAATATTACAGATGCTGGAAATCTGAAACGAAAAAAAAGTAATGTTGAAATTTCTCAGCTGGTCAGGCTGTTTCTTTGGAGAGTGAACAATTCCAGTCAAACTGGAGATGTTCGAAACGTACCGGGTTTTAAACAAGGACAGAAGCATGGTGCAAGGTGCTTGGGGGAAAGGTCAAAGGGGATCTGACGTGTCAGCAGAACGATAGCAAGATTAAATGTCAGATTGGAGGTTGCAAAGCCAGAGTGGGACAAAGAGTGCACCATCGACAAAATGCGTGCCATTACTTTCCAAGACTACTCCAATAACACCTCATAAACACGTGACCTCTGCTGCCAAGAAGGAGAAGGGCAGCAAGGACATGGGAACACCACCTGATATGTTATCATATTTTGGTCAATATCCCTGAGGGGTTCTTTCACCTAAAGCCCCCTAATCAAATCTGGTTCATTACACAACACCAAACCCAGAACTGCCATTGCCCCAGTATGTTTGACCATAAGCTGCTGTAAGAAGCTCTAAATGTTGGTTTTGCCAGCAATAACCAAAATAAAAATGAAGGTGCAAACGATGGGTTAGTAGAATGAAAATGAAAAGAAAATCAAAATGACTGCTTTTGAAAAGATGTGAAGAATGATGGTTCTGATCTCGGATTGTTGAGCTCACTGAGGGAGAGGTGGTGCGTATGTGGCCGGGTTAGTCAAGCTCCCTCTGAAACTTGGTAATCAAGTGCAGAAAGCCCAGGGTAGAGATCATATTCGACCAAGTCTGACTTGGGGAAATAATTAAATTGGCAAGTGGTGGAAGATTGAGATCATACTTGCTAGATAATGTACAGATGTGCATTGTGAGGCAAACTCCCTTTCTGAGTTCGGTCCATCCACGTCATCGGAGAGGAAACGGTATCGTGAACAAAATTGGAAGGCGTACAAGTGAACTAGTGTTTCAAATGGAAGGGCTGCATTGGGCTCTGGACAGGAAAATGTGGCATCTCCTGCATTGTTAGAGGAAGTTCAATGGTTTTATGGAGTGATCAAAGACCAGTCTGATAATTCATCGTGTCATCTTGCTGATTATTCTTCCCTGGATTTTATCTTACTTTTATAGTTTCACATCAATAAATCAGTATCTTCCTAATTATTTCTAGCAGAGTCTTATCTGATGTGGTTTCCTGCAAATAGAAGTGACACAATTTTATTATTCTTTTTAAAGAAGTTCTTTTTGCTCCAAATTCACAATGTTGCAGTTAGTTTGAGCTATGAATGCATCAATGCTGCCATCTGCTGGACGCTGTAGAATTACAACCTTTCATGGTCATCACACATTTCACACATTTCACTGCAGTACAACTCAAGAAGGCTGAAAGAGCTCAGGTAAAAAAGCTATGTTTGTTGGTAGTACACAGGAGCACATGAGGAAACATTGTGCTATAGAAACAGGTGAACGGCAGTCAGTGCTTTGAGACTGCTATTCCCCTTCATCGCCTTGCTTTGTGATAATCTCCACGTCACAATCTCAGCTTTCATGTTAATATCGCCTTCCTGTCTCAAGGGCTTTATAAGAGAGAGAAACGTTTAAATCCCACTCTCCTCTTGTGAAGAATCACATCCTAGTTTCACCCCTAAATACGTTAGCTCCACACTTCCCTCCTTTGTTCTGGCTTCTTACCACAGAAGCAACAGTTTCCCTTTATTGATTTCATCAAATCCTTTAATCTATATTCAGGGGAATCTAAACCTTGTCAATGCAACCTATCATCATCATCATTTAAAGCTTTCACAACATGGTTTTGTAACATTGTCAGCCCAGGTGCCATTCCAGTGAATTCTCCCCAAGGTTAGCACGCCCTTCCCGGGAAGCAGTGTGTCGAATTGAATGTAGTGTCGAAATGATCTCTAACCAGAGATTTGGACAAGCGACAGAACGTTGTTATAATCCTGGCCTGCCTCTTGAAATAAAAAGCATTGATTCTCCGAGGTTCGGGGTAACTGACTTCATGCCCTTCAGTAATTACTCTGATCAAACTTTCCTTGATTCAAAGGGACAAACTCATTCCTCCCCACTTCATATTTATTCAGCCACACTCTGGAGCAACTGTAGCTGAAATAAAACTCAAATAAATGCATAGTATTGCACACAAGGGGGGGAAATAATGGGTGGCACACATACGGCATGATAGTTGCAGAAATATCTAAGTTTGAAATGATAGTGGACTTAAGAGTCATTGAGAGTGATAAAGTGAGAGATAACGCAAGGAAACGGGCCCTTTGTTCCTTAGAGTCTACATTAACCATCAACTAACTGTATGTTGCTCACTCATGTCTAAAGGCAAGGCAAGTCTTGCAGCAGGTACGTCTCATGCCTGGAGCAATGGTGCCCAACAGCTCACAGCGAGAGGGTGCCACCACATCCAGCCACAGGAGTTCCACATAGTGAGCCGGGCCACTCTCTCAAACCTGTCTCTCCACATCTACATCCAAACTCAGAGTTTGTTTATAAATGGGTCAGAGTTTCACTGAAAGGCACAATACAAAGAACATCCTCACCATGCTCCAACTTCCCTTTACGGGCCCTGCTTTCCTTGATGGCCCAATGCAGACAGATGTGGAAGGTACAAGGAACTGCAGATGCTGGTTTGCCAAAACAAGAGGCACAAAGTGCTGGAGTAACTCAGTGGGTCAGACGGCATCTCTTGAAAACATTGATAGGTGACCTTTCGAGTGGGGTCGTGACCCGAGATGTCACCAATCCATGTTCTCCAGAGACCCACTGAGTTACTCCAGCAGATGTGGAAGGTGTTGGGGCTGATCATTGCTCAGCGCAGTTTGGGCAATGCTACAGTTGATCTTTACTCCGTGACTGAGGAATGCATGTGTGTGGTAACTGGACAAGTGCCTTTACGTTACAGCCAAGGCCTACTGATGAATTCTTCTTCTTATCGAGTCCACACACAAGATTAGAAGTTGCTCAGCCAGAGCTGAACACACTTCTCGGCATCTGCACGCAATGATGTCTGTCTTGCGCTCCTTGTGCGTGGTGGTGGAAAGACTGGTGGAAACAGGGCCGCGACGCGAATGCTCTTTCCTTGACCCCTACTGATGAATAATGACCCCCTTTGTCACAGTGCTGGACAGAAACTCACTGCTGTATAAGCTTAGCCCAAACTTCTCAGCATCGTCAGGAAGAGCGACCAAACTCGGGGGTAATCAGTCACACATTCATTAAACAGGCAGTGTTATTAGTGGGGCTTAATGACACTGCTGCAGAAGTGGCATGCTGGGCCCCTCCATATCTGCACTATGAATTCTACACTGTGGATGAAAATTGGGAAATAGTTACATGTCCGTTCTAATCCTAATGAGCACTGAAACAGTCTTTAAAAATTATGTCCTTTCCAAAAAGGTTTGAACAGAGAGCTAATGGATCACTAATTGTGAAATCAATACCCATTACACTGCTGTCACTCTTGTTCTTTATAGATTGGTGTGGCCAATTGATCAGAGTCAATTAGATAATATATAAAGGTCCAAATAAAAATATAATGACTTGCTCCTATTATCACATTTATTTCTAACCGATGATGAAGATGATTTCTGTGTCAGGAACAGTTGACAGGAGTGATGGAGATGGGCCATCATTTCATTTAACTGCTACTTTCCTCAGAGAAGTAGTGCATTGTAATCCCCAATATCATGAACCAGCGTGGCAGGGACTTATCTATTAAGACTTTGAATAAAGACTATTCTCTTCCTCTGAACAAGTTAATACTTTATATATTTAAAAAAACCAGCAAGATATAAATGAGTATTTGACTCGTGGAAATGCTTTCTGTATTGGAGACACAAAGAGACTGCAGATGCAGGAATCTGGAGCTAAAACAACCCGCTGGAGGAAATCAACGGGTCGAGCAGCATCTGAGGGGGGAAATGAACTGTCAAGGAAGAGTCCTGGCCTGTAACCTTATCCCTCCACAGACACTGAGTTCCTCCAGCAGATGATGGGTGAGGTATAAATATTGTTTTCTGTTGAAAATATGTAGTATGCAGTGTAATCGTCAACAACATCGTGGCTATCCCTCGAGGTTGTGGATGATGGTCTACGTTCCGTTGTTTTTATGGACTCTCAAGTGGCTTATGAGTCCAATACTGGGTTTGAAAGTTCCTCGGCATTCATGCCAGGTAATTCCAGATGGCAGAACGGGCTTTGATTGTTATAGACAATAGACAATAGGTGCTGTAGGAGGTTATTCGGCTCTTCGAGCCATGGCTGATCATTCACAATCAGTACCCCATTCCTGCCTCCTCCCACTATCTTTAAGAGCTCTATTTAACTCTCTTGAAAGCATCCAGAGAACTGGCCTCCACCGCCCTCTGAGGCAGAGAATTCCACAGACTCACAACTCTCTATGTGAAAAAGTATTTCCTCATCTCCGTTCTAAATGGCTTACCCCTTATTCATAATTGTTGCTGCCTCTCGTTCCATTTTCTTCTCTTTTCTTCAAATTCTGCACATGTTGGCTTTGAAGGTCGCTGTTCCTTCTTGGATGATGGTTTACCAGAGTTTCCTTTCCTTGGTATTGGTTTCCCAATTGTCGATGTCAATTTCGCGTTTCTTCATGCTGGCTTTTAAGGCGTCTTTGAATCTCTCCTTTTGTCCGCCTCTTTTACGTTTGCCTTCTTTAAGCTGGGAGTAGAAGATTTGCTTTGGTAGACGTTCATCTTACATCCGAACAACATGACCATCTTAGTTGGTTCTTGATGACGAAGGGTTCGATGCGAGATGTTTTTTCCTTCATTCAGCACGCTGGCGTTGGTTCTTCTGTCTTCCCAGCTGATATTTAAGCTGCTTCAAAGACATTGTTTTCAAGTGCTTTCAGATGGCATCGGTCTGTTATCCAGGTTTCTGATGCGTACAGGAGAGTTGGAATCACCGCTGCCTTGTACACTAACATTTTGGTGTCTGTTCGGATGTCATGATTTTGAAAGACTCACGTTCGAAGACATTCCAAAAGCTGTTCCAGCACACTTAAGACGATGTTGGATCTCATCATCAAGGTCAACATTGGAGGAGAGGTGACTTCCAAGGTACAGAAAGTGATCCACATTTTCCAGGGTTGTTTCACCAAGTTGAATTGATGGTTCTTTCCGATTTGTCTCGGTTGGTGATAATTGGTAGATAACCTGAGTCTTCTTGGAGTTGATGGTAAGTCCAAGTTTTGTGTATGCACTGTTGAAGGCAGTCAGGATCTGTTGCAGATGATTTTCTGAGAGAGTTGCAATACAGTTGTCGTCTGTGTATTGGAACTCGATGAGGGAGCTCATAGATGTCTTCGTTTTGAACTTGAGACTGGCAAGATTGAAAAGTCTGCCACCTGTTCTGTAGACTATTTTGATTCCTGGGAGTAGGTCGTCCTTGATGATGTGGATGGTTGTCGCAATGAAGATGGTGAACAGTGTTGGGGCAATCACGCATCCCTGTTTCACTCCTGATCTGACTTGAAACGGCTCACAGTTGCTGTTGCTGGCCATGACTGTGGCACGCAAGTCATCGTGGAGGAGTCAGTGTAATAATATTGAGTTAAACCAATTGAATCTAAAAAGGTTTTGGATAATTGACATCTTTAGTTTCTGGTGCTGCTGATGATGTTATTTCACTACAGCTGTGTTACTAATGTGGACCTTCACAGTTTTTGCAGATTGAAAGCAAGACGTTTGTTATTTAATTCACCAAATATTTTGTGCTGTTGGATTTAGATCATTACTTTAGGAGCAGTTTCCTGGTCTGACGTTGAGAAAGCATGTAGTCTTTACTTGGAACCAGAATTGAGAAATACTTGAATTTCTGTTGTATTTTCTCATCCTATGCTGTGCCAAATCATTATACAGCTAATTAAATGATTTAGAAAGCCAGTGACCAATTTAATATAGCGAACGGGCTACCTATTATTCACATCAAACTCCCACAGATTGATTCGTAGGACTGGATGTTACAATCCTTAAGATTTCACTACAATTGACATTCTTGGGTATGACCACTAGGTGAATTTGCTAATAATCAGTCACATCTTCAGTTGTGTACCTCAACGTCACTGGGTGTTTCGGCCTTTTATCACAAGACACCCTCAGTCATGGCAGGCCCACCACAGGTTGATCAGACCTGGGTGTGTGTCTTATTGTTAGCCTCTGGATGGTCACGTGGCAGCCCAGACAGCATCTTTCCTCTTCATCCACAGCCAGTGACTGCTCCGTTCGGCGGCATTGGCAAGTTCTTTTATTGCCCTCCTTTGTGCCTGCCCTTTGACTCCTACTTTCCTCAGGAGCCTTGCGGTGGAACTGGCTACAAAGCCCCTGCACTCCACCCCCACTGGACACACCCTTACACTCCAACCTCTCTCCTCTGCCTCTGCTGCAAGGTTTGAATATCAAAGCTCTTTCCTTTCATAAGCCTCGTCCACAGTCTCCTCCCATGGGACCGTCAGCTCAATGATGAAAACACGCCGACAAGAGTTGGACCAGAGAACGAGGTCTGGTCGCAGGTTGGTAACTGCAATTTCAACTGGGAACGAAAGCCTCTGGCCTCTGGCATTTCCCAGCCCCTGGCTGCGCTCAGTGAGCATGAGTTGAGAGGCGAGGGGTTAGTCCTCCGTTTCTCTCCTTCCCGGATGAAGGATGGTATTTGCGGGAATGTTATCTGGGCATTGATAGGCATGGCGTTGGTGGTAACTCTCTTGCACTCGTGTTCAGCTGCCAAACACCTCAGCACCTGGTTGTGTCGCCAGGTGTATCTGCCTTGTGTTAGGCTGGTCTTACAACCGACCAGGATGTGCTTGAGGTTTGCTGGAACTGCACACAGGGGGCAGGCTGGATCCTCTCCCAGCCAAAGATTTAGGTTTGTGGGAGAGGGAAGGACGACATGTGTGGCTCTGATAATGAAGCTCAACTTATTTGACTCCATGCTCCACAGCTCTCTCCATGTGATCTCCCTCCTCTCAACGCCATCCCACGTCATCCAGCGGCCTTGTTTGGCTTGGGATATGGCTTTGGCACACCTGGCTGCTTCTTCCTGGTGGCGCACCTCCTCCACCACCAGGTGCCGCTGTTCAGCTGGAGGAGCCTTTTGCCAGGTAGGGTTCATTGCTCCCAGGCCAAAGCCCCCTCGGCCTTGTTGGACAAGGCCCACTATGTCCCGGTGTTGGAGGGCGGATTTTGCATCCAGTACCACTGCTGCTGGAGTCCATTTCTTCCCTGTTGCTAGGGTTGGAGCGACACCTCTTATTATTGGGTCCCGGGATTCTGTTAGTGACATGTCCAGCCTCACTTTGGCACATTTGTACTCCTCCACCAGGCTTGAGACTGGCAGTGAGAGGGCTCCATTCCCATAGAGCCCTATGCTGCTGAGGCATCTCGGTAGCCCAAGCCACTTCCTCACTTGTGAGTTCACCAGCCTCTCCAGCTGGTTGACATGAGATAAAGTGACATCGTAGATGGTAATTGGCCACATGGGTCGGGGCAGTAGACCGAATTGAAGGCACCAAAGCTTCAGCTTCCCTGGGAGAGCAGTGTTGTTGATTTGCTTGAGGCCACTGATTGTATCCTGCCTGAGTTGTTCCACCTGCTCTGCATCCTTGAGGTATGCGGTGTACCATCGCCCGAGGCTTTTGACAGGCTTCTCCAGGACAGTTGGTATTGTCTCGTTATTGATGCAAAACCTTTCGTCAGTGAGCCGGCCTTTGACGATGGAAATACTGCAGGATTTGCTGGGTTTAATCGCCATTCGTGCCCATTTGATGTTTTCCTGGAGTTTATCCAGCGGGCGTTTGGTGCGTGCTTTTGTTGTGGTTATTGTGGTCATGTCATCCATGTACGCCCTGATTGGAGGAAGACGCAGCCCACTCTTCAAGCGTTCCCCTCCCACCACCCATCGTGATGCTCGAATGATGAGCTCCATTGCCATGGTGAAAACCAGAGGAGAAATGGTACAGCCTGCCATGATGCCTACCTCAAGGTGCTGCCAGGCGGTGGTGTTGTCCTGTGTTGTGACGCAGAACTGGAGGTCCTGGAAGTAAGCTTTTACATGCTTTGTGATGACCTCTGGGACCTGGATGAAATTAAAAGCTGCCCAAAGAGTCTCATGGGGCACCGAACCAGTCTTTTGATCTCCTGCTGCCTCCTGGACTTGTACTGGAGTGCTGGTTCCTTCTGTGTCCTCTGTTTCACGACCTTCACCCCAGATCTCTCCGTCCCACAGTTGTATATGGTGTCTCCCATCTTCTCCAGTTTTCTTTCCACACATCCCTTCAATCCTTCCAGAAGATGGACGAGGTCAGTGATTAACGGTCTCCCACTGTTTCCTCTGGCAGGATTTAGGCCACAAGATTTCAGGCTTTTTCCCTTCCATTTCCTTCTCTACCACTGACTGTGGCCAGTTGGGCTCTGGATTCATGTCCGTTGGTGGTACTGTACCTGGTTGAGCTTTGCCTGGGGTGCTGATACTCTGTGGACTGTGGTGGTTATCCTGCCACTGGGCTTCACTCGACTGATTTCGCCTACCTCTTAGAAAGTAATGTTCAATGCGAGGCCCCACACCAAGCTCTCTCAGGCACTTTTTCCTGCCCTGGTGTATCTTGAGACCATTCTCTGACGTTATCTTTTCCCAGCCACAGATGCAACTTCATAGTATCTGTTGCTGGGAAAATATCACAGCACAGATCAAACATCAATATTGACCTGATTTTATTTTTGAATGATATTGGTTGGGAATAAAAATTGGACAAGAAAATTGAGGTAATTCTGGGGGTATAATCCAGATGGATCATTTATACCCTGATCAAAGGCAACTAGATCACTGATGCTGTGCGACTGCAATACTTACTTAGAGCTGCATGATGTGTCAGCCTTGGAACCAGATATGATCATGGCATTTAAAATGCTTTTAAACAGACATCTGGATATACAAGGAAAAGGGGAATACTGTATGATTCACATGGAGGCAGAGGACACTCATTTGACTTGACATCGTGTTCAGCATAGACTTTGCAAGGTTGTTCCTGTACTGTAGTGTTCTATAGTCTCCGTTCTACCCTAGGGTTATGTCCTCCTCTCTGCATTGAGTGTTGAACCCAAATCTTTTTGCCTCATGCAAAGGTGCTGCCTTCCCCCAGCCAACTCACATTTACAATGGCCAGGGACTGTAGGGAAGACAGGCAGAAAACTCTTTATCTTCGGTAAAATTACTTTGCGTGGATTATAGTAATCTTAATGAAACAACCAACATGAGAATTCATTTTCCTTTCTCTCCATCTCTCCATCCTATGAGCTGAGCACTAATGACTATCCCCGCCGATAATCTGCTAATGGCCAATCTGAGGTTTCTGGTGACTGTGCAGGTCACACTTCCCTGACTGCAGCAACTTTGTGCTTGGGTTGCCTTTAAATAAAAACTTCCCCAGCCAAAAGGATTTTGTCTGACAAAGGCAGGACTGCAGGTCTTTGATAAGGTTCTGCAATGTAGGCTGCTCTGGAAGGTTAGATTATATGGGATCCCTGGAGAGCTAGCAAACTGGAGGCAGAATTGACTTAATGGGAGGAAACAGAGCACGGCGGTGGAAGATAGTTTTTCAAACTGGAGGCCTGTGACTAATGGTGTGCCTCTGGAAACGGTGCTGGGCCCATTGTTTTTGGGAATCTACATCAAAGATTTGGATGGAAATGTACAAGACGTGATTAGTGCGTTTGCAGATTACACTGAAGAAAGTGGTATTGTAGACGGTGAAGATGTTCATCAAGAATCGCCATGGGATCTTGATCAGCTGGCCAAGTGGCCTGAGAAACGGCAAATGGAGTTAATTCAAATAAGTGTGTGGTGTTGCATTTTGTGAAGTCAAACTAGGGGAAGGACCTTCACAGTCAACAGTAGGGCACCGGGGAGTGTTGTAGAGCAGAGGGATCTCAGTATACAAGTACATAGTTTCCTGAAAGTGGCATCACAGGTAGACAGGGTGGTCAAGGAGGCTTTCAGCACATTGGCCTGTACTCAAGTCAGGGAACTGAATATAGAAGTTGGAATGTTATGTTACTGTTGTGCAAGACATTCGTAAGGTTGCACTTGGAGTATTACAGTATGTTCAATTTTGACCATCCTACTGCAGATGTCATTAAGCTGGAATGCTTGTGGCCAGGACTCAGCGATCAAGGTGGGCTTGTACGTCTTTTTCTTGGAGCACAGTGGGTTGGTAGTAGGCCCCCTTCGGTCATGACTGACCATGGGTGATGCATCTAGTTTGCACGTGATGTGTGGTTGGATGCAAGCCTGGGCGATGTCATATGGAGGACAGGCTGTTGCCCATGCAGCACGTCCCCCCTCTCCACATCCCTGATCGATCCAAAGAAACAGCAGGGCTATTACAGTTTGGCACCAACGCCATCGCAGGAGCTGCCAGAGCGAGGTTGCAGACAACAACGAACTGCCTTAGGGGCTCCGACTCCGGATTTTCTTGAGGTTTACTCCAGGAGCTTTTTCCATGACTGGAAATGGCCGCAAGGCAGTGGAGGTTTTAAATCAGAGTTTTCCCTCTCCTAGGTGGACTGCCTTCCCAGGCTGACGAGCCCCATCTGCCCGAGACTCGTGGGAGCGGGAGCATCTACCTTCCCGTGCAGGTCTATAGCATCTGCCCACTGCCCAGAGGGTTGATGGGTGGTCTTATAGAGGTGTATAAAATCATGAGGGGAACAGATAGGCTGAATGTACATTTTTTTGTCCACAGGGTAGGAACTAATGGGCAACTTTTTCACACAGGGGGAGGGTGGGTATAATACACCCAACTCCCCCTGTGTGAAAAAGTTGCCCATTATGGAATGAGCTGCCAGAGGAAGTAGTTGAGTCAAGTCAATAAGAACATTTAAAATACATTTCGACAGGTATGTGGATAGAAAATGAACATAGGAATATATGTCAAATATGGGTACATGGGACAAGCTTAGATGGAGCATCTTGGCTGGTGTGGATGAATCAGGCCGTATAAATATTTTCCGTGTTGTAGGACTCTATAACTCCATGACTCTAAGCAATAGACTGTAGCTTTCCTTTAATCTAAGACTATCTTTTCCTCACTACCCTGAATAAACAGTATCAGCTCTCTCCCTCCCTCTCCTGTCCAGCATCTGGGCCAGCTGTTTGATACAACTTTTAATATTAGAAAATTATAATTTTGAATTATATTCCAGGTGATTAAACCTGATTTCAGAAGGTACAATGAGGTATCATTTATTTCAATAATACTTCAGGTATTAAGACAGTTAACTGAAATGACACATTCACTGCGGGATGCATTTTAACTTGGAAATATAAAACTTCAAAACCTTCTCAGCAACTGCTATTCTGTTTGAAGCAAGTTGTCTTCATATTGAAACTATATGACATGTTTGAGCAGACAAATGCTGCATATAATATATGTGAAAGCTTCTGAGAGTGTAAGAAATCTATACTAGGATAGTTTTATGAACACGATCGCTTTGTAGATAAACAATAAACACCAATCATGGCAGCTCTCTCCCTCTCTCACATACTGTCTCTTGCTCCATCTATCTATCTCTATCTTACTCCCTTACTCGATCTTGTTCTTCCTCCCTCTCTCTCTCCCTCTTGCACTCTCTCTCTCTCTCCCTCTCTACCTGTCTTTTTTTTCTCTCCTGCTCACTATTGTTCTCTCTCTCTCTCTCTCCCCCTCTCCTTCCCTCTCCCTCTCTCTCCCTCCCTATCTCTCTCTCTCTCTCTCTCCCTCTCCCTCTCACTTCCTGTCAGTGTCACACATCTGTGGTGGGGCCTGAATGCAATCACCTCCTACAAGGCGAAATCAGGAGGCAGCTCGAATGTCGGCGAAACAACACTCCCTGATGAGCTCAATGCGTTTTGACGCACGCTTTGATAGGGAGAACACCGATGTGCCTTCCCGAGCCCCCATTCGCTGTGATGGTATTTCAGTCTCAGTCACAGAGGCCGACATCAGGAAATCCTTCAGAGGGGTGAACCCTCGAAAAGCGCCAGGACCTGATGGTATACCTGATCGTGTTCTAAAAACCTGTGCAGACCAACTGGCTGGAGTTTTTACGGACATTTTCAACCTCTCACTTCTGAGGTCTGAGGTTCCCACCTGCTTCAAAAGGGCATCAATTATACCAGTTCCCAAGAAGAGCAAGGTGACGTGCCTCAATGACTATCGACCAGTGGCACTAACGCCTGTGGTGATGAAGTGCTTCGAGAGGTTGATCATGGCGCAAATCAACTCCTACTTCGACAAAAACCTGGACCCACTGCAGTTCGCTTACCGCCACAACAGATCAACGGTGGACGCGATCTCGCTGGCTCTCCACTCCGCTCTGGACCACTTGGACAACAAAAACTCATATGTCAGGCTGTTATTGATCGATTACAGCTCGGCATTTAATACTATCATCCCCTCCAAGCTGGTGACCAAACTCGCAGAACTGGGTCTCTGCGCATCCCTCTGCAATTGGATCCTCGACTTCCTCATTCACAGACCACAGTCTGTTCATATTGGTGGAAATGTGTCAGACTCGATAACAATCAGCACGGGAGCACCTCAAGGCTGCGTGCTCAGCCCCCTGCTGTACTCACTCTATACTCATGACTGCGTAGCCGGTCATAGTGCGAACTCCATCATCAAGTTCGCTGACGACACCACTATTGTGGGACGTATCACTGATGGGGATGAGTCGGAGTACAGAAGAGAGATCGAGCAACTGTCCATATGGTGCCAGCACAATAACCTGGCCCTCAACACCAGCAAAACCAAGGAACTGATTGTGTACTTTGGAAGGAGTAGGATGGGGACCCACAGTCCTGTTTATGTCAACGGGTTGATGGTTGAAAGGGTCAAGAGCTTCGAATTCCTCGGCATGCACATCTCTGAAGATCTTTCCTGGTCCGAGAACACAGATGCAATTATCAAGAAAGCACATCAGCGCCTCTACTTCCTGAGAAGATTACGGAGAGTCGGTTTGTCAAGGAGGACTCTCTCTAACTTCTACAGGTGCACAGTAGAGAGCTTGCTGACCAGTTGCATTGTGGCTTGGTTCGGCAACTTGATTGCCCTGGAGAGGAAAAGACTACAAAAAGTAGTAAACACTGCCCAGTCCATCATCGGCTCTGACCTTCCTTCCATCGGGGGGATTTATCGCAGTCGCTGCTTCAAAAAGGCTGGCAGCATCATCAAGGACCCACACCATCCTGGCCACACACTCATCTCCCTGCTGCCTTCAGGTAGAAGGTACAGGAGCCTGAAGACTGCAACGACCAGGTTCAGGAATAGCTACTTCCCCACAGCCATCAGGTTATTAAACCTGACTCGGACAAAACTCTGAACATTAATAATCTACTGTCTGTTATTTGCACTTTATCAGTTTATTTATTCATGTGTGTATTTACGTATATAATGGTATATGGACACACTGATCTGTGTCCATATACCATTATGTTTTGTAGTCAACGCCTACTATGTTCTGTTGTGCTGAAGCAAAGCAAGAATGTCATTGTCCTATCAGGGACACATGACAATAAACTCACTTGAACTTGAACATCTTCTCAGCTTTTACAGTATACACACAGTTTAGGTACGTTGAAAGCATACCAGGGGACTGCACTTTTAGGCAGTGTCTATAATTCTTTCTCACTCTGCAACCGTCACTCTTGGTTGAGTTAGCCACTCTACCTCTGTGAGAGGCAAGAGTACCACCAGCAAGAAAATGGCTGCTACCACAAGCAGTCAACCTTCGTTACTGTTAATCAGCGTGAAATCCTAACAATTTCATGTTTATTCCCATACATCATCAATAGAGGGAGAAGGGAGACAGGGACTGGGCATCTGTGGAGGAAAGTGTCTGTGCATTGCAAATGAGTTGGTGCACTGAGTAATGTAACTAGTTTACAATGTTAGAAGGCTGTAAACTTCAAGATCTTTAGTTTAGTTTAGTTTATTATTGTTACATGTACCGAGGTGCAGTGAAAAGCTTTGTGGTGCGTGCTCTCCAGTCAACGAAAACACAATACATGATTATAATCAAGCCATCCACAGAGTACTGGTACAGGATAAAGGGCATAACATTTCGTTCAAGTAGATTAAGAGGACCATATTTAGGGTAAGAAATGCTTAAATGGTTAAAATAAATATTTAAACGAGCGGAGTGATTGTAATGTATGATAGCAGATCCTCTTCTGGGACCAGCAGCTGTCGCCTGGCTTCAGCACCATCTTGATTCAAAGGCTGAGTCCTTCAAATGACCAGCAAGCCTCCATTCTGCAGCACAGTAACAACTACCACCATGCAACTGAGCCTGAGAGGAAGAGAATTGTATGCCTCAGTGGCCCAAGTGCAGTAATGGCTGCAGAAAGGACTTCCCATGAACTACGGAAGCAATGGGTGTCACTTATGGCTTCTGAAGACCAAACTAAAGTTACCATCTGCCCATCACTCCCTCTTCACTTGGATCCTATGGCTTACCAGTTCCCTCCCACATACCTTTACACTTACTATCTCCCCGTCACACTCTCAGTCCTGATATGGGGTCTCGACCTGAAACGCCATCTGTCTCTTGCCCTTGACAGGTGCCCCCTGTCCTGCTGAGTTCCTCCAGCAGTTTGTGTTTTCTTCCAGATCCTTTCCCTTGTGTCCATATTTATGAAAAGTTCTGATGCATTATCTTCTCAGTTCTATTTAAATCATCATCACCTTCTCCATTTCTTCATCTGCCTCATCTCAGTTTACGGATTTAATTGATTTGTATTTAACCAGCCCACACCTACATTCCCTGCAAGGCTGCTCGACAAAGTTTTAATCATATTTCAGTTTGAAAGTTGGATCTTTGTTGTTCCTTATAATATCACTGGATTAAAAAGCAGTTTTGTCGCCTCAGTCTATCACAATGGACCAAAAGTCCTTACAATTTAAGGGACTTGAATCATAGCTCTCAACTCTAAGGCAGATAATTTTGCTACTAAACTACAACTCTTCATTGTTGCTTAATATTGATCAGATATTCTTTTTATTTGACATCTAGTATTGGAGGGGAAAATGAAATAGTTCCTTAGAGTGGACTGATACAAGAATGCTGCTGTTAAATTATACTTCAAGTTCTAATGATGTTATTGGCTGCTGTGTAAAGTTGATTAATATTGTTTTTCACCGTGGTGCTTGATAGAAAAACAGCATGTAAGCATATTCTGAAACAAAACCCCTTCATTACATTGGAGCTCCTGTTGTTGCCTGGTTAATTAACAGTGAGACAATAGGCATTCAAACACTGGTACAGCAAAGCAAGATCACTCTCAGAGCCAAAGAGGTATATAGCATGGAAACTGGTCCTTCAGCCCAACTCGCCCATGCAGATCGAGGTGCCTACCTGAACTTGTGCTATTTGCTTGTATTTTTGCCTATATCCTGTCAATCCATCCTTTCCATGTACCTGTCCAAAATGTTAATTGATACAAACATAAATCAGTCCTGTTATTGGTCCACTTTAAGACAGAAAATGTTGGAACTAGCCAGCAGGTGAGATAGATCCCACTGAGACAGAAACTGAGGTAATGTTCCAGGACACTGACCTTCAGGTTTTGGTTGAGTTGGGCATTTCCAGTGGTGAAAGGTGCTTTGACTAGAGAGTCAACTCCTTGTCCATGTTCGGAATGGCCAGCATTGTAGGATTTATCTTCCTCAACCAGGATTCACCGACATAATTAGCTTAAACAACGGGAAACAGTTACATTTCCAGAATTCCAGTTTGATGGGGTGGACCTCCGAGAGTTGCAGGGATATTAGCGACAGACATGGATACAACTTTTGTCCCATTTTTTTAATTGATCGTTGTTGCTATCAACAGTGAGAAATATCATTGGTTAGCGAAGGAATGAAAAGATTCATTTTATATGGGCCTCAAAGCCAGTAAAGTACCTTTGAAGTTGGATAATACACAAAAGGACACAAAGTGTGGGAGTAACTCAGCAGGTCAGGAGCATCTCTGGAGAACATGGATAGGTGACGTTTCAGGTCGAGACCCTTCTTCAGACCTGAACAGCTGAGTTAGTCCAGCACTTGTGTCTTTTTGTTCTTTACATTTGAAATTGTGTTGACAACTGGAGCAGATAACCTGGAAGAGTCAAGCAAAGTAAAAGACAAACAATACGATGTACACAAAATGCTGGAGTAACTCAGCGGGAAAGGCAGCATCTCTGGATAGAAGGAATGGATGGCATTTTGGGTCAAGACCCTTCTTCAGACTGAGCGTCACGGGAGAGGGAGTAACAGAGATAAGGAAATATAAGAGATCAAAGGAGATGAAGATCAAGGATAATGTAGAATAGACCGTTGTTAGCTAGGAGAAGGTCCTACACGTAAAAGACAGCCAATTTCAATTTAAGGGAAGAAAGATATCCAGGACAAATCGAATATTCCCTGCTCCACTGCACAAAAATATCATTGGATCTTTTATTTCAGGTAGACAGATTAATACCTCATCTGAAAGATGTCTGAAAGCAATGTTGGCTTTGGTAGACTGCCTGCAACTGTTTAATATGCATCGCAAGACATAGTGAGAGTGAAAATGGTAAATTGCTAGACAGTGCAATTAAGTTATTTAAAATCTGTACTGAGAAAGAGTAGGTATCATTGTTCTGTTCTCCTTGATGTATGGAGATTAATTTAGAGAACAGGAGCTCAATTGTGAGTGGCTTATTAATGAAACTACAATGACTGATAAAGATCCAAAGCATTTCACAAATTGGAGGCTGGAATTATTACGTCCCCTTACTTTTGAAGTTGTTGTTTCTGCTATTGATTTTAAACAAAGGTTTAAAATATTTATTTTCAATAGAATATAATTTATTATGTAATTCTAGTGTTCGAATTCACAGCTTAATAGATGGTAACATGCCCAGCACTTCATCTTCTGCACTAATTAGTTGCTGCCAAACATGCTCGTGATGAAGCTGCTACTGTTGATTTGAGCATGCAATTAGCGAGAGCATCTTATCTTCTATAAACCTAGAATAACAGGCATTATACATTTTTCCAGCAGACACCATGCACTGGGCTAAGGAACTGTTTTAAGATTGCTTGCTTTCTCGATACATCATAGTGTTAAGGTTAATGTTGCAAACCACTTCATTTTATGGAATTCATGCTTCTGAATCCATTGCAGACATGAAAGATTGTTGGTCTTTATGCTGAAAGGTTATAGCAAAGTGTATCAAAATGAATCCAACCTGCAGCAAACAGTTAATTCAGTATTTCCCGTGCAGAGTAGTAATGCTTAATTTAATTATTATTAATTTAAAAAAGAACTTTGAAATATTTTGTTGTGAAGAACTTCATTTCATGTAATTCATGCTCCCCAATCCACTGTAAATAATTATTTGATTGTAAAACCTTACCCTAAGATGTTCTTGCAAATTGTGCCAACAAGAAAATCCTACTTGTTGCTAACAGTCTAGTTTAGCTTTTAATGGGGATAGATAGATTTCATTCAACTGCCATTGATTAAAGAGGACTTGTATTAACCTGTTGGAAACCAGTTTACCTCATGTAATCCAGGCTAGCAAATCTATTAGAAACGGTTATGTGATTGTAATGCTTTACCCTGAAATGTTATTGAAAAATGTATGGAAAATAATCCTACGCTGCAAATAGACTCATTTCTTTGGTGTTTCCAATGACAATGATGCATTCAACTGCCATTAACTAAATAATCACTTTGATATAACCTGATGTAAACCTCTTTATCTTGTGTAATTAAAGCTCTTAAATCCATTGTAAAGGTTTATTTGATTGTAAACATTTCCTGAGAAGTAATTGAAATTGTATCGATAAGAATCCTACTTGCTGCAGTCTAATGTGCTGTTTCCAATGCAGAATAGTTATGTTTCGATTAATCTGCCATTAACCAAATAGAATGTGGCTATAACCTATTGAAATCACTTTAGTTTATGTAAAGAGGAGGGATCAGGATGGCAACATAAGGGAACCTTGGATAACCAAAGAGGTTGTACATTTGTCAAAAATAAAAATAAAACACACGCAAGGTTTAAAGGAGATGTGCAATGCAAGTATTTTACAAAAAGGATGGCAAATGCCTGGAATGCGCTTCTCGGAGTGGTGGAGGCCTTTCCCTAGTGTCATTTAAGAGACTTTTGGATAATCACTTGGATATGCAGGGAAGGCAAGAATATGGATTATGTGTGGGCAGACAATGTTGCCAGGACTAGAGGGTCTGAGATATAGGGAGAGGTTTAGTAGGCCGGGACTCTATTCCTTGGAGCGCTGGAGAATGAGGGATAATCTTATAGAGGTGTATAAGATCATGAGAGGAATAGACCGGGTAGATGCACAGAGTCTCTTGCCTAGTCAAGTCAAGTTTATTCGTCACATACACATACGAGATGCGCAGTGAAATGAAAAGTGGCAATGCTCGCGGACTTTGTGCAAAAAACAAACAGCAAACAAACAAACTACAAACAGTGTGGAACTGAATCACATATTCTTTTACATATTAAATATTGTGGGAGCAAGGAAAAAGGGAAAAAAAACAGCAATTAAAAAAAACAGTATAATGGTACAGTAAAGTTAGTCCCTGGTGAGTTAGAAGTTTACAGTCCTAATGGCCTCTGGGAAAAAAACTCCTTCTCAACCTCTCCGTTCTCACAGCATTATGTCAAAGGACATTGACATAACTTATTGTAAACCACTTTTTAAATGTAAACCAGCTTTGTGAATTCATTGGAAAAGTTTTTGTGATTGTAAATCTTTATCAAGTTGTTGGAAAGTTTCTAATTTGGTGCCTCCAGTGTTGAATAGTTATGTTTCTTTCAATTGCTATTAATTAAAAAGAGCTTTGAAAATATCCTCTTGTAAACCACTTTAATTTATGTAACTCATGCTGCCGAGTCCATGGGAAACATTTATTGGATTGTGAACCGAATGCTGAAAAGTGATTGCAGTTTATCAAAATGCATCCTACTTGCTGCAAAGTTATTTATGTCTTTCTAGTGTATAGTTGTTTCATTACACTGCCAATAATTAAAATTGTAAAATAGTTACTATTTTATTTCATGTAATCCATGCTTCAAAATCCATTAAAAATATTAATTTTATTGTAAACCATTACCCTGAGACGTTGTAGAAAGAGTATACAAAATAATCCTAGTTGCAGCAGTCTAATTTGGCATTTCCAGTACTTTGAAATAAACTATTCTAAACCATTTTGTCTTTATACTTTGTGCTCCTAAATATCATATGATTGTAGGACTTTTCCCTGAACAATTATACAAAGGATACAAAGGACATTTATTATCACATACACCAATTAGTGTAGTGAAATTTGACTTGCCATGCAGCACACAGACAAAGATAAGACACAACATTAAAGAATTTAACAATAAACATAAAAACATCCCCCCACAATAGTTCCCACTGTGAGGGAAGGCACAAAGTCCAGTCCCCATCGCCTTGTCCACCCATAGTCGGGCCTACTGAGGTCTCTGCAGTCGGCGCTACGTGGCCCGATGTTCCAGGCCGTTCTCGCCGGGTGATGGTGCTCCGGCGTCGGGAGAATCCTCTCAGCGGCTTGGGACACCTGGAACGGCCGCTTCCTTACTGGAGACCACGGCCTCCAAAGCCGACAGGCAGCGCTGGATGGAGCCCCACCACTGGCGATCTCGCCGAGAGGTCCCAGGCTCCCGGTGTTAAAGTCAGCGGCGCTGGCCGCTCCACAGACCCGCAGCTCCGCGATGTTCACCTGCGGTCTCAGCATTCCGGAGCTCCAGCGTGGCGACCCGGGCAAGGCATCGCCCGCTCCGCGATAGCGCCCCAGCGCCGTGCCGCGGCTGAAGCCGTGGTTCAGGCCGGTCCCCTCAGGAAACGCCCCCCCCCCCCACATAAAAAAGAATAGACCTCCAAATAAAACACTTTTTAACACACTAAAAATAAAAGAAAGAAGTGAAAAGACAGACAGCTGCAGGCTGGGCAGCCATACCCAACTGGACGGCGTCCCCTATTCCAAACTGTATAAAAAATATTATAATAAAAAGGAACAGCAGATGCAGGATTATACCAAAGATGGACACAAAATGCTGGAATAACTCGGTGGGTCCGGCAGCATATCTGGGGAAAATGGCTAGGTGATGGTTCAGGTCCGTGGTGAAGAAAGATCAGACCGCAAAAATCACCTATCCATTTTCTCCAGAGATGCTGCCTGACCCGTTGTTACTACAGCACCCTTTTGTATCAAAAATAATCTTACTGGCTTCTAACCGTCTAATTTCCAGTGCAAAGCAGTTATGTTTTATTCTTCAACTGTCTTTAATTCAAAATAACATTCAAATTACTTTATGTTAAGCACTTTACGTTATGGAATTCTTGTTCCTAGATCCATTGCAAATGTTTATTAGAATTTAAATCTTTACCCTGAAAAATAATTGCAAAGCAAATCAAAACGCATGCGACTTGCTGTAGTCTAATTTGGTGTTACCAATGTAGGCTTGTTTCATTCAATTGCCATTAACTAAAGGGAACTTTGAAATAACTTCTTGTAAACTATTTCATCCTATGTAATTAATGCTTCTGAAACCATTGGAAAAGTTTATTTAATTGTAAAGACCGACCCAGAGAGGTTATTAAATTGTATCAAAGGGATTCCTAATTGCTGCTGCTTAATTTGCTGTTTCCAAGGCAGAGTAATTATGTACCATACTAAAGCCATTAGCTAGAAAGAACATTGAAATAACCTGTTGTAAACCACTTTATTTCATGTAATTGATGATCCCAAACCCATTGGAGATATTTATTTGATTGTAAACATTTTGCAAACATTTATATGACTGTTAACCCTTTGAATGAAAAGTTATTGGAAGGAATATCAAAATGAATCTGACCTGTTGCAAGCAGTCTAATTTCAGGTTTCAGTGCAGAATAGTTATGCTTCATTCAACTGCTAAAATAACTTTGACATAACACTTTGTTTTATACCATTGATTACCATGAAACCATCCAATATGTTTATTTAACATTAAATTCTTACATTTTAAAGTAAACTCTCAAATTTGTACGGGTATCACAAGGAATCCTAATTACTGCAAGCAGTCTCATTTTTGATGCAGACCAATGCAAAATAGTTACGCTTTATTCAGCTGCGATAAACTAAAAATAAGGACTTTGAAATAACTAGTGGCAAACCATTTTATTTTTTTATCATTCATACTTAATTATTCTCCCCAGTTACCCTCTTGTTTTTAATGTAGGTAATAAAAGCCTTGGGATTTTCTTTTATTCTTATATTCCTCAAAGGCCTTGTTTGATTTCATCTTAAGCATTAAGATGTTGGTATACTTTGTACCCAAATGGTGGCAGTGAAGGTGGTTGAGAGCTTCAAGTTTGCTGGTGTCAATAATACTAACGCTCTGTCATGGACCATTCACATGGATGTGACAGCCAAGAAGACACACCAACACCTCTACTTCCTTTGGAGGCTGAAGAAATGTAACATATCCCCAATGGCTCATACAAACATCTACAAATGCACCAAAGAAAGTACAAAGTTGAATTGCGTCACCACTTGGTTTGGGAGCAGCTCTTGCCCAAGGCCACAAGAAATTGCAGAGAGTTGTAAATGTAGTCCAGTCCATCATACAGACCAAACTCCACACCAATGGCTCCATCTACATTTCACACTGCCTCAGAAAAGCAGCCAAAGTAATCAAATAGTTACCCCACACCTGTCATTCCTTCTCCCTGCTCCCATTGGACAGAAGATACCGAAGCTTGAAGTGTGTGCCACCACACTCAAGAACAGCTTCTTCCCCTCTGTTATCAGGCTTTTGAATGGTCCTTTCCCAAGCTAAAGTACTGTCCAATTCGCCTCTACCCGAATTGTTGACATTGGACTTTGTCTGTGGAACTGGTGCACTACAATATTGAGAACCATATTCTGCACTCTGTATCTTCCCATTTGCTCTACTTGAGCAATTATACTTGAGTTTGACTTGATTGTATTTATGTATAGTATTATCTGATCTGACTGGATAGCATGCAAGACAAAGCTTTTCACTATGCCTTGGTACAACAATAAACTTACATTTGGAGTTTCCAAACACAAGCATTGGACATAAGATCATAAGAGTTAGGAGCAGAATTAGGCCATTCAGCCCATCAAGTCTTCTCCGCTATTCAATCATGGCTGATCTACCTCTCCTCCTAACCCCATTCTCCTATCTTCTCCCCATAACCTCTGACACCCATACTAATCTGTCTCTGCCTTAAATATATCCACTGACTGCCTCCACAGCCTTCTGTGGCACAGAATCCACAGATTCACCACCCTCTGACTAAATAAATTCCTCCTCATCTTCCTAAAAGAACACCCTTTAAAAGACCTCTAGTCCTAGACTCTCCCACTAATGGAAACATCCTCTCCACATCTGATCTATCCAAGCTTTTCACTATTCTGCACGTGTTTCCTTCAATAAACAGAAAATACCTTTCTTCTTCTTGCGTATGGTGTGCACAGCCTAAAGTTGTAGGACATGGTAAATGGTAGGGAATTGAGGAATGCTGAGGAACAGAGGGATCTAGGAATAACTGTGCATAGTTCCCTGAAGGTGGAATAGCATGTAGATAGGGTGGTAAAGAAAGCCTTTGGTGTGCTGGCCTTTATAAATCAGAGCATTGAATATAGGAGTAGGGAAGTAATCTTAAAATTGTACAAGGCATTGGTAAGACCAATTCTGGAGTATGGTGTACAATTTTGGTCGCCTAGTTATAGGAAGGATGTCAACAAAATAGAGAGAGTACAGAGGAGATTTACTAGAATGTTGCCAGGGTTCCAGCAACTATGTTACAGAGAAAGGTTGAACAAGTTAGGTCTTTATTCTTTGGAGCGCAGAAGGTTAAGGGGGGACTTGATTGAGGTCTTTAAAATGATGAAAGGGATAGACATAGTTAACATGGATACGTTTTTCCCATTGAGGGTAGGGAAGATTCAAACAAGAGGGCATGACATGAGAATTAAGGGACAGAAGTTTCGGGGTAACGTGAGGGGGAACTTCTTTACTCAGAAGGTGGTGGCTGTGTGGAATGAGCTTCCAGCAGAAGTGGTGGAGGCAGGATCGATTTTAACATTTAAGAGTAAAGTGGATAGGTATATGGACGTGAAGGGAATGGAGGGGTATGGTCTGAGTGCAGGTAGATGGGACTAGGGGAAAACAAATGGGCGGCACGGACTGGAAGGGCCGAGAGGGCCTGTTTCCGTGCTGTAATTGTTATATGGTTATATGGTTAACTTATTCTATTTGATCATATTTGCTTGTGCATGCCAGGTTGATTGCATTCGTCGAAACAGGGCGGACCATGTGAAGGTTGCAATCTCCCACCCCAAGAAAAGACCTTTGAAGCAACATGGTGTAAATCGTTACACTTTATGTGATCCATGCTGCAAACTGCAGTGGAAGCATTTATTTGATTGTAAAATCATATTTTGAGAGATTATTGCAAACTGTATCAAAAATAATCCGGCCTTATCTGTTGTTTCCAGTACATTATGTCTTTCATTCAGCTGCCATTAACCAAAAAGAACTAATGAATTTATTGGAAAGGTTTATTTGATAATATTTTATTTGTTTTCCATTGCAAAGTGGTCATGTTGCATTCACCTACCATTAACTAAAATTAATTTTGAAAATAACCTGATATAAAACACTTTATTTCATGTAATACTTGGATCCATTTGAAAGGTTTATTTGATTGTAAAACCTGACACGTTTTTTTTACACTCAGAACCTGACACTCAAGTTAATTTGCTTGTCCTTCCCTGAGGTTATGGTAAAATGTATCAAAAAGAACCTTTCTTGCTGCAGACAATCTAATTTGGTGTTTTAATTGCAAAGTAGTTATGTAATTCATGCTCCTAAATCGAATGAAATGATTTATTTTGTTGTGCATGCTACAGGTAACCTGAAATGTTATTGCAAAGTGTAACACAAAGAACCCAATTTGTTGCAAACACTCTTACTTGGTTTTTCTTTTGCAAAGTAATGGTCCTGTCCCACTTAGGCGATTTTTTCGGTGACTACTGGCGACTGTCATAGTCGTGGCAGGTCGCCGAAAAACTGGTGACTGGACTCCCCTAAGACAATGTCTACGATAATGTCTACAACAACCTACCACCTAGTCGACGTCAAGCTGTGGCAATCTACCGACAACCAGCGACCTGTTGGGATGTCCACCTACGACAACCTAAGTCCACCCGCAACAGGCTACGACAAGGTAAGACAATTCAGTCGCCGGTTGACATAGGTTAAGGTAGGTAGTCGCCAATGGAATTCACTGGTCAGCACCGGCGACAACCTACGTCATCTTGGCGACAACCTACATCATCCTGGCGACAACCTACGACAGCACCTACGTCAGGCTGCGCTCATTGGCTTCAAGCCAACTGTCGCTGACTGTCGCCAAAAAGGTTTGAACATTTCAAAATCCAGTAGTGACCAGAAAACGCTACTATTCTTTGGGCGAATAAGGAGACTATTCACGACCATACAGGCGACACCCCGGTGACCATGTGGTGACAGCCTAGTCGCCTGTAGTCGTCTAAAAAAACGCCTAAGTGGGACAGGGGCATTAACGTCGTTCATTCCACTGCCATTAATTATAAAGCACATTCAAATAACTTGTTGTAAATCATTTTATTTTCCATAGTTCACACTCTTAAATCCATTGTAAACATTTATATTAATTTTCTATCTCAACCTCTTTGGATAGTACAAAGTGTTTCAAAAGTAATCTACTTGATGTAAACAGTCTTATTTGGTGTTTCCAATGCAGAGCAGTTAAGTTTCAATCCACCTCTATTAACTAAAATCTTCCAAATAAACCACTTTACTTTATGTAATTAACACTCCTAGAATTGTTGGGACTATTTATGTGATTGTATTTCCTCACCCTGCAAAGCTATTGGAAAGGTCATCAAAAAAGGCAGACAATAAGAGAGTGCAATTTTAAGGCGAGAAAGGCAAAGAATAAAAGAGATGTACAGTGCAAGTTTTTTCACACAGAGATTGGTGGGTGCTTAGAACGCGCTGCTAGGGGTGTTGGTGGAGGAAAATACAATAGTGGCTTTTGGCTAAGCACATGGATATGCAAGGAATACAGGCACGTGGATCGCTGACAGGCAGAGATTAGTATGGCTTAATGTTCAGCTTGGATATCGTGGGCCGAAGGGCCTCTTCCTGCCCTTTGCTGTTCTATGTTCCACATATCCATTTTATTTTACATATGGCATGCTCCTCAGTTAGTGCTAGGCGTTTGAAAGGTTAGCGCAAAGTGTATGAAAAAGACACCTACATGCAACCAACAAATATTTTTTGGTGTTTCCAATGCAGAGTGTTTCATTTAACTGCTACCCACAAAAAGACATTTTGTAAAACCATTTGTAAAGCACGCTATGTTATGTAATTCAGGCACCTACATCCATTGGAGATATGCTTTTGATCATAAGCCCTTGATCTGGTAAGTACAAGATGTATCAAAAAAGTTCCCACTTGGTGCAAGCTGTCTAATTTGAGTTTCCAGTACAGAATAGTAATGTTTCATTCAACTGCCACTACATAAAATGGAGTTTGAAATAATTGATTATAAAGGACTTTAGGTTAAATTATGTTCCTTCCAATTGAATCCTTTATTTCATTGTAGAACTTTACCCAGAAATGTAGTGCAAGATTTATCAAAGATGCTTCCACTTGCAGCAAACAGCCTAATTTGATGTTTTCATTACTGTTTCATTCAATTTCCACTAAGAACTTTGAAATACCTGGTTCTAAAACACTTTATTTTATGTAAATCATGCTCTTGCATTCAATGGAAGCATTTATTTGATTATATACTTGGAAACAGTCTAATTTGCTATTTCCAATGCTGAGTAGTTATCTTGTATTCAACCACCACTAACTGAAATGAATTGTCAAACGACTGGTTGAAAACCACTTGACGTTATGTAATTCATGCTCCTGAATCCATTGGACATGTTTATTTCATTGTAAAACCATAACCTGAAACATTAGTGCAAGTTGTCTCAGAAAACAACTCACTTGCAATGAACAATTTAATCTGGTGTTTCCATTGCAGAGTGGTTATGTTTCATTGAATGGCTACTACCTAAAAATAACTTTGAAATAACAGGTTGTAAATGACTTTATTGTGTGTAATTCATGCTGCTGAATTCACTGGGAATGTTTATTTTATTGTGAAACCTAACCAAGAAACATAACTGTAAAATGTACAAAGAAGACTCCCACATGTTGTAAATAATCTAATTTGGTGTTTCCAATCCAGAGTAGATGTTTTTTCAACTCCCACTTAGTAAAAATAACTTTGAAAAAAATAGTTATTAATGTGTGATTCTACATAATTAATACACCTGCATTTATTGGACAGGTTTATTTGATGTTAAAACTGAAAATGTTCAGTCATTTTTGTCATTTTCAATTATCTAACACCCATTGTCTCCTTTTCAGCTCTAGTCTTTGTCACTTGCTCTCCCCATCTGACAATCGTGAACACACCCCCCCCCCCCCCTTCCATCTCTCCTGTGTGCACCTATCACTTGCCAGGCTGTGCCCCATCCCACCTTACCTTTTAGTTTTCTCCCACTACTCCAAACTGTTTGAAGGTTCTCGACCAAAACTTTGCCTGTCCATTCCATCCACAGATGACCCGTTGAGTTGCTCCAGTACTTTGTTTTTTTGCTTCAGTCATCCCCCTGTCACTTTCAAAAAAATTCAGTCACTTAGTCATTTGTTTGTCATTTCCAACCACATTCAGTCATATCCAGTCATTGGTTAGTCTTATTTAGCAATTCGCAGTAATACAGTCGATTTCAGTCACTTTCATTATACCCAGTCATACACAATCATTTTCAGCAAAGCCCAATCATTCTCAGTGAAACCCTTCATTTTTCATTCACATTCAGTCATACCAAGTCATATTTGGACATTGTGTGTCATATTCGAGCATTCTCAGTCATTGTCAGAATACATAGTTATTTTCACTCATTTACAGTTATACCCACTCTTTTAGCATTTTCAGGCACTTTCAGTAATTCCTAGCCATTTTCAGTCATAGCTACTCATAAGCAGCCATCATCAGTTATCTCTAGACATACCCAATCATTTTCAGTGATTTTCAATCACAGTCTTCCTTTTCAGTCAATTTCATTATTTTCAGTTATATGCAGTAATAGCAAGATTAAATGAGAACTTACCAGTTTGAAGTTTGATCCTTATTTTATGAGGAGTTACGATGAAGGATTTCGTGAAGACCCCGCCAACACGCATGCGCGACATTCTTCAAAGCAGCCGTGTGAAATCACAGATAGTAGAACTGACTGGATATAGTAAGATTAAGAGAAACCCATATACCAGTTGACCTTATGATAGAGGGTTGGGAGCGGAGGGCACAACATCTCTCATCGTAACTCCTCATAAAATAAGGATCAAACTTCAAACTGGTAAGTTCTCGTTTAATCTTATTATCTTACTGTCACGTAAGTGACTTCGTGAAGATTTCAAAGCTCTGTGATTTCATGCCCTGGACCACGTCCGTGCTCACACACTGCCGTAATAACTGATGGAAAGCATGTTAACGTATTTTAGACTTGAAACAGAGCTGAAAAACAATAATGTATTTATTAATACAAACAAAAAACCCCTGACTTCAGGGACCGTTCAGGGAACAGAACTTAAAACAGTATCTGCAAACGTCGCGGGAGTGGCCACAGGTTTATTATAAAACCGTTGAAACGTGCCTTCATTGGCCCAGCCCGCAGTTACGAGGACATGGTCCATGGGTACCTCGATGGTCCTCGCCGCTGATGTGGACGTAGCCCTGGTAGAATGAGATTTGAAAATATCAGTGTCTACCCCTGCTGCACCCAACACCACCCTGAGCCACCTGGAAATAGTCTGCGCAGTTACCCTGTAGTGCGGGCATTTAAAACTGATCAATAGACCTGTTTCCATTCCTCTTAAATTTTGAGTCATAATATAATGTCAGAGATGAGTGGCTATACAGAGGCGTACATCAATGGGATATGCGTGGAATTCCAATTTAAGACCAGTTGTTCCAGGTCTATGATGTTTAAGTAACCCGTCTATAAAAAAGGTTATCTTGGTGGGGGTCGAGACCATCCTGTCCAATTTCAGTTTGTGGAGGGTCTGTACCCGCTGAGCTGTAATAAGTGCCATCAGCATCACCACTTTATAGGTGAATTTTGCGAGTGGGAATACCGAAATTGGTGACCAACTCCTGAGTAGCGACAACACTACCCCTATATCGCAGGTCATAGTGTATCATGGTCTTGGAGGGTTGGAATTAAAAATACCCCTAATATGTTTCGACACCAACGGATGGGATGCCACTCCAAGTCTGAGGTAGGACGATAATGCACTCCTAGCACTATTGATGGCGCTGTAGCTGAGGCCCTCATCATAGTGAAGGCCCGCGAGGAATTCCAGCACATCTGTGACGGTGGCAGAGACGTAGGTGATATTAGTCCTGGAACAGAAGACCTCCCATTTCCTTACATGGGTAAGGTATAGCTTCCTTGTGGACTCTCTGCACGACGCTGTGATAATGTCCATGGTCCTGTTCGAATTCCAGCAAAGGTCTCTTCAGAACCTTTCAGATGAATCATGGCACGAATGACTCTCCCCTGATATGGGATGTGTCAGGAGGTTCAGGCATTTAGGAACCTGCACCCATGGTTCCTTCATCACGTCGAGGACCACCGGGAACCATGGCTGTGTGGGCTAGTCGGGTATTATCAGTATCCCTGATGCAGAATCGAACTGGATTTTCCGCAATACCCGACTGATGAGGCAGAAAGGGGGAAATGCATAGAAGAACAATTTCCCCCAATGTAGCGAATAAGCGTCCATCGCTACTGCCCCAGGGTCTGGTTCCCAAGAGACATATGTTGGTATCTGATGGTTCAATCTGGACGCAAAGAGGTTGATATCTGGTGTTCCATACTGAGCTATAATGTTAGCAAATATTTGGGGGTTCAACATCCATTCAGTGTTGTCATTTGATTTTCGTGACCTGGCGTCCACCACTGTTAACCCAGAAGGTAAGTAGCTGAAATCCAAATATCTCTTTCAATGCACCAGTGCCAAATTGTGTTTGCCAATTCGTCACAAGATATTGACTTGATACCACCCATATGGTTTAAATATGGCTGTGGCATTGTCTATTTGTAAACGGACATGCGTATGATGCATATTTGTACAGTAAGCCCGTAGTCCGTGAAATGCTCCCAGCATTTCCAAATAGTTGATACCTCGTGATTGGAGAAATGTAGATTCATGCAAATCCCATCTGCCCCCACAACTAGACGTGGTGTCGGTAGCTCCCCAGCCGTGAGCGCTGGCGTCAGTTTGCAACACGACTGAAGGGTTTGTAACTATGATGGGATTAAAACAGTCTCGGATGCTGCTAATCCACCATCGTAGTTCATTTCTTGATTGGTTGGTAGCTGCATAGGTCTATCAAAATGCCCAGCATTGGTTTTCAGAGCTGAGATTTTTGCTCTTTGTAAATTTTGATAATGCAACGGTCCAAATCATGCAGCTGGAATTGTAGCTACAAGTTTCCCAATTACCTTGGCAGCATGTCGAATAGTCAGTTTCCTGGCACAAGCAAGGCTATTACATGCCTCTATAATATCTGCCGCTTTTCTATTTGGGAAAGTAATAATCATATGATTAGTGTTAATCGTGAATCCTAGATAGTCCATAACGACAGTAGGCATTAATTTGGATTTGTCTGGATGGATGACGAACCCCAGCTTTTGAAACAGTGATTTGGTGGCTGCACAGCTAATTTAGCCAATTCCAAAGTTTCCCCCACAATCAGTATGTCATCAAGATAGGCAATGACTATGTGGTTTTGTCTCCGTAGAGATGCCAATACTGGTTTCAATATTTTGGTAAACAACCTGGGGACTGTTGTAAGTCCATTCCGCAGTGATCTATACTGCCACAGCTGCCCCATCCAGACAAATTTCAAATATCTGCGGTGATCTTTGCGTATAGGTACTGACTAGTATGCACCTTTTAGATCGATGTAGGCCATGAAGTACCCTCTGGAAATCAGTTGCTTGGCAGTTTCAAATGTTTCCATCTTGAAATGGGTATATTGCACAAAGATATTCAGTTGAGTTAAGTCGAGTATAATACGACATCCACCATCTTTTTCAGTTTTGGTAAAGACGTTGGATACAAACTCAAGAGGTTCATGTACAGATTTTTCTATTACCCCCCTTGTATATAGTCTCAATAGTTCTGCATGTCCTTCCACTTTCTCTTTTTGAGAAAGCACAAACTTCCGGCTAGGTACATGCTGAACTGGGGGAGTTGTTTGTTTATAAATTCAATTTCATAACCTTGAATACTGTGCAATATAAAAGGGTCAGAGGTTATGGAACACCATGCATCCCCAAACAGACACAACCTACCTCCCACTTGTGAGGTTAGACATGCAGAATTCCCAAGGGAACCAGACCCCCTTACCTCCATGGTTACAGGTGGGGCTTGGCCTTCCGTCCTTGGTTCTTGGGATGTTGTGGCGCCGTGGTGTGGGGTTGACGCATTTTCCAAGTGGGTCGTTCTGGGCTTTGGCCTAAAAAAGACCTCTGTGGGTGAGGCGCGACCTTTGGGTTTGCACCCGTCACCCTATCAGGGTGAAACGGGGGCCTGTTGGGTGTTGCATATGTATGCTGCCGTCGATATGCTGGTGGCCTGCTAGAGGAAGGCGGTTTTATCATGCCGACCGCTTTTGCTTCCTCATCTAGGTCTATGACCTGTTTGGGCAGGTCATCCCCAAACAACAAGCTTGGTGATGGCATAGCGCTAGTTTTACACAACCCCCAGCAAATTTGGGGTTGAGCATGGGCCGGATAGAGCTTTTTCTGAAGCAATTGATCTCGTATTGCATGTTACAAAGCAGGGCTAACGCATCCTGCTGCTCTTTCGTCATGTCCATACCATCGATTGACCTGGCAAACGCAGTAATCCTTGAGGTCAGTAATTTGAGGATTTTCTGGATTTTCAGTTCCTGTGCCCTTATCCCAGGGCTTATATTCCCCAATATGGGTGTGTTGACAGTTGGTACATTCAACGACACACAATTTTCCGGGGCCAGGTACTTGCCTGTGGTCTCCGTAATTACCTGTTCCTGAAGCTGGTGTGTGGTCAGGTAATTGATACTAGCCACTAGCCGTGTTTGAAGAGGTTGCCCTTTCTGGGATGGATGTGCGAATTTTGGCACCATCCCCAGAAGTTCCTCTTCCTGCATCCCATGCAACTTAGGGTCTTCGGTCAACCCCTCTTCAAAGTCAGGCAATCCCTGACTTCTGGCGCTCCCTTCCGAGGAGGGACAGATGTTGGACAGCCCTGGAAAGGGGCCTGTCGTGGACCTGAATGGTCCACGGGACGCATGCTCCTGCTGGAGTACGTCCCTCTGGAGCAGCTGCTCCATCATCCGCTCCTCCGAGGTCTCTCCATGGAGTCTCTGTAAAGGATTTAAACACAATACAAAGGCCAACCAACTCAAGGTTAGTAAAACTTACCTGTTGGTCCTTTTTAAGCTGCCGGCAGAGGAGCGCGCTCCCCCCCCCCCCCCAGCTTGTCGACTGCAATGCGAGCGACGGTATGTCGTGCATGCTTGCTGGTGGGGTCTTCACGAAGTCACTCACGCAACTCCGAAGTAAAATTTCCAGTTAATTTCAATCTTTTTTAGTTGTTGATTTACTTTCTGTCATTTTCAGTCATTGTCCACCATTCAGTCATTGTCAATCATTTTTTGTCATTTTCAATCTTAACCAGTCATTTTTAATCATTCTCATTCATTACCAGCCATTTCTGCTCATACCCAGTCAATTTCGGGCATTTGCAGTAATATATCATTATTTTCAGTAATTTTCATTCATACCCAGTAACTTTTAGTCATACTCCATCATTTAGAGTTCAGTCATTTTCATTGATTTTCACTCATTTTCTGTCACGTGCAGCTATTTTCAGTTACATCCCATTTCAGTCATACCGTCATTTTCAGTCATGCCAAGCCATTTTTAGTCTTTTTCAGTCATACCCAACCATTATTAGTCATTTTCAGTCCTTGTCAGTCATACTAGTCATTTTAAGAGATATCTCAGTCATCTTCAGTCGTATTTTGACATTTCAGTCATTTTCAGTAGTTTTCAATATAATCATTTACTGTAATTTGTAGTTATTTTCTGTCACTTTCCTTATTTTCAGTCATTTTGATTGATTTGTAGTCATATTTCAGTTCTTTGCAGTTTTTTTGTTATTTTGTGTCGTATCTAGTCATTTTCAGTCAGTAATTTTTCATCGTACTCAGTCATTTCCAACCATTTTCAGACTTTCCCCAGTTATAACCATTCATTGTCTATCATTGTTTTGGTTGTACCCAGTTATTTTCAGTAATTTCAGTCATCACCTGCCTTTTCAGTCTTTATTTAGTCTTTGCAGTCATACCTAATCATTTTCTGTGATGTGCAGTCATTTTCTGTCAATTTCAGTCAAATGCAATCATTTTCAGTTATTCTCAGACTTTTTAGTCATATTCAGTCCCATTTTCACTCAGACCCAATCATTATCCATCATGCCCAGTCATATATATTCATTGTCAGCCATTTCCATTTATTTTCAATCAGAACCAGCCATTTTCAGGCCAGCCTGGCTTTTTCAGTTATTTTCAGCCAAATTCAATCATATCCCATGTTTATCAGTCATTTTCCACCATACCCAGTTATTTTTTGTGTTTTTTAGTTATAACCTGTTATTTTCAGTTAATTTCAGTCATACCCATTCATTTGCAGCCGTTTTCAGTCAGTCATTTTCTGGCATTTCATGTTATTTTCATGCCCAGTTATACCCATTCATTATCAGTCATTTTCATTCAGACACAGTCATTTTCAGTCTATTTCTGTCAGCCTGTATCATTTTCATTCATACACAGCCATTTGTAGTGAAGCCCAGTCATACTCAGCCAATTTCTGCCATAACCAGTCATTTTCAGTCAATCATTTTGCATCATTTTCAGTCATTTCCAATCATGTTCAGTTTTGCCCAGTTATAACTATTCATTATCAGTATTTTTGGACATACCCAGTCATTTTCAGTCTGAACCCACCCTTTTCGTAATTTCCGGTTGTTTTGTAGTCACATTGACATTTTCTGTGATTTGCAGGCATGTTCTGCCATTTTCAGTCAAACTGTCATTTTCAGTTGTATTCAGTCATTTTCAATCACCCCAGTCATACCCATTCATTGTCAGACATTTTCAGTCTTACCCACCCCATTGTCAGTCATTTCCAAGCATGTTCAGTCATGTCCAGTCACACCCAGTCTTTTTCAGTTAGAACCTTCCATTTCAGTCATTTGTAATCAAACCCAATTATTTTTTGCGATTTGTAGTCATTTTCTGACACTTTCCATTATTTTTAGTTAAACGCAGGCATTTTCAGTTGTTCTCAAGTCTTTTTCAGTTGTGTTCAATCATTTTGTCCCATTTTCATATACAGTCATTCACATTAATGCCTAGTCATAAACAAAACTATATATAATCCTTTTCAATCATACACAGTCGTTGTCAGTCATTTTTTGTCTGTTTCATTCACATTCCATCATTTTCAGTCATCCAGTAATTTTCAGTTACTTCAGTCACTTACGGTAATATTGTAGTATTATTCAGTCAAGCCCAGTCATTTTCAATTTATTACAGCCATGTCCAGTATATTGCAGTCACTTGCAGTCATATCTATTCATTTCCAATCATTGCTAGTCACTTTCCACTTAGATTCAGTCATTCCCAATAATTTTCAATCATATCCAGTCATTGTCAGCCATTTCCAGGCATTTTTCAATCAAAAGCAGTCTTGTGCAGATATTTTCAGTCACTGTCAGATAATTTCAGTCGTATGCAGTCATTTAAAAATATTTCCAATCTTTTTCAGGTCAGTCATTCAAAGGTCTTTTTTTGTCACATGTAGCAATTAAGGTACAGTGATATGCAAATTACCATACAGCCACATGGAAAATAGCAACAAGACACACAAATACATAAAAGTTAACGTAAACACCCACCACAGCGGATTCCCTACATTCCTCACTGTGATGGAAGGCAAGAAAGTCCAATCCTCTTCCTCTTTATTTCTCCCGTAGGGGCGATCAAAGCTCCTGCAGCCAGGGTCGATGCTCCCACGATCGAGGCAGTCGAAAACACCCACGGTTTGGAGGTCCCGATGATGGCATCTGATCAGAGACCGCGGGCTCCGTGACGTTAAGTCCGCAAGCACCCATGGTTGGAGCTCCGAGGTCAACCCCCGGCAAAGGGATCGCGATCTCCGCGATGTTACTGTCCCGTAGGCACCCGCGGTGGAGCTCTCAAAACCGGTCTCCAGCAAAGGCCGCCAACTCCTCGATCGTAGGCCGCAGTGCGGACGGAGAAACGATACGGAAATAAATCGCATCTCCGTCGAGGTAAGAGATTAGAAAAAGTTTCCCACACCCCCCACATAAAACTAAAGAACACTAAAACATGCATTTAACACATACTATTTAAACTCAACGAAGGAAAGGACAGACACTGTTGGCCAGGCAGCCATTGCTGGAGCCACCCGCCATTTGGTATTATATTCAGTCACACCCAGTAATACCCAGTCAATGTAAGATATTTTCTGCCATAGTCAGTCATTGTCAGTCACACCCAGTCATTTTCAATGTTTTCTGTCAGTGTCATATTCAATCACTTTCAGTCATCTGCATTCATACCTAGCTATTTGCAGACGTTTTTAGTAATTTCCTGGCATACACAATGAATTTCAGTCATTTTCAGTCAGAGACAGTCATATCCCATAATTTACAGTTCAGTAATTTTTATTCACTTTCACTCATTGTCAGTCATTCCCGGTCAATTTCAATCATTGTCAGTCATGCGCATGATTGCAATTATTATCCGTTATTCTCAGATATACTCTTTCCTTCTCCATCATGTCCAGTCATTTTTTTATCATAACTAGTCATTGTCAGTCATACCTGCTCATTTTCAGTCAGCTGACATTTTCTGTCATTTGCAGTCACTTTCCAAATCAGTTATCCAGGTTATTTTCAGTCACATCTCATCATTTTCAATCACTTCCAGTCATTTTCAGCCACACAGTCATTTTCAGCCATATCCAGTATGTTACAGTCATTTTCAGTCATACCCAGTCATTTCCAGTAACAGTGTCGTTACCCAGTCATTTTCAGTCATACTCAGTATATACAGTCATTTTCAATTATTTTCAGACTTTTTCATTCATGTTCAATCATCTTGCATTATGTTCATTCATACCCATCAATTTCAGTCATTTTCTGACATAACCAGTCATTGTCAGACATTTTCAATCATACTCAGTCACTGTCACTTACGGTATTTTACAGGCATTTCCAATCATTTTCAGTTACACCCTGTCCTTTTCCATCATGCCCAGCACATAGCCAGCTATTGTTAGTCATAACCAGTCAACTTCTATCATGACCAATCATTCTAAGTCATTCCCAGTCATTTTCAGTTAGCTGTTTTCACTGTCATATTCTGTCATTTTCAGTCACTTTCTGACATCTTCACTTATCCCAGTTATTTTCATTCACTTCCTGGCACCTTCAGTCACTTCCAGTCATTTTCAGCTATACAGTCATCTTCAGTTACTGTGTCGTGTTTAAGTCATATTCAGTCACACCCAGTCATTTTCAATAATTTACAGCCATACCCAGTATATTGCAGTCATGATTAGTCACACAGAGTCATTATTAATCATTTCCACACGGTTTTTAGGCATACCCAGTCATTATTAGTCATTTTCAGAGATGTTTTGTCATATTCAGTCATGTCTAGTCTTTCACATTCATTTTCAGTCATACGCAGTCATTTCCAGTCACATTCTGCCATATTCAATCACATCCAGTCATTCCCATTCAGTTTCAGTCATATCGAGTCATTATTAGTAATTACCAGCCATACTCAGTTATCTTCAGTTATTTTCAGTCATTTTCCATCGTATTCAATCACACCCAGTCATTTTCAGTCATACTCAATATATTGCAGTCATTTTTAGTCACACCTAGTCATTTCCAGTCACTTTCTGCCAAGTTCAATCATGCCCAGCCATTCTCATCCATTTTACATCTTGGTCATTAGATAATTTCAGTCATTCTCAGTCATACCCCGTCATTTTCAGACATTTTCAATAACACCCAGTCATTTTCAGTCAGCCCTACAGCCCACCTTGTCCATGCCGACCAAGCTGTTATATTGGACTGGTCCCATTTGCCTGCATTTGGCCCATTTCCATCTAAACCTATCCTTATATTGGTCCAAATGTCTTTTAAAAGTCACAATTGTATCTGCTTCAATAGGTTCCTCTGGCAGCTAATTCCAGATTAAATCTAATTCCAGATTTTCACTCTGTGAAAAAGATGCCCCGGAAGTAGCTCTTAAATCTTCCCCTCTCACCTTAAGCCTCACCTTTTAATTTCACTCAACCTATTAATTTTCAATAATACCCATATATTTTCAGTCATCCTCAGGCATTTTGTCATTTTCAACTATTTTCAATTATACCGAGTTATTTTCAGTCATTTCCAATCATTGTCAGTAGTCTTAGTCCTAGTCTTTTACAGTCATTTTCAGTCATTTTGCAGCCACATCCTGTCATATTCAATCGTACCCAGTCATTTTCTTCGACAATTTTCAGGCATTTTCATTCATTTAAGTCATTTTCTGTCAACCCAATCATTTTCATTCATACTGAGTCATTATCAATTATACCCCATGATTTTTCAACAGTTTCAGTCATACCCATAATTTTCGGTCACACCATTCATTTTCAGTCATACTGGGTCTTTTTTTTCATTGATAGTCATTTGCACACATTTTCAGACATGTTTATTTATTTTCAGTTATTTTCAGTCACACCCAGTTATTTTCAGACATTTTCAGTCAAATCCTGGCATTTTTGAGGAATTGTCAATCATTTCCAGTAATACCTTCTCATTAACAATCAATTTCAGCATACCCAGTCATCTTCAGTCCTTGTCCGTTTTCAGTGATATCCAGTCATTTTCAATTAATTTCAGTCATTTTCAGTAGTATCCAGTTGTTTCCAGTCATTTTATGTCATGTTCGGCCATTTTCCTTCATAGACAGTCATTTGCAGCTATTGTCTATGACTTTCATTCACTTTCAGTAATTTTCATTCTATTTCAGACATTTCCAGTCATCTCCTGTCATTTATCTTCGTAGGCAATCATTTGCAGTAATTTTCATTCAATCATTTTCAGTCTGAAAATTACTGTCTATGACTGAAATCATGGAAAATGCCGGAAAAGATCCGAAAATGAATGACAATGACTGAATGCAAAGGACTAGTTATGAATGAAATGACAGAAACTTACTGAATTTGTGTTCAGTCAGAAAATAATTGTGACTTAAAATTGAATTGAATACTAAGTCAAGAGAATATGGCTTTATAATGAGGGGTAAGAGGTGTAAAGGGAATCTGGAGCACACTGCCTGAGGGGATGGTTAAGAGAGTATTCTCACAGTATTTACAAAGCATCTGGATGAGCACCTGAATCGCCAAGTATAGTGGGCTATAGATCAGGCGCTGGGAAATTGATTTTGTTTAGATTGTTACTTGATGACTGGCATGAACATGGTGGGCTGAAGGGTCTGCTTTCTTGCTGCATGACCATGACTCTGTGACTACCACAGCAGATAAGACAGCTTCGAAACGCAAGCTGAGGGAAGTGACATCATATAATAACCACAGGGTTTGCCAACGATAATATTTTCTCTTTTATCCTCCCATCTTCCAAGTAGATTTTCAAAGATATAAGGTGTGATAGAGCAATTGGTGCAATATTTCCATTTGCAAATATTAAATGGCAACTCGATTAATTTGATTGAGATTAGTTCAAGCATTGGGACACAATTCCACTCTGATGGTTGTATTTTCATCTTTAAAATATGGTGTTATCAATACAAGGTTAGCTTCCAGCCCATCCTTAATCAACCCTGAACAGAGAGCATGCTGGCTATTGCAGCCTGGTGATGGTGGGCTCGACACTGCAGACACTGGTGCACCTTATAATCGTGTCAAATTGTAAAGAATTTCAAAATTAATATTTGAACCTGGCCATCTATATTTCAAACACGATGAAAGACTGGCTAACAGCAATATACAATAGAGGGGCGGCACGGTGGCACAGCGGGAAGGTTGCTGCTTTACAGCGCTAGAGACTCGGGTTTGATGCTGACTACGGTCACTGTCTGTACGGAGTTTGTACGTTCTCCCCCTGACTTGCGTGGGTTTTCTCTGGGATCTCCAGTTTCCTCCCACACTCCAAAGACATACAGGTTTGTGGGTTAATTGGCTTGGTAAAATTGGGAAAAAATTGTCCCTAGTGTGTGTGGGAGAGTGTTGGTGCACTGGGATAACTGGTCAGCATGGACTCGGTGGGCCGAAGGGCCCGTTTCTGTGCTGTATCTCTAAACTAAACAATAGGCTAAGGCTGGATTGTGTGAGTGAGAGCCAGCTCAGCAAAACCTACCGCTGGAAATTTCCAGACCCAGCTGGCTGTGATCACATTGAGCCTAACATTGTCTGCTCGGACCAGCAGGACCTGCTGTGCCCAGGACACTGCAGGCTAGTCCCATTCCCTCTGGATCTGGTTACCCACTGCAGCATCGCAAGGATCCGTTGTCTACTGGAATTGGGGGGGAAGCACAACTAACCATTGGTCAGGTGAACTATTTGGTTTTAGAGATTTTACCAAGTTATAGTTCTGCAAACTTGTTTTAGCCTTGCACTACGTGACATTGTTAAAAAGCAACAACTTATCCCAGTGGAAATAAGATCACCTGTGAGAAGATAGTGACGTACACAAAACCATGAGAGGGAGGATACCTCTCCGGCATAGGAAATTGCAACTTGTCTGAAGGTTCTTTAATTGGAAGATGGCGATTTTTCTTTAACCACAATTGGTCACCGAGAAGCTGGAGTCAGAGAGAGACGATTCCAAGAGCTGGGAAAGGATGGAGAGAGAGGAGGTGAGGGAGAATCCAGGGCAGGGAGAGGCTGTGAGAGGGAAGAGTGAAAGTGTGGTGTGTGAAAGTGCTGGAGAGGTGGGAGTTGGCAAGGAAGTATATGGTGGGGAGGGCAATGGCGAAGAGGGTTGCCAAAAGGGGGGGAATAGCGGGTTGGGGGACGGCCAGGAGGAGGATGGTGAGAAGCGTAATGGAGAGGAGTGGGCCGGTGTGGAGGGGGAGGGTGTGGAGGGGGGTGGTGTGCAGGGGGATGGTGTGCAGGGAGATGTTGTGGAGGGGGAGGGGGATGGTGTGCAGGGAGATGTTGTGGAGGGGAGGGGGATGGTGAGGGGGATAAGGGCGAGGACAGGGCCAATGAAAAGGGGGATGGTGAGACAAGAGACAGTCAGGAGGAGGGGAATGGTATGGATGGGACTGATGGGGAGGGAGATGGCGATGAGGAGGCAGGAGATCAGGTGGGCAATAGTGAAGAGGAGAGGGGAGGTGAGAAGGGGGACGGCAAGGCCGGTTGCAATCAGGATGCGGATAGTGAGGAGATCAGAGGAGATCAGGAAGGGGTCATTGAGTGGGGAGGCAGTCAAGAGAAGGGAATAGGCGAGGAGGAGGGGGGCAGCCTCCTGAGGTGTAGTGTAGTTCCCTCTGAGTCCTACACAGATGACTATCCTTTCTCAGTGACCCACAACAAGCCAGGCAGTTTGAAGACAACTAGGTTTCCTGGGGCATCACTGGATCTGCAACATCTCAGCACTCCCGGGACCCGGCCTTCTTCCGACCATGAAGGTCATCACTGGCAGCAATCGCTAGCCTGCACACTCAGGTCAGAAGACAGGTTACTGAGGATGTTCCAGGTGGAGGGTAGAGCACCTGGGCATTACTCCCATCTACCACCCCACCCTGACCTCAGCAAGGGCTGGGGCATTGTGGTACCAGGCCGATATGGTGGATGGGCAACTCATCAGCCACCTCCAGTGGCTGGGCAATGAGGTGGCACTGCCCGTCGCTTCAGAGATGGAGGCAGAAGAGGCAAGACTGAGGAGCTTCGGGAACTGGCCATCCCACGCCACCATTCAGCCGGTCCGTCTGGCCCAGGCAGGCTTCTTCTACACTGGTAAGGCCATAAAACTCTTCTGGTAGCCATGTGGTGAACTTGGATGAGAGTAGTAACAGAATGCAAGAATATTAATAAATACACAGCAGTAGAGGATTGGAAAACATGGGTATGAAGGTTAAGAAGACAACTTATTCCTCAGAAATAAAAATTGTGAGCAGGTTAATGGATCAATAGTCCCAGGTACATAAGGGGAGATAAAGCCAATGAGAGCTCATGATGTGACCTGGGTCCATTCCTTGATGAATTAAAATGAAGCGTACTGTTAAATTCATTCAGAACCACTGATGGAGAGTACACAGGGAATATTGTAAATAGATTTTATCTCTATGTTAAGGGAAGAGATAAGAAGTACTGGGAAGACTCCCAAAATCTTAAAAAATATGATTCCAGAATTCAGAGGTTATCACTGGAGCAAAGATTGGACATAGGGTGTTTTTAATTAGATTAGATTAGATTACATTAGTTACATTTATTGTCATATTTTATCATAAACACTTGGGAGCAATGAAAATTCATATTCATATATATAATAAGTCTATAATAAACAGTATATATGGTCATGGTAAATAGCATACAGTGATGAATGTGGAATGGCATAATGATTGTTGTTGCAATCTGAAAATCTGGAAAAAAATCTAAATAAAAGAAGAAAACTTATAAAGGACTACAAATATCTCCAAAATTTCCAAGTGGCTCTCTGATGAAGAAACATTGCAATAAAGTTACATAATGGAACTTTACAAATGAAATTTTATAAACTCAAAGAATGGAGTGCGAGTATAATTAAATCACAGGGGATTGTATCACAGTAACAGTAAGGATGCCAATAGTATGGAAAGCAGAGAACAGTTTTGCAGGAACGGACAGAGAGACAGATTTGGGGATGCTGAGAAACAGATACCAGGATATGGAGAGATGGATACAGGGATACAGAGAGCTGGATACTGGAATATGAAGAGACTGATAAAGAGGGAATCTTACTGTGATACCAGGATATGGAGACACAGATACGGAGAGACAGTTACTGGGATATTGAGAGATGAGCACCAGAATGTGGAGATGGATACCAGGATATCAAGTGATGGATACTGGAATATAAAGGACACCCGGATACGTAGAGATGGATGGTACATATGGTACTGGAATATGATACAGATACCTGGAAAGGCTCAAAATGCTGGAGTAATTTTCCGGTCTGAGAATGGGTAGATTCTTTCTATCCAGAGATGCTGCCTGTTCAGTTGAGTTACTCCTGCATTTTGTGTCTACCTTCAGTTTAAACCAGCATCTGAAGTTCCTTCCTATACAGATACCTGGATATGGATACTGAGTTCTGGGATCATGGATACTGAGAAACGGAGAGATGGCTAAAAAATAGGGAGAGACATGACAGATGAAATTTAATGCAAAGCGTAAATTATATTTTTGTAAGAAGAATGTAAATTAAACCAGTGCTATTGAAGTACTGGAATGGCGAAACTCTGCGCTTCCAGATGTTTGGACTCCAGTTGTGGTTCAATGGGCAGATCAACACTCCACAGCTCTGGGTTCTGCAGACTGCGTGAGGGAGTGCGTCACCCTGGGTATTACCGCTGAGCTTCTCTGTCCGACAGGTCACCAGGACAACGTAAGGTGTTTCCATTGCGATGGAGGACTCCGAAACTGGGAGCTGGGCGATGACCCGTGGATGGAGCACGCAAAATGGTTCCCTCGGTACTTTCTGTGTCTGTGTGTGGCAGGCTGTAGGGCTCCGGCAGCCTTTGCTGAGTGAGTGTCTGCCTGTCAGCTGTGTGAGCACGTGTCTGTCTGGAAGGTCTCGAGTGGGATCAAACAGTGGGCATCCTTGTGGGCCTACATCTAGGTGTGTATTTGAATCTGTGTGCTCACATTTCAGCCCTGCAGTTCCAATACACCAAATACTTGCACAATTGCTTATGATGAAAAAGGAGGCCATTCACCCATTGAGTCTATACTAGCTCTCCGAGCCATTCATCAGTCTCATTCCCTCACCTATATTTCCATATTACTAATAATTCTCATCCGCCCCCCACCCCCAACACCTCCCCATTCCCCTGTCCCCACCAACACTGAGAATAATTGCCTGCACCCAGTTGTACGACCAGCAATCTTTAGAGAGTGGGAGGAAACCTGATTAACTGGAGAAGCCCCCAGCATCACAGGGAGAGCAGCAAACTCCACACGGATAGCTCTTGGGGTTGGGATTGCACCCAGATCTCTGGTGCTGTGAGGCAGTGCCTCTACCCGCTGTACCATTGTTAAATGTGGTGAGCATTTCGCCAGCTTATCCAACTCTTCCTCATCATTGCATTGCTTGGTTCTGAGAAGATTCTAAGACAAGTACCCAGAACGGGCAAGTTGTCTGGGAGGCGAGGGTGGACAGGCTGAGTTTGTATCAGCAGAAGTTAAACACACTGACGGGGACTTAATGGCATGATTAAAACAGGTAACATTCTGAAGCATATTTGCCCAGTTACCTTCTTACCCTTAACATACTCATAAAATGACTTGGGATTTTGGGTGTGGTCCCTACAATCAGTCCATTTCCTAAAACAGAGTTACAACTGTCAATGGCAATCCATTGGAAACCCAGCATATTAATATTACATTTGGGAAAATAATTCAGGAAGGAGTATTAATTGTTAATAGCATTTTGGTTGCTTTCTGTAACTTGTATTTACTGCCCTGTTTTGACAGCTGCCAATACTTACTACAGGTGAAAGGGATCGATTATATTAACAGCATCCAGGAGTTGCATTCCAATATCTTGGAGTCAACGGTAGGCATGTTAATATTTGTGTGGCCTTAATCTGTTTGGCTTTTAGTATTAACATGTGTATGTACATATCTCTGTAAACATATATGAGTATGTGTGTGCATGTGTTTTATTACTGCAAAGGTACAATAAAAAACTCATGTCGAGTATGTGCTTGCAAATGCATGTATGTATGTCAGTGTGAATGTGTGTTCGTCCGAGAGCAAGAGAAAGAGGAATAGAGAGAGAAAATGTAAGATATATTGTGAATATGTTTGTATGTTTGTGTTTATATTGTGATGTGTGTGTGTGTGTGTCTGTTCATATGTATGTCTGTGATGGGTAATGCATATTTGATTATGTTTGTGCAAGGTGCTTCAGGATGTGTTTGTGTGTTTATGCTGTGCATGTGCACACGTGTTTGGGGTGGAAGGATGTGTCTTTGTGCCAGGGCATATACCTTGTACAAGGCAACTAACCCTATGTTTTCTTGTAGTTTCAGGGTAGCTCTCAGCCCAGAGCAACTACCAGCCAAGGTATGCATCTCATACTAAGATTTTACATAAAGTTAATGTTTGCATCAAGTTATTGTTAAAATGCTTTCTTTTGATATACTCGCCCAAATCAGGACGTTTGGGTAGTCTTCTTCTTCTTGCTTATGGCATGCACAGCCTAAAGTTGTAGGTTAAGGGTAGACAGCCAGGCCAGGACAACATCAGTTACTGGGTGGATGGCTTTGATGCCACCAGGGAAAAGCCTCAGTGGGCAGTCATTCACAATGTGTGGGATGGTCTGGTCTGGATGTCCGCAGTCACAAGCAGGGCTGTCTGTCATCCACTACTTAAGCAGGTGATTCTGTTCAGGGTTAGCCATTGCTTACGATGGAGGCCATTTCCCATTTTTTTCACTGTGGGGTCTGTGGAGTCTTGGAGTCAAAGTCTTCCAGGGATTTGACTGAAGACCAGAAGGGTTTGCGGGACTTCAGGCGCACGTTGGGCAGATTGTTCAAGCTAGCGTGAATGGGAAGGTCAGTGTTAGCCTCGATGGTGCACCAATCTTTCAACATCCTCTCCCTTCTGCGTATGCTGGGAGGGGCAATATGAGAGAGGATAGGGAGCCATTGCAAAGGTGTTGACTTAAGCATCCCTGTGATGACCTGCATTGCAGAGTTAAGACAGTGTCAACTCATTTGGTGTGGCAGCTATTAGCCCGAGCTGTTGAACAAAACTCGGCTGCTGAGTAGACTAGGGCTAAGCTTGTGGTATGGAGGTTGTCTGGATCCCCAGCTGTTGCCTGCAGGTTTCCTGATAATGTTGACCCTTGCTTTCAGTTTATCAGCCACCCTCTTCAGGTGTTCACGATAGGTGAGGGTGCGATCCAGGGCGACTCAGAGATACTTGGGGAATTCTTCATTCTTCACCCGCTTACCACAAAAGGACACTCGGAGCTTTGCATTGGCGAGCCGATTGCTGAGGTGAAAGGCACCGACAGTTGTCTTAGATGGGTTAGGGCGAAGTCGCCAGAAGGTGAAGTACTCCTCCATCCCGTTCAAGTCTTGGGTTAGCATTCTGCTGATATCCTCAAGGGCAGCTCCCTGGTAGGCAAAGGCACAGGTCATCTGCATATGCAAACTCCCTGGATGAGGTAGTTGGCATGTCACTCACATAGATGTTGAAGAGTAGGGGAACTAGGACAGAGCCTTAGGGGAGACCATGATACAGGGTCCTGGCAGAGCTGGTCTGGTTCCCAAGCGAGACTGAGGATGGATGAGAGGGCACGCATGCTGGTTTGCACTTTAGGATTCTGGAAGCTTTCAGCAATAGACCATGTCTCCACACCGTGTCATAAGCTGATGACAGATTGGTTTGGGTAGTGAAGAGGTCGCAGACTCTGACCGGTCTTGTGTTAGTTCAAACCTATTTGCTCAGAGGTTCTGCAAGGTACTTGTTTACTCTTCCCAAGGATCTGTTGATTAGAAAGTGGCACAGGATTCAGCCATTCGGCCCTCAAGAAATGCTCTGCCCCTCAACAATACCATGAAAGATTTTTCCCTGCACTATCTCCCTGTCCTTGGATTAACCCCAAAATCCAGATATTCATCCATCGCAGAATCTCCAAGTTAGAGATTTCCAAGGATTCACCACTTATGGAATGAAGAAAACTTTGCTCACTTCATTCTGAATCATTCCCATTACTTTGAGACTGACCTGGGCCACAATCTCTTCGAATGGGGAAACATCCTCTCTGCTTCCAGCCTGTCAAACTCTGTAACAAGTTTCTAGGTTTTGTTGAGGCGTAGAGACTGAGCCTAGTTAGCCTCTACTCAATTAACAGACAACGCACACACACACTGTATATGAGACTAATCTCAATGTATTGAACAGTTCAAATTCCTAGGAGTCATTATCACCAACAACTTCTCCTGGACCACCCATATTGAAGCAATGACCAAGAAATTACACACCAAGGCCTCTACTTCCTTAAAAGGCTTAGGAAGTTTGGCATGTCACCAACAACTCTCACCAACCTCTACAGATGCACCATAGAAAGCATTTTATCAGGATGCATCACAGCTTTATTTGGGATCAGCTCCATCCAAGACTGTCAGAAATTGCAGTGAATTGAGGATCTAGCCCAGACCATCACACAAACCAACCTCCCTTCTATTGACTCCATTTATGCTGCCTCCGCAAGGCCAGCAGCATAATCAAGGATGAATCGCATCCTGGCCACTCCCTCTTCTCCCCTCTCCCATCAGGCAAAAGGTATAGAAGTGTGAAAACGCACACCTATAGATTCAGGGACAGTTTCTTCCCAGCTGTTATCAGGCAACTGAATCATCCTACCACAACCAGAAAGCAGTGCTGAACGACTATCTACCTCATTGGTGACCCTCGGACTATCCCTTCTCAGACTTTGCTGGCTTAACCTTATTCCCTTATCATATACCTACAGGTATACACTGTAATAGCTTGGTTGTAATCACGTATTATATTTCTGCTGATTGGATAGCAAGCAACAAAAGCTTTTCACGGTACCTCGATACACCTGACAATAAACTAAACTGAGACATAATGTAACAGAACCCCAGGTGTGGTCGCATCAGGCACTGTATACTTACATTCTTGTATTCAATTCCTCTTGCATTGAATACTAACCCATTTGCTTTCCTTAATACCTGCAGCATCATCATCCCAGCTTTCATTGACTGGGGTATATTTTCCCATTTTACTGCATTGTACTCCATGTTGTTGTCCATTCATTCAGTCCTTGAACCTCTTGAAATTCTCAACCACCACACCTTTGCAGTTTTACAATTTAAAAAATCTGAAAATGTTACATTTGGTTCTCAAAACCAAATCGTTGACATAGTTTATAAATAACTGGAGGTAAATCATTGGCCCCTGTGCTACACACACTAGACACTGTCGACCAACTTGAGAGGAACAGCATTAACTTCATATTCTATGTTAACCAAGTCTCCACCCATGCAATATATGCCTTCCAATTCCATGTGCTCTAACCTTGGTCACCTTGGTCTTATTGTTAGTCTTTGGAAATTCTTGGTGCATCTCACCCATGGGTTTCCAGCCCCTTCCAGATTTTACTAGAATCATCCCCAGATCCATTCATGGCCAAGGCTGCATCCAAGGTTCTTCACCGGAGGCTTGAACCGGTTTCACCAGTGGCCCTCTTGCTCAAATCCATGGATAGTTTCCACAATTCTTTGGACTTGGACATGAATTGGTGGCATATTATAAACTCAACTGACAGACTGTGAAACTAGTTAGAACTAGAACGTTATAAGAGGACTCTGTTGAGCAAGAGAGTGAGCCCCAGAGTCAGGCTAGGGAGAGACTCTGCAGGGAAAGATCATCTAACAGAATCATGCCCAGCAAGAGTCTTTTGTGAGAAATTGACAAACTGACAAGAAGCAGCGAATCAAGATCATAGGATCATGTTTAGGCTAACCAAGTATGAGCAGTGATGCTACAGAGATGGGTACTAAGATCAAAACTGTTTACAACATATACCAGCATGACAATGGAACGATGTGAGTGTATGGTGAGGTAAATATGCAAATGTCAAAACAGTAGGCAGAAAGCTATTGACAGGTTGTGAGTGGGGAAAATAAGTCCAGAAGAGTCTGTCCAGGTGGATATCACCTGGGAGTGACTGCTGGGGAGTGTCTGTAAGGGGAGTCACTGCCTCGGAGTGATTACTGTGGGAGACCGTCCAGGGGCGACCGCTTGTCTGGGGGTGAGACTGTTTGTCTGGGGAGAGACCGCTTGTTTGAGGCGAGACCTGTTTTGGGAGAGATCGTCTGTCTGGGGAAAGGCTGTCTGTCTGGGGAGAGACCATCTGTCTGGGAGAGGCTGTCTAAGGAGAGACTTGGAGAGACTGTGCTGGAAGAGTCTGTGCGAAGAGAATCTGTCCGCGGAGTGTCCGTCCAGGGCATCTGTCCAAGGAGACCCTATCCAGGGAGAATGAATCTGGGGGAGACTCTGCCTTAGGAGAGTCTACCCAGTGCAACCTCACTCATTGATGAGACCATACTTGAGTAATGTGCTCAGTTTTGGTCGCCCATGCAGAGGAAGATGCCATTATGTTGGAATGAGTGCAGGGACATTTTTCTAGAATGTTGCCAGGATGTAAGGGCCTGAGCTACATGGAGAGTTTGGGTAGGCTCGGACTGCATTCCTTGAAGTGCAGGAGTCTCAAGATTCAAGATTCAAGAGAGTTTATTGTCATGTGTCCCTGATAGGACAATATGCTTTGCTTCAGCACAACAGAACATAGTAGGCATTGACTACAAAACAGATCAGTGTGTCCATATACCATTATATAAATATATACATACATGAATAAATAAACTGATAACGTGCAAATAACAGATAATGGGCTATTAATGTTCAGAGTTTTGTCCGAGCCAGGTTTAATAGCCTGATGGCTGTGGGGAAATAGCTATTCCTGAACCTGGTCATTGCAGTCTTCAGGAGTCTGAGGAGAGCATCGGTTTAAAGTGAAAGAGGAAAGATTTAATAGGAACCTGAGGGGTGCACACAGGGGATTGTGAGTAAATGGAACGATCTGCCAGAGGAAGTAGATGAGGCAGGCACAATAACAATAATTAAGAAACATTTGGTACATGGACAGGGAAGGTTTAGAGGAATATGGGCCAAACGCAAGCACATAGGCTCTAGCTTTGTTTGTACATCTTGATCTGCATGGACAAATTGTGCCCAAGGCCCTGTTTCGTGCTATATGATTCTATAACTCTATAACTACATGGGGCTTGGAGAAGGAAATGCTTGGTGAAATAACCCAAGTAAATGTGTGAATATTTCTGTCAATCCACCTTGGGCAAGTGTAGTTCCAAGGTGGGGAGGAGAGAATGGGAAGAGACGCTAAGAAGAGGAAGAAGCTGATGTCCTTTGTACATGTGTCTCATTTCAGCAGTAAGTGGAAATGCGCAGCTGCCTCCTCTCATGCACTCCACCATAGTTCAGAGGGCCCTGCAGATGGGGTTTGACGGCTGTATGATAGAGGCCCTGGTAAACAGCAAGTACCTGTTAACTGGGGCACAGTACGGCTCAGTCAGTGAATTACTCTCAGACCTACTGGAAGCTGAGGAGGAAGAAGGAGAAAGGAGACAACCAGTAACAGGTACAACCAAAACCATTGGTACTTTTCCTAACCCAATGGAGAAAGAGTCATGCTCTATAGGTCAGTTACAGTCGCGGGTTTTTCTGTAATCCATTTATAATCCATTGCAAAACATTTAAAGTTATTCACCTAAAGGCATGTTCTTGCAAGACTTCATTCCAAAACCTCAATCTGACTGTCAGTTTTATTTCTTGCAGCGGTTAACCTGAAGTCAAGAGAAGGCAGCCGTGCTCCTAATGGAAGGAGAGAGCCGTCAGCTCAGGAGCAAGGTGAGGCTGCAGAGTGTCAACACAAAGCCCATGGCAGCAGGCCAGACTGTGAAGTGGTCTGATTTACTGAGCTTTATTGACTCATTATCCCCAGGACAGAATGAGATTTGGATGTGAGAAAATGGATTAAGGGGCTAGGTGGGATGTGCAGAATCAGCCAAGATTTATTTTTCTTGATGCTAGCACTGACCATTCATCCCACAGCTCTACCAGTCCAGTTCTAGGGAGAGCACCATTGATAACAGTCATTCTGCTCATGACTAAACAGCCTGCTTATGCTTACACATGAAGATGTGTTATTAGGCCGAGGTACTCGTGAGCCTGTGGTTGGCAGTGAGATCAATGTAGGTTATACTAATTGCTGGAGCAGTTTGAGATCAGGGGTTGGTGGTTTTGTGTCTTGAAAAGTATTAAGGTGGATAAATCCCCAGGCCTGGTAAGATCTATTCCATGTTATGAGAGAGGCGAGAGGAGTCTTGACGGAAATCTTTGTATCCTCTCTAGACACAGACATGATCCCGGAGGACAGGAAAGTAGCCCTTTGTTGTCCTTTGTTTAAGAAAGTAAGTGGAAATAATCTAAGTGATAAGAAATCACCGGGGAAGATTCTTCAGGTTAGGATTTACTTGTAATTGGAAGAGAATGGGATTATTAGGGACTGTCAGCATAGCTTTGTCCATGGTTGGTCATGTCTTACTAACCTAATTGAGTTTTTGAGGAGGTAATTGATGAAGGTAGGGCAGTGGGTGTTGTCCACATAAACCTTTGTAATGTATTAGCATTGTTTTCAAAGACCCTCAGGGTAGTCTAATCCAGAAGATTAATGTACATGGGATCCACAGTGACTTGATAGTTTGAATTCTGAACCAGCATGCCCATAAATGACAGAGGGTTGTAGCGACGGGTCTTATTCTGGCTGGAGGTCTGTGACCTGTGGCGTTTCACAGGGATCTGTACTGGGACTTCTCTTGGTTATGATATTTATAAATGACTGCGGTTGTAAATGTGGAAGCTAGAGGGCAGATCCTTGCAGCGATTATTTAGCTACAGGTGAAGTTCCAGAAGACTGGAAAGTGGCTAATGTTGTATAATTGTTTAAGAATGCCAGCAGAAACAAGCTAGGGAACTACAGATTGGTGAGCCACATGTCAGTGATAGAAAAGTTGTTGGAGGGGATTGTTAGGGACAGGATCTACCAGCATTCGATAGGCAGGGAACATGGCTCAACAGGATATAAAGATTTCTTTCAAGGCTGCAGCAAGCTCCTCTCTTGCTTCCCTCAGTTACTTCCATTATGCCCTGGAGATTTATCTGACATGTGAAGGAACTGCATATGCTGGTTTAAAATGACGATTGACATAAAAAGCTGGAGTAACTCAGCGGGTCAGACAACAGTTCTGGAGAAAAGGCAATCTGACATATTTTTCAAGACATCCAATATCTCTTCAATTTTCACATACCCAAGAATGTTAGCTCACTCTTCCCTGATCTCACTCTCCCCATGCCCTTCTCTACTGTGAGGACTCAGTAGAGAACTAAGTACTCAGCGAGGACCTGACCCTCTTCCTCTAGTTCTACTCATAAATTCCCTTCTTTGTCCATAAGTGAGCCTACCCCTTTCTGCATCTACCCTCTTGCTTCCACCATATCTGTAAAATGCTTTAAGATTAACCTTAATTCTACCTTCTAAGGACATTCCATGGCCTTTTCAGCCTTCCTAATTCCTTGTTTAAGTTCTTTCCTGCTTCTCATATTGCTCAAGGCTCTGGTCCAGTTGCAGCTTCCTCAACCTAACATGTTAACAATCAAACCTGGGGGAGACTAGAGAAATCCATTAGTGAAAATAGATATTTTTGGTCTATGCTGAATGAGTCAATAACCACTGGAAATACAAATGCAAAGGCCATTACAAATCTGGGGAGCTCTCACTTTACAGGGACAGAACCTGGGAGAGATCATTCTCGTAAATGGCAATAGTGTGTGATAGAGAGGATTGCTGGGGAGAAATAGTGAGTTTCGCTCAGGACACCAGCACAAAATATGTTGATATGACAATTGTTATCACTATTTACATAAAAATTACTATTTCTTACAGATTACGTCTTCCACCAGAAAGTGTGATAGAGACATTCTGTCAACAAATGCACCACCACATTATAAAGGTTAATCTAAGTTACTAAAAATACATACCATGGATGCCACATTGTTGTCTCATGAGTGAGGGAATTTGTTCTAACCACCTGGATGGTTCCAGCTACAAGGATAGTGCCAGCAAAGATCAGCAAGGACTTGTATCCTATGGTTACATTGAATGTGATGGCTTCTCATCATTATAATTAGTCTGAATATAAATGCATCTCTATATTTTTGCAGGTTTGAGTGCTGAAGAACAACTGCGCCAGCTGAAGAATGAACGCACCTGTAAAGTGTGCATGGACAAAGATGTCTGCATCGTCTTTTTACCTTGCGGTCATCTGGTGGTGTGCAGAGAATGCGCTCCAAACCTCCGGAGATGTCCCATCTGTCGAGCTCTCATTAGAGGAAGTGTGAGGGCCTTCATGTCCTAATGATCACAATCGGAGGAGAGCCTACATTCAGAGACACAAGCGACTACAATTGGCAGAATGTGGAACAAAAAACAAACTGCTGGAGGAACTCAATGGGTTGAGCACCATCTACAGGAATTTTCACAATTATCCTGAGACAGACAATTAACACGAACAAAAGGACATAAAAGACAAAGAGTTGGCGCAGTTCCAGAAATAGGCACATAATTTTGTACGGTGCAAATGAATCCTGACCATTTAGAGGAAAATAAGTGAATGTATTTCTGAGGTATGATGAGGAATAGAAGCATGTTTGATTGAAACATTGAACATAGAACACAGACATTAGTAATCAGAAGGTACACAAAATGCTGGAGAAACTCAGCGGGTGCAGCAGCATCTATGGAGCGAAGGAGATCGGCAACGTTTCGGGCCGAAACCCTTCTTCTGACTGATGGGGGGTGGGGGGAGGCGGGGGGGAAGAAAGGACATTAGTAATTAGAATGTCTTTACAATTGGAATAAGTAAAGGATAATTGCTATTTGACCTGGTTAACCAAAGGTCTAGTGCTAAAGTCATAGGATTGTACATCATAGAAACAGCCCCTCTCAGCCCAACTCATCCATGTTGATCATGATGCTTGTCTAAGCTTGCTTTAGGACTATATCCCTCTGGGCCTTTCCTAGCGAAGTACCAATACAAATGTATTTTAAACATTATACTTGCATTTGTGCCCTCCACTTCCTGACTGCTCATTCCAGATAATCACTACCCTCTGTATGAAAAACTTGCCCTTCAGATCTCTTCAAAATGTCTCCTCTCTCTTAAAATCCAGACCATCTCAGAATCAGAATCAGATTTTATTCTCCAAATATGTTTTGCAACATACGAGGAATTTCACTGGCCAGGTCAGTCATACAATTAAAAGCAACAGGCTAAAAAACACATTTGTACATCCACCACAGTGACTCCTACACATTCCTCACTGTGGTTGAAGGCGAAATAAAGTTCGTCCTTCCTTTTGATCTTCCTCAGTCGGGAGCCTCGAGCCCTCCGTTGACGGGGCGGTCTTGATTCCCATAGCCAGCGGCATTCGGGCCCTCCATGTCGAGGTGTTCAGCTCCTGCGTCGGGGGGGGGGGGGTAGGGTTGTCAGCCCCCCCGCGCCGAGCGATCGAACATCGCGTCAGGACTGGTCGAACCTACTGCGGCGTTGGAGCTCCCGACTAGCCTCTCCCGAATCTGCGACCCCATGATGGTAAATCTGCAGGCCGCAGCGGGAGCGATCCCAGGCAAGGGATCCGCTCTGATGTTAAGTCCGCGCCCCGCGGTGGGGCTCACGACAGTCCGAGGAGGCCTACAGCTTCAGCGATGGTAGGCCGCAGAGCCTGGAGAATGTGATCCGAAAATTGATAACATCTCCGGGAAGGTAGGAACTTGAAAAAAAAGTTTCCCCCAATCACCCACCCTCCTCCCCCCACATAAAACAAACCAAAGTACATTAAAACAAACTTTTAACAAACGTTAAAAATAACAAAAAGACGAAAAAACGAACAGACTGCCGGCAGGGCTGCCATTTCCCCGGCGCCGCTGGTGGTCTTAACCCTCGTATCTCTTATATCTATGCCCCTTTTGATAAACCTCTATACTCTTCAATCTTCTATGTTCCAATGTGAATAAACCCAACCTATGCAATCTCTCCTAATAACTACAGCCCTCCATACCAGGCAACATTCTGATGATCTCTTCTGCACTCTCTCTATTGCTACCACATCCTTGTTGATGATTTGGCAACCGGAACTGTAAACAAATGCGGCCTCACCAACATCTTTCTTTTAGGAAGGCGATGAGGAGACATTTCTTTAGACAGAGGGTGGTGAATCTGTGGAATTCTTTGCCACAGAAGGCTGTGGAGGCCAAGTCGGTGGATAATTTTAAGGCAGAGATAGATAGATTCTTGATTAGTATAGGTGTCAGAGGTTATGGGGAGAAGGCAGGAGAATGGGGTTAGGAGAGATAGATCAGCCATGATTGAATGGCGGAGTAGACTTGATGGGCCAAATGGCCTAATTCGACTCCTATCACTTATGACTTTATAACAATTTGTACAACGGCAACATGACGTCCCATCTCTTATACTGAATGTCACGGCCTAAGAAGGCAAACATACCAAATGCCTTCTTCATTGCCTTATCATCTGTTTCTCCACTATAGTCTTGCAACCCAAGGTCACTCTGTACATCAGTGCGTCTAAGGTCCCTGCCAGTTACTGCCCCAACAGAATTTGACTTTCCAAATGATCAGGAAAGAGAGAACATATGACATGTGTGTGAGTCATAACCAAGGAGAAACGTTAAATATAGTATTGAAAAAAATGACCTAGGGTATAGATTCTCAGCTACAAAAATCAAAATGATTTTATGAATGTATAAATTACAAAATATAAAAGAGCTGCCAAAATGTAAATCTTGGCGGGGACCTGGAGTATTAGGTGTATATCGGAAATGGGAACGTAGTTGTAGTGGACCGGCTACAGATGAGATTCACCAGCATCTTATGGTTCAGTTATGAGGTGAGAGTGAAGAGGCAGGGTCTGTTTTCCCTGGAGAGACAAGATTGAGGGGAGATGAATGAGGTGTATAAAATTATGAGGAATATGGATAGAATAGACTGCAGGAATCTTTTGCTCATATCAGTTAGATAAAGCTAGATGACATGTATTTTATGTAAGTGGGAAGAGATTTGGAGGTGCTCTGAGGGGGACCTTTCTCATCCAAAGCATAGTGAGCACCTGGAATACACTGCCAGAGAGTTGTGCCAGCTGGTCGCTGACAGTGTTAAAGATGTGGGCAGAAGACCACAAGCCAAGTGCTGAAAGATGGGATTAATACAGCCAGGTGCCCACTGGTCATTGTGGATGTGGTGGGCCTAATGATCAGTTTCCATGCTGAATGAGTCAATAACTACTGGAAATACTTAACATACTCAACATCAGCAGAGCGAGAAACAGTGTGAAACTCGTGCAGCTTTTGGACTTTTATGCCATGAATATTTCACATTTTTGTAACGTAAAGTAAATGCTTTGCAAGGTACCTGAGTGGGCAAAGAGCAGGCTGACGTTTTGCTAAAAGTGGATGAGGAGGAGGCACTCAAAGGGTTGGATCTTCAGAGTGGGTGAACGGAATCCACGTTTTCTGAGGCTGGCCAGCTGGAAATAGGAAATAATGCTGTTGCACTCTTCTTAAACACAAAGCCAGCCTGGTAGCCCAAACATCAAGCCTCTTTCCTAAAAAATATTGAAATAAGCTTGGCAAGTACAGGCAAATCACCCCAATGGTGGTAGATAGCCTCATTAATTTGGGTTAAAATTGCCACATAAAATATGGTAAGTGCAATTTAGTTACAATTACAACAAACTAAAAACCTTGTGTTTTATGAGTTCTTGATGAAGTGATGGGGTGGGTAGAGGATGGAAATTGTTTGCTGTTAATTATGGACTTTCAAACATGCCTGATGTATTGGACCATATAGTAAAATTAAAGCTCATTTGATTAAAGAGACAATGACCACACCGATGTAAACTGGCTACGGTACAGAGAGGAGAGCGCAATGGGGAATATGCAGAAATGTACACTTTTTGATAGTGATAAATGGCCTTCATTGGACATACATTTAACAATCCAAAGCAAGCAAATTATATGTGTGGGAAATGTAGTAACATCGAGGAGGATAATGAAGTGGCCAGAGACAATGCAGAATAAACTTAATGCCAAATGCTTAACTGAAACAGGCACCGGATCACAGAGATCTGGGGTGTGTCACGCATTCTTGGTCCGTGGACGATGAGAGGTTTGTTGAAGGTTTTTTTGTTTCTAGCCCTTTTGTAACTGAGCAGAGAGCACCAAAGTCTGGAGGTTTTCAATTCCCCTTCCCCACTTAATTTGCCCTGTCCTCCCCACACACTGATCCCATACACCCACTCATATACATTCCCCTCAAACCATCTTCCACACACCCAAACGCACGTTTTCTACCGCACTGGCACCCCATACACCCACCTGTACACATATTCCTCACACACCTATCCTATACATCCACCTGCACACGTAGCCCCACAGCCACCCCATACACCCACCCATACTACATATGGTCCCCCACACAGCCGCCCCATACATGTCCTACACGCCTGTTCCCTGCACAGCCTATCCCCAAAACACTTGTCCTGTGTACCTATTTTTCCACAACATTCTTACACTTGTTCTGAACAACTGTACCCCCAACCCTGTTCCACACAGTGTGTACACATCCTATACTCCTGTTCCTCCCACACCCTGACTTCGTACACCCGCCCCATACATCTATTCTCACTAGCCATGTCCCGCCCCATACACCTGTTCCTCCCACACCCTGTGCCACAATTTTTCACACAGCCACGGTTCAGGAAACATATGCGCGTGTGGAAAGAACAAGTTGAGTTGAATAGAACTAAGGAAAGGATTCTCGTGAGTCCACTCATCAAGTGGTTTCGGCCTGAAGATCCTTACTAGAAAGGAAAATGAAGGAATGATTAACCAACAGTGATACTTAACAAGGAGGTGTTCAGAGAATTCCATCTTCTGCAGCTGGGCAGTGAAATGAATGATCAACGTACACTGCTCATGTGTCTACTCGTGTCTGAAAATGGGCACAGGTGTCCCAGGAGAAAGACAGGCCAAGGGAGCTGCTGTGAGTGGGTGTGAGAGGAAAGGTCCTTTATGCTTGGAGCTCTGGCTGTTTGTTATGATCAATTCAAACACAAAACTGATGTAAAACTGCTGCCACCTGTGCCCAGTGTATCTCATTGCTCATTCTGATGCATCAGCTAAACACAATGTAAATATGTCAATGTACAGACATACCAGTCCTAGCATTATCAAGTATCAATTCCAACTGAGCTCTTGTAATTTTGTCTGGATTATAAGGATGGGCAAACGATCAGTTGCCGGAAAATCGGTGTTTAACCTGTAGTATATAGGTTAGTTGATGGTTGTCATGGACACATGGACAATGAAAACATTTATTGGTTCCTTTTTTTTCCATATTTCATGCTGTTTCTTCAAAGAATTTCAATAAATTAGTGAAACATTATTTCACTTTCACAAAACATTAGCCTGATTACATCAAATTTTTCTAAATGATCATTTGTCTGAACTGTAACATTAATATTTCTAAAATCTCATAGTCCTATCAGGGACACATGACAATAAACTCTCTTGAAAACATTTCTAATATTTTCCCAGTGACAAATGTCAGGCTAATTGGACTGTATTTTTCTGCTTTTTTCCCCCCAATCAAATTGAATGTTTGGAAAGTTAAAAGCAATGCTCCTGGCCTGTTGAGCCCCACGGTGAAGTTCAGCACACTCTTGAGACTTGTCAGCTTATAGCTCCAATACCTTTCTCAGTAACATAAACATTTTACCATGATCACTCGGCAGGTGATTGACGTATAGGGCCGGAGAGGGGGCGGGGAATAAGGGATTAAGTTTTAAATAATGGATTGACCGTTTTAAATGAAGATGACGAGAATTTTTTTTGCTCAGAGGGTGGTCAGTCTTTGCAATTCTCCACGTGGAAGGCAGAGGAGGCAGGGCATTGGGCTCGTTCAAAACAGAGATGAATAGATATCTGGACTAGTGCAGAAAATGGATTAGTACAGGAAGCTTGGCACTGAGGTCAGCAGGCCTGACCTTGAAGCGTACACAAAGAACCAAAGATCATAGAGCTCTATGATCTTTGCAAAGATGACAGAGGTTCAACTCTTCAGCAAAAAAAAAATAGTGCTGGAATAACTCAGCCTGACTCGCTGAATTACTCCAGCACTTTGTGGTTTTTGGTCTTGAAGCAGATGAATTGTCTCGCTGCCGTTCCACCTCACATCCAGCTTTCTACCCACTTTCTCCCAAAGATCCTATAGGATCTTTGCTTTCTCCTACAATGATCCTGAAGGATCTCGACTCGAAAAGCCGCCTGTCCAAGTTCTCCAGAGATGCTGCCTCCTGACCCGCTGAGTTACTCCTCCACCACGATCTACGCAAGACTCGTCCTGCTCGTTAGAATTATGTTCTAACCAAAGTTCCTATAGCAACGTTGATTACACTGCGAGTCGGGTCGGGTCCGGTTACTGTAATGGACGAAAAATAGGCCCACGTTCCGCTCCGTTGCGTACTACACGTCAGCCCATTGCATTTCGCAGGAGTGGCCTATCTTGCTCCGCTATAGGATCTTTGGTTCTAACATCCTTATATTCCTGTACTTTGCCGATACAACATTTTGGCTTCTCTCTGTTGTTTGTTCCGCACTCTCTCCGGGTTTCTCTCGTCACCTTCAACCAAAGATCTTTGCCTTCAGCGACGCTCTGAATTTCCCGATGCGCACGCGCATCTCCTGCGCATTGTGATCCCCGGCTGACGGTATAAAACCTCATTGCGCCTGCGCCCTCTCACTCTCGTCGGAAGATAAGCATTCTGGGAAATCGTTGTTTGCTCCGGTTGTCCCTCGGCATTCTGGGAGTTGTAGTTCATGGGGCCATTCTCGCGCCGAGGACGGGGCCACGCAGGCGCAGTGCGGAACAGTAGCCTGGGACCCGAATGAGCAGCTGTGCTCGGGGTTTGGGTGTGCGCATGCGCGACACGCTGGGGGAAACGGGTGAGCGCTGACACACTGTGCCGGGGGCCGGATGTGAGCAGGCGCATTGTGCCAGGGGCCGGATGAGCGCAGGCGCATTGTGCCAGGGGCCGGATGAGCGCAGGCGTGGTATGGCGGGGGCCGGGTGCGCGCAGGCGCGGTCTGCCGGGGACCGGAGCCGGGCCGGGCCGGGTGGTGGATGGAAGAGGCGAAAGGCCCGAGCGGATCATTGATGGCGGGTCACGGCCCTGAGAACTGGTTGTCCCGTTGGGAGCGGCAGTGCCTGGACGAGGACGAGCGCCAGGGGCTCTTGCCGGAGAGCGGCGCCGAGACGGATCCTCAGAGGCAGCGGCTGTGGCTGTCGTTCCAGAATTCGGCCGGCGCCGTCGCCCAGCTGTACAAAGGTGAGGGGAGAAGAGGGGGGCGAGGGGAGAGAGGGGAGAAGAGGGGGGCGAGGGGAGAAGAGGGGGGCGAGGGGAGAAGAGGGGGGCGAGGGGAGAAGAGGGGGGCGAGGGGAGAAGAGGGGGGCGAGGGGAGAAGAGGGGGGCGAGGGGAGAAGAGGGGGGCGAGGGAGAGAAGAGGGGGTGGGGAGGGGGATGGGGAGGAAGTGGGGGGAGGGTGAGAATTAGGTTGTGGGAAGAAATGGGGAGGGGACAGAAGGGGGTGGGGGGAGGGGACAAGAGGAGGATGGGGGAGGGACACAGGAGGGTGGGGGGGGTAGGTAGGAGTAGGTGAGTGAGGATGGGTGAAAGTGCAGGGTTGGGAAGGAGAAGGAGTGGGAACAGTTCCAGGTGGTGGCTGGAGCCCATGGGTCTTCATCAATGCCATGGGACGGTTATTTGCTGTTTGTGCAGTGGTGTCCGTTTCAAACCTTGCGTTAGGGAACATCAGACGTTTAATTGAGGCCTCCAGTTCATACAGTTCTACTTCTTACAGATCGTGTTTACGAGCAGCAGCTGGGTATCCAGAGCCTGTGGAAACCATTTCAGGCTGCAGCTACTTCTGTCACCTGCCTCTATAAAGGTTAGTGTACCTATTCACTGTGGAACTGTTGTGGTGATATGAGACTGCAGATGCTGAAATTTTGAGCAAAACACATAGTGCTGGAGGAACTCAGTGGGACAGGCAGCACCAATGTAGAGATTGGACAAGCTGGGTGTCATGGCAGAGGCTGGTGATGAAAAGGTTGTAGATGTTGGCCATCTCGGGGAATGTTGCTGATTATCTAATGAAGCTCTATAGGTAGAACCTGAAAACAGGAAGGGAATGATGACTTTGGGACTGTATTAAAGCCCCCCCTCCCTCCCAAGTGGGAATTAGAGAAGTGTAGGGAGATTACAGATGCCTGTAAAAGTAATAAGTTGGTATTTGTGGGAGGTTAGACTATCCCTAATATGAACTGGGTTTCCCAGCATGTAAAAGACCTTGGATGGGATGGAATTTGTTAAATGTGTTCAAGAAAGCCTCCTTAATCAATATAATGGCCTGACTGGAGAGGGTGTAACAATGCATCCCCTCTTAGTAGATGAGGTAAGAGCGTAGGATCACTGTGGGGCCAGTGGCCATATTGGTTATAAAGTAGTTATTGAAAAGGATAGGGCTGGTCCTCAAGTTAAGGTCCTAAATTGGGGCAAGACCAAATTTAGAGAGTCTGTTTTAGGTAATGGGAACAACTGACAAGTGGTAAGCTTTCAAAGCTGAGATAGCAGGAGTACATTATCAGCATGTTCCCATTATGATAATGTGTAAGGTTGGCAAGTTTAAAGAGCTAAGGTCATAAGGCATAGTAGAAGAATTAGGCCATTCAGCCCATCAAGTCTACTCCGCCATTCAATCATGGCTGATCTATCTCTCCCTCCTAACCCCATTCTCCTGCCTTCTACCCATAACCTCTGACACCTGTGGTTGAGAGATGTTGAGGGTCTCATCTGAAAAATTGAGGCATACATCAGATTTAGGCAATCGTGATCAAGCAAATCCGTACACCAGTATAGCATGTTTGTGTAGATGCAAGAAGACTATCATGAGGGTAAAGAGAGAACATGAAATGAATCAGGCAGGCAAGGTAAAGGAAACTAAAGAGATTCTGCAGGTATATTAGGTGTTTAGGGAAATAATAGGTCCCATTAAATATCAACATGGCAGTCTTTGTGTAGAGCCCCACAAGACATGGGGGGGGGAGATATTAAATGAATATTTCCCATCTGTTTTTACTGTGAAGATTATGGAAGCTGAGGAATTGAGGGAAATTAATTATGATGTCTTACATCAGATGCAAATAACCAACGAGGAGCTATTGGCAGTTTTAAAGTGGATAAAATCCCCAGTGCCTGACCAAGTGCATACTCAACCTTGTGGGAAGCTCAGGAAGACATTAAGAAGGCCCTTGCAATGATATTTGCATCATACCATTATTTAAGAAGAGCAGCAAGGACAAGCCAGGGAACTACTGGCCAGTGAGCTGACGAAGGTGGTTGGAAAATTGTTGGAATGGATTCTCTGGGACAGGATGTACTCACATTTGGAGTGGCACTTACTGATCGGGTAGTCAGCATGGCTTTGTGCGTGGGAAATTGTGTCTCGTGTATCTGTTGGAGCTTTATCAAGAGGTCAAAAAGAAAATTCATGAGGGCAGAGCAGTCAGTGGATGTTGACTATAGAGGTCCTTCATGGTTGACTAATCTGGAAGGTTAGATCATATGGAATCCAAGTTAAGATAGCCAATTGGATTCAAAGTTGGTTTGGGGGTAGTTGTGGAGGGTTGTTTTTCTGAATGGAGGCCTGTGATCAGTGCAGTGCTGCAAGGGCCAGTGCTGAGTCCACTGTTATTTATCTACATAAACAATTTGGAAGGCAGTGTAGTTATCATTGTTAGTAAATTTGCAGATTACACCCAAGGTGGGGTAGGAGACATCTTTCTTTGTAGCATAGCAGACTGAGGGGTCACCTTATTGAGGTGTACAAGATCATGAGGGGCATGGATAAAGTGAATGCTCACAGCCTTTTTCCAAGGGTAGAAGATTCTAAAACTGGAGGGCCTATACTTAAGGTGAGGGGGAAGATATTTAAGAGGGACCTTAGAGGCAGCCTTTTCACTCAGGGTGGTCCATATCTGGAATTAGCTACCAAATGAAACTGTAGAAATGAGTAGAGTTACAAATTTCAACAGACATTTGGACAAATATGTGGATAAGTAGAATTTAGAAAGAAATGGACGCAATGTGGACTGGCCCAGAATGCCTTCTTGGTCATCACAGGTAGTTGGGCAGAAAGGCCTGTTTCGTGTCCTCGAATGTAACATACAGTTTCTCGTATTTTTAGCTTGCAGTAACAAAAGTACACGTGGTTATTAAAACTTTCTTTTAATCTTAGAGGAAAATCTTTATTTTATGAGTTTTGTGACCCTACGTTTGTGAGTCTGAAAGAGTCTGAAACATTCTAGCTCCCAACCCAGTTTTCTCCAATTTCACAGTGTTTTTTATAACATCATTTTCTATAATGCCAAGCTTCTTTAGAATGCAACTATTGCAGAACTACTTGTACATGGGTTGCATACCACAATTTATATCTTGGCTGATGTTGCAGAGACGGGCATCTGGGGGCCATCCCCAACGACCCCAGGTGCTGGCCCCTCGCCATGTCAGCACATCCTCCACGTGCAGTATAACACTGATGACAAGCAGAAGGCTGCACTGCTTAGAAATCTGAAATAAAAACTAAATGCCGAAAGCACTCAGCTCTGTGGAAAGAGAAATAGTTAGGCTTTCAAGTAAAAAAATAGTAAGTTAGTATAAACTTACATTGTAGTTAATAGATGATCATACAATGTATGTATAAAATACTGTAAACAGGATTTAAGACATGCCCAACAGGTTGGTATGTATTAATGAATAGGGGGAACAAACTGATGTATGGCTTACAGCAGAAATGGTCAGTTCTGGTAGAGATGGAGAAAGGGTTTCTTAAACTTACGGAATTCAGTATTGCAGCCTTGAATATACTCGGAAGGAAGATGAGATACAGTTACTTGTTTGGGTTGGGCATCATTATAATAATGCAGAAGGACTTGGATAGAAATTAGAGTAGAATGGTGCAGCAGGAAGCCCAGGGTCACTGCTGTGGGCAGTGCATAGTGCTCCACAATGTGGCCACCCAATCTGGATTGAGAGACTACACTGTGAACTCCAGATAAAGTTAAGTAAATTGCTGCTCCACCTGGAAGAGCTATTTGTATCCCAGGATAGTGGGCAAGCAAGAACAAAAGGTGCTGGCATTGCATTTCTTACAGTGAAATGGAAGGTGCCATAGGATGGAGAATGGTTGGTGGGATGAAAGAGTGAACCCAGAAACGTTGAAATTATGTGGATAGATGGGCTGAGATATGTTGGGTCAAAACCATATATTTAGTTTCTGATTGTTATCAAGATTCCAAGCGATAGAAATTGTGACGGATGATTTGTTCAATGCAGCACCTAGTGCAGAGGCAGGCGAGGACCTCGGGAAATCTGTCCAGGAGAAGAGGAGGATGAAAGTGGAAGCGCAGGAAATGGATGGTCAATGTGAAGGGTTCTGTCCACAATGACAGAGGGGAAGCCATGATCCACCACGTGAGAGTTCCCTATGTGAAGAGCCCCGGAATGGGATAGAGGCGGAGGAACTAGGAGAATAGAATGGAGTAGAGTGGGAGAAGGTAGAATAAAGTTTGTGAGCTTGAAATGGATGTCTGGTGCTAGCTTATCTCATGAGATAGAGATAGTGACATGGAGAGCCAAAAAGAGAAGGGAAGATATGGGTTGTATGAAAGTGAGAAATGGATGAAATTGGTAGCAAAAGTGTTGAAATTTTCAAGTTCATTGTGATGACCCTTTCCCCTTCAGATGGTCTTGAAACATACCGAGCAAGCTTGGATTTGGGTGTGCAAGGAGGCTATCAAAGGCGAAATAAGGAAATGCTGGCCTGGGCAAAAAAAAGGAGACATGTCATACACCGTGAGGACTTGCTCAGCTTCCTGTGCAGGAAGTCACCACCATCAAGAAGCAGCAGACTGGCTCCTCGACTAAACATCCCCTCAGGACTGGGAGTGCAGGAGGATGCAAGCAAGACTGCAGAGGGTGACCTTCAGGCATTTACTGACGCCATTGCCGTGAACGGTAAATGAAAGATTTTCTGCAAGTTCTCGAGTTGACCTTTACCTCAACATATTGCTCGCATGCTACTCTTTTTGAAGACTGAGGTTATGACCTGGTTATGGACAGCTTTGTACTTTGAAGGGTAAAGTCACGGTGGATAGTACGTCCCAATGCCTTCTTGGTATTTTATTTCGTTTAACCTCCTTCACAAATTCTTTCATGGTTTTACCGAAGCCACCTCCCAGTTTTGATGTTCAATTCTAGCCTCCTTTGTCAAATTATTGCCTCCCTCCACTGCTCTCCCCTAGCCCGCACACACCCTTGTTGCTTGAGCGTTCAGAACAGTTTTCAATCATAGTTCCTAGTCTCCATTGTTTTCCTCCCACCCTGGTTCTCCTTCTCTCCTCTAGTCTGAGCTCCCCAACTTCTGTACCTTGGTCCTCCTCACCCTACTTAAAAGTTCAAACATTCTATGTTTTAAAAATCATGATTAAATGTTTTGTCAACTCCAATTGTATCCCTCCTTCTAGCAATCCTTATTATCCCTATAATCATTGACATTCACTTCCCCTCCTAAAGTGCAAACATGTGGACAGCAATGGGCCACTTGACCCCTCAAACATGATCAACATTCAATAACATCATGCTTGATCTAGTCTTAAACCAGGTGTTTGCCTAGTTACGATAACCTTTCATCCTCATTCTGCTGTAAAATATTCAAACACTTTATGAAATGCCTTCTTGAACTCAAACTACAGTATATCCAACATTCCATCCTTATCTATTGCTCATTATGTCTTCAAAGAATGGCAATACATTGATCAAACGTGATTTTCTTTTCTCAAAACCACGTTAACTTTGTCTGATCACTGACATTTTTTTTAAGTATCATGCTGTAATTTAGATATATACAGCATGGAAACATTCTGTGGTCCAACTCGTCCAAGTTTCCTATTCAAGCTACTTACACTTGGCCCATATACCACACATAATTACTATCCATATAATTGTCCAAATGTCTTTTTAATGTCACAATTGTACCCACCTCTGCCACTTCTCGCATGTTCCATGTAAGCACTCGCTCTATGCCCCTCATCCTTTTAAAAATTTGCCCTTTGTTTAGAAAAAAATGTTCTTCTTGCCTTAAACTCATGTCCTTTGGTTTAGGCGGTCCTTTTCTGGGGAAAGGACTGGCTATTTACCTTGTCAATTCCCCTCATCCTTTTATAAACCTCTGCAAGGTCACCATTCGGTTTCCCACATACTGGAGAGAGAAAACATCTAGCCCCTCCTTTTTATCTAAACCCACCAGACCTGGTGACATACTTGCAATTTTTTCTTTTTTGCACTATTTCCAGTTCTTCCTATAGCAGGGCAACCAGAACTCCACACGGTAAATTCCTAATGTGGTCCTACAGTTATCTCGTACAGCTAGAGTTGTACTGCACGGAGATGGGCCTTTCGGCCCAATTTGCCTATGCCAGCCATGGTGCCCCATCTACACTAGTTCCCTGTTTGGCCCATATCCCTCTAAACCTTTGCTATCCATGTACCTGTCCAAATTTAAATATTGTTATTGGAGCGACTGTAACTACCTCCTCTGGCAATTTTATCTCCTTACCTTAAACCTATGTCCTCTGGTTCTTGATTACCCTACTCTGGGTAAAATACACTGTGCATTACCCTATCTGTTCCCCTCATGATTTTATACCTCTATAAGATCACACCTCAATTTCCTGAGCTCAAAGGAATAAAGTCCTAGCCTACACAACCTCTAGCATAACCGCTAGAATAACGTCCTAGCCTAAATACAGCTCAGGCCCTCCTGGCAAGATCCTTGTAAATCTTCTCTGCATTTTTCCTGTGTAATTACATGGCAGGGTGACCAACCTGAACACAAAATTCCCAGAGTGGCCACAGCTATGTCTTGTACAGCTGGAACATAATGTTCCAACTTTTATACTCAAAACTGCCTTCACTATCCTATCTATTTTTAGTGGATTATATACGTACTCTGCTCTACAACACTCCCCAGGGCTGTGCCATTCACTTGAATGACTTGCTCTGGTTTGACTTCCCAAAATGCAACACCTAGTACTTATCTGAATTAGACTCCATTTACCATTCCTCGGCGCACTTGCACAGTTGATCATGATCTCGCTGTAATTCTTGGCAATCATCCCCACTCTACAATACCTCCTATTTCAGTGTCATTTTTAAACTTACTATTCATGACTTGTACATTCTCATTCTAATCATTGATATAGATGGCTTGCAGCAATGTGCTTAGCACCAATTCCTGACACACCACCAGTTACAAGCCTCCAGTCTCAAGTAACAACCTTCTACACTCACCCTCTACTTCCAACTATGAAGCCAATCTATATCCAGTTAGTGAGTTCTCGCTGGATATCATGCAATCTAACCTTCCAAAGCAGCCTATAATGCGGGACCTTATGAAAAGCCTTACTGAGGTTAAGCTGCCCTCGTCAAACTTCTTTGTTACTTATTCAATAAACTCAGATCAAGCTTGTGAAACACAATCTCCCACACACTAAACCATGCCCACTATCCCAAATCAACCAGTGTTTCCAAATACATGTGTATTATCCATTAGAATCCTCTCCAGTAATTTGCCTGCTGCAAATGTTGGGCTCACTGGTCTGTAATTCCGTTTTTTCTTTGCAGCCATTAAATTGAGGCAACATTAGGCATCGTCCAGTCTTCTGGCACTGCGGCTAACAGTAATTCACGTATCTCCGCCAGGGCTCCTTGTAATTTCAGGGCAATTTCTTGTCCTGCCACAGTGTCCTTACTTGGAAATACCTGATAAGGCACCAGAGATTTATCTACCTTCATATGCCTAAGGACATCTAGCACCTCTTCGACTGCAATGTGGACTATCCTGAAGACATCGCCGTTAACTTTCCTAAGTTTCCTAGTCTTCATGTCTTTCTCCATGGTTAAAATAGAGAAGTATTCATTGAGGACCTTGGCCATCTCCTGTGGCTCAGCACACAGATGACCACTTTGGTTTCTATGGGGTCCTCTTCTCTCTCTAGTTACCCTTTTACCCTTATAAAGACTTATACTGTGTACTTTGGTTTCCCCTTAATCTTATCTGCCAGGTGCATCCCATGCTCCCATTTTGCCATTCTGTTTTCCTTAAAGATGTTCCTTAATCCCCTATACTCCAGAGATCCACTTGATCCCAGCTGTGGATACCTGCTCAATGCCTCCATTTTGTTTCCTGGTCAAAACCTCAGTTACTCGTCATTCAGAGTTCCTTACTCATGGATGCCTTCACTCTAACAGGAATGTTCAACTCTCACTTTTAAAATCCTCCCACTTTCCAGGCATCTCTTTGTCCACCAACCTACTCCATGGAACCTTTGCAGATTTCTGTCCAATACTATCAAAGTTGACCTAGCCCCTATTTAAAACTTTTAACTTGTAGACCATCACAGGCCTTTTCCATAACTATTGTAAAAATTAATACAACTGTGATCACTTGTCTCAAAATACTGGCCTACTGACACCTTGGCCACCTCTCCTGGCCTATTTCCTAAGAGTAGGTCAAGCTTTGCCCTCTACCTTGTAGGCCCCACTATAGCCTGAGAAAACATTCTTTAACACAATTGACAAGTTCATACACATCTAAGCCCTTGGCACATTGGCAATCCCAGCGTACTATGACAAGCCCATTAGTCTTGTAACTGTCTAAAATATCCTCTCATATTCGTTCTTCTAATTCCTCTTGACTATTTAGGGTCCTATAATACATTCCCAACGAGATGACCATCCTCTTTTTATTTCTAAGCTTCACCTGTTTAGCCTCACTGGGCAATCCTTCAGTAATGCCATCTTGGGCTACTACTGTGGTGTTCTCCTTGATCATAAAGCAACTCTCCCTCCAAACTACCCTCCCCCCCCCCCCCCCAATCCACATCTCAATCACTGCATGTAGCACCTGTACCCAGGAACATTAAGCTTCCAATCCTGATCCTCACTCAGACAGATTTCTATAACGGCTGTAATAGTCCCACATAAATATCCATACCCTGAGTTTAGTACATCTGTCAGGCTTTTTGCATTAAAATAAATGAAATTGAATCCTACAAATGTTCCTTGTCCCCTGCCCGTCCTATCTATCAAACCTGCCGTAATTGTCCAATTCCAGCCTGCCACCCGCCTCGCTACTTCTTTGGGTCCCATTCCTACGCCAAGCGAGTTTGAACCCCCAGTCCCACAATATTTGCCTCCATCCAGTTCAGGTGCGATTGGATTTTGAGAGCCCTATTCTCTCCCACGTTATGCTTTTGCACTAAATATATATTGTTAGAATCTTCTTTACCTTGTCTGCCAAACCTACCTCGTGTCCCCTTTTTGTCCTGCTGATTGTTCTCAAGTATACTCGCACATTCTCTATACTTAAGAGATTCACTTGTTCCACTTGCATATACCTGATCTGCCTCCTTTTAAATAACCAGTGCCACAGCATCCCTCATCAGCCAGCATTCCCTACTCCTGCCAACCTTGTCCCTCACTCTAACATGAACATTTTGGCCCAGAACTCTCGTTATCTTATGTTTAAAAATAATTTTAAAAAAAAGATAAATCTTGCATATCAAACATTTCCTTACCTGCAAATAAGGTAATCAACGTTTGAAAGTTCCTGATTTAATACCATCAACATTTGTCTTCTCCAAATTCAGGACTTTAACTTTTGTTAGTTTTATAATAGTAATCCTTTTCCATCCTTTATTTTAAAAAATAATAGAATTATGGTCACTGGTCCTACAGTGCTTCCCTGCTTTGCTTTATCTCCCAAGAGAAGGTTGAGCTTTGCCATTCTCTCAGGCCATCTACATATTGATTGAGAACATTTTCCAGAAAAGCATGGGAGATTGGACCTATTATTTCTACCACTTTTACGATGATAATCCCTTACTCAATTATAGCGGACAATCGGCAATAACGGGCACCATTCTCCTCTCTCTTCCCATCCCCACCCCAATATGGTCTGTTATAACAAGGGGTTACTATACAGATAACAAACAACAACTGACCCAGCACTGATTCCTGTGGCACACCACAGGCCTCAGATCAGAAAAACAGCCCTCCACTACACTAACTCCTTCCCCCAAATCCATTTTGAATTGGGGTGGCACAGCGGTAGAGTTGCTGCCTTATAGTGCCAAAGACCAGGGTTTGAACCTCACATGTTGCTGTCTGCACAAAATGTGTGCATTCTCTCTGTAACCACGTGGGTTTTCTCTGGGTGCTCCAGTTTCCTCCTACACTCCAAAGGCACGTAGGTTAATCGACTTCGGTAAGATTGTAAATTGTCCCTAGTGTGTAGCAATATGCTAGTGATCGCAGGTCAGTGTGGATTCGGTGGGCTGAAGGGCCTGTTTCCACACTGCATCTCTAAAAAAAAAGTAATCAATTATCTAATTCACCTCTGATTCCATGTTATCCAACCTTCCAATCTAACCTGCCATGTGGGACCTTGTCAGAGGCCAATTAGACATCATCCACTGCTCTGCCTATTGATAATCTCTTCAAAAAACACTCAAATTTGTGAGACGTGATTTCCCGAGACCAAACCCATGCTATCTAATCACCTGCTGCCTGTATAAATGCTAGTAATTCCTGTCCCACAGAATTCCTTCCAATAACATTGAATACTGGGTCACCCACCGGCTTGCAGCTGCATATTGTCTCTAACAATGGCTAAATGTATGTCTCCGGTCTGTAGTTGTAAACAGTTTCTATGGGGTGCAACTCTAAGCGATATATATTAGGCAGCCTATTAGGTGCATCAAAATGGCCGCTGCTGCTTTTGTCCATATACAGTATCGCAGTGTATCCCCCAGCTTCAATCTGCCTCATGCTGCTGGGGAATTTAGTCCCCTTCATTATCCCTCAGCTTGCTCTATCAGAGTGATGGTTATTCTGAGGTCTCTCAGCTGTGTCCCCCAGAAGGCTACAATAATTGATGTGCAGAGGGAGAGACCATTGCTCACATTAAAAGTTTCTGTTTGCACTTGCTGTCCTGTAGGCCTCAGTGGAGCCATGGCGAACGTCAGTGTGCGCTCAGGAGCACCTGGGTCCCCGTCGCATACGGGCAGCAATTCTGCCTCAGCGCGCCGACGCAGCAGCCTGCAGGATGTGGACCTAAATAGCTTTATTGCAGAAGAGATGGCCCGGCATCTGGAGAGCTCAAGAAAGAGAGCTCCGGCCCAGTGTAATGATGTTATCACTGAGCCTCCCAGTCACAAACGAAGCCGCATGCTTTGAAGAGACACAGAGAAAGCTCCCAAATGACTGGAGGTAATCCTGCAGCAGGCGCCCGGCAGACGTAGGAACCAAAAAAAACAAGTAAACCTTTGGCCAAACTTTGGAGCAAATGTTTATAATATAAAAGTGTATTGTGATTATTTCAATATTGCCACACACTTGTACTTGAAAATGCGAATTCAGAGTGCATTTTGAAGGGCATTGTGAAGATTCCTATCTGCACCTTGCCTAAATAGTGCATTATACATCATTCTTGGTAATTTTCCTTTGGCACTTTATTTAATGGAAGTTTGGAGACTGATTTGTGATGGACTGGCTCATAGGTACCCAATCCTTCATCTTCAATCTGGTGCCTGTGCCTAGGACCACGACCAGCCCTCCCTTCCTGATGTTAGTGTTCTGCTTTATTTTGTAAACCAGGAATTCAGACCTTGGACATGAAGGTGAACATATTTTCAGGTATGTTTTTATGGATGGCATAGGAACGGCAGGTTGACATGTCACTTCTTCCCTGAGGTTCTAAAAAAAAAATGGGGCTAAGTTTGTGTAAAGACCAGCAGTTAAGGGTGCTGAGGGTGGTTGCTCTCTGGCTTATCTGCAAAGATCCCGGTATTATGTGCCTGCTTTCTTCCTTAATGTCTTCATTTAAAAGCACATTTACCTTGAACTTGCATCTCAACGGTTCAAAGTATTAAGAGTGTGGTACATGTTTTAATGCAATGTGACTCTGGAGAAAGCCGTGCTTGAATGTTCAACAATCGAAAGGTCAAGGAATTGAGAAATGGTTTAAAAGTATGAATTATATCTGTTTGAATTGTGAAAAACTTTAAATTGCAATGCTCTGGCTAATCACAGTTGTGAATCCATTAAATACTGACGCAACAAATCTTTCAACTTGTCCAGTTTCTCATTCCTTCGTGAAGAAGAGTCCTGAAAGGATATGATTCAAAGACTTCATCCCCGTCTCGGATAACTGGTTCTTCTTTCAATCTGATTGTATGAGGGTGGTGTCGTACCTTGACTTTGGCAAGAGCCTGACATCGACCTGTTGAATCACATTTGATGTTCACACAAACATATTTGCCTCCTTGTATCTTGCTAATGAATATAGGCCAATATTTTACTTAAAGATGCCAGGTGGATGTATTTACACCAGCAGTGCTCTCCATAATGTTTGGGAGACCCATCATTTATTTATTTGCCTTTGTACGCCACAATTTGAGATTTGTAATAGAAAAAAAATGTGGTTAAAGTGCACATTGTCAGATTTTATTAATGGGTATTTTTATACATTTTGGTTTCACCATGTAGAAATTACAGCAGTATTTATACATAGTCCCCCCCATTTCAGGGCACCATAATGTTTGAGACACATGGTTTCACAGGTGTTTGTAATTGCTCAGGTGTGTTTAATTTCCTCCTTAATGCAGATGTTAGAGAGCTCTGTCTTTCCTCCAGTCTTTCCATCATCTTTGGAAATTTCTATTGCTGTTTATCAGCATGAGGATCAAAGTTGTGCCAATGAAAGTCAAATAAGCCATTATGAGACTGAGAAATAAGAATACAACTGTTAGAGACATCAGTCAAACGTTAGGCTTACCAAAATCAACTGCTTGGAACATCTTTCAGAAGAAAGACAGCACTGGTGAGCTTACTAATCGCAAAGGGACTAGCAGGCCAAGGAAGACCTCTACAGCCGATGACAGAAGAATTATCTCTATAACAAAAATCCCCAAACACCTATCCGACAGATCAGAAACACTCTTCAGGAGTCAGGTGTGGATTTGTCAATGACCACTGTCCGCTGAAGACTTCAACAGAAATACAGAGGCTACGCTGCAAGATGCAAACTACTGGTTAGCTGCAAAAATAGGATGGACAGGTTACAGTTTGCCAAGAAGTACTTAAAAGAGCAACCGCAGTTCTGGGAAAAGGTCTTGTGGACAGATGAGATGAAGATTAACTTATATCAGAGTGGTGGTAAGAATATGGAGGAGAGAAGGAACTGCCCAAGATCCAAAGCATACTACCACATCTGTGAAACACGGTGGTGGGGATGTTATGGCCTGGGCATGTATGGCTGCTGAAGGTACTGGCTCACTTATCTTCATTGATGATACAACTACTGAAGGTAGTAGCATAATGAATTCTGCAGTGTATAGACACATCCTATCTGCTCAAGTTCAAACAAATGCCTCAAAACTCATTGGCTGGTGGTTCATTCTACAGCACGACAATTATCCCAAACATACTACTAAAGCAACAAAGGAGTTTATTTCAAAGATAAAAAATGGTTGATTCTTGAGTGGCCAAGTCAATCGCCTGATCTGAACCCAATTGAGCATGCCTTTTATATGCTGAAGAGAAAACTGAATGGGTCTTGCCCCCAAAACAAGCATAAGCTAAAGATGGTTGCAATACAGGCCTGCTGGATGTCCATGAATCGCAGTCTTCAAGCAGTCATTGCATGCAAAGGGTATGCAACAAAATACTAAACATGACTACTTTCATTTACATGACATTGCTGTGTCCAAAACATTATGGTACCCTGAAATGGGAGGGAGGGGGGGGATCTTTGTATAAACACTGCTTGTAATTTCTACATGGTGAAACCAAAATGTATAAAAATGGCTTTTATTAAAGTCTCACAATGTGCTCTTTAACCACATGTGATTTTTTTTTTTTTCTATTGCAAATCCCAAATTGTGGAGTACAGATGCAAACAAATAAATGTTGGGTCTTTGACCCAAACATTGTGGAGGGCATTTTAACAGTTTTATTCTCAAACAATATACAGGATCACAGGACATTAAGATTTTTGAGTATAATAGATTATTAGAAATTTACAACCATTGTGGTTAAAATATATTTTCCATGGGTCATCGAGAATAATCTCTGAAAGATTTAATTTAGAGCGTCAGCGTGGAAACGGGTCCTTCGCCCCACTAATTCTATCCTGCACACTGGGGATAATTTACAGAAGCCAATTAACTAACAAACCTACGTGTCTTTGGCATGCGTGATGAAACCGTAGCACCTGGAAAGAACCCTCACGGGAAAATGTGCAAGCTCCATATAGGCAGCACCCAGTGTCTGATGCTTTCTATGATGCATCTTTAGTCATATGCAAGTGCTTCCCTCATTGCAATCATGCACTTCCTATCTGTTGGAGGACTTTGATACATTTCCTGATTGTGAAAGTGATATGTTGCTTATCATTTGATGGACTTGAAATTTATAGGTGAACATTGTCAGTCTTGCATTTTGATGGAATGGGTACTTAGCCTCCGGTTTACATAAACAGGTTCTGCTGGATGATGAGAGCCAGCTCCCTGGATCATTGGTACGCCTCCAATCAGTAGGTAATTCAGCACAGTTCTCACTGAGGCCGTTTTCTTGTTTGAACGCTGATTCCACACTGCTAGCAAGATATAGCGAGCGGAGTTCTATCTCCAGGAAAAGATCCAGCCTATTCAATTTATCTGTATAACTGAAGCCTTCCAATCCTGGTAACATCCTTGTGAATCTTTTCCAGACCATTTCCTGTTTAATTGCATGCTCCCTAGAGCTGGGCAAACAGAAATGTACAATGTATTCCAAGTGCCTCTTCCTTTCATAGTTTCCTTCATCTAGTTTAGTTTATTATCACGTGTACCATGATACAGTGAAAAGCTTTTGTTGTGTGCTACCAGTCAACAGAAAGACAATAAATGATTACAATTGAGCCATTCACAGAGTAGATACATGATAAAGCCAGTAAAGTCTGATCAAAGATAGTCCAAGGGTCTCCAACGAGGTAGATAGAAGTTCACGACTGTTCTCTACTTGTGGTAGGATGGCTCAGTTGCCTCATAACAGCTGGGAAGAAATTGTCTCTGAATCTGGAGGTGTGCGTTTTCATACCTTTTCCCCGATGGGATAGGGACGAGGGAATGCCCAGGGTGCGACTCGTTCTTGATTATGCTGTTGATCTTGCGGAAGCAGCATATGGTGTAAATGGAGTCAATGAAAGGGACAAGAGCCACAGCAGAGCTCCACTGATGTCCTTCCTTGCTATTGCACTGATTCCCTCTTTTACTCCTTCCCATTTTTGCCTATACTTGCCGAAGATCAAGTACCACAGCATGTCCAGTTCCCACCCCTAATTAACGTGCATTTATTTGTATTTACGTGACAGTCTGCATCTGTTTGTGCAGTTAGTTGATAATCATACAGCATGGAATTAGGCCTTTCAGCACAATGCATCCATGCTAACCAAGAAGTCCTATTTATCTAGGTTTAGCTCATATACTACTAAACCTTTCTTGTTTATTTATCTGTTTAAACCTTTTGTAAGTGTTACTATTGTCATCCAATGTATTGTGAATACATTTCACGTTGGGACACAATGTCTTCCTGATCGCCCCTTTCACACTTAGTCACCCTGGAATGATTTTACACTGTGGTCCTGCTCCCCCCTCCCTCTCCTTATCTTATCCTCCACCCTTGCCTTTGAGTTTCATGTCTCTGCACTGGTCCCTCTTGAGAGTGTTAACCTGCATTGAAAAGGAAGGCATTAATCAGCGGTCATCGACATTACTGTTACGGGGAAATCTACCTGATCAGCTTGAATCTTTCAAAGAGGTGGTAAATTTGATGAGGTCTGTGTGGTTGATATGGGACTTCGTTAAGGCCTTTGACAATGCTCCACGTGGGAAAGTGGTCCAAAAGGTTGGATCCAATGCGATCTGTGGGAAGTTAGTAAATATAATCCAAAGGTGTCTTCATAATAGAAGACGGTGATGATAGACAGTTGTTTGTGTGACTGGAAGCCTGTGCAGAGTACTGTACCACAGGGATTGGTACTGTCACCATAACAATATATTCTAGATTGAAGATTTGGATGTGAATGAAGGCGGTATGATTATGTCTGATGATGATGACAATCATTGTGTTGATAGTAAAGTACAAAATGATATTGATTAGTTGATAAGATGGTCACGTTTATTGTCATATGAACAAGTACAAAGACCTATGGGTACAAATAAATACTTGCTTACAGCATCACAGGCACTTAGACAATAGTCAAAAACAAATTATACATTCTACAAGACAGTGAACAGACACACTGTACAAACAAATGGCCAGGGCAATGGCAGGCTGAGTTTAATCGATAAGTAGGTGATGCACTTTGGCGGGTTCAATAAGGGTAAAATGAATAGCAGGGCCCAAGGGAGGCCTTGCTGTATATAAGCGAGTCTGGATCAGAGACTGAAGAAGGATCCCAACCCGAAACATCACCTCTCCAGATGCGGCATTACCTGCCGAGTTCCTGCCACATTATGTTTTGCCATACAAATCCTGCAGGTGGCAGCACATGTACAGTGCCCGCCATAATGTTTGGGACAAAGACCCATCATTTATTTATTTGCCTCTGTGCATCACAATTTGAGATTTCATAGAAAAAATGACATGTGGTTAAAGTGCACATTGTCATATTTTACAAAAGGCCCCTTTTATACATCTTGGTTTCACCATGTAGAAATTACAGCTGTGTTTATACATAGCCCCCCCCCCCCCCCCCCAACCCCTCATTTCACAGGCATTTGTAATGCTCAGGTGTGTTTAATTGCCTCCTTAATGCAGGTATAAGAGAGCTCAGCACCAATTCTTTCCTCCAGTCTTTCCATCACCTTTGGAAACTGAAGACCAAAGTTGTGCCAAGGAAAGTCAAAGAAGCCATTTTGAGACTGAGAAACAAGAATAAAACTGTTAGAGACATCAGCCAAACCTTAGGCTTACCAAAATTAACTGTTTGGAACATCATTAAGAAGAAAGAGCACTGGTGAGCTTACAAATCGTAAAGGGACTGGCAGGCCAAGGAAGACCTCCACAGCCGATGACTGAAGAATTCTCTCTATAATAAAGAAAAATCCCCAAATACCTCTCTGACAGATCAGAAACATTCTTCACTCTTCAGGTGTAGATTTGTCAATGACCACTGCCGCAAAAGACTTCATTAACAGAAATACAGAGGCTGCAGTGCAAGATGCAAACCACTGATTAGCTGCAAAAATAGGTTGGCCAGGTTACAGTTTGCCAAGAAGTACTTGAAAGAGCAACCACAGTTCTGGAAAAAGGTCTTGTGGACAGATGAGACTAAGATTAACATATCAGAGTGTGATGGTAAGAGCAAAGTGGGGAGGAGAGAAGGAACTGCCCAAGATACAAAGCATACCATCTTAACTGTGAAACACGGTGGTGGGGGTGTAACGGCCTGGACCTGTATGGCTGCTGAAAGTACTGACTCAATTATCTTCATTGATGATACAACTACTGATGATAGTAGCATAATGTTCTGAAATGTATAGACACAAGTGTACAGACAAATGCCTGAAAACTCATTGGCTGGCGGTTCATCCCACAGCAAGACAATGATCCCAAACATATTGCTAAAGCAACAAAGGAGTTTTTCAAAGCTAAAAATTGGTAATTCTTGAGTGGCCAAGTCAATCACCTGATCTGAACCCAATTGAGCATGCCTTTTATAAGCTGAGGAGAAAAGAGGACAAGCCCCCAAAACAAGCATAAGCTAAAGATGGCCTGGCAGAGCATCACCAGAGAAGACCCCCAGAAAATGGTGATGTCCATCAATCGCAGACTTCAAGCAGCCATTGCATGCACAGCATACACAATTCTAAAAATGACTACTTTCATTTACATGACATTGTGGTGTCCCAAACATTAAGGTGCCCTGAAATGGGGGTGGGGGGACACTATGTATAAACACCGCTGCAATTTCTACAGTTAAACCGAAATGTATGACAATGGCCTTTATTAAAATCTGATAATGTGCACTTTAACCACGTGATTTTTTTTTCTATTACAAATCTGAAATTGTGGCAAATAAATAAATGATGGGTCTTTGACCCAGACATTATGGAGGGCACTGTACGTGAAGTGGTGAGAAAGCGATTGGGATTCTCACCTACATCTGCTTCAACATCTCTGGGCAATGGGCGGAGACATTGCCCGTCTCCCCAGCTCAGTGAAGGACAGCTCATCTCATCTCAAAACTCAGCATCAACAGGAAGTCGACGGGAGACCAGCGGACAGCAAGTGTCAATCTGTCCCTCCCCCTCCTCCCTCTACACCCCTCCTACGTTGTACCTCTTATCTCCTACTACCCTCTCTATACAAAGTGCAGCTGCTGTGAGCCAACAGCAAGGTTAGGCAGGAGTAAAGTTCCAATCTGAACCTCGGGTGAGAATCTGCACCTGCAACATTCCTGTTTCTGAATATGCTCAATAATCTGTATCAGAGCAGTGACCACCTGTTACAGGTGATGTCATTAACAGAGCATGTCCTATTGTGAGAAAGATGGAACCATCTCCCACTCATTCATGGAAGCCTTTTGATTTCAATTTTACTTGCGGGAACAATGTCCCCAAACATTGGCGCAGCGGATAAACTGGGCGAGACATGGCCTGCATCAACTGCCATAGAGGTGTGTCAGGGAAACAGGTAGTCACGTGGAAAGCATTGGCACGGATTGGGCAACAGGAAGGGCTGCTCCAGAATAGTCCCAGGTGGAGGCTCCAGGGGAGACGGGCTGTGCTGTTTACTCGGAAATAAAGGTTAAGACAGAGGAGACCAGTCGGCACACACCAACCCCTTTGAGTGGCAGAGGAGAGGTTGGAGGTCAGGGAGGGGGATGTGGAGTGGATCAGGGAGGAGGGCTCTGGAGTCCCTGGAGAAAGGGATCAGAAGGTGGCCAGATAGTCGGGATCCAGGAGGAAGATTTGGGAGGTCAAGGGGGAGGGTCGGGAGTTGTGAGGAATGTAGAAACACAGAAAATAGGTGCAGGAGTAGGCCATTCGGACCTTTGAGCCAGCACTGCCATTCAATATGATCATGGTTGATCATCCAAAATTGGTACCCCGTTCTGGCTTTTTCACCATATCCCTTGATTCTGTTAGCACTAAGAGCTAAATCTAACTCTCCTGAAAACATCCAGTGAATTGGCCTCCACTGACTTCTGTGGCAGAGAATTCCACAGATTCACAACTCTCTGGATGAAAACGTCTTTCTTCATCTCAGTCGTAAATGGCCTACCCCTTATTCTTAAACTGTGACCCCTGGTTTTGGACTCCCCCAACATCGTGAACATTTTTCCTGTATCTACCCAATCCTCTAAGAATTTTATATGTTTCAAAAAGATCCCATCTCATCCTTCTAAATTCCAGCGAATACAATCCCAGTCGACCAATTATTTCGTCAAATGTCAGTACCGCCATCCCAGGAATTAACCTGGTGAATTTACGCTGCACTCCCTCAATATCAATGATGTCCTTCTCAAATTAGGAGACCAAAATTGCACACAATACTCCATGTGAGGTCTCACCAGGGCACTGTACAACTGTAGTACGACCTCCTTGCTCCTAAACTCAAATCCTCTTGCAATGAACGACAACATGTCATTAGCTTTCTTCACTGCCTACTCTACCTGCATGCTTACTTTCAGTGACTGATATACAAGCACACCCAGGTCTCGTTGTACCTCCCCTTCTCCTAATCTGACACCACTCAGATAATAATTTGCCTTCCTGTTCTTGCCACCAAAGTGGATAACATCACATGTATTCACATTATACTGCATTTGTCATGCTTCTGCCCACACACCCAACCTATCCAAGTCACACTGCAGCTTCATAGCATCCTCATCGCAGCTCACACTGCCACCCAGCTTTATGTCATCTGCAAACTTAGAGATGTCACATTTAATTCCCTCATCTAAATCATTAATATATATTGTAAACATCTGGGGTCCCAGCACTGAGCCTTGCGGTACCCCACTAGTCACTGCCTGCCATTCTGAAAAGGACCAATTAACTCCTCTCTTTGCCTCCTGTCTGCCAACCAGTTCTCTATCCATGTCAATACTCTACTCCCAATACCATATGCTCTAGTTTTGCGCACTAATCTCTTGTGTGAGACCTTGTCAAAGGTTTTTTGAAAGTCCAGTTCCACCACATCTGCTGGCTCTCCCTTATCTATTCTAGTTGTTACATCCTCAAAAAATTCCAAAAGATTAGTCAAGCATGATTTCCCCTTCATAAATACATGCTGACTTTGACCTATCATATCACTGCTTTCCAAATGCACTGATATAACATCTTTAACAATTGACTCCAGCATCTTCTCCATCACCGATGTAAGGCTAACTGGTCTATAATTCTTCTTTAGTGAAGACAGAACCAAAGTACTTAACTATTCTGCCATTTCCTTGTTTCCCATTATAAATTCACCTATCTCTGAATGTAAAGGACCTACATTCATCTTCACTTTTACATGCCTAAAGAAACATTTCCTTTTTACATACCTAAAGAAACGTTTACAGTCAGTTTTTATATTCCCCTTGGGGCGGAGGGGGTAGGGTGGTCAGGAGGGGGGGTAGGGAGGGTCCTAGCCGGAGGTTAAGGATTGATTGGTGGGAGGCCAGAAGAACAGCAGGCCGAGTGGTCAGGCAGGGGTCGAGAAGAGTCAGGAGAGGACTCAAGGGTCTAGTTCCAAGCTGCATGGCTCCTTCATGCGCAGGCTGCATACTCATTGGATGACGGATCTTCATGGTCACAGGTGGAAGGAGAGATCGTCCGAGGGTGACCTGCAGGAGAGAAGCAAGAAGCTTCACTGAAGATGAACCAGTGGACAGCAACATCACAGCCCTGCCAAGAGAAGGAGGGTGGGAGAGGGTTCAAGAGAAAGGGAAGAGGGAGGGGGGAGGGCTAGGAGGGGAATGGGGTGGGAAAGAGAGAGGGAGGGCAAGAGGGAGTGAGAGAGAAGAAGAAGCGGTAAGCGTGTGGATAGCGGGGTTGGAAGGGAAAGAGAGATGAAATGGGGGGTGAGTAGGTGGGAAGGGGAGAGATAAAGAGAGACAGGGGAGGGAATTTACCATAATGCGGGTATGCAAGCCCCCGGAAGTCGGCACCAGTAGATAGCGTCAACACCTAACATCAGTGCTTGCTTACACCACCGGCCACACAGACCAAACCCTGCACTACACACCCAGCCCCTCCATGTACCCCCTCCCACACACCGTGCCCTGTCCTGAACTCCGCCACACACCATGCCCTGTACCCCCCCTCCAAACCACAGCGTGCCCGTCCTGTACCGCTCCCCCATACACTATGCCCTGTTCTGTATCCACCCCACACACCAGACCACAGGCCGAGCCCAATCTCACACACACACAGTTCTCCATTTCACCAGCACTGCACCAAGTCACCCACCTCACACACTGTCACGGAACAGTTCACTGTCTCACACGGGACCCCTCCCTGCAGTGCACCATTTCACTCCACACATCCAACACCCAGCCACCACGCACAATGTGCTCTTTCCAAAAGATACTGACCCACCCCTCACGGCCGCAGCACACACACACTACAGCGTTCAACACCCCAGTCGCCTCAGATTCGGCACCCGTCCTCCCCCAATTCTCAGCGAGAGGGAAAGTTACCATCAAATAGCGGGTCCGTCCGGGAGACCTGCGGCGCCACAGGAAGGCAGCAGCTTCGCATGTGGAGGCCCTTCCTGCAGCCTCCTGTCCTGGAGCCCCTGTCACCGCCGCGCTGCCCCGGGTGGCGGCGATGGTGCCGGGGCTCTGTGGGGACGTGCCGGCCTCGGGTGTCGTTGTTCTCCGCAACCCCGGAGAGGTGGGCTCGCCGCCGGCCAGCGGAGGGTCCGCGTCCGCGGGCCGACTCACAGATTCGTGTCCTCCAACCTGTCGGGCTGCCCCAGCGCCTGCTGCCGCCTCTGGACGCCCTCCAGGATTTTCTTCCTGGGCCCCAAAGGAATTTTGATGCTTTTCAGATCTTCGTTGGAGCAAAGCGTGAGCGCTTCCAGGTCGATCTTTTCCTTTTTGAAGGTTGGCACGAAATCGAACATGCTGAGGGAGGCCAGGAAGGTGTCGAGGGGACTGGTCTCCGGCTCAAGGTCGTCGTCAAGGCCCAGGTCGAGCTCCTCCCATGGCAACCCGTCCCGGGCCTGCTCCTGCAGGCTCTGTGCGCTGCCGATGCTGTCGTCCATGCTGATGGACCTCTGGAGACGGCTGCGCAGCCTGACGTCCGAGCCCCTCAGCCCCACCTGATCCCCATTGTGTTCCACCCCGAAGAGGCCGCCGTTGACATAGTTCCTGCGGAAGACCATGGTGCCCAGGCCGGGCCTGTTGAAGAGGCTCTCGTGGCCCGAGTCGGTGCTGACTTCGGAGTAGGCGGTGTCGGCCTGCAGCCCCGGGTCGCTGGCGGCGTGAGACATGGTGTCGCCCTCGGCCGCGAACATGTCCCGCACGTTGCAGCGCGGCCTCTCCCTGGCGTGGCCGCCGCTCTCCTGCTTGACGAACATCACGTCGTTGCTGAGCTGCAGGCCGGAGAGCGAGCGGACGCTCTTGCGCCCATCCTCGTATATTTTGAAGCTCCCGTCCACCTGCTTCTTCCTCTCCAGCTTCTTCTGGATCTTGGTCTTGCCCTTGGTGGTGGCGTTGAGCGTGGCCTGCGAGTAGGGCGGGGCGGCCGCCATGGACAGGCGCTGCAGCTGGCGGCTCAGCGAACTGCTGGCCGAGCTGCCGAAGCTCATGGTGTCCGACGAGTCCAGCTCCCTCCTGTACCTCTTCTCCATTCTCTGCTGGTGCTTCTTCTGCAGCTTGGCGCACTCCTTGATGCGCTTCTCCGCGTCCCGGTAGGCCCTTTGCTTCAGCTTGCTCACCAGCTTGGGGTTGAGGGCGCTCTGCTTTGCAGCGATGGAGTCCAGATAGCGGATGCACTCCATGTGGTTCTTCATGGCCGCCATGTCGAGTGGGGTGTGGTAGTCATTGTCCAGGCACCAGATGTTTGCCCCAAAGGACACCAGAAAGGAGAGGATGTCGAGGTGGCCGTTGGAAGCTGCCAGGTGAAGCGGAGCATTTCCCCAAATGTCACACTTGTCAGGATCACCCCTAGAAAGGCAGAAGATAGGCATTACACAAATACGTTACGAGATTTGTCAAAAGACAACAAAAACCTTGCAGGAACTGTGATTTAACAGATCCAGAGGGAATATGCTGGGGGAAAAAACATTGATAAAACATTTGCATTGGAGAGATCAATGCGACCCAGAGATGCAACATAGAACTGGAACATAGACACAAAGTGTTGGAGTAACTCAGCATGTCAGGCAGCATCTCTGGAGAACAAGGATGGATGGTGTTTCAGACAGGACAACAAGGGAACAGTACTGATATATTCCAGGGTTATCCTCGGCTTCTGAGGGTTGTCATCTTCAAAGAATCTGCAGATTCTGAAATGGTTTCCGCTGACAAGCAAGTTTAACCCCAGGGTACAAGGAAAAGCGGGAGAAAAGACATGGAACAGACATAGTAGCCTGGCATTAGTGGTAGGTATTATTAAATGCTGGTAGGTATTGTTGAAGACAGCAGATTTGTCTAAAGCTAAAGAAAGGGATGTGGAAGGTTTAAAGGGAATCTGATGAGGATTCATTTAATCCAGAGGGTGATTAGAATCAGGAACACACTGCCTGAGGGGGATGTTGGAGGCAGAGTCCCTCACAACATCCAAGTCTCTGACAAAGACTTGAATGGCCAAGCCCCTTTAGACCATGGACCAAATGCTGGTAAATGGATCAACATAGATTATGGGCCAAAATGTTCGTTTCTGTGCTGTGTAACCACAGTAACTGGACACTTAGAAAATGATAAAAAGGATTGGGCAGAGTCAACGTGGTCGAGGTGGGAGTTTTCTGTGGTTCCACTTGAAGACCATCAATGTGACACACAAGAGTTCAATAAACAAACTTGGAGCAGTTGGGCTTCTGGGGTGTAAATTCTCATCCAAATCGTTGATATGATTGACAAAAAAACAATGAGCCCAGCACCGAACCCTGAGGCCCATCACTGTCACAGGCCTGCAGTCTAATAAACAACCTTCCACCACTACTCTCTGCTTTCTACCATGAAGCCAATTCTGTATCCAGTTAGCCATCTCTCCCTGACTCCCATGTTCATAAGTAATAGGAGCAGAATTAGGCCACTTGACCCATCAAGTCTACTCTGCCATTCATTCGTGGCTGATCTACCTTTCCCTCTCAATCCCATTCTCCTGACTTCTCCCCATAATCTCTGACATGCATACTAATCACTAATCTATTCATCTCTGCCTTATAAATATCCATTGACTTGGCCTCCACAGCCTTCTGAGGAGGCTGCCTCACTATCGCTAATAATCTTGCTCATTGATTAGATCTTTTATTTATTCAAAAGAATATCAGCCCAGCTTATACAACAGCCCATCCTAATAATTTAACTCAGCATCATTTTGGTGAGTGTGTATTGCACCATCGGTGCCTGAACTGAACAGAGTGATCCCAACGGAATTCAACCAGAGCTGTGCACTGGTGCGAATCTCTCACCCGCCCCCTCTTCTATGAAAGGCCAGCATCCCATTAATTTTTCTGATTGCATTTGATACCCGTCCAGCAGTGACACAAGTTTATGAACCCTTACTCCAAGTTCTAATTTAAGCTTCTCAGCAGGAAATGTAGTCTTTTCAATATGACCCACTTTTGAATTTGAAGTAAAGTGGGCTGGGATATGGGGTTGTTTTATATCAAACAATAACCTTTGGGCAGATGCGAAACGGGGAATGATGTAATAAGGGTGGATCAGGGCAGACTCTGGATAGAAACCAAACACATGACGTACTGGAGCTAATACACATGATGAATGGACTTGGGCACTTATGGGACACGAGGGTTTAGAATGATTGAGTGTCTAAAAGGCTGTGTGTGTAATTGGAGAGGCTTCGGTCACGGTTTACTGGACCAGGGTTATATAATCGAATGTACAATCAGCCGTCCCATCAGCTGCGATCCCAGTTATTTTAGCATGGTATTTCTTAAACCAGGCAGTATTGGATGTTTCCTTTAATGTCTGAATCTTTCTCATGGTCTCGAGCCCACAGATAAGTAGGCATCAAAGGAATGCAACAAAAATAGACGTATCATATTGGCGATCTCATTTTCCTAAATATTAACTGTGATTCCCTGTGTGTCAAAGGCTCCGTGGGATGGGGGGAAGGTTGGAGTGTTGAGCTGTATCTCCTGGAGAAAGTAGCCAAAGTATTTTAGAGATATTGACCATATCTCTGTATATTTCATAGTGGCAAATATAATTGAAAAGGATTGGCAAGGTGTAAAATTGCAAGTTAGTCTACACCTGCACACAGGGGAGCATTCAAATGAGAAAAAAAAAGGGTTCAGTGACAACGTGTTTCTGTCAGAAGCAATGCCAGGCTATGGAAACACTGGATGTGGCGGGCTAGTGAAGGTTCGCTAAAGATTACAAAGGAAGCATATGACAGCTATAGGGAGCAAATGATGGGGCTGGCGTTCAAGAATGTAAAAACAGTGGGGGAGCTCTGTAAAAGGAAATTATGAAGGCTAATAGGGTTTTCAAAAATCACATGGTCACAAGGTACCATGGGATTCTGGCCTTCATTAGTCAGGCAACAAATGAAGAAGTAGGGAGGTTATGCTCCCTCTGTATAGAACTTCGGTCAGACCAACGCTGGAGCACTGCGTGCAGTGCTGGTTACCGCACTATAGGAAGTGTTGGAGGGGTTGCAGAAGAGTTTCACTGGGATGTTGCCTGGGACAGAGTGTTTCAGTTATGAAGTGTGACTGGAGGCTGGGTCTGTTCTCCCTGGAGCAGAGGGGGTTAAGAGGGTACATGACAGGTGTAATATTATGGACAGGATAGATTGTAGGAAACGTTACCCTATATCAGGACAGATCAAACTAAAGTGGACATAGGTTTTGGGTGGGGGGTGGGTGGAGATATAGAGGGGATGAAATGCTGAGGCTTTACATGGTACTGGTCAGGCTGCATTTAGAATATTGTGAGCAATTTCGGCCACCATTTCTGAGGAAGGATTTGCTGGCTCTGGAGAGGGTCCAGCGGCAGTTTACAAGAATGATCCCAGGATTGAGTAGGTTAACATATGAGCGTTTGACGGCACTGAGCCTGTACTCGTTAGAGTTTAGAAGAATGAGGGGGACATAATTGAAACATACAGATTAGTGAAAGGCTTGGATATGGAAAGAATGTTTCCACTAATGGGAGAGTCTAGGACTAGAGGTCATTGCCTCAGAATTAAAGGACGTTCTTTTAGGAAGGAGGAGAAATTTCTTTGGTCAGAGGGTTGTGAATCTGTGGGATTCTTTGCCACAGAAGGCTGTGCAGGTCAAGACAGTCGATATTTTTAAGGCAGAGATAGATAGATTCTTGATTAGTACGGGTGTCAGAGATTATGAGGAGAAAGCAGGAGAATGGGGTTAGGAGGGAGAGATAGATCAGCCATGATTGAATGGCAGAGTAGACTTGATGGACCGACTGGCCTAATTCTGCTCCTATCTCTTATGATCTTATGATACGAAGAGGAACGTTCTTCACCCAGAGTGGTGAGTAACTGGAATGCGCTGCTTGTGTGTGAATGGTAGAACCGGGTCGCTGACAGTGCTTAAGTTGTTTCTTAATGAGTACTTGAATTACCTACACATTGGGGACAATGGATCAAGTGCTGGGAGATGGGATTAATATGGAAGGGAGGCCTCTGGTTAGTGTGGATGAGATGGGCCAAATGGCTGGATCCATGCTGTATGATTCTATGATTTCACAAATTCGTCTAATAACTTCTTATTTCATACAAAACCACCACCACCTGGCAAAAGTTAAATTCTATATTGAGTAAAAAAACTAGGAATTCTAGTCTTTAACATTTTCTCAATCTTAATATTCTGTGAACATATTCTCCAAATCCCTCCACTATTCCCAGCAATGTTCTTATTACAGTTGTCAAAGTGCATCAACATGCTCCCACAGTGGGATTGCTGTGTGAAAATTGGCTCTCATATGTCCCACCTTCTATCAGCAACAACCAGTCACTGAATGTATTTTTAGCAAGTCTTCACGTTCTAATTTACTTGTACACTTATCAGTCTGGTAGAAATCCAAAATAGAAACCCCTCCCCCTCTTTAAGCATGGTGGGAATTTTTTCTCTAAATGAATAATTTATCGAGTGCAGTAATTCATTCTTCATTAGTTAATTAATTATTTAGCCTAAACATTGCAGGTCGATCAGGAAAAAGACGCAACATGACGAATGCAACACAGGGCGGTACTGGGCAGAGATGTGAGCCATTACCAGCAGGCCCAAGCTCAACTGCTCTGCATCTCAGGTTTACCAAAAGGAATCAGAGTGTAGGTTACAATTATCATCATTTCTTGGCAATAAACAGCAAGCAAGGAATCAGATTACAGCACAATGTAACTTGAACAAGTGCAAAGTTCTACAACATGACCACAAAGATAAGTGCATCTATCTCCTGGGTTCAATAAATACTACGGGGTTCTCGAACGTGAAGATTTTTTAATTAGCCAATGGCTCAGCAGCCATGGAGACACACAGATCGGTAACCTGTCCTTTGGCCCAACTTGTCCATACAGAACAACTTGCCAACCTGAGTTATCATATTTGCCCGGGTTTGGCCCATATCCATCTGACCTTTCCTATTGATGTGCCAGTCCAAATGTCTTCTGAACATTGTAACTGTACCCACCCCTAGTTCATCCTCTTGGAACTTATTCCATATACCTACCACCCTTTGTGTAAAAAAAAGTATGCTCTCAGGTCCCTTTTAAATCTTTCCCCTTTCATTTAAACATACGCCCTCTAGCTTTAGGTTCCCCTATCCTATGGAAATGATCGTAGCTTATCTTTGCCCCTGATTATTTTATACATCGCTATAATACAGCCTCCTATCTTCCAGGGAATAAGCCGCAGTCTCACCTGAAGCCCTCCAGTCCCAGTCTGCACCCTCTCCTGCTTAATTATATCCTTTCTGTAGCTTAGCAACTAGAACTGCACACAACACCCCCAAGTGAGGTCTCACCAATAACTCATACAAATGTAATAAGACGTCCCAACTCTTGTACTCAATGCCCTGACCAATGAAGGCAAACTTATCAAATGCTTTCTTCACCCTGCTTACTTGTATCACCACTTTCAGGGAACTACAGTGCCCTCCATAATGTTTCCAACATTTTTATATCCTGCTGTGTCCCTTCATAACCTTCCTCAATATCCATAATTCCACCAATTCTTGCGATGACTGCAAACTTACTAACCAGCTTATGTCCTAGGTGTGTATATACATCACAAACAACAAAGGTCCCAGCATCATTCCCCGTGGAACAACACTGGTCACCACTGCACATTATCTCCCTTGGTTAAGCCGGTTCCGAATCCAAACAACATATTCACCTTGGATCCTCTGCATCCTAACTGGCCTTTAAATTGCAGAGAGCTGTGGAACTAGCCCAGTCCATCACACAGACCAGACTTCCCACCATTGACTCCATCGATACACACTACCTCAGAAGAGCAGCTAACATAATCAAAGACGTCCCAACCTGGTCATTCCTTCTCACTGGTCCCACCCAGTAGAAGGTACAGAAGCTTACAATGCTGACCATTGAACCTACTGACACAAATCTCACATCCACATTAAGTACCCTTCTAGTACTTGTCTGGATGCTTGTAAAATGTCACAAATGTATCTGCTTCCACCATTAACTTCCGACAAATGTGACAGCACATTCCCGACTCCAAATACCTCTGTGTGAAAACCTGGCGCCTCTTGCATGCGGGCTCGCTCAATAGACTATTTCTGAACACTTTTTATGTACACCAATAGGGGATTGTGCTTAGGTATGGCAATTCTCTACTGGTCTGCATGCAGAAAATGAATTTCACTCTGCATTGGCACATGTCTCAATAAAGAATCAATGAACCATCGAGTACTGGATACAGCAAAGACTGGGAGAGGACAATATCCCAGCCGGAATGCTGAGGACCTCCACCTCGAACAAGCTGCATCTCTTGCCAAGCTGTTCCACTATAGTCACAACACTGGCATCTCTCTGACAATGCAGAAAACTGAACATGTGCGTCATTCACAAAATCCAAGCTGGGTAACAGGAACATATAAAGTAGAAACGTGTCGGTCCCCAGTCTGGTCCAACTTTCAGTAAGATCACCGCTGACAGGGTTAACAATGACAACCACAACTCCACATTCACCACCCCATCCCCCTAGAAACTTTCACCTCCACGTTATCAAAGAATCTAGCTGCTTTAAAATATATTCTGAGTCTCAGCTTCAGCCATAGATTATCTGAGCTTTAGTATTTAGTTTTAAAATGCTAGTTTTAGATTCTCCCACAAGAGCAAAAATTCTCTCCATATCCAATCATACTATTCTCAACATCAACAAAATTATTAAAGCTACGATACACAGTGCTGTCCAGCAGCATTCGTTCACCGATATTGTCCGCTTCCGATTTCACCAGCACAGCCTGCGCCCAAACGCGAACCAAAGTGCTGAAGCCCTGAGGTGAGGTCAGAGTGACTACCATTGACATCAAGGCAATGCTTGACCAAGTGTGGGATCAAGCAGCCCTGGAAAAACTGAAGTTCATGGGCATCGAAGAGAAAACTCCAGTAGTTGGAGTCAGATCTGACACTGAGGAAGATGGTTGTGGTTGTTGGAGGCCAATCATCCCGGTCTCAGGACATCAGTGCAGGAGTTCCTAAGGGCAGTGTCCTGGGCCCAGCCATCTTCAGCTGTTTTATCAATGACCTTCCACCATCGTATGGTCAGAAGTAGGGATGTAAGCTGATGGTTGCGACTTGTTCAATTCCATTTATAATGGAGCAGCATGTGCAACATTTCGACAAAGTTTAAGTGAACCCGTGACATTCATGCCTTGTGAACAACCAGCGAATGATCAGTTGCAACACCAGCAGGTTCAACCACCTACCTTTGTTATTTAACAGCAAAACCATCACTGAGAAACCCACCATCAACATTTTCAGAGTTAACATTGACCGCAAACTTAACCTGACCGGCCCAATAAACACATTGGCTTCAAGAATAGGTCAGTGACTGGTTGCAAAGACTGGGATTTAAATTTTCATTGATACTTTTTGAATAAACATACAAAATGAAAAAAAATGGGGATGTCATGAGAATGAAGAATAAGGTGGAGGCAAACGGGCTTGGCTCAGAAGGAGAATTGTTTTTATGCTCCTTGAACTTTGGGAGATGCCGACTTGGACGGATAATCAGACTGATGGTACGGTGACCGGGGAGGCTCAAGTAATGACTGCTGCTGCGATTGACCAGGTTGTAATGGATGTAGAGCCTTCAGTAGCAGCAAATATGCAAAAGATGGATTTCTGAATGAAGATTTGAAGAGATAATATTAAATAGAAAGGAGAACAGCAAATGGAAACACATCATTTGATGGAAGACCATGATCTGTCCTCCAGTGGGAATCAGCATGTGGTATTGTTCCCCAATGAGTGTCGCTGTGTGTGAGACTGTTCTCCAGTGATTGGTGCGTGTGTGTGTGAGTGGGCATATGAGGGACTTATCACTGCAAGGGTGGGTGTGCATGGTGTGTGTGTGTGTTTGCCAAATGAGGGTCACTGTGTGTGGTGCTGTTCCCCAGTGAGGGTGTATGAGTGTGGGACTATTCCCCAGTGATGGTGGGTGTATGAGGGACTTATCCCAGCGAAGGTGGGTGTGCATGTGACCCGTCTCCCTTGAGGGTGGGTGTGTGCAGGACTGTTCCCCAGTGATGGCCAGTGGTTGTGCAACTATTCCTCAGTCGGAGTTAGAGGAACTACGCTGTACCACATTGAGAGTGACTGCGTACTGAACAGCAACCTGGTGAAAGGCAGCTCTACAAAGTGTAGAACAAAGGAATTTTTTATCATTACAATCACATTTGGTTAAAAACAGCAACAAATTGATTGTTAGAGGTAAGTGTTTCTGTAGGAATCTCGCAGTCACCATCTCAGCCTCCTTACTCCTGTTACTTTAGCTTGAGACTAAGTGTATTGGCTGATCTACTGTGTCTGTGACCTTTGAGTCTTTCTCTCTTATTAATGCCTGACTACACTCAGCATGTTAAACCTTGCAGTCTGTTTTATTAACACATCGACTTTAAGCTGTCCCTGAAGGTCACTCATTTGAAGAACGGGCAACTACAATGTCCTAATTGATTCAGACCCGGCTTGCAAAGAATCTCCTTCCTTAAAGCAATCCGGATTTAGAACATAGAATAGTACAACACACGAACAGTCCCTTCGAAGCAATACGTCCATGCTGAATATGATGGGAATTTAAACTAATCTTCTCTGCCTGCACGTGATCCCTATCCCTCCATGCCTACATATTTATGACCCTAACCGAAAGCCTCTTAAGCTCCAGTTATAAATCTTCTACCTCCACCAATGGCAACACATGTTCCAGACGCCCACCACTCTGTGTGTAATAAAACTTGCCCTGTAAATCTTCATTAAACTTCCCCCCTCTCACAGAGCAACGCCCTCGTCTTTGACATTTCCACTCTGTGAAAAGGATTCCCACTCTCTATCCAATCTGTGCTTCTCATAATTTTATAAACTTCTATCAGGTCATCCCTCAACCTCCAATGCTCCACAGAAAACAATCCAAGTCTGTCCAACCTCTCCTTATAGCTAATACCCACAAATCCAGGCATCATTCTGATAAACCTCTTCTGCACCCTCTCCAAAGCATCCATATCCACCCTGTAATATGACAATCAGAACTGTCTGCAACACTCTAAATTCAGCCCAACCAAAATCATATAAAGCTGCATCATGACTTCCTGACTTTTATACTGAATGCCCCATCCGATTAAGGCAAACAAACCATATGCCTTCTTTATCACTATCTACATTTGTTGCCACTCGCAAGAAGCTATGGACTTGGACACCAAGATCCCTCTGTACACCAATGTTGTTCAGGGTCTTGCCATAAACTGTATACTTTCTCCTTACATTTGACCTTCCAAAATGCAACAACTCACACTTCTCGTATTAAACTCCATTTGCTATTTATCTGCCCATACCTGTAACTGATCTATATATTTCTGTTTGCTTTGACAGCCTTCTTCTTTGTCCACAACTCCACCACATTTTGTGTCATCTGCAAAACGTACTAACCAACCATCTACATTTTCGTCCAAGCCATTATATATATCCCAAACAACAGAGATCCCAGCACTGATCCCTGAGGAACACCACTGGGTAAACCTGATCGGAATTTAAACTACAAAGACGTGGATTCCGTTCATTTTAATCTTTTGGACCAGCCTACCATGAAGGACCTCCTCAAATGCCTTACTAAAGTAGCCCATGTAGACAATAACCAGTATCCTTCGTCACCTCATTACCTTCATCAGCACCACAAAGAACTTAATACAATTTGTAAAACATGACCTGCCCCAGAAAAAACACACTGACTACGCCTAATTAGTCCATTCTCTTTCAAATGTGAAAATATCATAACCCTAAGAATCTCCCCTGTAGAATTTTCTACTGTGATATCAGGCTCATCACAATTTCCTGCATTGTTTCCATTTAAACAAGGGCACAACATTGGCTAACTACCAGTCCTCTGATGCCTTGCCTGTAGCGAGGGAGGATAGAAAGATCTTCATCAAGGCTCCAGCAATGTCTTCGCTTGTCTTTCTCAATAATCTGGGATAGATCCCATCAGGTCCTGGAGAATCCTCTTTAATGCTCTTCAAGAGACCCAACATCACCAACTTGATTTTCAAAATACCCCACCCCCTTCCCCTGTCCATTCCCCCCTTTTCCTACCCCATCCCCTTACCCTCTGCTAACGATGAGCCGCATCGCCTCCAGGTTTCCGTGGTGAGCCGCCCATAGGGCGTGGGTCATTCCGTCCTCATCGGCCGCGTTCAACTGCCGCCGGGTGGCTTCCCTTAGCGCGTCCATGCGGCCGTCCCGGGCCGCGCCGTTCATGGCCGGCTCCCCGCCTTGGCATCCGTCTCCGTCCAGCGGCGGAGCAGAAGCGGAGCGGAGCGGCTCCCAGAGCGCACACAGCGGCGGCTCCGCCCGCGATCCACCCACCCTGGCGCTCCCTCCGCCCACACGCGGCGCTCCCTCCGCCCACAATCCGCCCACACGCGGCGCTCCCTCCGCCCACAATCCGCCCACACGCGGCGCTCCCTCCGCCCACAATTCGCTCTGCTAATTCAAAAATCCTCGAAACCAACATTTCTTGTCAATTCGTTCAATAACTTTGCACAAGAGTTAAGTATGTCCCTCCCACGGCTGTGCGCCTCGACTTTGCAGACAATTCTATTTGGCACCTGTTTAAAAGTCTTCTAGCCGTCTGTGTGGATTAACATTATTACTTTGCAGACAATTCTATTTGGCACCTGTTTAAAAGTCTTCTAGCCGTCTGTGTGGATGAACATTATTACCATCGCCCGCTCTGTCACTCCATCAAAGAGTGATGCATGGGCACCGTCCATTCCCCCCTTTTCCTACATCTGTACCCCACCACAGTTCTGTAACTAATATATTGAATAGGAACCTGAGGTGCAACGTGTTCACAGAGGGTGTTGGGTTTATGCAATGAACCTTCTGAACTTCCTAAATTTTGTAGTCGGCAGGGCAGTAACTCTGCATATCGCCAACTTGGACAATTTTACTTTTAAAAAATAAAAAAATAAAAAAAGAATCTGTACGTCTTGTGTGGGAGGAAACCGGAGATCTCGGAGAGAAGATCACGGGGAGAATGCACAAACTCCATACCGACAGCACCCGTGGTCGGGATCGAACCCGGGTCTCTGGCGGTGCACAACTCTACCGCTGTGCCACCGTGACCGACAGAATGAGCTGCCGGAAGAGAGAGGAAAGACAGACACGACAATAACATTTAAAATACACTTGGGCGGGTACATGGAGAGGACAACTTTAGAGCGATGTGGGGCCAAAGGCAGGCAAATGGGACTTTGTTAGATGGAACATCTTGGATGAGTTGGACAGAAGGGCCTGTTTGGTCAGGCTGTACATTGTAGCGACACGCAGTGGTGAAGCTGGGCATTCAACCCCCTCGTCATTGGTCGGGACTGTCACGGGCCCTGGGGTCGGGCTTTGGAGAGTAATTAGTAGTTCGTTCGTTTTAATAGTTAGTCGTCGACTAGGTGCGGGGTAGTTCGAGCATTTGTTGCGATTAATAAAGAATATTTCGCACATCGCGCCTGGTCTCACTACATTGGTGACCCCGTCGATCAGAAGGTTTTTCGGGTCCGATCTACGAACGCCGCCGAGAAACCTGACGCCACTCCCGCCCAGCAGAGCGCGGTTTCGCTTAAACGGCCCGTTTTCTGGGCAGTCCAACTTCCTGCGCGGTTCCAACACATTGAGGCCCAGGTCAACGCGCTCAACCAAGAAACCGCCACCCGATCGCTTCCTTACCTCCAGAAATCCGCCTGCCGACCGACCACAAGTACGAGGGCCTCGAGGCCTCAGGGCGCTGCTGCTGCTGCTGCGTACTTTCGCGCCGCCCGGATCCTGCACATGGACGGCCCCGGTGACCGCAAGCCGTCGTTGCTGATGAGCGAAATGCTTTCACTGATGGACGGCCACCAGCAGAGGCCCGACGACATCCGCCTGCTCCTCGCCGGTATGACTTCACCGACCCCCTGCAACTCGCCGGGCGGGGGGGCCGAGGCTCGCCAAGCACCAGGACGGCGCGTCCATCAGCCGGGTGCCTACAGCTCCGCCACAGCCTCGACCTGTGGTGTTACTGCCACCAACGCTGGGGTGCGGATGCCCGCCGATGCCGTTCTCCCTGCTCGCATCCGTGAACTGCTTCGGCCGATCGCCAGCAGAGGCTCTCGCGGTCGGCCAGAAACATCGCCTCTACATCTGCGACCGCCATCCCGGCCTCAGATTCCTCGTGGACGAGGGGGCGAGATCAGCATGCTGCCCACGTCCGGGGTCGACTCCCATTCTGGTAAGCGAGGACCCACCCTGACCGCCGTCAACGGCAGCCCCATCCAAACGGTTCTCCTTGTTTTCGGTTCCCGCCATTTCACGTGGCCGTTTACCGTCGCCGATGTCTCCCAACGATTTCCTACGGGCCTACTGGTCGGTCTCAAGGGCCAGCGCCTCGTTCATCCCTTCCAGCATGAATCCCCGTGGCCCCCTCCAGCCGGACCCTAAAACCCCTGTCTCACTGTGCGAGTTGGCCCACGAGTGACCCCGAGTTTTCACTCGTGGTGATCACGTAGCGGGAACGTCTGAACTCGCACGAGCAACTTATCGACTCGTGGCGCTAACGGCAGGTACTCGGGAAACTTGTTAACTCGTGAAAAAAATCAAACATGTTTGATTTTTTCCACGAGTCAAATTAACTGTTCAAGTTAAAAATGGAAACATTTAAACTCGTTGTAATAACGTAGTGGCCCCGTGCGTTTATCTTAGTGTCTCGTGAGTCTACCGTGGGAACTTTAATAATCTGTTCTTTTGCTCGAGTAAAGACTGAACCAAAGATAGACACAAAATGCTGGAGTAACTCAGCGGACCAGGCAGCATCTCTGGAGAGAAGGAATAGAGTCGAGACCCTTCTTCAGACTTACCCGAAATGCCACCCATTCCTTCGCTCCAGAGATGCAGCCTGTCCCGCCGAGTTACTCCAGCATTTTGTGTCTATCTTCGGCCTTTCTGCCACTTGTCCTTTATTACTGAGGCGCCTGCCCCGTGGCTTCACTCTGTCTCAATGAACGGCTTAAAGACCTGCCGAAGGGGCAAGTCTGGGGTGGTGGGTGGGATGTGTCCACGTGTGATGCTCCATCCACCCCCCCGGGGCCGAGAGTGTGGGATTGGGAAGGAACTGCAGATGCTGGTTCACACCGGAGATAGACACACACAATGCTGGAGTAACTCCGAGAGACAGGCAGCATCTCTGGAGAGATGGGATGGGTGAGATTTCGGGTCGAGACCTTACTTCAGACTTCTCCAGAGATCCCGCTGAGCTTAGTCCAGTAGTTGGTGTCTATCCCGGTGGCGGGGAGCCCGGCTTGGCCGACCCGCCGCCTCTACTTGCCGGTCAGTCCGGTGATCATCGCCCTCCGCCCGGGATGCAGCGGAGGTTTCCATCCGGTGAGTTGTCCAGCGCTCACGGTGGACGAGGGAGGACAGCAATAGGCCAGGTGAATGAATACAGCACATAAATGAGTCGACCTTTAATATTTTTTGATTTTATGTTTTAATTTACAAGCTGCTTCAAGCGAGGCAAGTTTTATTTTCAGTCCGAAGAAGGGTCTCGACCCGAAACGTCACCCATTCAACGAAAAAGCTGGAGTAACTCAGCGGGTCAGGCAGCAACTCTGGAGAGAAGGAATAGGTGACTTTTCGGGTCGAGATCCTTCTTCAGAAGACGAGCCCTTATCCAAAACGTCACCTTCTCCAGAGATGTTACCTGGCCCGCGTTACGCCAGCTTGTTGCGTCTGCCTTCCGTTTCTGCCCCTAAAGCCTTGGGATCGTTGCCCTTTGTGTTGGCGTGGAGGGGGAGGGGGCTATTGTGCTGCTTGATTGCCCCCTGCTATCATAGGGACAGGGAAACACAGCGGCTTTTGAGGCTGGTGGGCAATCACTACCAAAGTGTCTGCCTGCAGTCAGCACTCCTCTCCTACACATGTCTCCCGCGCTAACCATCCCGCAGAGAATGATCCCAGCACCCAAGAGCCTTGTCTGTCACCCCCCACCCCCAACCACCCTCCACCTCAACTTACGCCTGGGCACCAAAGCAGCTCAGGAGGCAACTCCTGAGCTCCGTCTCCCAACAATCTGATGTGCAACTGATGTGAAAGAACAGCGGCTGACGCCGGCTCCCGGCATGGACTTCTCACACCCTCACACACTTAGCTGGACAGAGGAAAAAAAAGGTGAGTAAATAAACGGTGATGTCAACATCAGCACGTGACCTGCTCAATCGAGGGCGTTTCACCTCATTGCTGGTGAACATTTTTGAGAAGAAGCTTGGTGAAGATGGCTCCAAGAAAAGTTCAAAGAAAGGGAAGAACAGGGCCATATGAAAAAACTGGCAAGAAGACTTTGAAGATACGGGAGGAGGAGGAGGAGGAGGAGGGGAGGCAGGAAGAGAGGCAACTGGAGATTCCAGTGGAGATGCCACAGGAAGAGGAACATGTTGAGATTAGTGACTCCCAGGTTGCTGTCTCTGAAACAGCCAAGGGAAGATGGAGTAAAGTGAGACCCTATCACTTCAACAGGCAGCAAGAGGGAGACCTGGTGGAGTGGTATCAGGCACATGATATACTCTACGATAAATGCAAAGAGGATTATCGTAATAGGGAAAAGAAGCGTGCTATCTTTGAAAAGAAGGCAATGGAGTATCCTGATTGCACATGTGAGTACATTATGATATATCATGGCATTAGCAGGGGAACCAATTTATTTAATTGCAAAACTTGCAGTGTTGTTGTAAAAGTTCTATATTTTCCTTAAAAAATAAACTTCTCTAGTAGGTCTGTGCCCTGCAGCTGTAAAGTTATCATTTGCAGACAACTTTCACAGGTTGTGCTTTTGAAGTTTGAATCCTGTCTCCAAAAGGCCATAAAATTAAATATGCGTGAGTGCAGGCAATTTAAACATGTTATGCTTGCCTTAGAAAAAAGCTCTTTGTTTTGAGCTGTTAATCCTGTCTACAACAAATACCACATTAAATATGCGGATGGCAGGCAATTAAAACAGGGCAGCCATTTTACAGTGTACTCTCTGCAACTTTTCATCTCTTGGAACACAGCTATGTTCCTTTTTAATCCCACCACTCTCCTGTAATGCAGATGAACAACTAGTGCAATGGGTGACGAACCAGAGGACAATATATGGCAAAGTCACCGCACTTGGAACGAAGACGGGGTCTGCTGGCAGCAGACTAACAGAGAGAAACAAGTGGATAGAGGAGAAGTGCCGTTTGTTATCCAGCCTTATTGTGCGAGTGGTGACCAGAAATAGTGGGGGAAAGGTACTTATTACGACAAAGTTTTACAGTGATGAGGCTCTGGACACACTGTCTAAATGTCTTAATTTTATTCCTCCAGCAACAACAGAACATTGAACAGGTGTTGGATGATCCTCTGGAGGGGACATCTACGCCACGACCATCCATCAGCCAAGAGCACTCCAGGAGGCAGATGTCGCAGGACATCAACACTGGAGGCACAACGCCTGGAGGTATTGAAGAGGGTACAGCTATAGAGAACATAGGTGCTGTAAGTACATAGGGTTTCTGCACATTAAAATTTCCATTGCACAATGCATCCATCCAACATTTTGGTCTTATCTAACATGGGTTCTTATCTTTCAGATCAGGGATCTTGTAAGAGGCGCGGTTGAGTTAATGAAAGATGGACGCAAGGAAACGGAAGGAAAAACCTATTTGAGTCAACTCTGCCACTTTTGTCAAGTGATGGTGACTGCTGAGAACATTACTGATGACGAGTGGACATTAACAAGGACTTTGATGAATGTCGCAATGGAATTCCGAGATAAACAGGTTAATATGACATCCTGACTTAAATCACTTATTTTGTTGTTTTGGTGAAAGCTATTTAAATCATTTATTTAATGTGTGTTATTGTCTGTGCAGAGGGCAGCAGCAGCAGCAGCATGTGGGCCTATTTTGCCTCGTCCCATGTATGTACAGCCTTGTACGTCTCACTTCTTTGATCAGGTATTAAAAAACATATGAAACCTTTAATAAGTGTTGTTGTCTGCCACTGATGTAATCAATGATTTTTGTGTAATGCATTGAGTTCGACTGATATATTATTCTCTCATTCAAAAGCATTCAGCGCGGCAACAGGGAGGACTTTTTCCAATGGGGGCACTGCCACAATACCAGGAAGCACAGGTATACAAATATCTTGCGTTGGTTTGAACTTCAAAGAAATTAGATTCTCTACCGTTTTGGACTTTAAATTAATACGCATCCATGATCAATGTTAATGAGATGCTGGAAAAGCGCATGATTCATCCAAAAAGACATAAGACATTATCCTAAAGACACATTTAATTCTTAACCCTATTGCACCTTTTTACGGTGTGTGAAACAGTTTTCACATGTACTTCATTCTTTTTTTCCAGAGACACATCCCATCAACAGTCAGTTATACAGAGCTGCATCCTGCATCAAGAGCTGTGTTCCAACCTGTAGTTGGAGAGGGCCATCTAAGTGGAACACAGTCACCATTGGATGAATTTACAGAGGGGCACAGTGAACTGGGAGATTAGTTCCTTTATCCATCTGATTTTTATTCTTATGTATATGTTTATGTTGTATTTTGCCTGTTTCAACATTGTTAAGTATCTTTTGGATACTCCCACTTTTTCTAAAAGCTTTAAGGTGTTGAAAAGCTTTTTACTTATCCGTTTGGTTGTCACTGTTTGTTTACTTCAATGCGCAATAAAAGAGAGTTCTTTGTTATCAAGATCAAATTGATGTCTGGAAGTCTTCATTTTAATATTACTAGAGTCTCATGAATGTAATATTCCTTTCATCATAAAACAGAAACTAAAGGTGTGAAACTTCCAGGTGTGCCCACATCCACATACAGGAAGTTGTAGTTATAATCCACCACAGCTAACAGCACAATAGAGTGGAATTTTTTGTAATTAAAATAATTCGAGCCACCATTGGGTGGACAACGAATGGCCACATGCTTGCCATCCAAAGCCCCACATGTGTGGCTAAAGTTCCATCTGCTTTCAAACCCCAGCGCCACTCTCTTCCACGCATCTGGTGTACTGGGGCAGTCCATCACATCAGCTGCATAAAAATCGATTATGGCCTCACAGGTCTCTCGGACAATCCTGCTGATGGTGTTGTGGGCAACCAGAAAGTTGTAGGAGAGGCTCTTGTAGGAATCACCTGAAGCCAAGTAGCGGAGGGTGATTGCTAGGCGCAGGCCTGGTTCCAGTGCCTTTCTCAAAACCGTGCCATGCTTCATCAGCCGAGGTCCCAAGCTAGTCTTCAGCTCATTAAAGAGCTCAGGTGAAATTCGGAGGAAATTTTTAAATGCTGATTTGTCCTCTTGGCACAGCACTTTAAGCAGCTTTTCATATTGTCCAAAGCGAGATCTCCTTTCAAAGAGGGGCTTCACCCACTGAGACCTCTTCTTAATTTTCCTCTTTACTCTTACTCTCTCCCTTCTGCTGTCATTTAACAAGCGTAGTTGCATCAGATTTTGGGCTGCTGCATACAGCGCTTGAACAAAAAACAGCAACAGCCTGCTCTCAAATTGCCTTGTTGCAGACATGTTACCAAATGAGCCAATTTAACCAAGGGACGAATTTTTATAGTGTGTGAATAAAAGATCATGACGAGTTTTCAACACGTCATGTTGCCTCTCTCTCTGTGTGTGTGTGTGTTTGTGTGTGTGTATCTGTGTGTATCTGTGTGTGTGTCTGCTGTCGGGTCCCGGCGGCCGCTCAATGTCAGTCACCCGAGCTGCTTCCTTCCTCTGAAGTGGCGGCCAGTCCTGCTGTCTGTGTGTATCTGTGTGTGTGTGTGTGTGTGTGTGTGTCTCTGCCTGTCTGTGTGTATCTGTGTGTGTGTGTGTGTGTGTGTGTGTGTGTGTGTGTGTGTCTCTCTCTCCCTCTCTGTCTATCTGTTTGTATCTGTGTGTGTGTCTGATGTCGGGTCCCGGCGGCCGCTCAAAGTCACCCGAGCTGCTTCCTTCCTCTGAAGTGGCGGCCAGTCCTGCTGTCTGTGTGTATCTCTCTCTCTGTGTGTGTGTGTGTGTGTGTGTCTGCTATCGGGTCCCGGCGGCCGCTCAATGTCAGTCACCCGGGCTGCTTCATTTTTTAAAATTATTTAAAATAGAGATCCATTGCAAAAAAGTATTTAAAAACATAAAACAACAAGAAATGCTTGGTTACTGGAGGATGCGCATTTTCCCATTGTAGGTCATATCAATAGATGCCGCCGCGCTGAAATAACTCAAAACCACAGGATGGAGATGTATTTTAACATTGTTGCTTTATTAAAACATACCTTCATTCACGGTTGGCTCAAGAGTAACGGGAGAGGAACTTGCTAACTCGGGAGAGGAACTTGGAACATCGCAGCAATTACATACCCGTGGGAACTCGGTTACACACTTGATCATAAACTTGCAGTCTCGTGCACAGCCACGAGTCTGTCACTCGGGGTACCTCGTGGGTCAACTCGCACAGTGAGACAGGGCCATAAGTCGCCCGGCGGGTGGAGACTACTGCCGCCTTAATAACGCCATGACTGCCGACCGCTACCCCATCCCGCACATTCAGGATTTCACGGCCCATTTGGACGGGCTTAAAAAAAAATCTAAAGTTGATCTGGTGCGCGGGTACCACCAGATCCCCGTCCACCCCGATGATCTGCCCAAAACCACTATCATTACCCGTTTTGGCCTGTTTGAATGGTTGCGGATGCCGTTTGGCCTCAAGAATGCTGCCCAAGCTTTTCATAGTCGGCCGGGGGTTGAACAGCACCTCCGGTTGCTGCTCCAGCGCGTCAAGGATCATGGCCTCGCCATTAATCCTGCCAAATGCCAGTTTGGTCTCGACTCCATCTCATTCCTCGGCCACCACGTTACCCAGCAAGGCACAACTCCGCTCCCCGCCAAGGTGGAGGCGATTCGGCAGTTTCCCTGACCGGGCACCGTTAAAGGGCTCCAAGAATTTGTGGGCATGATCAATTTTTATCTCCGTTTTGTCAGCCTCCCGCATTATGTGGTCTTTGTGCCGGTGTCTGGTAGGCAAACAGCGGGACCTGGTGTGGGAAGCAGGCATGACAGGGCCAAGGAGGTGCTAGCTAACGCCACTAGTCAAGTCAAGAGAGTTTATTGTCATGTGTCCCAGATAGGACAATTAAATTCTTGCTTGCTGCAGCACAACAGAATATTGTAAGCATAAATACAGAACAGTTCAGTTCAATTAAATGTACATGCTCATGCACCCGTGGGCCACTGCCCCCACCGCCCTCACTGTCTACGCTTCTGACACTGCTGTTGGGGGGGGTCCTCGAACAGTTCATCGACGGTCGCTGGTAGCCACTCGCCTTTTTCAACCTGCACCTGCACCCCCCCGAGCGGAATTACAGCACTTTTGACCGTGAGCTCCTGGCCCTCTATTTGGCTGTTCGACATTTCTGATAATTCCTGGTGGGCAGACCCTTCACGGCCTTCAACGACCACAAGCCCCTCACTTTTGCGTTCACAAAGGTGCCCGATCCCTGGTCAGCATGCCAACAACGGAATCTGGCTTTCATCTTGGAGCTCACCACCAGTATTTAGCAGGTGGCGGGTAAGCTCAACCAGGTCGCTGATGCCTTATCTCACCCTGCCATTAATGCCGTGCTGACCGTAACCTTGGGTATTGACTATTCTGGACTGGCCGCTACGCAACAGGACGGGGACGAGACGCTTCCCTATCGGGACTAGACCTTTCAGATCTAGTATTGGAGGAAGTCCCGCTAGGGCCAGCGGGTGTTACTGTCCTCTGCGATGTCGGGCAGCCGCGCCCCAGCATTTGGCGACGTCGTATTTTCGACTCCGTCCACGGTTTAGCCCATCCTTCCATCCGAGCGAACTACTGCATTGGTGGAGGCCACGTTCGTCAGGCACGGCCTCCTCAAGCAGGTCGTGGCCTAGGCCAGGGCCTGCATCCCCTGCCAAACGTCCAAGATCCGTGCATGCGCCTCTCCATTTTGTTGGCTCTCAGCACCGGTTCAACCACATCCACATCGATCTGGTGGGTCCCCTGCCGCCATCCCGAAGTGTCAACCACCTGCTCACCATTGTGGACCGTTTCACGCAGTGGCCCGAGGCCGTCCCGCTCTCTGACACCTCCGCCATGAAGTGCACGAGCTCTCACTGCCCACTGGGTGGCACGTTTCGGTGTTCCCGCCGACATATCCTCGGACCGTGGTGCTACGTTTACCTCTGCGCTGTGGTCGGCCATGGCCCAGCTGTACGGCGCTCAGCTGCACCACACTACAGCGTGCCATGCCCAGGCTAACGGCCTGGTCGAGCGTTTTTACCGGCACCTGAAATCCTCATTAAAGGCACGGCTCACTGGCCCTGATTGGGTGGATGAATTGCCATGGGTTTTGCTGGGGATCCGCACGGCCCCTGAGGCAGATTTGGTCACGTCATCTGCTGGGCTGGTTTATGGCTCCCCGCTGACGGTACCCGGTAATTTTATTCCAGCGGCACGGGGGCAGCAGGTACCTCCTTCCTTTGTGCTGACGCACCTCCGTGAGAAAGCGTGTCCCGACCACTCGCCACGGGGCTGCTCCATCCTATGTCCCACCTGCCCTCAAGGACTGCCGATTTGCTTTCCTCCGCAAGGACTCGCACCGGACTCCGCTGCAGCGACTTTATGAGGGAACCTTCCGGGTGTTGCAACCCGGCGCTGCGACTTTCGTTCTGGATGTCGGGGGCCGGCAGGAGGTCCTTTCGGTGGCCTGCCTCAAGCCAGCCCACCTGGATGTCGACCGCCGTGGCCCAACCCTGTCGTAGAGGTCATCCACTGACCCTCCTGCTTTCGCCTATTGTACCTGTTCATCCTGTCTCCATGCGGTCTGGTCGCCTAATTCGGACTCCCGCTCGCTTTCTTTCCTCTGGTTCTGGGGGGGGGGGGGGTGTCCTGTAGCGACACCTAGTGGTGAAGCTGGCCATTCAGAACCCTCGTCATTGGTCGGGACTGTCACATGACCGGGGGTTCGTTCGCGGGCTTTTGAGAGTAATCAGTAGCTCGTGCTCCTCGCATCGACAGGAGTTTTAATCGTTAGTTATTGACTAGGTAGTTAGAGCATTTGTTATCATTAATAAAGAATATTTCGCTCAACCTGCCTGGTCTCACTACAACATGTACAAAACAGATTAATTACAGATTCAACTAATATATTTCCCTCAGCATCAACTGGTTTGACTCCAACCGTGACTGCAACCCAGTCCACAGGAACCCTGGACTGCAAGTTTTGTTTTACAAAAGCTATTTGGGAAGATGAAAAGTCAATGTTGAACTAACATCAGAGAAGTTGCACACTGACTCTGGTCACAATGTTTTTTCCAAAAATAAATTTTATTCAGAATAAAAAGCATATACAAAACAATCTTTTTTCACACATTCTCAATGTCTATATATTTAATAGTGTCATACTCAATAGCCTTCTTGTTAACCCCCTTACCACTCCTGTGGCCTCCTGGGGTGATAGACCATCCCTTGTTTGAGGTGTGTCCCCACCAGACTCTGTTCCTCAATGTCCAGTAGTGGAAGGACCCTAGACTGTGGTCCTCCACACAGCCTCCAAGAGCCTTGGCTTTGGCTGCACCAAGCTTCAGTGAGTCCCTTAGCATGCACTGCTGCAGTCTGGAATGGGCCAGCCGGCAACATTGCCTGATGGACATCCCGTTGTGCTGGGAGAACAACAGGTTTTGGACAGATCCAAGAACATCTTTCATTGAGTTGGTGATCTTCCAGCAGCACTTAATGTCCATCTCTGAACAGCCCATAAATCAGAAAGTCCATTATTTGGGATAAACCATGACAAGGACCCTTGTATCATTCTCCAGACCCTCTTTGGAAATCCATACTGTGTAGAGGTGGGCAACTATCTCCTCTCCATAGCAACCTTCCCAAGAGCAGTATGCATTGGTAGCAAGACTCTGATCATACAGGAGAGTCTGATGGGGAGGGTCCCTCTCATTGCCATTGAAGCAAGGTCTTGGTACGTTGGTGAGTTCTGGTGATGAGGCATTTCGCCAGACAAGCTGCTCAGAGAACCAAGTCAAAGTCATTGTCCTGCAAAGTAGGATGTTCCACTGCCCGATGGATTTGTGGTCAAAGGTGATGGTCTGGAACAACTTTTCCACAGAGGACAGGTGGTGCTTCAATGTCCAGCTGACTGACACATTGCGTGGGATCAGTGCCAGGCCCATTCCTTGCAACAGCAGGTACTGGTAGAACCTCAGCAGCTCATGACACTTGGTGCCCACATGCATTTCACATAACCTAATGCAGCCACACAGAAGGGGGCAATCAGGATGAGGGCAACAAATCAAGACACAAAGTGCTGGAGTAACTCAGCGGGTCAGGCAGCATCTCTGGAGAATGTGGATAGGTGATGTTTTGGGTCGGGATCCTTCTTCACCAGTCTCCATAAGAGATGCTGCCTGACCCGCTGAGTTATTCCAGCAGTTTGTGTATGGTTTCGTAACGCAGCATCTGCAGTTCCCGGTTTTTAGAATGAGGTTGGCGTTGGGCATGCTTTTGCCCCCTTTGTCTGTGGACTTGTGCATTGTGACCAGTCGCACCTGCTCCATGTTCGATCGGCCTAGGTGAATGTCGAAGCAGAAGAACAGGGACAAGCCACACCCGCAACAAGTATAGCAACCTGTTCAAACATAAACTTTATCCAGAATAAAAAATATATACAAACAACAAGTGCAAAAACTCTTCATACATTCTCTGTCTGTACATTCAATAGTATCATGTATAACTATGTTCACACCTATCTTTACACAAAACATCTTTGCCTCTCATCTTGTACACCTTGTAAACTCACCCAATGGAACACCAGCCTCACCAGTATGGGGAAACTAGAACAGCTGCAGACCCATCCCTTGATGTCAGAGCTTTTACTCTGTAGCAGCTGTGTGCTGCTTGCCCTGGAGTGTTTCAGTCAAATACAGTACAAGATATATTCCCATCTGTCACCAGTTTGTAATGCAACTCAATAATGCAATCATTTCTACATTGTATTAACAGCCATAACAGGAAGAGTAACTACTGGATATTCGTTTTCTAAACTGTGTGGAAACTTCTCAGAACAACTGCATTGATAAACTGCACCCTGATTAACACTAATTCATCAAGCCTTCAAACTGCAAATGATGCCCAATAAATCATTCTCACAAATCACTCTTCAGCATTGCCACATTCCCAAACTTCACACAGCTCGATGCAAAGTTTATGAAGCTGTCACTCTCACTGATTGAGATGTTGGAGATAAACCTCTTCCAAATCCCACGGCCTCACAAGCTGCCAGTATAAATGCAGAGCAGATCAGACATTGTGACCTCGGCAGAAACAGTCCATCTCACAGGCTCAGCAGGTAAGTCATTAGAATCCGCTCAAATGGTTAATAATGATCTCACAGTGCAGTCTAGGCTCAGAGAGGAGATTGGGGAGATGGACAGGGAGGAATGGTGAGAAGGAGGAGAGGTGGAGACGAGGAGCTTGGTGAAGTATTCGGAGCAACAGGATATGACAAGAAGAAGTCGCGAATAGGGAGAGGGACATGGTGAATAACAATGGGCAGGACAAAACGGATCTGAGGAACAGAGTGGTGAGCTAGTGAGGAATATTATAAGAATGGTACAAATAATGTGGTGAGGAGGAAAAGCAGGAAATGATAACAAGGGCTGTAGGATACCGAGAAGAGGTGTTAGGATACATTGTAACATGAAAATGACCATAAGGATGCGATCAGATGGGATGGTTTTTTTTGTGCAGAATGTGGAGAGAATAGTAATTTGGTGACTGAGAGATGGGGAGAGATTTGAGGGAGAAAGTGACCAGGGACATAGTGAGAGGACATAGTCATCATGTCATACTGTTCAGAAACCACATCCTTGCTGCCATTTATACTAATCCCTTTTTCCTGCATTAGGTCCATATCCTTTCTACGTTATGCCCAATTAAGTGTCATTCTAAATGTCTCTTAACTGTCATGATTTTATCTGATTCCACCAACACCTCAGGCAGTAAGTTCTCGATATCAATCACACTCTGTAATACTCCTTAAATCCCCTTTAAACTTTCTCTCACCTTAAACATGTGCCCTTTTGTTTCGATACCCCTGCCATGGCAAAATGATTCTGACTATCTACCCTGCCTGTGCCTCTTACAATCCTTTATTCTAATAGGTCGTCTCTTAGCCTCCTTCGCTCCATGGAAAATAAGCCCAGTCTATCCAAACATTTCCCACATCTAAAGATCTCTAATCCAGGAATCAATCTGGTGAATCTTCTCTGCATTCTCTCCAGCAAAAACTCATCTTTCTTATAGTGAGGTGACCATATCACCACATGCGGTCTAAACACTATTTTATAAACTTGCAAAATAACACCCAAACCTTTATTTTTAATGCTCCGACATGAATACCAAGCACACAGAACGGTTGCCACTTTCAGTGAACTATGAACTAAACCTCATATCTCTCAGTACATAAAGACTCCTCGTGCCCTTCAATTTATTGTGTACAATCTACTCCTATTTTACTTGTTTGGGGCAGACAGTGAACAAGGCCAGGAATTGGGTGAGGGGAATATATTGATGGGTAGAGTGAGGAATATACATAGATCAGCTGAGGTTGTGCAGAGACAGAGCAAACAATGTTGTACAAAGAAATTAAATGGAAGGGGACAATGAGACCAGTGTGGAGGGCAGGGAGAGCGAGATGTGGGGTGAAGGAGGGATGTGGAGAAAGCGAGAAACATAGATGGACTGAGTGACAAAGGGGGTGTGAGGGACATGGAGGACGGAGTGATGGCCATTGCGGAGTGAGTGAGGACATGGAGAAGGAAATCCGGGACATCAAGGAGAGGGAGTGAGGGCATGGTGGATAAAGTGAGGATCGGAGGAGGGAGTGAGGAATGAGGAGAGATGGAGGAGGGTGTGAGGGCCGGAGGGGAAATGAGGTTTGGAGGAGGGAGTAAAGGACATAGGGGAGGGAGTGGACAGGAAGGGGAGCATGGTGGAAGGAAGTCGGACATGGTAGGAGGGATGTGAAGGAAGTAGAGTTGTGAGTGAGGATTGGAAGAGGAGGTAAGGGACAGGGAGGATGGAGCGAGGTATATGGAGAAGGGAATGAGGGTCAGTGGAGGAAGTGATGGTCAGAGGAGGGAGTGACGGTCGGAAAAATGAATGATGGATGGAGAGAAGGAAGTGGAGAGTGGGGGATGGAGAGGGAGAAGGGTGTGATGATAGAATGTGTGAGTGATGTGGGGGTGAATTTGTGGGAGGTGGAGGAGGAAGGGTTGGCGGAGGGAGTGATGACTGGAGTAGGGAGTGAGGGTTGTGGCGGAGGGAGTGAGGGTTGGATAGAGTGAGGAAGATAGAAGAGTGTTCCTCAGTGAAGAGTGTTGAGTGATGAGATGGGGACGGATGCATCTGTGTGCTGAGGAGGTGGGACTGCTCTGTGACTGGACTTTGTGTGGTGCTGACCTCTTTCCATATCATCAGGCCTTGAACCTCCAGATAATGGAAGAGGTGAGGAGCTGTGGAGGAGATAACGAGATCACAGAGGGAGCTGTGCCTCCAGAAAGCGAGGGGAGGGGAAGCTGCAGTGAGCATGGAGTCGCCCCTTCTCCACATCCTCGCTCCGACAGGCTCCAGAGGCAAGGGGGCAGACTGCTTTCTGGCCTGTTGGCTGCCAACATCCTCTTCCTCGGCGTTGCACTGATCTGCGGAGGAGTTTTGAGTGAGGTGCCAGTGCATGAGGACGAGGTGATGGTGATGCTCACTGCAATGATGGTCTTCGCCGTAGTCTGGATGGTGATCTACATATCGTGCACAGCCCGTCGCCGTACAGCTCCTCTCTACAAGGATCCCCATGCAGCGCCGGTGTGGCTGAGAGGTAAGAAAATAAAATACAAGAAAAAGGAACGGCGGATGCTGGTTTTACCAAAGATAAGTCAGTGGGTCAGGCGGCATCGCTGGTGAAAATGGATAGGTGACCATTCTGAAAGGTACAGACCCGAAATGCCACCTATCCATTGTCTTCACCAGGGAGAGGGAGATGCTCCCTGATCCGCTGAATTACTCCAGCATTTTGTGTCTATGAGAGGTAAGGAACATTGCCTGCTTCCTGCCTTCATTTTTGGCGTCGATTCGACCAAGAGATTCGCGGCAGAATGACCTGAAGTGGGAACTGAAGCTCAAACTGACGCGGTAGAGAGGAAGTAGTGGAGAGCTTTAGGGGGTCACATTGCAATGTGAGCCAGCACGCAGAACGGAACCGCGAGGCGAATCCTTGAAGGAGACGGATGGTGTTCCCACCATTTCCAAAGTCCAGAGCATTTATTTGTCAGATGTATCGGATATGAACTTGAACAACGAGAGTCTTTACCTGCTACAGCTTTACAAGGACATTAAACACATCAAACACTATAGGACGCAGTAAATTATCTGGTATTTTAAAGTGAACTACACCATGCTAGTGCAAAAACCAACGTATGTTGTGCAACCATAGTAGGCAGGGTGGTTCAAGAACCTTATGGTCAATGGGAAGAAACTCTTCTTGATAATAAGAGTTCTCGGGCTCTTTCGCCTTCTTTCCGACGGTAGCAGTGAGCTGGGAGCGTGGCTGGGTGGAGTGGGTCTTTGATAATATTGGCTGCCTTCTTGAGACAGCGCTTCCTATAGATCTATCCGATGGTGGGGAGGTCAGTAGCTGTGATGGATCGGGCAATGTCCATCATTTTATGCAGCCTCTTTCATACTTGAGCGTTCAAAGTTCCGTGATGCAACCAATCAGTATGCTCTCCTCTGTACAATTGTAGAAGTTCGTTAGATGATTCAGTAACATGCCGAATCTCTCAACCTTTGAGCAAGGTGCTGGTGAGCTTTCAGTGTGGTTGCATCAACATGCCGGGCCCAGTATAGATCATTAGAGATGTGGACAGAACTTGAAGCTGTTGACGTACACAACCGTTGGTAATGGAACTTGCAGGACCAGGAGGTGCTTCTAAAATAGTCTTGGAGCACGAATCCTCCTGTGACTTCCCCTCCAATAACATGCTCCCTGAAGCCCAGTTTTTGTTTCACCTGGAGCACTCGACCTCATCACAGCCTGGGTGCAAACATGGACCGAAGGGCTGACACCAGCGGTGAGATGAGAGTGACTATGCACAACACCAAAATAGTGTTTGACCAAGAGTGGGATCAGGAGGCCCTGGTAAAACAGTAATCACCGGAAAACATTCTCTGCCACAGAAGTTAGTTGAGGTCAGTCCATTGGCTATATTTAAGAGGGAGTTAGATGTGGCCCTTGTGGCTAAAGGGATCAGGGGTTTGGAGAGAAGGCAGGTACAGGATACTGAGTTGGATGATCAGCCATGATCATATTGAATGGCGGTGCAGGCTCGAAGGGCCGAATGGCCTACTCCTGCACATCTTTTCTATGTTTCTGTGTCAGACCTCACCCAGAGGAAGGTGGCTGTGGTTGTTGGTGGTTTATCATCCCAGCCCCAGGACATCAGTGCAGGAGTTCCCGAGCCCAGCCATCTCAGCTGCTTCACCAATGACTTTCCACGAGCAGAAGTTCAGAAGTTGGGATGTTGCTGGTGATTGCACAATGATCAATGCCATTTACAACTCCTCAGCAGCCCGTGAATGAGAGCAGCAACACCTGTGAAAATATAACCTGCTGAGTATTTCCACCACTTTCTACTTGTACTTCAGCATTGAAGTCTAGGCTGCTTTGCCAAGTTACGTTAGTGCCATGATAGTGCCGGGCATCCTTAGTAAGGATGGGGAAATAGTTGTTTAAGAGTGTATTTAATATTTAAGAATATTTGTTTGGATAATTGGGTGATTTTGTATCACGATGGTGGATTTGTTTGGTGTTGTTTTCTATTGTATATATTATTCATGCGATACATTTATTTTTGTTTTAAAACAATTATAGTGCCAGGCAATGACCATCTACAACAAGGGAGAGTTGGGGTTGCTGTGGAGATGAATGTTAAAAAAGCACATGGAATGTGATCAGGAAATGTGATGAGTAACAGTAGCAGACCAAGGTGTACTCGTTGACAGGGGAGAGGCTGAGCTAAGATACAGATGGATAACGGAGGAGACATAGCCTTTGATGCAGACAGATATAGGCAGTTGTCACAATTTGGAGAATTAAATATTACTGAACTTAATGGAGAGGAGAGGCTGAGCTGAGATACAGATGGATAACGGAGCAGACATGGCCTGTCTTGATGCAGACTTGAGGATGGCAGTTGTCACAATTTGGAGAATTCAATAGTAAGTTCAGAATACCACAAGGTGCCCTGGCCTCGCCGCCTCTTAGATATTATTTCTATCCCATCCATCTCTCCCCACCATCTCTGCAGCTTAAGACAATCTTACCTGTCACCTCGCTCTATGTTCTGACTGACAGGGGGGCTACTGGTGCTTGGAGCATGCAGCGTTCTACTTGACATCTTCAAGCTTGTCCGTGCTGCTGGATTTCCTGGCTGTGAGCATCCGATTAAATTCCTCTTCCCCAGTGCTGAGATCCTGTTTCTATTCACGCAGGTGAGTAGTGTGAATATACTTGAATTCAAGTGGTAGTTGAGTGCACCTGGGAGGGCAGTAAACGAACCTGTCCCTCCTACCTGTTTATGGACAATGTCACCAGCCACTCCCTGTGTTTTATTCCCAATCCAGTCCTACTTTCTCTGGGTCCATTCCAAAGACTGTGCTCAGGTACATCAGCATTTCACCAGGTAAGGGCATATTTTACTCTTAGATCTCCTCACCTCTACCTCTCTAGCCCACCCTCCCCTCCCTCCTCCACCACCCCTTCTACCCACACCATTTCATTCCCTCTACCTCTCCATTGCTTCTACTCTCTCCATTCTCTCCAGCTCTTCTACCCAAACCACCCCTTTACCCGCACCTCTTCCACTATTCCCTCCACTCCTTCCATCCCCCATTCCCTCCAACAATCACTGAATATGGTAGCAATGGTGTTCCAACGTTGAACTTTCAAGCGCCAAACACCAACTCACCTCCTACCTCCCTCTGGACGTTGATTCCATTACTGCCCATCAGACCATCGTCTCCCACACACTCACGGGCTTCATTTCCTCAGATCTTCTCTCCACACGTTCAACCTCAATTCCCCAGCCCCACACAGCCCACTTTAACTTCCTGCCCTGGATCGACAAGCAGGACCCCTAAGCAGACCCACTGTTTCAGCCGGCTCTGCTGTCCATCAAAGTTATTTCTTCCTGCTTTTCCTTCACCCTTTCTGCCCTGGTCTACCTCTATTGTCCTCTGACATTTCAACAGTTTCCACATTCTTGGTCCCAACTAACTTTGTATGTACATGCACAGATTTCAAATAACATTGAATTCTCCAGTTTCAGATCCTCGGTAATTCCATTTTCCTTTAGTCAGTTCAGAGGACAATTCTCCTTGTATTCCCAGCCTCCTGCAGCCTCCTGCAGTCACTTCTCACAGTGCGATCTTCAATTAAACTGCACCAACATCCCATTTTGTTGATTCCCCTCTTCACACATATTCTCCCTTTTGTCCTCTCCCCTCTCAAAACATCTTAAAACCTGCTTGACAGTAACTTTATCAAATTCTGACTGAAGATCATTAACTACTTTTCTCCCGACATACACTGTATGGCCTGCTGCATATTTCAATCATCTTCAGTTTTTATTTCCAATTTCCATAATCTGCAATATTTTAGTTTTGGATTATCTGATTTGTATCTTCCATCTCCATTTATTTTTTTGTGGATCTACCTGGGGTGGGGTACCCATATATAAAGTAGATGTAAGCCACACTGTTAGCGCATGTGCCTCATGGTCAGAGTGCACTGTGGTTTCCCAGCTGGTTTGCTGTGACCCACAGGCTGATCTCTTGTTTGCAGGTGTGGGCTGGCCATTTCCTTGGTCACCAACCTAATGCTGTGGATGTCAGCTGCAGCAGAAGAGTCACTCCATCATACAGGGATACATGGTGAGAAAGTCCCTGAAGACCAAAGTCGAGCCCTCACAGGTGAATATGGACAGCTCTATGAAACTAATCTAGACTCATTAATGGGCTCAAAAAGAGGCAATGAGATACCTTAAGCTATTAAGAATATCTTAAGAACAAGAGTTGAGATAACTTGTTAAAATCGTACAAGGCAACGGTGAGACAATTGTAACATAAAGGATGACATTAATCTGGACTGCATGGAGAAAAAGATTCACAAGGAGGTTACTGGGTCTGGGGATCTTGGGTTATAAGGAAAGGCTGAATGGCTGGTGGTTTATTCCCTGGAGTGTTGGGAGCCAAGGGTGACCTTCCAGAGGTTTATAATAAATAACGTGAATGCTCAGTCTATTTTTCTCTGGAGTATTGGACCCCGACCCAACTCACCAGTGCTGTACCCCAGTGTTACATCGACAGACGCCCCATCGACTCTGTACCTCGGTGTCATGGTCACAACCCTGTCCCCACCAGGACTGTACCCCAGTGTAAAACTGTACCCCAGTGTTATACAGTAAAAGACCGGTCTCCACCGGTACTGTACAATATAGAGTTAAAGAAGGAACTGCAGATGCTGGAAAGTCGAGGGTACACAAAATGCTGGAGAAACTCAGCGGGTGCAGCAGCATCTATGGAGCGAAGGAGATAGGTAACGTTTCGGGCCGAAACCCTTCTTCAGTCTGAAGGCAACACTCCATAGATGCTGCTGCACCCGCTGAGTTTCTCCAGCATTTTGTGTACCCTGTACAATATAGGCTTGTTCCCACCGGTCTATAGACCTGTCCCGTCCAGTACTGTACCCCGGTGTTATATTGAGACAGACCCATCGGCTTTACGCTGTATACCTGTCCTCACCAGAGCTAAGTGATGCTCTATCTAGAGCTTTTCAGCGTATTACATCCAGATCCAGATCCAGATCCAGATCCAGAGACCAGCACTGTATCTCCGTGTTGTTGCCATTGGGTACACAATGTTGTGCGGTGAATGCTGAAAGACTCTTCCTCCATTGGAAGGAGACCCACGGGGCCGTGAAACATTGAACCCCCGGTGCTGTGTCCGGTGATAGCCCGGGACAGGAGCAGGCTCGGGCACTGAACAGACTGTGTTCTTCTCCCGCAGATGCTGCCGGCGATGGTTGTGTGTGCTCTACCCGTGTCTGCCGCATCCTCCAGGCCGCCTCGCCCTACTTGTACCCTTTCAACATCGAGTACAGCTTGCTGTCCTCCGCCCTCTGCTTCGTGATGTGGAGGAACGTGGGCAGGCGGGCGGCGGGCGGGCGGCGGGCGAGCTGAAGCCGGCCCGGGGCAGCGCGGGTCCGGGTCCGGGTCCGGGTCCGGCGCTGGGAGCCGCCGTGCTCCTGGCGGGTCTGGTGGTCTCCGTCGTGTATCAGGTGGAAGTGAAGGAGGCGAGGACGCGGAGCCGGGCCCTGCTCACCTACTACACCTTCCACAGCGCGGCCCTCGCCCTCATGGCCGCCGCCTGCGTGCTGGGCTCGGCTGCTCTGCGACCGGCGGCGGGCACTGGGTCCCTCGGCCGGGGCCCGGCGGGGAGCCTGGACCAGGGGCTGCTGCTGGGGGCGGCCGCGGGCCCGCTGCTCACCTGCTACTTCAGCCTGGTGGCGGTGGCGTGGAGCCGGCGGCCGGGGCCGGTGCACGCACTCAGCCTGGTCTTCTCGCTGCTCAGCGTCGCCCAGCACTCGCTCCAGAACCTCTTCATCCTCGGGGCTCTGCGCTGGATGGATGCCGGAGCCCCTCTCCCGTCCGGCTCTGCCTCCCACCCTTCTCCAGAAGCAGCGCTGGACTCCGGGCCCCCTCTCCGTCCCGCCCGATTCCCCCTCCCACCCGCCTCTACCTCCCACCCCTCCCCACACACTGCGCCGGGATCTTCCCTCCCGACTCCCCGGGACCCGGCCGGCGGTGTCAGTGTCCCGGGGACCGTCGCCGCCAGCAGCCCCGAGAGCCGGCAACGTCCAGACCGGCCGCCGGGCGCCCGCCGCCGGTTGCTGAGGGAGGTCTCCTCGTTTCTGCTGCTCTGCAACGTCCTTGTAAGTTGTGGAAGTTCTGCGTCGCTGTCTGTCTGTGTCTGACTTCACTGTCTGTGTCGCGCTGTTTACGTGTAGAACGGGGTCTCGCAGCCACCGCGGGGCAACCCCAAGAAACTTCCTCCCCCTGGAACATTGAGCTGCCAGTCCTGCCCTTCGTTCAACAACGCTTCAGTGACTGCCATTTGCCGTAATATTGTAACGCCAGGTGCCAGCCCACGCTCTCAGCTCATCTGACTGACCCATGAGTATCCTTGCATTACAGTAAATGTCATGAGCCTGTCAGTGCCCCCGCTCCCTTATCTGCCCCTGTCTGCTCTGCCCACTGCACTTGGCTGATCCATCCTCTCCACATCACCACCTGCCGCACTGCCACTGAATTGCCCAACCCAGGCCAAATTAGACCAAACTTGCCCGAGTATTGTGAGCAACCCAGCCTGCAAGGATATTAACTCCCATCCTTCTTGTACAAGTCCCACCTTAAACGCTCTGTCCTGCACCAGCTCCTCAGCCACACATATAACCATATAACATATAACAATTACAGCACGGAAACAGGCCCTCTCGGCCCTTCCAGTCCGTGCCGACCATTTGTTTTCCCCTAGTCCCATCTACCTGCACTCAGACCATACCCCTCCATTCCCTTCACGTCCATATACCTATCCACTTTACTCTTAAATGTTAAAATCGATCCTGCCTCCACCACTTCTGCTGGAAGCTGATTCCACACAGCCACCACCCTCTGAGTAAAGAAGTTCCCCCTCACGTTACCCCGAAACCTCTGTCCCTTAATTCTCATGTCATGCCTTGTTTGAATCTTCCCTACCCTCAATGGGAAAAACGTATCCACGTCAACTCTGTCTATCCCTTTCATCATTTTACAGACCTCAATCAAGTCCCCCCTTAACCTTCTGCGCTCCAAAGAATAAAGACCTAACTTGTTCAACCTTTCTCTGTAACATAGTTGCTGGAACCCTGGCAACATTCTAGTAAATCTCCTCTGTACTCTCTCTATTTTGTTGACATCCTTCCTATAACTAGGCGACCAAAATTGTACACCATACTCCAGAATTGGTCTTACCAATGCCTTGTACAATTTTAACATTACTTCCCTACTCCTATATTCAATGCTCTGATTTATAAAGGCCAGCACACCAAAGGCTTTCTTTACCACCCTATCTACATGCGATTCCACCTTCAGGGAACTATGCACAGTTATTCCTAGATCCCTCTGTTCCACAGCATTCCTCAATTCCCTACCATTTACCATGTACGTCCTAATTTGATTTGTCCTGCCAAGATGTAGCACTTCACACTTATCAGCATTAAACTCCATCTGCCATCTTTCAGCCCACTTTTCCAAATGGCCCAAATCTCTCTGTAGACTTTGAAAATCTACTTCATTATCCACAACACCACCTATCTTAGTATCATCTGCATACTTACTTATCCAATTTTCCACCCCATCATCCAGATCATTGATGTACATGACAAACAACAGTGGACCCAACACAGATCCCTGAGGCACCCCACTGGTCACCGGCTTCCAACCTGACAAACAGCCATCCACCATTACTCTCTGACATCTCCCATTCAGCCACTGTTGAATCCATCTTGCTACTCCGCCATTAACACCCAAAGATTGAACCTTCTTAACCAACCTTCCATGGGGAACCTTGTCAAAGGCCTTACTGAAATCCATATAGACAACATCCACTGCTTTACCCTCATCAATTTCCCTAGTTACCGCTTCAAAAAATTCAAGAAGGTTTGTCAAACATGACCTTCCAGGCACAAATCCATGTTGACTGTTCCTGATCAGACCCTGTTTATCCAGATGCTTATATATATTATCTCTAAGTATCCTTTCCATTAATTTGCCCACCACTGACGTCAAACTAATAGGTCTATAATTGCTAGGTTTATTCTTTGAACCCTTTTTAAAACAATGGAACAACATGCGCAGTACGCCAATCCTCCGGCACTATTCCCGTTTCTAATGACATTTGAAATATTTCTGTCATAGCTCCTGCTATTTCTACACTAACTTCCCTCAATGTCCTAGGGAATATCCTGTCAGGACCTGGAGACTTATCCACTTTTATATTTTTCAAAAGTGTCAGTACTTCCTCCTCTTTGAATCTCATAGTTTCCATAGCTACTCTACTTTTTCCCCCTTAACTCACAGAGTTCAATATCCTTCTCCTTGGTGAATACCGATGAAAAGAAATTGTTCAATATCTCCCCCATCTCTTTTGGCTCTGCAGATAGCTGTCCATTCTGGTTCTCTAATGGTCCATTTTATCCCTCGTTATCCTTTTGCTATTAATATAGCCGTAAAAACCCTTTGGGTTTACTTTCACCTTTCTTGCCAAAGCAACCTCATATCTTCTTTTAGCCTTCCTAATTTCTTTCTTAAGATTCTTTTTACATTCTTTATACTCCTCTAGCACCTCTTTTACTCCATGCCTCCTATAATTATTGTAGATATCTCTCTTTTTTCGAAACAAGTGTCCAATTTCCCTTGAAAACCATGGCTCTTTCCAATTAATCTGTCCTGTCCTTCTTTTACCCCAGCCAACACCTGAAACAGGCAATAATCCAAATGCAAAGGGTCCTGCTCTTTAACCTTCTGCTTAACTCCCTAAATTCACTCAGCGGTCCTCATCCTTCTTCTATCCGTATCGGAGTCAACATGTGCTGACGATCTGTGGCCATTCTCCCTCCATCTTCAGAATAAGGTGGCTGCTCCACCACTGTCCTGTGAGAGGCCATCCTGCCAACAGGATCCAAAACCTGTTGAAAGGGAAATGACAGAAGGGACTCCCCACACCCTGCCAATACTGACTGCCCTTCCTGGTGGTCATCCATCCTCTCTCTGTTCCATATCTGCGATGTGACCAACTTGCTAAACATCAAAACATAGTAACATAGAAAATAGGTCCAGGAGTAGGCCATTCGGCCCTTCGAGACAGCACCGCCATTCAATATGATCATGGCTGATCATTCTAAATCAGTACCCCGTTATTGTTTTCTCCCCATTATCCCTTGATCCTATTAGCCCGAAGAGCTATATCTAAATCTCTCTTGAAAACATTCAGTGAATTGGCCTCCACTGCCTTCTGTGGCAGAGAATTCCACAGATTCACAATTCTCTGGGTGAAAAAGATTGTCCTCATCTCAGTCCTAAATGCCCTACCCCTTATTCTTAAACTGTGACCCCTGGTTTTGGACACCCCCAACATCGGGAACATTTTTCCTGCATCTAGCCTGTCCAATCCCTTAAGAATTTTATATATTTCCCACGCACAAAGACATGCTGACTATCCCTAATCAGTCCATGTCTGTCCAATTGCTGGTAGACCCGGTCCCTAACCCCCCCCCCCCCCCCCCAACAATTTTGTCACTACTGATGTCAGGCTCACCAGCCTGCAGTTTCCTAGCTCGTTCACGCTGACTTTCTTAAATACCGATAAAACATCAGCCGCCCTCCACTCTTCTGGCACCTGTGGCTAAATATGAAGCAAGTAATATGAAGCAAACATCATTCCGTGTAGGCACTTGTGTGCATGTATGTTAAATTGCATGGCAAAATTTAGACAGAGGAATAAGCAGGGGAAGAAACTATGGCAGGGCTTTATAATCTTCTTTGGATTGGCAATGAATGGTACATTGTGTAGAAATGTCTTCGTTTAGTTTTTAGTTTAGAGATACAGCGAGGTAACAGGGCTTTTGGCTCACCGAATCCATGCCGATCAGTGATCCCCGCACATAAACACTATTCTACACACACCAGGGATAATTTCAAATATACCAAGCCAATTAGCCTACATACCGTCTACAACATTTGCCACACACCTTTCATTCCATGGCGAGTCCATGCACAGCTCCAGCTGCTCTGTGCTGGCTGACAGGAGCTGAGGCCAGGCATCTGGTCTGCAGGTGTAGTCAACAGAAGCAGTGGAAATGTTCCTGATCTTCCACATCCTGCAGGAGTCAAGGTGTTATGGTTGTCCACAGCAATGCAAATACCTGTCTGCATTTGGCCCACCGTGTGCATGTCGACCAAGTTGGTATACTGGACTCGCATTTGGCCCACGTCCCTCTAAAGCCTTCCTATCTATATGCATATATATGTCCAAATGGTTTTTGAAAGTCGTAATTATTTCCACTCCTGTATTTACCCTCTGCCCTGGATTCCATATCCCTTATCCCCGTCCCTTCTAAGAAGAAAGAGACGAAACACCCCTCCCCAGTCACAACTCTCACCAACGCCTGCACTTTGACCTCAACAGCAGCACTTTGACTGCACAGCCCCTTTCACTTGGCCCCGCCCAAGATGGCCACTCCCACGCTACCTGGCACTCCTTTCCTATCCCGCTCTCAACATTCCTGAGTGCCACTGGCTTCAGAAACCAGACACTGTGAAATACTGAAAGGAATCAGTCAACATTGAGAAGGCAGATGTGCTCTATTTCTCACTAACCACCCCATCCATACCCACTGCTCCCAAGCTCTTTAACCCTAGGTTCAGCCTTAATAGCAATGTGGCCTCACCACCTGAAGCCCCTCTCTTGGTCTTGCCCCATTCACTATAATCATCCCCTCCCCCTCTTCCCCTGTCCTGCCGTTGAGCTGCCTGAACGTCAACTGCACATTCATCACCTCCTCGTTCACCATTGGAGCATTTCCTAGTCCCCAAAATGCTCCAATTCCCTCCAGAAACCTCTCCAACTTTCTTTCTTCCATCTCTCCTTTAAAAGCTACCACCTTGATCAAACCTTTGGTCAACTATTCCAATGTCCCCTTCTTTTGCTCAGCATATTGGAGTGATGGATTCCATCCTCTGACCCACCGTAAGATATTTTCCTCCTTTAAAGGAGCAACATTAATTCACACTCTGTTGTTTCGGAAGTCCTGTCACCCTGTCAGCTGCCCTCTCCCAGAAGCCCCTGACCTGGGGTTGGGGTGATTAGTGACAGTGTGAGGTGTTACATGAGATTCAAGGGGGCCAGTAGCAGTGGCTTTCATAGGGGAATTGTCCTTCATTGAGTTGGTTTCCCAAAGAGATGATGGAGGTTGTGAACTCTTGCTTTTCCTTCTGCAGTTTTGGGCTGTGTCTGCATTTGGTGCTCGGCCACACTTTGCCAACGGCATTGAGGAGAAGTTCTACGGCTTCCAGATGTGGGCCGCCATCGTCAACACGGGCCTGCCCTTGGGAATCTTTTACAGGATGCACTCAGCTGCCAATCTCTTGGAGATCTACCTCACATCCTGAAGTACAACTCGAGACGCTCTCCTGAAATGACCTTCCACCTTCAGTCAAACCTTGGGGTCGTTTGCTTGTCACCAAATAATATGTAAACGGGATCTTTTATGAACTGCCTCAGTGAATTCCCATCAACCCATCATTCTCACCCTCACCCTAACAAGCCCTCATCCCAATTACCCCAATGACACCTTGCCCTCTAGATTTCCCTACTCCTACCTACCTTGCCCTTCACTCTAACGAACATGCATTCTTTGATCTCCCACTATCACACTTTTAAAGCCATCTGACTTTCTGGATGTCCACTTGCCTACAGACGACCTACTCCGAACAGCTTTAGTAAGTTCTGCCTAAATACCATCAAAGTTGGCTTTGCTCCATTTCAGAACTTTAACTTGTGGGAAGCCCTGACTTTATCCATAACTGTTTTAAAGCTAATGGAACTGTGGTTGCTGCTCCTGAAAGGTTTGGCCATCAATACCTCAGTCACTTGTCCTTCCTATTTTTGCAAGAGTTAATCAAGCATTGCCCTCTCCCTTGTAGGCCTTCACATATTGTGTGATGAAAACATCCAGCACACATTTGACAAATTCCACCCGATCTAAGCACTTGGCAGTTTGGCAGTTCCAGTCCGCAATAGGCAAATTAAATTCCCCTATGACAATCCTATAAGTCTTGCAGCTGTCCGCAATTTCAAAGCATATTTGTTCGTCTAATTCTCATTGACTATTTGGGAGACTATAGTACACTTCCAACAAGGCGATCATCCCCTTTTTATTTTTCAGCTGTACCCCTACACCTCATACACTCTTCAAGTGAATCATTAGATCCCAGATGCCTGCACTACCTCCTTTGCCACCGTTTCCACATCACTTTGATGACGCATGTCCGCAGTTGAGAGCCTGCACTCGGTGATCCAGCTCCGGCCAAACTGCAGGTAAACTATTCACTGCTGGATGGTCAAAGAGATGATGATAGAACATGAAAGCCAAATAAAAGATAGCGTAGTCAGGGGATATGGGGAGAAGGCAGGAACGGGGCACTGATTGTGGATGGTCAGCCATGATCACATTGAATGGCGGTGCTGGCTCGAAGGGCCGAATGGCCTATTCCCGCACCTATTGTCTATTGTCTAAATATGCCAAGTAATACAAAGGGGTTTGTATTTGAGATACAACATTGTATTTGTTGAATAAAACTGTTATTAAACATGCATCTTAGATTTTTCTCATGTCTATCCAGCACATTGTCAATCTCTATGGTCTGACCTTTAGACATTAGAGATGCAGCACGGAAACAGGGAGAGGTGAGGTGGCAGGCAGATGATGCACCAGTGTGGGTGCCTGAGGAAGGCAGGCTCCTGGTTGTGGTGAGGCAGATGAGCAGTGACCCTGGCAACTGGGTCGGCTGGGACACGGCTCATGTGGGGACACGGAGTAGGGGAAAGCGTTTTAAAGCTAATGGAACTGTGGTTGCTGCTCCTGAAAGGTTTGGCCATCAATACTTCAATCGCCCTTCCTATTTTTGCAAGAGTTAATCAGGCATTGCCCTCTTCCTCGTAGGCCTTCACATATTGTGTGATGAAAACTTGCCTGCTGAAGGAGGGGGGGGGGGGGGGGGGGGGGGGGGGGGGTGTGGCAAGAGATGGGTCGCAGCTGCCCCTCACCACCTGAGGGGAAACGGACTGCCAGTCATCACCCAGGGCAACAGTCAGATCCCTGGATCTCCAGACCCAGCCCCTCCCCTCCCCACTCACACACCACCCCCAGACCACTCCCCACCCACTCCCCTGCCCATCCCATTCCACTTACCAGTCCCCTCCGCTCCCACACTCACCCCGCACCTCCTCCCACACACCCCTCCTCACCTACACCCCTCCCCACTGCTCCCCACCCTCCCCGCTCCCCACCCACACCACTCCGCCTATTTCATTCACTCTGCACAAACTTCCCCACAAAGCTCTCAGTGCAGCCACCAAAGTGAGCGCCAGGAAATGACCAAATGTGACCCAACATGCACGGAGCCAAGTTGTCAGGGGTTTATCGCGCCGGTACGTGTCACTGTGATTCTAGACTTAGCCGGGGAGAGGCTTGGCCCTGGACGAAGTAACAGAGTTTTCTGTTGACCTTAGGTTGCTTGGCACTTATTCCAGCTGCATTCGCTGTCTCCGATACTCTAAATTACTTTATTGTCCTTTCAAATGGATACAGTTATTAAAAATTAATTTATAAACAAACAGCTCCGACTAATTATTCACAGACTGCTCCTGATCAACCTCTGTCACGTTTACCATATGCCTTTGTGCTGGTGATCTGCTTCGTGTCCTGTAATTCAGACCACTGGCCGATGTCCACAGCAGACAGCGAACCCCACCCCACGTGGACTCTGCTGGGGAACAACTTCCCACCAGGTCCTGAAGGAAAGCCCATGAGACCCTCTGTAGTGGAGAGTGGCAGAGTGGAGAGCAGGGCGGTACAAAGGCACATGAGCTCAAAACCAGTGGCAGGCCACTCTGGGGCAGGCTTTGCATGCAGAGATTGGGATAGATGTGGGGTTCTCCCCCACTCCCCGCGGCCTGGACTCGACCTGACCAAGGAGGAGGCCGCCGGCCGGTTCACGTTGGGAATGGATGATACTCGGACCAGCCCGGACTCAGGCCACTCGGCCCACTGACACATCCCTGCACCGTGCAGGGATCCTGCGCCGTTCCCGCTTCCAGTGTTCCGCCATGCAATATGACAAGATTTGCTTTATTCAATCTATCAAGGTATGTATCTGACTGGTTGGCTCAAGCAGTTCAGTCATAATTGAGAGGCAGGGAGAGGGCGCGGCCACCGCTGTGGAAACTCACTTTGATGCTGACTCGGATTTCACTGATCGACGGACTGCCGCTTGGACTCGTTTATCTGAGCAGCGGCGAGGTGCGGTCCCTGGCGACTCTCCAACCCCCTTTCACAGGTACCATTACAATCAGCCAGCAACAAGCAGTTGGATCCCAGCGGAGTGGATAGACGTGGCTTTCCACTGAGCGGGTAAAGACCTGGCCTTCACAGCCGCGCTCCTTCATGCCCGACGCCATGCGCCTCGCCTCTCGGTGAGGTTTGGCATGCGTTGTGTTGCGGGGGTGTGCTGTCGGGGTGGTTGCCGTCTGTCGGTCTCTGTGTGGGTGGCCCCATCTCTGCTCCGGGCTCGGCGTATCTCAAGGAGGTGCTAAAGATAGAGACAAAATGCTGGAGTATCTGAGCGGGTCAGGCAGAATCTCTGGAGAAAAGGATCTGCAACATGTTGACCACGGCAGGTCCACCCTCTCTCGCGTCAGTGCGACATCTCCAGAGATGATTCCCGACCCGCTGGGTCACTCCAGAACTTCGTGTCTTTCATCGGTACAAACTAGAATCTGCAGTTTCCCCCTACACATCAAGGAGGTACTGGGCTGGTTTCCGTTCTCCCCCTTCCTTGAGTTGAGTAGCTCCGGCCTCCGGGAGCCGGGGAAGAGGGTAGTGTGGGGACAGCGAGGCGGGGGACAGGGGCGCACGAAGCAAAGCCTGGCAGACTATAGAGTGGTGGCGACAGAGTTCCTTCTGTTGATTGAGTATCAATGAGCAAAGCTGGTGAAGGACGTTCAACAAAGGGGGTTGGATGAGGTGGGGTAAAGGGTGGATTCTCCCTTTTGTACTCGCCACCCCGCACTCTTTACGCAGCTCCCTTCCCTCTCCTCTCCTCCGGTCTCCTTAGATCCTCCCTCCCGCTCTCCCCTTTCTCTCTCCCGCTCTCCCCATTGCAGGAAAGGTACTGAGCCGTCCAGCCCGGGCTTGGCAGGCCGAGGGCGAGCTCGGGGTAACGGGGCAAGAAGCCGCTCGGCCGGGGAGCGGGGACTCTCTCCCGCAATCGGCTGCGGAGCCCGGGGGCGGGAGAGGAGGAATCTAGGGACTAATGTGAGCGGGTAGACAAAAGTGCTGGAGAAACTCAGCGGGTGCAGCAGCATCTATGGGGCGAAGGGGATAGGCAACGTTTGGGTTTCGGCCCGAAACGTCGCCTATCTCCTTCGCTCCACAGATGCTGCCGCACCCGCTGAGTTTCTCCAGCACTTTTGTCTACCTTCGATTTTCCAGCATCTGCAGTTCCTTCTTAAACACTAATGTGAGCGGGTTTGTTCCAGGCGCCAGGGAGGCTGATCCGGGAGGATGATGAACGCGGACGAGGTGGTGGCGAGCGGGCCGGTGAAACTGCCGCTGGAGGGAGCGGGGACGGGAGCGGCCAGAGCCGAGGGTGCGGGGACCCCCGGCGCCGCCCGCAGTGAGAGTCCGGCGGAGAAACGCGGGCGGCTGTTGTCCGGGCTGCTGGCAGTGAATATCCTCTTCCTGGGATCTGCCCTGGTCCTCAGTTCCATCTTCAACCGAGCGTCCGTGCCGGGCACCAACGTGCTGCTCCTGCTCATGGCGCTGAGTGCTGTGGCCGTGGGCTGGATGGCCTTCCACCGGCTGGCCGCCCCCCTCGTCCCTCACCGAGACCCGCACGCCGGCGCCATCTGGCTCCGAGGTCAGTGCATCCAAAACCGCGAACACGGTCAGAGCGGTGCAGGCCCCTCGGCCCACCGCGCCCTTTCTACCCATCTACACTAATCCCCTTTGCCTACACTAGCTGCTTATCCTTCTTTTCTTTCCCCGTTTAAACGTCTGTCTAAATGCCTCTTAATCGTAGTGGTTGTATCTGACCCCAGCACCTCCTCTGGAAGCGAGTTCAGATGCCAACAGCTGTCTTGTATCACCGGGTGGATAATTTTATACTGTACATTTTTTTTTACATTTATCAAGCCTATTAACCTACAAACTTGTTCAAACACAATTCTTACACCTCAGATCCCCTTTAAAACTGCGCCCTCTCACCTTAAACCCGTGCCCTCTTGTTTTTGACACCAGCACACGGGGGGGGGGGGGGGGGAGATTCTGATTATCGATCTGCTTAACTGCACCTCTCATAATGTTACATCATGTCACCCCCTCAGCCATGTTCGCGCCAGGAACAATTAGCCCAGCCAAGGCATCCTGGTGAATCTCCTCGGCTCCCCCTCTCTCCATCACAACCACATCCTTCCTGTACTGTAACGACCCGGCCTTTACTCTGTGGATGGAGAGTCCCTTCAATTAATTTGTTCAGGAGCAGTATTTGTCCTGTCCTCATGTCTGAATGAGTGGCTGTGACTGGCTTGCAAAGCTGTACTCAATGACTGTCCTCAACCAGTAACTCTGTAGCCTGGTCAGTCTCTGACTCTCTCCCTTTAGCCCGAATGTTTATTTCCATTTCCGAGGCTCCAAACGCACAACCTGGGCTATCGCTCCCAGCGAGCGCTGCACTCGCTGCTGGAGGCGCCAGGTTCAAATGAACTGAAACCTGTCGGTTCTCCAGTCGATGCAAAAGATCTCTTGGTGGGATTGGAAGAGAAGAGCGGTCTGGGCAAAACCATCAACACTTGCTATTGTTTGACTCGATGTGATTTGTGGGATGTTATTTTGCCCAAATTGGCAGCTGCATTACCTGCAGTTCAATAATTCAAATAGGTTGTATCAGCTTTTCAGTTACATAGTGAGGGTATGAAGACTGAAGATAAACAAATCAAGCCTCGCCATCCAATCACACACCAACCCGTCCAACCCATTCATCTATCCAATGGGAAACCAATCTGAACAATGTAGTTTCCTTTCAGTCACACACTCACCAGTCCATCAATTAAATGGCTTCCTTAGGAGGAAATGTTTGGATCTCACTCATATTCGCTTTGTGAGCAGAATATTCTGCCTGCCCAACTATATATTATGTTATCGCTGGTTCTCTCCCCAAAGCAGCTGCCCGACCTGCTGAATGCTTCAGCATTTCCTGATTTTGTTTCGGATTTGTAGCATCTTCCGCTTTGCTTCAAATAATAAGTCATGTTCTGCGTTTGACTTCAGGGGCGGTGCTGCTGTTTGGAGTCTGTACTATTCTGCTTGATACTTTCAAGGTGGGATACTACCTTCAGTACAAGGGTGGTGCCCACATCGTGAAGGTTGTTTACCACATTGTGGAAGCGATCTTCATCAGCACTCAGGTGAGACCTCTGGCACTTCAGTCAGTGTAACAGCGCAGGCTTCCAGTTATGTAGAGTCTTACAACATAGAAATACGCCCTTTGGTCCAACAAGCACATGTCGACCAAGATGCCCCATCAACACCAGTCCACCTGCCTGTGTAGGGTCCATATCCTTTCTACATCTTTCCTATTCATGTTCCTGTCCAAATGTCTTTTAAATATTGTGATAGTACCTGACTCAACTACCTCCTCTGGCAGCTCATTCCATATACCTACCACCCTTTGTATGAAAAAGTTGCCCTTTAGGTTCCTATTAAATCTTTCTTCTCTCTCCTCTTAAACTTTTGTCCTCTGGTTCTTGATTCCCCTAAGCTGAGTAAAATAGTCTGTGCATTTACCCTATATATCCCCCTCATGAACTTGTCCACCTCTATAACATCACCCCTCATCCTCCTGCGCTCCAAGGAAACAAGTCCTAGCCTGCTTATCCACTCCCTATCTCAGACCATCGAGTCCTCGCAACATACTTGTAAATATACTTCTATCAAGTCTCCCCTTAACATCCAACACTCCAGAAAAATAAAAACAAGTTGGTCCAACCACTTCTTATAACTAATAGCCTCTAATCCAGGCAGCATTCCAATGGAGACACAATTGTCTGACTAATGACCAGTATTTATTGCCCATCCCAGAAGGCCCAGAACTGAGAGACCTGTGGGCTGCATTGTGAGCTGGCTGAGAGTCAACCACATTGCTGAGACTGAAGTCAGGCAGAGGCCAGGCAGGGGAAGGAAGCCTAATTTCTTCTCATGAAAAAACCTGAATAACTAGAAGGGGTTTTATGTGAACATTATAACTCACTGCCCTCTCCTGACGTTCCCAACCCCTGATCCCACCCAAGTGCTAGGAGGGTGAATAGACCAGTTCTGTGTGTGAATCCCATTCAGTAATTTGGCGATGTTCTCACCAATGGCTGAGTGGACACACTCTAGATGAGAGTGAGCCCACAGCTTTGTGATCCATTCGCTGGGACGCCAGGTGCACATTCCCTCTAAGTCCAAAGGAGCACCATCCTCGGCACAGAGGAGATGTGCATACATGGCAGTAAAGTAAAGGTTAGTTCTCTGTACCCCTCAAGCCAACTGATCTCAATCCCATCTCTCTCATCATTTAATTCAGCACCTCCGTGTAAAGTAGTCACGGAAAGATCAGTGTCAATCTGGAGAAGTTAAAGAAAAATGTATCAATTTGTTCAATGGCACTCGAAAGGTTGACTGGGAATATGAACTTTCTAATAATCTCATTGCTTTCAGACATTCTTATTATGGTTTCACTCGAGAGACTGCCTCCATGTGCACCGAGATGCCACCAGGTAGGTTGGAACAACTTCATTTGATGATTAATATGTCAAGGGAAGACAGGCAGTCCAAGCAGGTTAACATAAACCTGGGACTGGAGCAGTGCAATACTTCCTCTGAGTTTATGTAGGTTCAACTAGTGATGCTAAGCATTGGTCAACAACAGTCACTTGCAGATAATTTGTTTCATGACACTTGTTATATAATGTAAACAATGCCGCTCAGGAGCAGGCCCTTCAGCCAATAACGTTCATGTCGAACACAATCCAAGTTAATCTCCTCTGCCTCTTAAATTCATTTTTTGTATTTGCTTCAACAACCCAAGGCAGTGTGTTCCAGGCAGCCACCCCTCGCTAGACCATACCTAGATCTGAAATCTCCTCTTTTGCCTCCCTTAACAACCTGGATAGATCCCCAGACCCTGGGGATTTATCCACTTTAATGCTTTTCATGAGATCCTAATTATCTCCTTTTTGATCTCCAATCACTCCCAGAATATTAGCTGAATACATCGCCCACATCTTCTGACCATGCCAAAATTCTCAAATGTATCACCAGGTTCCCAGGGGAGGAATCCCTATTCACTCTGGGACTTCAGTCCCTGGCCACCAATATCCATACAAGGCCATCTACAGTGAACTTCACCTAGTTTGGAAGGTATCAACCTAAAATGTATTGAAGCTAGGTTTTGGAAGCTTATACACAGCTTTATTGCAGTAAAGTCTACCATTTTTCTGTAAGTGCCCATATGAATTTTTCTGCCATCTGATAGAAACATAGAAACATAGAAATTAGCTGCAGTAGCAGGCCATTCGGCCCTTTGAGCCTGCACCGCCATTCAATATGATCATGGCTGATCATCCAACTCAGTGTCCTGTACCTGCCTTCTCTCCATACCCCCTGATCCCTTCAGCCACAAGGGCCACATCCAACTCCCTCTTAAATATGGCCAACGAACTGGCCTCAACTACCTTCTGTGGCAGAGAATTCCACAGATTCACCACTCTCTGCGTGAAAAACGATTTTCTCATCTCGGTCCTAAAAGACTTCCCCCTTATCCTTAAACCGTGACCCCTTGTCCTGGACTTCCCCAACATCGGGAACAATCTTCCAGCATCTAGCCTGTCCAACCCCTTAAGAATTTTGTAAGTCTCTATGAGATCACCCCTCAAATTCCAGCGAGTACAAGACAAGTCTATCCAGTCTTTCTTCATATGGAAGTCGTGCCATCCCAGGAATCGGTCTGGTGAACCTTCTCTGTACTCCCTCTATGGCAAGAATGTCTTTCCTCAGATTAGGAGACCAAAACTGTATGCAATACTCCAGGTGTGGCCTCACCAAGACCCTGTACAACTGCAGTAGAACCTCCCTGCTCTTGTACTCAAATCCTTTTGCTATGAATGCCACTGCTATGAATGCCAATTGCACTGATGCAAGTGTTAGTGAGATTACTTTACAATCCCAGGGATTTATGCACCATTCTACAGTGCTCTCAGCCTTCAGCTAACAAAAGGTTGCAGGTGACTGTAAAATCTTACAACGTGTACAGTCTCTGTCTTGCTTTCCCTCTCCCGCCTAGGTGTGGACTGATGGTGACCTTGGCCACCAACCTGGTAGTGTGGATGACTGCAGTCACTGATGACTCTGTTCACAGGGAATTGGAGGTTGAACAGCAGGCCACGCTCAATGGGAGCAGCTCACAGCTCAGAGGTACCAAATCACCTTTCCCTATGTACACCCACCCCTTCCTTCACAGCTTGGGTTTTATTGCAGAGCGGCACAAATAAGCCGCTTACTTATTATGTTACCCAAGTAAAACTGCAGATGCTGGAACTGCTCAGCAGGTCAAGCAGCATCTTGGGGGGGAAACAGAGTTAATGTTTCAGGCTGTAGAAATAAGGAACTGCAGATGTTGGTTTACACAAAAGGACACAAAGTGCTGCAGTAACTCAGCGGGTCTGGCAGCATCTGGAAAACATGGATCGGTGACATTTCGTGTCAGTATCCCCCTTTGGACTGGCCCCCGACTTAAAACACCACCTATCTATGTTCTCCAGAGATGCTGCCTGACCTGCTGAGTTACTCTAGCACTTTGTGCTTTTAATGTTTAAGGTTGGTGGCCTATCATTATAGCAGGAGAGCCTGATATAAAGTGGAAAAGACTACTATCAGAGTTCAGTGTGGAGTTGTGCTTAGTCTAAATGTGGCGCTGCTGCTTGATCTTACAGTGGGCTTGTTCAGGCAGAGTGAGGGGCCAGAGACCATAGGTTAGACTCGGAATGCAATTGATAATTAAAGTTCCAGGCCACAGCAAGCTCAGATTCACTCACCCCAGTGTAGAACAGGATCACCGGCAACTCTGACCGCTGTTTACCAAGCAGGCCACATTGTCAATAAACACAAGCCTAGCTCCCAGTCACCAACACCTGCCTTCGACTGTGGCCAGGAATGTATGGCTTTGATGAGACTAATGAGATGACCGTGTTTCTGTGTGTGGGAAGACCAGGATCAAGTGTAACGAAGATTGTACTAGTTGGAATAATTCAGCAGGTAGACACGGGTCAGTGTGCATGGGACGGGCCAGTGCACGGGACGGGCCGGTGCATGGGTCGGGCCAGTGCATGGGATGGGCCAGTGCACGGGACGGGCCAGTGTACGGGACGGGCCAGTGTACGGGACGGGCCAGTGTACGGGATGGGTCAGTGTACGGGACGGGCCAGTGTACGGGACGGGCCAGTGTACGGGACGGGCCAGTGCACGGGACGGGCCAGTGTACGGGACGGGCCAGTGTACGGGACGGGCCAGTGCACGGGACGGGCCAGTGCATGGGACGGGCCAGTGCATGGGACGAGCCAGTGCATGGGACGGGCCAGTGTATGGGATGGGCCAGTGCATGGGACGAGCCAGTGCATGGGACGGGCCAGTGTATGGGATGGGCCAGTGCATGGGATGGGCCAGTGCATGGGACGAGCCAGTGCATGGGACGAGCCAGTGCATGGGATGGGCCAGTGCATGGGACGGGTCACAGGTACAATGCAAAATCTTTCAGCAGTATCACAAGCACATGGAGTGACAAATACACAAAACCAAATATAATAAATTACACGCAAAAATCTAAAATAAAGTTGACTGCAATTGGAAAAAAGCAAAAGTGCGTGCGGACTTATGCAAGAGATGGGCTGTAGTGTTCTGTTGCCGAGGAAGGGTTCGGGTGAACCTGATAGTTGGAGGAAAGTAGCTGTTCCTGAACTTGTTTGTGTGGGACTTCAGCATCTGTGCATCCTTGATGATAGGTGCCGCCTTCTTGAGGCAGTGTCTCATATAGACACAGATGCTTTCAGTGGAGGAGAGGGCTGTGCCCGTGATAGAACCAGGCTGACTCCACCGCTTTCTGCATCTTGCGTTCCTGTGGGTTGGAAATGCCGCACTAGGCCAAGATGCAACCTATCATGATATTTTCTACAGTGCTTCTCCAAAGGTTAGTAATAGTGAAATGCCAAATCTCTATCTACTTTGAAGAGAATAGAGGTATTGCAATTCTACTTCACAATTGCACCTGTATGCTGGGGTCTGAGATATTAATGCCTGGGAATGGGCTACTAACTCCCTCCACCATGACTCACCAGTAAAGACTGGTGCGGGGGCTTCCAATTTCCCCGTTTATAAGTTAATAATCGCTTCCCTGGTCTTGTCGACATGAAGCGAGATGTTGTGACGCCACTCTGCCAGGTGTTCTATCTCACTGCTCCACACCAACTCATAACCACCGATGATTCTGTCAACCACAGTGTACTGGTCAGTGTATGGATCACCGCAATGGGACACATCGAGTGTGCGGATCAGTGAATGGGACGGGTCTGTGTTTTTTTCTCAGCGTTGTCTTTGCATGATGAAAGTAATAAAAACATATAATGTTTGGCTCATGCACTTTGTCTCTGCAGGTAACGAGAATATCTCAGATTTCCAGTGCCAGGGAGAGCTCTGCACCGTTTTTCAGAGGGGCATTGTTATCATGTACCCCTTTTCCATAGAGTATTGCCTCATTTCTTCTACTATGCTTTACATCATGTGGACCAATGTCGGAAGGACCATCAGCCACCATGGATCAAATGCAAGCCACAGGTTCCGAGGATACGGGCTTGTTCTGGGACCTCTGCTGGGCGCAGTGGCGATAGTCATTGGCTTGTTTATCTTCATCCTGTATCAGATTGAGGTTTCCGCGGATCCCACGCAGCCCACCCCCTTCATCCAGTTCTACAGTTTCCACATCGTCTTGCTCTCCGTCATGTCTCTCTGCTCTCTGGCTGCATTAGCTGTCCACAGGTGGGAAGAGAGGGAGGTCGACTGCAGGGAGAACCCAAGCCGCAGCCTGGACGTGGTTTTGCTGCAGGTCGCCGCGCTCGGACAGCTGTGCATCTCGTACTTCTCCATCGTGGCCATTGTGTCCACCCGTTCCGGGCGGTCCATGGATCTCGTCAACCTTGTCTACTCCTTACTCATAATCATCGAACACGTGCTGCAAAACCTCTTCATCATTGAGGGCTTGCACCGGCGGAGCACTCCGGAGGAGCTTTGCTTAAGCTTTGTCGGGGCTTGCGGCAAAGATTCCACATTCAACCTTCAGAACCTCAAGGAGCAAGGATCTCTGTCCTCAGAAATGTTCCAAGAACCCACGGAAGCAACAGTAAATGACCAGGCGGCTGTGTCTGCTGAGCAGAATGATACAGATGGCCCACCAGATGGCTCTTCTGACCTAAACTCCAGAAAACCCGCTCCCCCAGTCCCACAATCCACCAACACGCTCAACTGGAAACGAAAATTCCTGAAGGAGATCTCGATGTTTATGATCATGTCCAACCTTATCGTAAGTTAGTCTGATCTCCTTTCCTAATTTCTGGCTTTCTCCCCAGAGGTTCCCCTTTAAGTGCTGCCTTTAACTGGTCCCTTGACTGTGCGTAAACATCCAATTGCATTATTTTGAAGGGAAGGTCTTCCCCAACAGTCTTGGCCAGCACTTACCCCTGTTTAGATCAGAAGGGTTCTGACCCAAAGCCTCACCTATCCATTCTCTCCAGAGATGCTGCCTGACCCTCCGTTACTACAGCATTTTGTGTCTCTGTTTGATCGATAGTCGGTGTGGACTCGGTGGGCCAAAGGGCCTGATTTCATGCTCTTTCAAGCAATCAAATCGCTATGAGTTGAATATTAAGGAATTAGTTTAACTCTCCACACAGTCAAGTCCATCCAGCTATCGCATAACCCAAGCAATGTACATAGACAGCTTCTGCCATGTGGGATCTTAAATGTAATATCTGATTTTATTAATGTCACTGGACTCGATTCAATTTATCACTTCTGTTCCATGTCGTTTGGCTAAGTCTGTAATTACATTTTTGAATGTTTTCGAACATGGAACAGTACAGCACAAGAACAGGCCCCCACCTCACAATGTCTGTGTTGGCCATGATGTCAAATTGCACCACTCTTCATCCTGCACATGATCCATACCCCTCCCTTCACCACACGTCCATCTGTCTATTTAAAAGCCTCTTAAACATTAACTATTATATCTGATTCCACCCCGACTGCTGGCAGCACATTCCAGGCACCTAATACTCTTGTGCAAAAAAAACCTTACCCTGTGCATATCCTTTCATCTGTCCCCCTCGACTTGACTTGAAAGCAATGCCCACTAGTATATTCCATTTCCATCCTGGGGGAAAGGTTCTGACTGTCTACCCTATCCATGCCTCATAATTAGCTATATTTCCATCAGGTCCCTCAGCCTCCAATTCCCAAATGTTCTAATTAACCTGCAATCCTGGTAACATAGAAACGTAGAAAATAGGCGCAGTAGGCCATTCGACCCGTCGGGCCAGGTGCATTCAATATGATCATGGCTGATCATCTAAAATCAGTGCCCCGTTCCTGCTTTTTCCCCAATATCCCTTGATTCCTTTAGCCCCAAGTGCTAAATCTAACTCTCTCTTGAAAACAATCTTTCAACTCATGTAATACCTTTCAACCAGTGCAGCCTAGTATAGTTTCACTGTACATCTTCATCTATGGTGTCCCACCAAATGTAACAGAAGCAGTTAATGTGGCTTGGTTACAGAGCAAATCTTTCTCTATCATTCCACGGCATGCAATGCAATAAGCTGCATTGCTCTCAAACATCATCCCACCGAATCATCATTATAAAGCCAGCGTGCATTAAACAGAGTTACTTTTACGCTGTGCCATCATACATTCCCTGATCACACAATTCAAATCACAGTCTTGATTACACTGTCTTGATCCAATGGCGACAGTAGCGCAGCGCCGGAGACCCGGGTTCAATCCTATGGGTCCGGTCTGTACGGAATTTGTACGTTCTCGTGACCTGCGTGGGTTTCCTCCCACACTCCAAAGACGTACATGTTTGCAGGTTAATTGGCTTGGTAAATGTAAAAATGTAAAAATTGTCCCTAGTGGGTGTAGGATAGTGTTAATATGCAGGGATCGCTGGTCGGCGCGGACCCAGCGGGCCGAAGGGCGTGTTTCCGCGCTGTATCTCTAAACAAAGTGGTGTTACTGCTCAGCTTGTCCACATTCAGTTTTACTGCAACAATCAGACTTTGCTCATTTGCCCTGATCGGCATTAGCCGACCCAGGTCACCCAACGGGCCGAGTAATATTATTTCATTTCCTCTGCAGCTATGGGTTATGCCAGCATTTGGAGCGCAGCCCCAGTTTGAAAATGGATTGGAGAAAAGGTTCTACGGGTTTTCTGTCTGGTTTGCCATTCTAAACTTTGGACTACCGTTGGGAGTCTTTTATCGGATGCATTCTGCTGGCAATCTCCTGGAAATCTACCTCTCTGCCTGACGTCTACGACTGTACGTGGATGACCAGTTATTGAAGAGAAACGTAACACCTGGAGCCTATTCTCTCCTGGTGGAAACTGCACGACATTCTGACTGCCCACTCACCATCCAACTGCCCACATTTTATCACCTAAAAGTAAGTCATTGCTCTATTCCCTTTCTTCGCCTCAGACAAGGAAACTGCTGCTTGATTCTTCAATCTTAATTATTGAAGAGTAAATCTCAATTCCACAAATACGTCATGTCCATTTTTGGAAATAAACTCATTCTTCAGCCTTGAAGAATTGATCACTGTCTGATTCCTCAACAGAGAAGATTGCTCATTGAAGAAGAGACCACTGTCTGGCTCCTCACCAAAGAGTGAATTGTTGCATGATCCCACACTACTGAGTATATCTCTACCTGTTTCCTCACCAGAGTAGGCCACTGTTGGATTCCACAGCACAGTAAATCACTGTTGCATTGCTCGCTGGAGCCGATCACTATCCAATTCCTCACTGGAGTAGTGCACTAACGGATTCCTCGCTGCAGTAAATCTCTACCTGTTTCTTCGCAGGAGTGGATCAGGCCGATTCCTCATTGTTCAGTGAAAAGAGGATCGCTTTCTGTAATCTGCATTGACCTTATATCTCTTGATCCCCTTAATGTCTAAAAAATTACTGTACCTTTAATGTACAGAGTGACCAAACCTACAAGGTCCCGACGTTGGGAGAAAGGCACAACAGTGATGAACGTTTTCTTCGCTCTGTCCACAACAGTCAATCCCTTGGCACTCTTATTCCTGCTCCAGACACCAGAGTCTGGGGACACATCACATCCTGCATCTGTCTGCTGAACCTGAATGATATCACCTCCACTTCCCAAAAGTCTTCCTGGTTCTATCAGCTTAAACTCTCCTATTGCATAAAGCACATCCCAGGAATCCATCTGGTGAATCGTTGCTGCGTTCCTTCTGGGAGACTGGATCTACGCAGGATATTCCAGGTGTGGTCCTTACCTGGGCCCTGTGGAGCTTCAGTAAGATGCCTTACCCTTTACACTCATACCCTCTTAAACCACGGCCTTTGTAACTGCTTGCTTTACTTCTATGGTAATCTTTAATAATTAATGTGTCAGGACACCTAAACCCTCTGAACACCACAATCTACAACCATTTAAAAAAATAAAAAAATATTTGCTTCACTAAAGTGGCGACCTGCCAAAGTCCACGTCATCCGTCCGCTCACTCTTTCACACAGACATTCAATGTCCCCCCTGTACCTGCATGAAAACAGCTGGGGCTCTGCTGACCCCCACAGGCCTCCATGAATCACAGCCTGACCCAACTATGACCTCTTACAATCCTACAGCCTGCACCCTGCTTTCTATCTATTGGCCAATCCTCAGTACACACCAGTGTATTCCCCCTTTACCATGACCTCTAACAACACTTAGAATCCAAATATACACTGCCACAAAGCTCCAGCAGCCCCAGCCCAATCCTGACAACTGCTGGCTGCGCAGTTTGCACATTTTCCTGTGGCCGCATGGGTTTCCCCCCGGGTGCTCTGATTTTCTTTCCATGTCTCAAAGACAGTCAGGTTGGTAAGTTAATTGGCTTCTGTGAATGACCTCGAGTGTGCAGGTGAGTGGAAGAATCTGGGGGGTGATGATGGGAAATCGGTGAGAAGAAAAAGTGGCATTAGTGTAGGATTGGCTTAAATGGGTGCCTGATGGCTGGCACCGACTCAGTGGGCCGAAGGGCTGCATGACTAATGGCATCCCCCTGGTTCAACTTTATCTACTCTCCTTTCAACCTCAAAACCGAAGAGATCACGACTGATTAGATTTATTGTACTTTTCTTGCTTACCAGTCTGTAATTCCCTGCTTTACACTATGTTTTGCATTATGTCTGTGGAATTTGGATAACTCCCACCAATGAATATTGTCTTTTCATATTTCTCACGTCCATCCAAACTAAACCTACTTTGGCATTTTGTGAGCGATATTTCCTCTCTCCCAATCTTCAATGTCAGGAATGCCCCATCTCCCTTTTCCAATTCACCTATTTCTTGCAAGTTTCCCAGGATATGCAACTTCCACCGTTGTCACGTTGCAACGACTTCTCAGTAAAGCCGGTTAGATTGTAGCTTTTTTCTTTGTGTGTCATTCATTCATCCATCCTGTATTCAGATAAAAATCCTCACATTTTTCTTTTTGCCATTCTCCTGCTCTGGCTGGATGGGAGGTACCGTGTACTCCAATGCTGTCCTTCCTTAGACTCTGGTCTTGCTTCCCTTTCCCATCACCTTGTCCTTTCTCTTCAACTTTATAAAATTCTCTTCAATTGAACACTCCCTCAACTATTAGCTTAAACCTATCCACGACTCTAGTTAGGATGCTGATGGAACAGCTGCCATTGCACCAGAACTGCAGTTGGTGACCCCTGAATTGAAACCTACGTCTCCTACACCTGTCTCACATTCAACCCACTAACAATGACAGGAATATCCTTTGCACCACTCCACGAAGAAGATACATTTGAATACCCTATGTACGAAGAGGTTACCTTAAACCCACGTCCTCTGGATTTTCCTACTCTGGGCAAAAGATTCTGTGCATTTACCCGTTCTATTCCCCTCTTGATCTTGAACCTTGTGTCCTAGTGTCGAGACAACCTTTCTCTCAATGTCAGCAAGACAAAGAAGATAGTGATCAACTTCAGGAAAAAGCTGTACACATACCCCAGTTGGCATTGATGGTGCCGAAGTAGAGATGGTTGAAAACTTCAAATTCCTCGGAGTCAATATCACCAACAACGTCTCCTGGACCACCCATATTGAAGCAATGACCAAGAAGGCACACCAACGCCTCTACTTCCTTAGAAGGCTTAAGAAGTGTGGCATGTCCCCTACAACTCTAACTGACTTCTACAGATGCACCATAGAAAGAATTTGATCAGGATGCATCACAGCTTGGTTTGGGAACAGCTCCATCCAGGACCGTAAGAAATTGCAGCGAATTGTGGATGCAGTCCAGGCCATCACACAAACCAACCTCCCTTCTCTTGATTCCATTTATATCTCATGCTGCTTCAGCAAGGCCAGCAACATAATCAAGGACGAGTCACATCCTAGCCACTCCCTCTTCGCCGCTCTCCCATCAGGAAAAAGGTACACAAGTATGAAAACGCACACCACCAGATTCAGGCACAGTTTCTTCCCAGCTGTTGTCAGGCAACGGAATCATCCTACCTCGCAACCAGAGAGCAGTGCCGAACTACTATCTACCTCTTTGATGTCCCTCGGACTATCCTTGACCGGACTGCTAGCTTTTCCTTGCACTAAATATTATTCCCTTATCATGTATCTATACACTGTAAATGGATTGATTGTAATCATGTATTGTCTTTCTGCTGACTGTTTTTTCACTGTACCTCGGTACACGTGACAATAAACTAAACTGAAACTGAAACCTCTACCAGATCACTCCTAAAGCTCCTGTGTTCCAAGTCCTGGTCTGCTCAACCTCTCCCAATAGCTCAGGCCCTCGAGTCCTGGCAACATCCTTGTAAATCTTCTCTGCACCCTTTCCAGCTTGACAACATCTTTCCTATAACATGGTGACCTAAACTGAATACAATAATCTAAATGTGGCCTCACCAATGTAACATGACCTCCCAACAATACATAACATGCCGGCCAATATGCCAAAAGTCTTTTTGACCACCCTATCTGCCTGTGCTGCCACTTTCAAGGAACTATGTACCTGCGCCCCTAGATTCCTCTGCTCGAGAACACCCCAGGGCTCTGCCTTCCACCGTGCAGATCCTGCCCTTGTTAGACTTCCCAAAATGCAACTCACATTTTTCAGTATAAATTCCATCAACCATTCCTCAACCCATCTGCCGAACTGAACAAGATCCTGCTGCAATTTCTGACTATCATCGTCACGATCTATACCACTCAAGTTTAGTATCATCTGCAAACTTGCCAATCACGCCTTGTACATTCTCATCCAAATCATTGATATAGATGTCAAACAGCAATGGGCTCAGCATCGAACCCCGAGGCACATAGTCTGAAAACCAGCCTTCCACCATCATCCTCCGCTTCCTTCCATGAACCCAATTTTCTATCCAGTCAGCCAGCTCTCCTCGGATAATTTGATCTAACATTCCATCCTACCATGTGGAACCATGGCGCAGTGGTAGAGTTGCTGCCTTACAGCAAATGCATCGCCAGAGACCCGGGTTCAATCCCGACTGCGGGTGCTGGCTGTATGGAGTTTCTACATTCTCCCCGTGACCTGCGTGGGTTTTCTCCAAGATCTTTGATTTCCTCCCACAATCCAAAAACATACATGCTGGTAAGTTAATTGGCTTGGTAAATGTAAAAATTGTCCCGAGTAGGTGTAAGATGGTGTTAATGTGCGGGGATCGCAGGCTGGCGCAGACCCGGTGGGCCGAAGGACCTGTTTCCACACTGTATCTCTAAACTAAACGTCTAGCTGAAATTCACAGAAAACATCAACAACTCTGCCCTCATCAACCTTTTTGGTCCCATCTTCAAAAAACTCAAAACTTCAAAACTTGTGAGACATGATCTCTCAACTGGTGGATGGAATAGATGAATGAATAGATGAATGTGGTGGGTGGAACTCGAATTCAACAAATAGGGCCATCCTTTGCTTGCCCGTCATTTAACATCTTGCGGCAAGGTAAAAGTGCAGTCAAACAGGCAGCTTGGAAAGGAAGTGAACTTCCATCCGAGAACCAGATTAATGATCTGAATATCATTGAGCCACTTAACTATATGCTGTATAGCAATTATATCCCATACAATATCATAATAAATTTTATGACTGAAGACCAATTGTACAAACTGTGGCTTGGTTAACACCACCATATTCAGCAGATATTAGCTCTCACATCTCTTACAGAACAACAGTAGCTTCATCATCCATAGAGCACTCTTGGGCAAACTGAATTCACAGAAGGCCTTTGTTTTATTTTACTATCACTGGACTGATCACTTTGTAATGCAACAGCAAGAGTGGCAATGCAAGGAGTGAATTATGAAGTGTACATACTTTGCTGAAAGTGCCTATTTAGTGCTTGGGGTGGGAGGGAGATAGTTTTATGTGTCCAATACACACTGGTTCTTCTTTTACATGAGGTACAATGCCATTAAAATGTTGTCTAATGCTTTACAAGTTAGTTTGTAAAAATGAATAATGAGAAAAATAGGTATATCAGCAACACTGACCAAGCCAAACCTTGAATAATATTGCAAAAGCCACCTGGTGAGTTGGCTCAATTGTCAGATAGAAGAGCGAGACCGCTGCCAGCGTGATTTCAGGATGGTGAACAGATCCAGGATAGGATGCAGCCCAGTCCTAACCGCTGTCAAATTGGTGCCTTACCCTCTGCCAGCAGTTCTGGATGTCAATGAAGACAGGACAGAAAAGAACATGTCGAAAAATTGGGGGTGTGGGTCAGCCCACGTGGCATGTCCTTCAGACCGGTCGGTGGCAGTGGCAATAGGTGTCAATGTACTGAGCACAGATCAAGCGAGAGGAACTCTTTGGCTCCATTGCACTCAGAAGAATTTATTGTTTTAAACATTACCAAGTTGGCAAACGATTCACATAAAGAGAACAGATATCACCACTAAAAGACAATATAAATAAGACTGTGTAACCAGGCAAACAAAAATAGACGGAGATAGATCAATATTGGGTCCTTAAAGAGAAAAGTAATTCTATAAGCAAGTAAATTCAATGTGGTTACCTGTAGAGAACCCTTCCCCTTTAAGATCCCTGACATTATAATAACAAAGTACTTTCTAAAGTGCTATCACATCATTAGGCCCAGACTCAGATAACTCAGTAGTTTTAAATACAAAGACACACACAACACAGTTAAAGTTCCTGTGCAATGTATGAACTAATTCCCAAGTAAAAACATAATAAAATCATTTAAATCATAGTGTGATAATGGATGTTAATGCCAACGAATGGAGCACTTTCCATTTCAGGCAGCCAGAGTCTGCATTTAAACTTCCCAGTGTGTAGGAAGGAACTGCAGATGCTGGTTTACACCGAAGATAAATACAAAAAAGGAGTAGCTCAGCGTGTCAGGCAGCATCTCTGGAAAAAAAGGAATAGGTGACGTTCTGGGTCGAGAGGGGTCGATTCCTTTTCTCCAGAGATGCTGCCTGACTTGCTGAGTTACTCCAGCTGTTTGTGTTCTCAAACTTCCCAGGGCAGGGACAGATGGGTTAGACAGAGTGGAGTTCCCTCTGCACTGTGCCATCACAGTCCCAGGGCACGGGTTACACACAGAGTGAAGCTCCCTCTACTCTCCCCAATCACACGTTCCTGGGGCTGGGACACCCTCCAGGTGCAGTGCAGCAGCAATTATGTACACCCAGTGTGGCACCCAATTACTGAACATAAATCAGAACCAGTTCCTCACCTCACTAGCTGAGGATCACGCCCAAGAGACAACATAAACTAGTAATGAAACTAAGGACCTTCCAACCATGTGTTATCCTGCTCCCGCTGGGCAGGCACATGGCTGGGTGGAACAGTTCCTGCAACAATTTACCAAAAACTACATTTAGATAATCCAAATGTTTTGTGAAAGAGTAAGCTGGGACTGGTCTGAAAATGTAACATGCAGTGTGTCCAGAGATAGAATGCAGTGGTTTCAATAAATGCATTTCAGAACAGTCTCAGCAATTCTGTTAACATTGTAGTTAGTGTTTGTCCATTTCACATGGAATAACAGGATACAGCATTGACATTAAGGGGCAGTGTCTCACTCAGAGAAACAGGTTAAATATGTAACATCAACGTTGAGATCATTGGTAATAAACCAAACAGAAAATTAGGAGTCTTTTACGCAAAAGATGCGACATTGAAAGGCTGTTGAGGGATAGACAATAATACAATTCAAAAGGAAGAAAACAACAGGGAAAATGCAGGTGAAATGTGTAGGAAGGAACGGCAGATGCTGGTTTACACCAAAGATAGGCACAAAATGTTGAAGTAACTCAGCGTGACAGGCAGCATCTCTGGAGAGAAGGAATGGGTGACGTTTCAAGTCGAGACCAGTATGAAGAAGTCGTCCAGAGATGCTGCCTGTCACTCCAGTATTTTGTGTCTATCTTCAGGGTACAAAACATGGCCACATAGCCAAGGTTCAATGGTTTGAGTGGGCTCTGTCTGTGAGGAACTATTCCACATCCTCTTGAGCTATGAAAACATCCAAACAATGTGTTGCTCTCAGAAACAAGAAATTGCAGATGCTGGTTTACAAAAAAAAGATACATCACTGAAGTGACTGAGCAGGCCAGGCAGCACCACTGTAGAACACGGATAGGTGACATCTCGAGTCAGAACCCTTCTTCAGACTGATTGTGGGGTAGGAGGCAGAAAGCTGGAAGAGAGGAGGGACGGGACAAAGCCTGGCAAGTAATATGTGGATACAGGTGAGGGGGGGGGGTTTGATGGGCAAATGGTTGGACAAAGGCCAGGGATGAAAAGACAGATGGTGTGAGACGAAAGGATTGAACAGTTGAAAATTATTATTCTAGGGGAAGAAATATAGGTGGAAGGCAAGGGGGAAGGAAAAATGTGCAAATCCAGGTGGGGCACAGGGGAAAGGGGAAGGGGGAGTGAGGAAAAAGGGAGGGGCGGGGGGGTTAGCAGTTACAGTTGGGTTATCCACCACCCAAGCAAAATAAGAGGTGCTGTTCCTCTAGTTTGCGTGTGGTCACACTGGCAATGGAGGAGACTCAGGTCATAAAATTAATTTTGAGAATGGGAAGAGGAGTTAATAGTTAGCAATCAGGAGATCTGGTAGGGTTTGGTGGACTGAGCCCAATGGTGAAGGATCTACCGATAACAGCAAGGGGGAAACCACATTTACTAAAGAAAGGATACCTCAGATGTCTTAGAATGGAAAGGGGAGATAGGTGTCAGAAATAGTCTGTGAATTTGAGGTCAACAAGTTCTGCAGACCTGCAGGAGGCAGCACCGATGCAGTCGTCAACCTAGCGGAGAAAGAGTTGGGGAATGGTGCCAGTGTATGCCTGAAACAAGGACTGGCCAAGAGGGGATAGGATGGAATCAAGGGAGAGGTGATATGTTGGGGGAGTGGATGCAATGGAGAAGGTGATGCAATGGGGATGGTAAGTGAGCAGGTAGGGGTTTGCATCGGGGAGGTGACGTGCCGGGATAGGGGTAGGTCAGGAAGGTGGTGCATTGGCCTCCAGCTTCAAGCCCCTCAAACTTTCTTCAAACAGGGATGTCACCATTACCCTGAATGTACAACCTGTAGCAGCAGATCTCCACTGTCCACAGCTACTGGCCATGGAATGCACCAGTCATTGCCTGTGCCCTTCCAACGGTTGGGCACAGTAATGTGAGGAGAGCCACTGGTGGTGTGGAATTGGTGGAGTTTTCATCTCACAGTTCAGGTCAGCCACTAGTGACACGAGCTTCGGTGGTGATAAGGCTAAATGAAACAATGGACAATGCAGCAGCACACTCTAATCTCACTCCTGACATCGGGAAGAAGGTATAGTAGTCTGAAAAGAGTGACTTCCAGGTTCGGGTGCGGCTTCTTCCCACTAACCATCAGGCTATTGAACACTGCAAACTCCAACCAAACTCCGAACAGTCCTGGTTGCACAAGGGACTTTGAGCTTTGTTTTGTACTATGTTGGGGGTTTTTATTTATAGAACTTTTTCTTTTGTATGCTGTCTATTGAGTACTGTTTACAAACCTGTTGTGCTGCTGCAAATAAGAATGTAATTCTTCCATTTCGAGACATATGGCAATTAAACACCCTGACTCTTGACATTGAATTGCTGCCATTCATGAACTGTAGTGGAAAAACTATTGTCCAGGGAGAACTGTGACCAGCAAAGGGCAATGGCAGGGGCGGATCCAGCTTGGTCACTCGCACGGGGCTGCCCAGTGCTGTCGGACTACCGTTCATGTGGAGAGGGGGCAACTCGGGCTGGAGGGGGCTGTCTTGGGTCAATGGCACCTCTGGTCAGTGATGGAGCAGGGATCCGCCCACACTGATCCAGCATACAGTTAGCATCAGCAGTCAACATGAAAAGTAGTAACAAATAGTGTAGGTAAAGAAGGCAGAAACCAGCCAGTGGATTGAGAATTAAAATGAAAAGATATTTGGTCAAAATATTTGCACAAATCCAGTTTGGTTCCTTAAACCCGCTGAATTTCAAAGAGCTTTACGTCTGTGTCATACCAGATGGGTGGGTCGACATTCCTGTGGGAACAAAGAGAAAAAGGTCAGTGTGACACTTACATGTTCACTGCTCACATCGTAAAGGCACAAAGAAACAACAACAATAGCTTACATTTAGAAAGTCAATGCCCCAAAGAAAATCTTGAGGCATCTAAATAGACAGGTATCCAAAATGAAGGGTGGGTTAAGCAGCATTTTACAAAGGAGAGGCAAGGGCAGGGAGGTTGTGATGCGTAATAGTTGATGCACTGGTTAGGGTTCTGGTCACCACATGGTGGGAAAGATGTGATTATGCAAGACCACGTGCAGAGGAGATTCACCAAAACATAGCTGGGACTGTTGCAAAAAGAGCAGAGGAGACTACAGGGAGACTTCATTGAGGTTTGGCATTATGTTATTCCTCGTTAGCATATATAGGAAGGACTACTATAAGCTTCTGACCACCAGGTGGCGCCTGCAATGGCTGCCTCACCAACAGTCTGTCTGCCCCTTCCTTCTTTGTTGTCTTATAGTATGTGTTAAATGTATGTTTTAGTGTTCTTTAGCTTGTTTTATGTGGGGAGGTGGGAGTGTTGGGGGAAACTTTTTTTAATCTCTTACCTCGTCGGAGATGCGTTTTTTTCCATAGCGTATCTCCGCCCGCACTGCGGCCTAATATCGAGGAGCTGCCGGCCTCTGCTGGAGGCCTACTTCGGGAGCACCAACCGCGGGAACCTGCGATCCACCATCATGGAGCTCGCGATCCCTTTGCCAGGGATCGACCTCTGAGCTCCAACCACGGGGGCCTGTGGACTTTAACATCGTGGAGCTCGCGGTCCCTGGTCAGCGATCGACTTCGGTAGCGCCAAGCCGCAAGAGCTTCGACCGCCCTGACGCGGGAGCTCCGATCGCCGGCTGCGGGAGCTTCGACCACCGGCTGCGGGAGCTTTGATCGCCCCCACCCGCGGGAGAATAAGGAGGAAGAAGTTTGGACTTTATTTGCCTTCCAACACAGTGAGGAATGTGGGAAATCTACTGTGGTGGATGTTTATGTTAACTTATGTAGTTGTGTGTCTTGTTGCTTCTTTTTAGTATTTAGTATGGCTGTATGGTAATTCGAATATCACTGTACCTTAATTGGTACATGTGACAATAAAAGACCTTTGAAACCTTTGGCAGAAGGACCAAACTCAGTAGGGGAAGAAGAGTAGAGATTTAATGTCATCAGTTTAGTGGTAGAAAGATCTGAGGGGAGATGAAGAGAGATTTTCCTCCCAGAAGTACTGGTGCCTGGTAGCCCCTTCCAAAGGGTGGGAGAGACAGAGACTTTCACCTCATTCTCACAGCACCGAGGCTGCACCTGGGCTGTGAGGCATTAGGCTGGAGAGCTCTTCCATTACCAGCACACAGTTGGGCCTAATGGCCTCATATGATTCTGTTCAATGAGAGAGGAAGGGAGGTTTGGGAATAGATTGCACGGGACACAAAGACTTTGGTCACAGTTTCTACTTGCACTGCATGGTCCTGATCACGGCCAAATCAGCTGATCACCTCCCCCCCCCCCCCCCCCACCAGATATGAGCAAGGCTTTCACACAGACTGCTACACAAGAGGCCCTGGATTGTCAGCTGACAGGAACATCTGAAGAGACTGATAGGTTGATGCTAGAACATAGAAACGTACAACAAAGGAATAGGCCATTCAGCCCACAACGTCTGGAACAAAAATGATGGCAAGTTAACCTAATCACCTCCATGTTCCATATCCGTGATCCGTGCACATGACCCATACATATCCCTCCATTCCCTGCTATTCATGTGCCCATCTACAGATCCCTTGAAAGCCACTGTCATATCTGCATCCACTGCTCTCCGTGTAAAAAAACCTGTCCAGCACATCTCCTTCAAACATTCCCCGTTAACCTCAAAACTATGCTCTTTAGTCTTTGACATTTCCTCCTTGTAAAAAAGGGTTGTAAACACCATCTATGCCTTTCATCATTTTTTTTTGTCATACAGCATGTAAACAGGTCCTTCCACCTAACTTGCCCACACAGACCAAGATGCCCCATCTACACTATTCCCACCTACCTGGGCCATATCCTTCTACACCTTGTATCCGTGTATCTGTCCAATGGTCTTTTAAATGTTGTGATTGTGCCTGCCTCAGCTACTGGCAACTCGTTCCATATACCCAGCACCCTCTGTGAGAAAACAGGTTTTTATTAAATCTTTCTCCTCTCACCTTAAACCTAGGCCCTCTAGTTCTTAATTCTCTTAATTTGAGGAAGGACATCCTTGTGATTGAGGCAGTGCAGAGTAGGTTCAGGAGATAGATCCCTGGGATGGCGGGACTGTCATATGAGGAAAGATTGAAAAGACTAGGCTTGTATTCACTGGAGTTTAGAAGGATGAGGCGGATCTTATAGAAACATATAAAATTATAAAAGGACTGGACAAGCTAGATGCAGGAAAAATGTTCCCAATGTTGGGCGAGTCCAGAACCAGGGGCCACAGTCTTAGAATAAAGGGGAGGTCATTTAAGACTGAAGTGAGAAACAACTTTTTCACCCAGAGAGTTGTGAATTTATGGAATTCCCTGCCACAGAGGGCAGTGGAGGCCAAGTCACTGGATGGATTTAAGAGAGAGTTAGATAGAGCTCTAGGGGCCACAAAGGACTTTATCAAATGCATTGTTAAATTCCATGTAGACAACATCCAATGTACTACTGTCATCATCGATCACCATTGTTCCCCTCCTCAAAAAAGCCAATCAATTTTGTCAGACATGACCTGCTGCAGGCAAAACCATACTGATTCCAATTGAGAGCAATTCCTTCTCTACGCTATCTTCCCTTCTACTGATGCAAGGTCTATAATATTCTGGATTATCTTTGTTGGGGCTTTTTAGTACAAGACCAGAGGATGGCTGCAGTGTTAATGGCCATTACATAAGCCCTCTGGCAATATCTGAAGAGTAGGTACATACCTGTGCCCAACACCTATCCTGACAACACCAAGGAGAACAGAAACTGCCTATTAGTTTCATGTCTGTCAATAGCATTTTGTTTTGTGCATATTAGCTGCCATCTTTCTTTCAAGTCCGACAATATTTCAGATGCTCCTCACTGGCCGCAAGCCTTGAAAAATGCAAATTCTTAAATCACCCACCGCACGGGGAGTGGGAGACAGGATGAATGTTTATCCATCATCATACCACACTGCAGAGCCTACTCACACCTCATCACGCTACAGATTGTTCACTCCACAACACACTGTCAAGTGCTCACAGCGAATGTAAAGATTCGGCTGCCTGCCCCTTTTCTGGAGTTACGTCCACACCTGGGTGGTACTCGAGAGGAACAGCGCACTGTCCACAGACACCCTGAGGCATTTCCATGACCACTGGGCACCGCGGGGGGTGGAATGTATCCTTAACAAGGATTGCAACAGTTGTTTAATACTCGGTATATTTGATATTTACGAATATTTGTTTTACTTTGATCTATGGTGGTGGGTTTGTTGGTATTGTTTTGTACATATTATTCTTGTAATAATCGATTACATTTGTTTTTGGGCAAAAAACACACTAGGGGACTGCTCACGCCGCACTGTAGAGACTACACTCATCACACTGCAGAGATTGTCCACACCTTATCATGCTGTAGAGATTGTTCACTCCGTAACACACTGTAGAGTGCTCACAGCACATGCAAAGATTGCTCACATTACACAGTCGAGAGCACACACAACGCTCTCTAGCAACCACTCACACTGCACAGCGAGGGACTGCTTACCTCAGGTAAATTACACCCCACATGTATGTACGGAACCACATTGCCGTGCCCGAGTTGGCCTGGTATTTGCGAATGAGGATCGGATGTGGCACTGGGAGTAATCCTACCAGCGTGCCATGTTGCAGGAACTTCAGGATCTCCGATTCATCCGTCAGACCTCTGCATTCAACAGAAACAGGCTGCAGGTTAGATGCTATCCACAGGTTTACAGCAGGGCTAACCACCCCCCCCCCCCCCCCCCCCCCCATGCCCCACACCGGGTCTATCCCGTTTCATTCCTTAATATACTTTCATGAAAATGATCTTTTGACAAAAGCAAGATTATTGAATGCAGATGTTGTTGCACCGAGGGGTTCATGGTGCTGCTTGACCTGAATGCGTCGGTGCCTGCTGCATACCGGGCCAGGCTCACACGGACCATATGCAGGCGAGTCCTGGCACTGTACGTATTAATGATGGAGGACTGGACTATCTGCTGTGTCAGTCCAATCCTCTCCGAGGGCTCTCTGCAGGAAGCTCTACTGGTGAACAGAATCAGCACTCCACACCCCTCGTGACTTGCAAGGTACCCTCACTGAGGATTCCGAGACTGCTCTGCGGAACATGAGCTTGCATAGACAAGCAATCCTGGTTGTAGCAGCTGGGGTCCTGTCCTCCAACCTGCGGAGAGCATTGTTATTTAATCAGCTCCTTCTCTGCCTCTCATGCAATGTATTCTCACTGCACTCGAGTTTCCCAGCAGGAAGCTTTCCAATATTTCGCCACAGGTTTGTCAGTGCCATTAGCAAGATAACATAACATTAGCAGCAACATCCAGGCATCAATCCTGGCACTCGCTGGAAGGGACACCCTGTAGCCACCACTCCTCCAGCAGCGATTCTCTGAGAACCACCATGAGCTGCTGGCTGATGACAGTCCGTGTGAGTGCTTACTTGTCAATGCAGATCTTCTCCACTTGTGGAACCAGAACCTGCAGCAGGCGCATGATTGTTTGTAGGGGGAGCTTTGATTTCCATGATATCACCTGCGGGTCAAATGTCACACAATAAAGGCAGGGTTAGTCCCTTGCAAAGCCAGTCATGCACAAACAATGGAAACACAGCCAGCCCAAGCCCCTGCTGTCAGTCCAATGGCTGCACTCCAGGGCAGTCCGTCAACATCAAGGCCAATGCTATTGCGTTTGTTAGCAACCAAAGCGGGAAGTTCAGCATCCCATGTGTCATAATGCACCCGTTCGCACTCGGACACCTTCTGGATTATACATCTTCAGGGGATGGTGAAAGAGATATGCCAGCCGAAACAGTCCAAAATAAGTTTACAATGGCAGGAAACCCCCTACACGCTTTCCCACCCGATTCCTCTGCTCTAAAATTACAGTCGTAAAACAGAATTCAATTTAACAGAGGATCATTGGGAATCCTAAAATTCTAAAAGTCACATAGCACAGATCTAGGCCATTGCCCAAGCCAGCCACTAATTCTGGCACAGAGTTTTAAAGAAGGAACTGCAGATGCTGGAGAATCGAGGGTACACAAAAGGCTGGAGAAACTCAGCGGGTGCAGCAGCATCTAAGGAGCGAAGGAGATAGGTGACGTTTCGGGTCGAGACCCTTCTTCAGACATGTTAGGGATCAGGGAAACGAGAAATATAGAAGGTGTTGTGGAGAGATAAAGAACAATGAATGAAAAATATGCAGAGAAATATAGAAGGTGTTGTGGAGAGATAAACAATGAATGAAAGATATGCAAAAAAGTATCGATGATAAAGGAAACAGGCCATTGTAAGCTATTTGTGGTGTGAAAATGAGAAGCTAGCGCGACTTGGGTGGGGGAGAGAGAGAGAGAGAGGGAATGCCAGGGCCCGAGGGCTGAGGGAGAGGTGGGAAGAGAAGGAGACAGCCAGGGTTAACAGAATTGAGAAAATTCAATGTTCAAGCCCAGAGGATGCAGACTCCCCAAGCGGAATATGAGGTGCTGTTCCTCCAACTTGCGGTGTTGCTCACTCTGGCCTTGGAGGAGGCCCAGGATCGAGAGGTCGGATACGGAATGGGAGGGGGAGTTGAAGTGCTGAGCCACCGGGAGGTCGGGTTGGTTATTGCGGACCGAGCGGAGGTGTTCGGCAAAACGATCGCCAAGCCTCCGCTTGGTCTCACCGATATAGATCAGCTGGCATCTGGAGCAGCGGATGCCGTAGATGAGGTTGGAGGAGGTGCAGGTGAACCTGTGTCGGACCTGGAAGGACTGCTTGGGCCCCTGAAAAGAGTGGAGGGGGGAGGTGAAGGGACAAATGTAGCATCTCTTGCGGTTGCAAGGGAAAGTGCCCGGGGTTAGGGGTGGAGCAGGACGGAAGGGAAGAACTGACAAGGGAGTTGCGGGGGGAGCGGTCTTTGCGGAAGGCAGACGGGGGGGAGATGGGAAGATGTGGTGAGTGGAGGGGTCACGTTGGAGGTGGCTAAACTGGCGGAGGACTATGTGTTGTATGTGCTGGCTGGTGGGGTGAAAGGGGCAGTGTTGCGGGGTATGGAGGAGACCCTGGTGCGAGCCTCATCTATAGTGGGGGAGGAGAATCCCCGTTCTCTGAAGAATGAGGACATTTGTGATGACCTGGTGTGGAACACCTCATCCTGGGAGCAGATGCGGCGTAGACGGAGGAATTGGGAATAGGGAATGGAGTCCTTACAGGAAGCTGGGTGGGAGGAAGAGTAGTCCAGGTAGCTGTGGGAGTCAGTTGGTTTGTAGTGGATGTCGGTCAGGAGTGTATCACCTGCAATAGAGATGGTGAGGTCAAGGAATGGTAGATACTGGCACAGAATTGGATTGACTCTCCATGCTGCTGGGTTCCATTCTTTGGAGTCAAGAGAGTCAAGAGTGTTTAATTGTCATAAGCACTGACAACAGACCATGTACTGCCAATAGAACAATGACATTCTTTATTGCAGCAGCTTAACAAGTCTGTGAACACAATACATATAATACAATAACATTTCTAATAATAAACAAAAAAATAAAATAAACCAGTGACCACATACACAAGTTGGTGTTTTGTGGTGTTGGGGAAGTAGTTATTCCTGAACCTGGTAGTCAAAGTTTCCAGACTCCTATATCTTCATCATGGTTTTAATACTCCTATATCTTTCTGATGGCAGGAGTGAATAGAGAGTGTGGTGAGGGTGATGACGCTGATGATGATGATGCTGGCTGGCTGCGCAGCACAGCCCAGCCCAGCTGCGAGCACAGCAATTTTTGTTGCCCTCTGTCCTTTTCACTGATTGCATTGATGAGGACATGGGATCCAGCCTGCAGTGACGACTGATTCTCCCACGGCCCCAGGCAATAAGCAGCGTTACAATGGTTCTTGAAATCTTGAGCTCCCAGAGAGGATTAGATTGCCTACTAAGTCATGTGGCCTTTACTGTATCTGAACATTATCTGTCTAATTGATAGGCTAATATACTTGTCAAGGATGTGTCGCAACAAAAAACACAAACAACCCCATTCACATATAAGCCAAGTCAATTATTAACAAGGTATGCTGGCCACACATCACTTCTTAATGGAAAGTTAAAGCCTGGCACAAATTGCAAGCACAAACAAAAACAGCCACATTTCCTCATGCAGCCTCCGCCCGATGTTCTTTGCCAAGCATTTCCCAGTCATTTTCCCCTCCTCGTTACAGACTCCCGATTTACTGGGACTGTTCTACAGAGCCAACAATGTAATTGCTGCCCAGAACAGTCAGACTTCATGGTGATCTTAAATAATGATAATTAGCAGATCTTTTCCATGACAAAACAAGATCACTGAAAAGGTTACGGCTTAGAAGAAAGCTATTTTCTCTGGAGTTAATTTTATAAGTGTAATTCAACAAATCTCATTCCTCAGTCCTATCTCTGGATCCCTGCAACAAATACTTACCAGCTCCATTCTGAATTCTACAATGAATTCACCTCCGCATAGACTACTGCCAGCACCTCACAGACCATAATAGCTTGCTGCATGTGTTTATTTATGTCACTTTTGGTTATTTTACCAATCATCTTCATTCTCTCTCATGTGGTTCTTGACCCTTCCATTAATGGGAACAGTTTCTCCCTACCTCCTCTATTTATATACTTCTCCAGTCCATCCACATAAGTCAAGTTTCTCATCTCTGGAATCATTTTAGAAAATCTCTTCTGCACTATCTTCAAAATCAAGTAAGTGTGGCACAGTGTCTGTATGGAGTTTGTATGTTCACCCTGTGACAGCACGTGTTTTCTCTGGGTGCTCCGGTTTCCTCCCACACTCCAAAGACGTATAGGTTTGTAGGTGAAAAGGCTTCAATAAATTTACAAATTGTTCCTAGGGTGTAGGATAGTGCTAGTGTACGGGATGATCGCTGGTCGGCATAGACACGGTGGGCCAATGTGCCCATTTACGTGATGTGTCTCTGAAGTAAATCTTCACATCATTTATACAGCTCGGTGCCCAGAATGGATACCTCACTCCAACTGTGGTATGTATTTTTTTTAACCATTTTCTTAAACTGCCCTGTCACTTTTAACAAAGTGTGGATGGATCATCCTGTTCATGCATGTCTTTTTTAATTGAATGTTTCATATCCTACGCCCCTCCTCTTAGTTGGTTCTCCCAGTAAAATAATGAATTATATCTCTGACTCGTCCATGAATATTAGAAAAACAGATCAGCAAGCCAGGAAGATTTTGCTGGGGAGAAGGCCTGGGCTCCAGATCCAGCACTGATCAAGAACCAATGATGGATTTATTTGGAAATAAATCGAAGTCCTTGTGTTCTCTTACTTTTTTGAAGCATAAGCACCTGTTGGACACCTCTACTCACCCAGTCAGGGCTTGGTGACCAGTGATTGCTTGTCGAAAGGCCGGATGGCTTCCTTCTCCTCTCCGAGTTCTGCGGAATTGTCTTCTGTTCAGGGGTAAAAAACTGAATAAGTATGTTGAAGAAAAAGGCTGGAGCAGACAAAAAGCATCCTAACAATAAAATGGGCAATCTGAACTTAACATGCCTTGTGATAAAGAAAGATTTTTACTTTCATGAACCATTATCAAACCCAAATCTCCCGAGTCAGTAACCGAGTTGAAGTGTGAGCAAATCTAACCATCAAAATGAATCCACTACCTTAATTAATAAAATTAGTCAACTGATTTTGTTCAGCAATGTGCTGAGCCCGAGTTAGGCCAGCTACACAGTCAAGGTGCTGGAGTTCATCACGTATCAACAACAAATGGAACAGTGCCTGGACACTGCAACACTATATCGAGGTAGTTTGAAATGATGTCTTTGAGCTAAAATGCTCAATCTAAACTCCACCTGCATTCAGGTCTGAATACTCAGTATACAGCAACCATTGGCACTAATGACCACGTCGAATATTTTTGTTGCACTTTAAAGCACAAACAGGTGATAACTCTAAGCTAAGGGGTGGCGACGTTGCTTAACCGTAAGGAAAACTTTTGAGGCATTGACATTTTGACGGTGATGGGGCGACCCACGTTGTTTCGACTTGAGGCAAAGGCCTGCTGGTGATATGGGAGCCACAGCTGCCGCATCACTACTTGCCAAGGTAGTTCACCATGCCCAAGAATCGAGACCTGGCACGTCGGTGGGGCTGCCATTTCGGAGATGGCAGCGTTCAAGGGGTCGGGCTTTAGTCCGTTAGGGGTGAAAACATGTCCAACATACGTGACTTCTTGGGATTCAGATCCAGGACGCGGCGGAGGTTCAGGTCGATATCAAACACCTTGCCAATTCTTAGCGTCTAGGACCGAAAAGATGAAAGGTGTGTGTAACACCCAGTACACTTAAGAGCTTGTAAAAGCTGGAAGATACATCGGTTTTTATTTCTCTTTGAATGTTATGTTAACTGTCCCAGATGGTCAGTGTTCAATGAAAAAAGGTCAATGCTGCGAATAGTTAGCAGATCTGGCATGCCTGAACTCAGCCTCCAGTAATCCACAGTATTGTTCGTTCGTGGATGGTGGAATAGGGGTAGAGAACAGGGGGCTCGAGAGCGCAGGCCAAAGAGTGAGGCTGGAGAGTAGGTGGGCCATAGGCCAAGATTTGGGGAGGTGGGGGGAGAAAGTCCAGAGGGAACTGGGGACAGGGGTCAGATGGAGGGGCTTGAGATTTGGGGAGATAGAGTTGGGGTGGAGTTACAGACTGAGAGTCAGACTGGTGGCTGAGATGGGGTCCAGAGATGGAGGGAATGGTGACAGGGGAGACATGCAGGGGACAGAGACAGTGCTAGAAACAGAGCTGAAAACAGGACCAGGAGACAAAGGGTGGGAAGGGCAGAGGAAGATGGACTGGGGATGATGGGGCGGATAGAGATCGTATTGGGATAAGATTAAAAACTACTGAAACAAGGGAAGAAGCATCTCTTAAATTGGTAAATTACAGCATCAGCAATCTGCTGATCTTTGTTGTTTAAGAACCATCCGTCAGTCACCTACAGCACATTCTAGATCTTGGGACATTGCATCCACGGTGTAACAGCTGCCATATGTCCCTTCAGCAGCAGTGTGGGAGCCCAATGTGCTACCCCTACCCTGGGGCAGTGTGGACAAAGGCCCGGCTCCATCCACACCAGCACTGCAACCAAAACTGCAGGCAATCAAAACTGTTCACAGCTTGGAGGGGTAACCACCTCACCCGTCCCGACATACTGCAGCCCTTGGGGTGCAGCAGCAGCGCCTCGCCGTGGCTCTGTCGTTCGACCTGTGGACCTTCGCTTACCGCCGACATCACCACCCCTCCTTCTCATGGCCAATCATCGGTTCATGAGTTGGATGGGGTGCCGGACTATACGTGCAGCAGAACACAAAGCCCGCCGGCTGGGTTCTGTGTGCAGTCCAGCACCCGGGCCAACTCATCATTCACCCAGCCACGGCCGAGTGGGTCAACGAATTGCCGTCGGGAATTTGTCCCTTATTTTGACCCTTTGTTCCTTATTTGGGAGTGAGAAAGTTGGCAACCCTAACCACATCAGAACTGCATGGCTGACACAAAATAATTGAAAGACAGCGAGAGACAGAGAGACACATGCAACAGCTGCCCACGGAGTGATCAGGCTTACCCAGACAGCTTGGCAGACAACTGCATTTTCCTGGTGGCAGAAGAGAAAAGCACATGAATACAAACCTCAGGCAGCAGGCAATGTGAAATAAAAACACAACATCTTGCAAATACTTAGCAGAATCAGTGGAGAAAGACTTGACACGTGTGGTGAATGACTTTAGCAGCACTGCATATAAAATTAAACAGATTTAAAGCTGTAAAGTGGGGGAGGGGGGGGGGGACAGAAGACAAAAATAGGTCTGTGTGCAGGAAGAAGGCAGGCGTGATCAAAGGGAAAACAGAGGGTGTCTGTCTGGTTAAAAGCTAAAGATGGGTTTAAAGGATTAATAAATAGGATCTCTCCTGCAGATCCAAATCCTGTTTCTATAACTGAGCTACTGCCATTTCCTCCTGTCTTGCATCATCACCTACAGTGTCTGTCATTCAATCTCCCCTGCCTTCCCGTCACTTTTCTTTTAAAATCATTTTATTAGTTTTTTTTCAAAAACAAAAACAAAAAAAACAACAAAATAATGATAAACATAACAATGATATTGATACACAGGGATCAGGATTACATTAACAACAGGTATAACCTAAATATGAGTCCAGTATTAAAATACACATTGAATATAGACCTTCCGGTCTCTATGCAAATATAGTTAAGTGTTTAAAAGAGAACTTGTATATATAAAAACAAAAAGATAAAAAGAAAAAAGAGAAAAAAAAGAAAAACAAACCCCCCTAAACTAGAAAAAAAAAGAAAAACAGAATCTGGGCTGCAAAGAATTTCAACAATTTAAGACCCTGTTTGTCATTAAGTCCGTTCCACCGTATAAAGGTAAAATAATTATTATAACAGTTGGAGAGGGGACAATTTATGTCGTGTGAAAATGTTGAATAAAGCTTCCCCAAGTCCTATCAAATTTAACCAAGGGTTCAACAATGTCACTCCTAATGTTTTCTAAATGTAAACATGATATTGTTTCAGAGTACCAATGAAGTGTGGTCGGAGGGTTAGAGTCTTCCATTTAAATAAAATAAATCTGTCTTCACATCACTGACTTCACTTTTGCTCTTCCTGTCCTCCCCACTGGAACTCAACATATGCTTCATCAATCTGATCCCATAACCGCTTCCCGCCCCACAACTCCTGCAAGATCAGCCACTTCTATCATTTTTAGTTTCATGATATCAAAGCTGGATTTCCTCACAATATGCAGCTCAAAACATAACACACGGACTTCACACTTCTCTACCAAAATCACTGAGGGAACCCAGCTCCGATCCTCTGATCCACAGATCACTGTGATTTCAAAGACACCCTCCATATCTTTGTGTTTTATGTTACTCTAGACCATTGATTTTGTTGCTATTCATACGAGTAGATTGCTTTATAAATTTAATGAAGCTGCAGATGGTTACCGTCAGCTACAGAGAGGGAAGCAGAGGCACAAACAGTGATTACGATCAAGGAGACCAGAGCTCAGGGTGATTTCAGGTAACCCTGGGATCTCCCCCCCCTTTCCTAAACCCCCAATTCACTACGATCCAGTGGCTCCAGGATAAACGTCAACAGCACAAAAGGTGCACCGCCAGAAGGCATGACAGAAAAATATCAGCTTGCAGTCCTCTCCCACACTGATATGTGTGTGCCTCCACTCACACCAGTGTGTGATTGATTAATAGCGGGTGTATCAAGGTATCAGCAGTTATATTATATATAATGAGACAGTACTCACTGTGAGAAGGGGCAGTAATTATATAGTCACCTTCCCAGTCAATTTCTCACTGCGTTATCTCATCATTTTGACATAAGATAACTGATGACCTTGCAGATAGAATCTAATTAAAATGATAAAGAATGGCCTTTCCCACTACATTAACTCAATTTATATGAACGCTGCATCGGTTTAAAAATCCATCAGTACCTCTCGAAGTCACAAAAATAGCAATGTGACTCAACTCTTTTTCTTTCTTTCTCAGGAGGTTCAGCAGTTCTCTAAGACTAACTCAACAAGAAAATCCTCACCTTCAGTCGAGACAGGATGGGAGTAATATCGGAGCAATACCTGAACACCACATGTCCCGCTGGTAGATTCTGTGTCGCTGGTCACTGTCGGAGCACAGTCCTCAGGAGGAGTGTCGGTCTGAATCTGATCCTGATCCACCCGGCTCAGTGTTCCATCCTCGGACACCTGCGATTTCTCCGTAAGTTTTTCGATATCTGAACACAAAGTGAGGAGAGCAACCTCAGTGATAACCAGTGACCAGAGCAGAGATCGGGGAGTCAGTGACCAGAGCAGACCATAGAGCTAACCAGTGACTAGAGCGAGCTCAGTACTAATCCGTGACCAGAGCGACTTCAGTGTTAATCAGTGATCTGAGCAAACTTGGTACTAACCAATCACCAGAGCTGAGTTCAGTACTAACCAGAGCGTACCTCAGTACTAACCTGGAATGCATAGTGTTCAGCACAAACATAGTGGGCCACTGGGGCTGTTTCACGCTGTCCTGTTTGATGTTCTACAGGTGACCAGAGATTAGTACTAAGCAGTGACCAGAGATCAGTACTAATCAATGACCGACGCCATGCTCGGTATTAAATGGTGGTCCACTATAAGTTAGTAATAACCATAGTTAGTAATAAATGCATAGCTCAATACTAACAAGTGGTTAGTACATAGCTCAGTGTTAACCAAAGACCAGAGCTAAGCTCTGTACTAACCAGTGACCATTCACAGATTAGTACTAATCAATGATTAAAGCTATGCTTGGTATTGACTGGTGACCAGTACCAAGCTCAGTATTAGCTGGTAACCCATGCATTGTACAGTATTAACCAGTGTCCCAAGCCAAGGTGATAACTGGTGACCAGAGTGAGCTCAGTGCTGAGAGGTAATGGGTGCTGTGTAAAGCCCAGCAGTGTGAGGTGTGACGGGGAGGTGATCTTGCATGGTTGGGACTGCTCTGTCCAAGGGTGGCTGGAGGGACAGATGTTGAGCAGACCATACCTGGGGTTGCAATGAGGCTGGCCTTCAGCGTGCCAGGTTCTGCCGGAGCTGCCGGCCGCGATCCTTCCATGGACATGCCCTCCTGGGAGTTCGTCCGCGAGATGGACTCAGCTGATTTCTTCTTCCTCTGTAAAGCTTTCTGGATGGCAGCAGGGTCAGTGGGGAGATTGGCGAGCTGGTGGAAGACATTGCGCTTCCGAATGATGGCATAGACCAGGTTTGAATTTCCTGCAACAAGAAGCAACAGTTTCATCCTGCGGAAAGATTGGTCTGAAACAGGCCAGCGAACACAATCATACCCAGCCACAGTCACAGCTGTACTTTGGGAATACTTCCATCAGCCCCTCGTCTATCACTGCTCATCCACTGAGATGCATTCAACACAATACTGCATCTAGTTCCCAACCACCCTCTCTTGCCTTCAGTTAATAATCAGCAAATCTGTATTTCAGCAAATATTCTGACACTATGTAAAGGCCGTCTCTACAGTATCATTGAACTGAAGGGGTTAGAATGAGTAAAGCTCCCTCAGCCACGTTTCATCATACACTCCAGGGAAGGGACAGCACATGTTAGTTGAAGGCAAGGTCCCCCGTTGCAGCTTGGTCACAGGGCAGGGGTTAGACAAAGTGAAACATTTGTGATTGGAAGCCCATGGCCAGCGTTGTACTTTCTGTGGAGTTTAACAATGGTAGGACATTTTCAATGAATGCTAGGGCCCTGGATAATATTGAGGAACAAAGGGACCTTGATGCACACGTTTGCCGATTCATAATGGGTAGATGGGATGATGCTTAAGGCATACAGAATGCTTAACTCAGCATGGGCCTAATGTACCAGAGCAGGGTGGTCTCGCTACATAAAATAAAATATATTGGTTAGGCAATAGCTGGAACATGTCCATTTCTCACTATCGAAAGGATCTGATTAAACTGAGAGTGCAGAGAAGTTTCACCAATACGTTGCCTGGGATGGAATGATTCAGTTTATAAACTAAAAGCAGAGTTAGGTTTCCTCCACGAGGACTCTACTAAGCTGTTCAACTCCAATACCACAAGCTTACTTCTCAGTGATTGAATCGCATTTCCAACGTCATCACTCGCATGGTCTCTCCATGATTATTAGCCTAACCTACAGATGATTTATTCAGTCCACTTAACACTGTCAAAGGTCTATTTCATTTCCAATGTAATAGCTTTTGACATTCAAAGTAGATGGCAATATAATTTTAAGACACCAACGACACACTTACCATCAAATTGGTACTGGATGATGTTATTAAAGACTTCAAGAAGGAAGAAGACCAGGTGGTGGTTCTGGGATGCGGTAAACAGGAACCATGTTGTAGAGAAGGCTTCCAGTAAGTGCAGAAGTTTATTGGCAGCAACCATGGACAAACTCTTCAGATAAGGAGAAACTAGAACAAAAAACATATCACTTATTGCCTGTGTAATCCATTTACAGCCCTTTACACTCATCCAACCTCAGGGTGTGGGGGTCGCAGATGACGGACAAAGATGCTACCAGCATTGGCAGGGGGGGGGGGGGGGGGGTTGAGATTCCGAGAGGGACAGAAGAGCTGAGACTTTTGTTTCCCTGAGGCACAGGAGGTTGAGGGGTGGCTTGAAATCATGATGGATGTAGATAGAATTGATAGTCACAATCTTTTCCCCAGGGTAGGGAAGTCTAAAACAAGAGGCCATAGGTTTAAGGTGAGAGCGGAACGATTTTAAAGGAACTTTTCCACACATAGGTTGGTGCGTATATGGAACGAGCTGTAAGAGGAAGTGGTTGAGTCAAGTACAAATAGAATATTTAAAGAACATTTAGATAAGTACATGATTACAAGAAATTGAAAGGAATATGGGCGAAACACAGGCAAATATAACTAACACAGATAGGCCATATGACATTGATGAGTTAGGCCGAAGGGTCGATTTGTATGTTAAGTAACTATGACTATGAAGATGATTCTTTCACCATCCAGATGTTAATCATGCTCGCAATGTGTGTCCATGTTTGTCATGTACTGCAGCTTTCTAGATAACTGCACAATAAATGCTTGCAAACACATTTGTGTCACGTCATCTGGAGGAAGTCTGTAAAGGAACTACATGAGGGAAGATATTCCATGACTTTACTCATGCAGTCAGACCTAATGTTGTAATCTTCAAAATCACGTACTCATGCATAAAAATCTACACTCCCAGCTAGGCTCTGATGAAAGCCATGCCTGTCCACACATCCTTTTGTTTAGTGGCATCCTGTAGAAGGCTGCCTTTGCAGAAAGAGGTATCCTTCAAGACAAAGACTTTCTAGACTTTATATTTCTGAGCCACATGCTGGGGCTAATTTTAGTGTCGTCAGCAAAGAGACACCTACAGCAGTAGTCCTGTACTGTACTGTAGCCCTGAGTTCAGGACTGAATTGCAACTTCCATCATTTTACTGGTTCGGAAGCAAGAATCTAACCAGTGCCATGGATGGTTAAATCAGCAAATTGGTAAATCAGTTCAATTCCATGAAAGAAAATCTTTCACACCACAGTGAGAAACTCCAGTGAGAAGTTCCTGAGACATACCGTTAACAACAATAGTGAGCAGGCAATCGAAAAGTGGCTGCAAACGCTGGTGTCCGCTTGTGATGATCTTGTGAAACACCTGCCACAAAATGACAATAAGTCCAGGTTCAGAGCAGAGAATTCATGCCTGGCATCCCCATCCCTTGCCCCAATGTGGAGCCCTTTAGCACAGCCATTCTCTTGATTTGCACTCCAGTACAGTCCTTCTGAGATCTCTTCCCATTTTACACTTGCTTTACCAGCCCCACATCACACCTCTTTCCACCCCAGAACCCCCCCCCCCCCATGAAAAATCCCAGGAATTCCTGAGCTATGTTACACTCAACAGAATATCTTTAAAGTGCAGCGACGTAGGAAACTTGTCTGACAATTTGTGCATAGCAGATCAATGAATTAAAAAATTTAAATCTAGTATTGATGATCTAACAAGATAAATCTTCACCCAGACATTGGAGAATTCCTGGTCTTCTTTGAAATAGTGGCATGGACTGTCTACATCTGGGTGGCTCAATAGCCCATCTAAAAGAAAAATCGTTGCCAGAATTGACTGAAATGTCCTTAATTGGTGTCGGTGTTAACTCAGTGACAGGGCTGAGAGTTACAGAGGACTGCTGTGAAAGGTGCTCACTTGTGTCTTGGACAAATTTATTTTGCAGCCAAATGAATAAAGGCAGATTTAGTTTCGTTTAGTTTGGTTTAGAGATGCAGCATGGGTAAAAGGCCCTTCAATGCCACCCAATGATCACCCATACCCTAGTTCCATGTTATCCCATTTGTGCATCCCACACATTAGGGGCAATTTACAGAAGCCAATTACCCACAAATCTCTACGTCATTTTAATGTTGGAGTCACAGTGAAAACATACAAATTCCCAATGGATAACACCCGTGGTCAAGATCGAACCTGGGTCTCTGGCGCTGCAAGACAGTAAATCGAACCCTACCCCACACTGCATTTAATGTCTTCCTGCAGTGGGCAAACTAACTACTTCAGCACCTTCTCAAGTACCTAACTCCTTACAACAGGCTTTCTGAGATTTTAAAAATAATGTTTAATAAAAATTCTGCCTTTCTTTTACAATGGTTTAAACTCTAATCACATTATCAATTCATTGTTTGGGATGCTCCGATTGCTAGTGACACTAGGTATCTCTGATACATACAACGATCAGAAGGTCGGCATGCGTTCCTGTGAAGACTGGGATGTCCATGGGCACACGGACCGAGTAGGGTTTGTTCAGCCGGACGCCAAAGTTGCGTTCTCCACTGAGAAGCAAGAGGATGAAGACCCCGATGTGCATCAAACCCACTCGGGCTACAAGAGAAAAGATTAAAAAATGTTGAGATGTATCACTCTGTTCCACTTCGTTTCCACCAGTTAGAATGACACCACTCGCCATTAAAGTACCAGCGGATGCAGGGTGACCGCTTCACCCAGTGTTGTGCTGGCATCTCCACACTTCACGCCTGAGCATTGCCAGCAGAGCTTCTGAGCAGCGAGGGTATGTAGTCAGGACCAATCCAGCCAAAGTCAAACACGTGGCAGTAAGGGCGTTACCTCTCCCGAGGTCCCAACGTCTATGGTCATTGCCCTCTAATATTTAACTTCAAATATGGCAGATTTTCATCAAATCGTTTCTGTATACTCTATTTACTGGGGAAACCATGCCAGCACTGAAGAATTGTCCAACAGTTTATATAAAATAACCATTCACAGGTAATCAATACAGTCCCAGCACATTTCTCACAGAGCAGCAGAAATTATGGAGACACAAGTTTTGATCAGTCTTAATTAGTTTGAAGAAGGGTCTAAGCCAAAATCTCACCTGTCCATTCCCTCCCCAGATGATTCTGATCTGATTCTAAACCGACCTGCTGAATTCCTCCAGCAGAAGATTCATATGCTCCAGTCTAATGGGATTGTGGACAGAGAAGACGTTTGCTAAGTTTACAACAGGATCTAGGTCAATGAAGAAAGGAATGGCAGATGGAAGTCAACTCCGACCATGGCAAAGTACAAAGGACAAAGGACGTTTATTGTCACAAACACCAATTGGTGTAGTGAAATTTGTCTTGCCATGCAGCACACAGATAAAGATAAGACATAACATTAAAGAATTTAACATAAAACATAAAAAACATCCCCCCACAATGGTTCCCATTATGAGGGAAGGTACAAAGTCCAGGCCGCATCTCCACTTCATCCATAGTCGGGCCTATTGAGGCCTCCGCAGTCGCCGCTACGGGGCCCGATGTTCCAGGCCGTTCTTCGCCGGGTGAAGGTGCTCCGGCGATGGGAGAACCCTCTCAGCGGCTTGGGGTGCCTGTTACAGCCGTTTCCTTGCTGGAGACCGCGGCTTCCAACGCCAACAGGCCGCGCTGAATGGAGCTCCACAACTGGCGATCTCGCCGAGAGATCCCAGGCCCCCGATGTTAAAGTTGAAGTTCAGCGCCGCCGGCCGCCCCCACAGTCCTGCAGCTCCGCGATGTTCTCCTGGGGTCTTCAGCTCACCGGAGCTCCAGCGCGGCGACCCAGGCAAGGCATCGCCCGCTCCGCTCCGCGGTGGCGCTCCAGCACTGCGCCGCTGCTGAAGCCGCGGTTCTGGGCGGTCCCCCCACGAAACGCCGCTCCAGGCCTGCTGGTAGGCTGCGAGGACGGGTCGACAGTGCAGCCCGGAGAAAGCTGCCTCTCCGACCGGGTAGGGACCCTAGAAAACAGTTTCCCCCTTACCCCCACCCCCACACAAAAAAGGCTAGGACTCCGAAAAACGGAAAAACTCAACTAACTAAAAATTTAAAAAAGAGAGAAAAAACGGACAGCTGCAGGCTGGGCAGCCATACCCGTACAGGACGGCGCCCCCGAAGTAATGCATTTTGATAAATTAAATCAGTGCAGGACATACACAGTAAATTACAGGGTCATGGGGAGTGTAACTGTCACACCTGACATATGCTTCCTTTTTCCTGACCAGAGCCTCAATATCCATCGTCAACATGGGTTCCATTCTCCTGTCAATCAGGCACATCACTCGAATAGGAACATGTTGGCCCTGAACTTTCACTATTTCATGCCTAAAGGCCTCCCACTTGCCAGATGTCCCTTTACCTGCAAACAGTCTGTCAATCAACCTTTGTATGTTCCTGCCGAATAACATCAAAATCAACCTTGCTCCAATTTTCAGACTTTACCTTATGACCCGTTCTATCTTTTTTCCATAACTTTTTATAAAGCTAATAGAATTGCAGTAACTAGTGCTCAAGGTGCCTCCCCACCGATACTGCAGCCTCTTTCCCAGCCCCATTTTCCAACAGGAAGTCAAACGTTAACCCATCTCCATATTGCTTGAGCAACTTTTTCTGAACACATTTAACAAATTCCATATCCTTCGCCCTGTAGCAGTCCCAGTCAATATTCGAGAAGGTAAAATCATCCTTTATTCCAACCCCATTATTCCTGCAGCTATCTTTGATCTCCCTAGATATCTATTTCCAACCAACTATTAGCAAGCCTGTAGTATAATTACATCAAAATGATCACCCACTGGTTATTTCTGAGTTCCACCCCTGTAACCTCACCAGACACTGTAAGGAAAGTCAAGGCCGACTTGGAGCTTACACTGGTCAGCTCGGGCATCATTCAAGTAGTACAGGATGGGGACCAAGACATCCAGGACATCACTGCTCTTCAGTGCAAAGAATAAAAATTTCTGGAAAAGAAGATCAGACAGGTCATGCAACATTATTTCCGAAACTACATTTCAGTATTATTCCCCAGAACCTGAAAGGTTGTTGACTTTGCAAATCCCAATCCACAAACCATCAAAGCAATTCAACATTATGCACGTTACAATCCACACCACAAACATTAAAAGCTCTGTCATAGAAAGTATTAGGGATTCTTCATGGACAAGAAGTCAATCCCCAAAGCACAAATAGCAGAGTAGCCCCACACAATCCTCCCCAGACACACTGGGTATCACAGTGCCTCTCACTGGCTATTATTGTGCTATTATTGTGCTAACCTACCTCTGGCAATTTGGTCCTAGGCTATCCCGCTTTGCTTTACTATTTACCAATCTGTGCAAAGGTCAGTATATTAAAAAACTTCTTACTTTGTTGAAGTCACAGAGTTTCCAGAAGAGAACTAGCAGCTCCTGGTGGAACTGAATCTTTTTGGTAGAGTTGGGCAGGTAAGTCTGCAGCAGCGGGTTGTTGAGCAGGCGAGCAAGGCCCTTCAGAATGAACTGAAAATCCTGTACAGCAAAAATCACAAACAGTTATCAGTACTGATGTTTTGTCCTAAATATTATTATTGCAGCAGTCAGAGAGCTTCCTGACAGATCTCAATCAATGGGCGACACAAGTTCAAAGCTCCACATTGGAGCAGTGCCACAGACCGGCTCAACCTCCCTGGCAACAAAACAAAGCAGTCAGAAATAATAAAAATCAGAAATATCAAAGGGCAGACTTTTTTTCCCCAGAAATGGAAAAATTGCTTTTGTATGCAATGCTCTTGAAGATTCCCCTGACACCCTGCCCCTCCCCCATCCGTTCCTTCTGACCACCTCCCACTGAGCTGCGGGGCGATCTCTGAAATCGTGATATTCACGCAACCCAGCTCATGCATGTACAGGAGTGCCTCCAATCAACACTCAAACTCCGAAACTTCACTCAATCTGCCAAAACTGGAGGCAGCTCCCGATGATGTGGTCACCCTGACCCCAAGGAGTGTCTCACAATTTCCTCTGCCGCAGACTGTACGACACTCCAGATTGAGCTCACCTGCCGAACTTCTAATTCAGAAAGTGTCTTCAAAGTACTGAATCACTGTCACATGTTACTGGAACTTTAAAAAGTGAAATTCCCCCACCCCTCTCAGTGACTGGTACCAATGTCACATTGCCCAACCAAGACCAGCGATGAGAAGATGCCTCACGCTCTCCTCACTGAAGACCCCTCACACTGAGACCACCGCACTGCTCCATCCGCTGTGACAAGTTCACAACTGAAACTACAAGGAGCAATCTCCTCTCAAGTGCCTTGTTTACTTCCTCATCTGAAAGTTCAAGCTTCAGCTAAAATGAAACATCCTTTAACAGTATCAGCCTGATGAATCCACCTTTAACATTACCACTAATATATGAAATACCTGTTGCATCCATCCAGTGAGTCCGAGGATATCCTGTTCTATCTTCCCTTCCATCCCCTGTATTATCATCTCTGGTATTCACCTGGGTGGCATCCTTGGACATCTATAAGCTGCGCTCCTCTAGCCCCCCCCCCACCCCCCTCCACCTGTCCACTCATAGTCATCGCAATGATGAATTGCATTTATAGGGAACATTTCACTGCAGTGTTTCTGAAAAGCATTGTTATAGACAGTGCCATATGGCACAGAAACAAGCCCTGCAACCCAACTCATTCATGCCGATGAACCTGCGTAAACATGCTAATCCCATTTTTCTGTGCTTATCACATCTCTCTCCAAATCTTTCCAGTCTATGTACCTGTCCAAGAATCTATTAAATAGGTGTCTTATGTCAGAGGTTATGGGGAGAAGGCAGGAGAATGGAGTAAGGAGGGAGAGATAGATTAGCCACGATTGAATGGCAGAGTAGACTTGATGGGCCAAATGGCCTAATTCTACTCCTATCACCTCTGACCTTAAATATCAGAACTGTGTCATCCGTTGCACTTCCTCCGGCAGTTCATTTGATAAGCCCATTACTCTGTGAAAACATTTGCCCTCAGGTCTTACTTAAGACTTTTCCCTCTCATTTTAAACTTATGAGCTCTAATTTTCGGCACAGCTACCCTGGGGAAAAGATTCTGGCTATTCAAATGTATCTAATCCCTTCATAATTGTATATGCTTCAAAACAGTCACCTCTCAGCCACCTATGCTCCAGGGAACATTCTGCCAGGTTAATGGAAACATTAGAATTGATCTTCTATTAACTGGTTTATCCTTCCCATCTTCAGTCAACAGTTCCATCAGGGTTCCAGTCTCTTGTCACACCTGCAGTGAGAATTCTGCAGATCTTCACAAAAATGCTGTAAAATAAGCATTCTTACCTCTTCTCTGTGGATTCGGGAAAGGTAGTTGACAAACAGATTCTCAGGACCAGGAGGCTGGAAGGGACAAAAAGGCAAAGTTTTGAACTGAGAACCTGCAGGCTAGGACAGTTCCAACAATTCACCGACCCTCCCTGATCACCTCATAGGTGAAGCCACAGCTGGCACAATGCTGAATAAAACTAGACCAGATGGCCACAGTAACTGGAGCTGAGGCTGCTTTCAATGAGGCTGTTGCTGAGAAGGAAGCATGAAACAAAGCCACCCTGCTCACTTGCAAGTCCAGACTAGTTCACTTTCCGGCTCTCAGTCCACAGCTCAAACAGCAAGACAACCGCTCAGACAGGGACTTTTAGATGTGTCAAGAGCTTCTGCTACAATACATCGAAACAGTGAACTCCAGGCACCCACCATGTTCAGGGTAAAAACCTTCTTCTGCAATTCCTCTCTAAAACCTTTCCATTTCTGCAAAGGGGCAATAGGGAAGAGGAGCAGCACTGATTAAAGAGGGCATTGCAGTCCGAGAGAAAGAATATCCAGAAATGACCAAAGGGAGAAGCCAGTTCTTAAGAATCAAGAAACAGAAAAGCAGGTTAAACCAGACTATTTATGGGTTGGCAACTATTGGGGAAGATGCTGGGGAGAGCATTTGAAATAGAATTGCAGAAACGTACAAGAGCCACAAGAGTAGCGGTAATAGGAGACTACAACTATCTAAATAAGAATGGAGTAACAAGCAATCTGCTGGAGGAACCAAGCAAGTTGAGTAGCATCTGGGAAGGGAAATGGACAGTAGATTTTTCAGGTTGGGACCCCTCATCTGGACTGGGATAGTAACATCATAAACAGAGGAGGGAGTTTATAAAATTATGAAATTGATAGATAGGGTAGATAATCAGAGTTTTTTCCCCCATGATAAAAATGTCAAAAACCAGACGGTATAACTTAAGGTGTTTAGGGGACGGTTTAAGGCAAGTTTGAGAGGCAAGATGTAAGAGGAAAGTTTTTTTTTATACAGGAAATGGTAAATACTGTCAGGAGGGGTAGTAGCAGCAGATACGATAACATTGTTTAACACACTTTTATAAGAGCACATGAACAGGCAGGAAATGGAGGGATATAGGACATGTGCAGGCAGATGGGATTAGTTAGATTGGTATCATTGTCATCACAGACATCGTGGGCCAAAGGGCCTGTTCCTGTGCTGTACTGTTCGGTGTTCCAACCACCCACTCTCGACATTCAATTAGATTGTCATCACCAAATCTTCCACAATCAACATCCTGGGTGTGATCTATAACAGTCAGATCAATCAAATAAATACAGTGGCTATAAAAGCAGTTCACAGACCATGGATTCAGCAGCACACGTTTCACCTTCGGGCACTTAAAACCCTTGTCTCCATCTACAAGGCATAAGCCAGGAGTGTGATGGAACACCCTCTATTTGCATGCATGAGTCCAGCTGAAAATAACAAGAAAACTTAATACAATCCATCAAAAAAGCATCCCACTTGAATGGCACCTCACTGATCACTCTAAACATTGATTCCCTCCAATTCTGTTCCATCACTGCTGCTGTGTACCAAGTCTAAAATGTGATGTAGTTACTGAAAGTTACTCCACCAGCAACTCCCAAATCTGTAACCTCCACATCACGGTGTACAAGGCAGCAGGCACTTGGGAAAACTGCCAAGTTCTTTTCCAAGCCATGCACCATCCTGACTCAGAATTATTATACCACTAGATCCCTTTCACCAGGATGGCTGCAGTGGTTCGAGGGGGTAGCTCACCACCGCCTGCTCATTGGCAAAACTGGCCCTACCAGCAATGCTGCAAAATGAATAATTAAACTGCCGTTCTACACAACATCCTCATACATCCACATCCTCTTATTTTTCTGACATGGGGGTTGAAGGGGAGCAGGGTAGTAATAGACTGCATCATTCCTTGAGCGGACGCCTCCATTCACAGTGCATCTGTGTTCAGTGATCTGGTCAGATCTTGGCCTCAACTCTATTTTGGAATATCTGTTTCTCTAAACATGAGGTGCTTGCTGGAAACAGTGAATGGGGTTAATCATTGTGTGAGATGAGAGCTCACCTCAGTGTCATCCATGGCTGTGCTTGTTGTGGTCCCATCAATTGAAGGGCTCTGGCTGGTGGCGGCATCATACTCCAGGGTAGCAATGAGAACCTGGGCGGCCACCTCAACCAGGGGCTCTCGATAGTCAGAGAAGAGTAGGTGGTTGTATGGGAACCCATACCCTATAGGATCGTAGGCACAGACCATGTTCAACAGGGACGTAAACAGCGGTAGTGCATGCCTGAAACAAAGGAGCCAACCGCAGGCAGAGTTAGACACGGCGACTCATTGTGTGGAGTGTGCATCACCCAACAAAACCCACCACATTGAGAAACAAAGATGCAGAACCCACAAAACACAAAGTCTGTGTGGGAAAGGGTCAAACAGTGATCATACTGTTCAGGTAAGTAGGTGATCAAACAGTGACAACATAGAGTACAGCACCTAAATGGGAACAGATTTTTCAGTTCACATGCATAAAGTTCAGCCAGGTCAATTATCAGACTGTGACTTCACAGTTCAGAGAGAGAAATGGTTAAGTGGTGGATATTTGGGGCTAAGCATCAACTGATAGCTCAAGTGAAATAAAAACAAAACATGCTAGAAATACCCACACGGTCAGGTGGATGGATTGTTAAAACACAGCTAATGTTTCAGGTTGTTAGCTTTTCATTTGTTGAAGACAGGAGAAAGGATCAATCACACCTACTAATCTGGGAAGGTAGTCACTCCATCCATTTCAGGACCAGCATGAAACGAGGAATGGAGATGAGAAGTGGAGCAACAGGAGTTGAGGTGGGAGTGATACCAAGTGACACCTTGTCCAGGAACATCGCACCGTTTGATGGGCCTCACCTGTTCTCTGTGGAGCAGAAGAACTGGACCCAGGGATTGAGAACGTTCCCCTCAGATGTGGGTGGAAGGTAAACGGCCTCGGAGAAACACGTCAACAACAGTTTCAGCAGCTCTGTCCTGAGGGAACAAGAAAGAGCTTTGATGAGGAAGGGAGTTACACACAGTGCTTTAAAATAAAGCTGAACGTGATGCCTATTGAACTGATCTCATCACCCTGCACATGATCCATATCCCTTTATTCCCTGCACTACCATGTGCCGATATACAGTAAAAGCCTCTTAAATACCACTATCTTATCTGTTTCCTTCACCACCCCTGATAATGCCTTCCAGGCCCCACCACTCTGTAAAAAAAAAAACTTTGCCCACACATCTCATTAAACATTCCCCGTCTCACCTTATTGCTATGTCCTCCAGTGTTGGACATTTCCAATCTGGGAAAAATTTCCGGCACCATTATAATAATGCCCTCCTGATGACAAAAAGCAAACATAGCCGCTTTCCCTCAATTACACCCCCATCCCATTATCTTGTAATAGTGAGGAGCTCTCAACCAGAGTGTTGCACTCGTCTCTACCTTAAAACTCACCTCAGGCGCAGCTTAATGATTCTTTTACACCATTAATTCACGCATATATGGTCTATATCCTATAGGTATTTGACCCCCTTCTCAAAAAGTATCACCTTCCACATCAGGATTAAATTCCATCTGTCACTGCTTTGCCAAATTACGAGATGACCAATATTATTCTGCAGTCTAAAACTACCCTCAGTTTTATAAAGAACACCACCAACATTCGTGTTATCTGAAAAACCTACAATCATTCTTCTTATATTCACACCTAAACTGTTAATATAGATTTAAAAAAAACAGCTGAGGTTCCCAGCACCAAATCCTGCAGTACCGGTCACAGGCTTCCAATCTCAAAAAACTGCACTTCCCCAACCCTCCACCATCACCTGCTCTCAGCTTTGTATTATCAGAATGATGTTGAATCCAATTTGACAACTTGTTTGGATCCCACTTCCCTCACTGACAGATCCAGCATCTCTCCTTTCTCCCACGGCCACTACAGCTTTCCTCCCTCAGCCACTCCAGCCTCTGTCCGCCCTCCCTCAGCCACTCCAGCCTCTCTTCCCTCGGCCACTCCAGCCTCCGTCTTCTCTCCCTCTGCCAACTCCAGCAATGTCCTAGGAGGTTCCAGCGAGGAGGAAGGGCTAAATTCAAACCAAAGCTGCAACCTTTGTAGCACTGAGCCGTGTTGCAGCTGTCCTCACCTGTTCAGGTCATGGATGTGGCTGTGTGGAGGTGAATGAGCAAAGCCCACCCCTGCCTCCCAGATGTACTCGCAGCTGTCAATAGAGTGAAGGTCCTCAGCAATCTCCTGTAGGGGTGTGAATAGGATCATAGAGTCAATGAGAAGTTCCACGACAATCACTCTCCACACGTCAGGTTGCTCACATTTACTGCCTCCTTCAATCACCCCACCTTCAATGTCACAGATCCCAGCCTCCTCCACCCACATCCAATACCCACATATTCACAACCCAGCCTCTCCGGAACACCGTCCTCCCAACTCTCCTTCATCCCCTTATCCACACATCATCCTGTCACATTTCCACACTATCATACTCCATCCCCATCCTTCCAATCTCAACCATTGAACTGTGTTCTTCAGTGAGGTTTCGTGTGCTGGGAATGGGGGACATTCCACATCAAGCAACGGGTGCCAGCATGCTTATTATTATTATTATTCCCATCTTGGATTTAGCTGCAGATTAAAATTCCACTACAGTAGCTTATTGATCACCCTTAGATTAAGAACAGTCGTGGCTTAATTGCAGAAAAACAGAGGTGGTGGTGAAATAATGTTTCTCGGACTCGAGGCCCGTGACTGGTGGTGAGCCTCAGGAATAGGTGCTGGGCCCCTTGCAGTTTATCATCCATATCAACAATTTGGATGAGAGTGTACAAATCATAATTAATAAGTTCGCAGATGACTTCATTGGGACAAGGCAGATTACAGACATTAGGCAGGAGCTAGGGAGGATAGACTGGAAGCAGTTGTTATTGGGCAAGTCCACAGATGACATGTGGGAGTCCTTTAAAGCCAAGCTGATCACAGTGCAGGATCAGCATGTTCAAGTAAGGAGGCGAGATAAGGTTGGCAAGGCAAGGGAACCGTGGCCGACTAAGGAGGTTGTGAACGTAGTCAGGAAGAAAACGGAAGCGCATGTCATCAACCTAAAATCTGCCCACAGGCAAAGCATGATTCACAGTTGAACATTAAAGAGATTGCAGGACATCTTCAATGCTGTGTTACATGGCACACGCCAGAGGTATCAATTCAGTTTGTCAACCTCATACTGATCGCTGGAAGAGTTCTCCATTTCCATTCTTCTTTAAATCCATGCATGGTTAAAAGCTGTGAGAATTCTGCTTCCCCACATCTCTGATAGGTTGTTTAATGCCATATCCTTGCAATCTTCAATGCTGCAGCTAAATATCCTTTGCAACTTCTCCTGCTATGAAATTCCCTCTCTCTGTTGCCACATACAACGTGTACACCGCCTCTTACTGATTCACCGCTGAAATGTCTCTGCAGCCTTGACATCTTCCATAAAAGTTGCTGTACCAACATTTGCCTGATTTGCTGAACATGGCCAATATTCTATTTATTTATTTAATTATTTAAATGATTTAGTGTAGTAACTGGAATCCAACCAATGATTTGTGCAGGCTGATCACTGCTTCTGTTTGTGCATCCTGCCCTCAATTATAATTAACATCCTAAATACCTTTTCACTTCACAAGAAGCTTTTACTTTGTTTTATTCACACTTAAAAAAAAATATCATATGTATATTGGGGAGATCCAACATCCTTTATTCCTAGACTTTGAAGGAAAAACCCGGCCAAAGTATAAGAAACTTGCAACTTAAGATACCTGTAAACTAATGGTGAAGTACAAAGTAAATCTGCCAAAAGTATTTTGAATAAAGATCACTGATATCTAAACTGAACCCTGAGGGATAACACTATTTGCCCGTTAACTGCTGGATGCTACGTCCTAGCCTTTAAACTTTCTTCTGTCTATGGGACTGCATGCCTCTTAATACTGAAAACCCTAATTGCATCAAAAACCATCCAACTGAATACTTCATTCAATGCCTTTTGGAAACAAAAGTCAGTTGGCTAAATCAGAATAGAGCCCTCTGTCATTAGGCATTAAGTTAGCAAGTTTCAATCAGGAGCCTAAACCTCACCTCAGAACCTTCGAGCTGGAGAAGGAAGAACTAAGCAGAGTTTGTACTCCTGATTGCAACTGATAAAATGGCAAGAAGGTGGAACCTCGTGTTGTTACTGATAAATGTGCTCCATTTTTAGGGAGGATACATCCCATCAGGATGCTGATTGCCATCTCGGCTTCCAAGTTAATTACATTGCCTTTTACAGCATAACCAGCTTTTGCTCACCTCTTTCAGACAGCGTGGAAACAGGCCCAGTGGCCCAACTTTCCCATGCCGACCAACACTGGTCCTACCTGTCCACGTTTGGACCATAACCCTCAGTTGAAAGAATCAAGAATAGAATACAGATTTTTATTCAAAATACATTTGGCAGATTTATTTTGTACACTACCATTAGTTTATTCAAAGTTGCAAGTTTATTTTATTTTCTTTTGGTCAGGTTTTTCCTTCAAAAGCCTAGGAATAAAATAGCATGCACTTCACCAATGCGAGTCTACGCTGAGTGCATTGTACTCTAACTGCTTGCAGATGGTCTTGTACCAAGTCTGAGCTTGTATATTTTTGGTGGGAATTACAGGGCTATGTACATCAGCTCAGTGTCATCGGGACAACGCTACTGGCGGATGGGTAGCAGCAATACGTGGCACTGTAATCCCTTATGCCTCAGAGCCCAATATCAGCTGGCAATTGAACTAGATAAATCATCATCCGTTTAGTTCAGCATCACTGAATATCCTACTATCCAAGAAAGGGAGGGGAAAACAATGAACCACAGTTCAATTAGCTCAGCTTCAGCAGTAGGGGAAATCCTGGAATCCATCATGAAGTTAGAGGCACTTAGAAAATATAAATATGATTTGCATAGTCAACATAATGTGCAAAAGCAAAATCATTCCTGACAAATCTGTAGTTGTTTGAAATTATAATTAACAGGTTAGCTTTTGGCAAATCATTTGTTATGATGTATTTGGACTGTCAAAAGACCTTCAATAAGAAGCCATGCAAGAGCATTTGAAATAACATTACCCTTCCTTATCTCCGTCTCCCTCGCCCCTGACTCTCAGTCTGAAGAAGGGTCTCGACCCGAAACGTCACCCATTCCTTCTATCCAGAGATGCAGCCTGTCCCGCAGAGTTACTCCAGCATTTTGTGTCTATTGTTACTCCACAATTTGTTCCTTAATAACCAAACTACATAAATACTTCACCTGTCAAAGATTTTCATACCTTCAAACAAAAAAAGGATCAAAATTTACTTAGGGTAGAAAATAACATCAAGAATACCCGTGGTGAAAGTAGTGAGTGCAACTGATTATTGTTCAGCATTTCTGTTCAAATGGCAGGTCAAATAAAACATTGCCTTATTCTTTTGAAATAGATCTTTAAGAACTGCAGATGCTGAAATCTTGAGCAAGAAACAGAGTGCTAGAGGATCTCAACAACATCTGTAGAGGGAATGGACAGACAACCCTTCTTCAGACTGATCATAGGGGACTCGGCCTAAAACATCGGCAGACTAACCCGCTAAATTTTTTCAACATAATGCTTTCTTTCTAAGATTATTGATTCCCAGTTCTGAAGGTATTTAGAATCAAATGGTCTGAATTTATCCAAAGAACCCTGGTGGAATTTCATAACAATCCTATCTTGCATGACCAGGTTTATTTTAACAATTTGTCACATTCACCATTAGCTTTAATCAAACAGTAGGAGGCAGCAAAACCCAACACCAGTAAAAACAAAGAACTATAGATGCTGGTTTAATACGCAAAAGGACTGGAGTAACTCAGCAGGACAGACAGCCTCTCTGGAGAACATGGATAGGTGAAGTTTCGGGTCAAGACCCTTCTTCAGACTAATTGGGGGGGGTGGGGGTGGGGGGCAAAAGAACGCTGGAAAGGGGGAGAGGCAGGACAAAGCATGGCAGGTAACTGGTGGACGCAGGCAAAGGGGGCTTTTTAATAGGCAGATGATTGTGACAAAGGCCAGAGATAAAAACAAAAAATGTGGGACAGGATTGAAGAGTTGGGGATTGTGAAGCCCGAGGGAGGAAATTAGCAAGAGGAAAGCAGGGATGGAGGTGGAAAAATAGATGGGAGTCCAGGTTGTGTGCTGGGAGTTAAGGGGGTGGGGGGGGGGGGGGGGGAGGGTATATTTTGCAGGAGTGTCGGGGTTATTGAGAGGTTGAAGAATTCAATGTTCATACCATTGGATTGTTAGGCACCCAAGCGGAATATGGGGTTCTGTTCCTCCAGTGTATGTATGGTCTCACTCTGGCAATGGAGGTCCAAAACAGAAAAGGTCAGTATGGGAATGTCAAGGGAGTTAAAATAGTTAGGAGCCAGGAGATCGATTTGGCCTTGGCAGATCAAGTTCGAGTATTCAGGGAAACAGTCATCAAGTCTGCGCTCGGTCTTGCTAATGTACAAGAGACCACATCAACACCTGTCTCTCACCTAACACCATACTGAGTGATCAGCTGTCATGGCATTTCAAAGAGAAACATAGAAACATAGAAACATAGAAATTAGGTGCAGGAGTAGGCCATTCAGCCCTTCGAGCCTGCACCGCCATTCAATATGATCATGGCTGATCATCCAACTCAGTATCCCGTACCTGCCTTCTCTCCATACCCTCTGATCCCCTTAGCCACAAGGGCCACATCCAACTCACTCTTATAGCCAATGAACTGGCCTCAACTACCCTCTGTGGCAGAGAGTTCCAGAGACTCACCACTCTCTGTGTGAAAAAAGTCTTTCTCATCTCGGTCTTAAAGGATTTCCCCCTTATTCTTAAGCTGTGTCCTGGACTATCCCCAACATCGGGAACAATCTTCCTAGCATCTAGCCTGTCCAACCCCTTAAGAATTTTGTAAGTTTCTATAAGCCCCTCTTAATCTCCTAAATTCAGAGAGTATAAAACCGAGTCTATCCAGTCTTTCTTCATAAGACAGTCCTGAATCCCAGGAATCAGTCTGGTGAACCTTCTCTGCACTCCCTCTATGGCAATAATGTCCTTCCTCAGATTTGGAGACAAAACTGCACGCAATACTCCAGTGTGGTCTCACCAAGACCCTGTACAACTGAAGTAGAACCTCCCTGCTCCTGTACTCAAATCCTTTTGCTATGAAAGCTAACATACCATTCGCTTTTTTCACTGCCTGCTGCACCTGCATGCCTACTTTCAATGACTGGTGTACCATGACACCCAGGTCTCGCTGCATCTCCCCTTTTCCTAATCGGCCACCATTTAAATAATAGTCTGCTTTCCTGTTTTTGCCACCAAAGTGGATAACCTCACATAATTATACTGCATCTGCCAAACATTTGCCCACTCACCCAGCATCCAAGTCACCTTGCAGTCTCCTAGCATCCTCCTCACAGCGAACACTGCCCCCCAGCTTAGTGTCATCCGCAAACTTGGAGATATTGCCTTCAATTCCCTCATCCAGATCATTAATATATATTGTAAATAGCTGGGGTCCCAGCACTGAGCCCTGCGGTACCCCACTAGTTACTGCCTGCCATTGTGAAAAGGACCCGTTTACTCCTACTCTTTGCTTCCTGTTTGCCAGCCAGTTCTCTATCCACATCAATACTGAACCCCTAATACCGTAAAGTTTGTATACTAATCTCTTATGTGGGACCTTGTCGAAAGCCTCTGGAAGTCCAGATATACCACATCCACTGGTTCTCCCTTATCCACGCTACTAGTTACATCCTCGAAAAATTCCACAAGATTCGTCAGACATGATTTACCTTTTGTAAATCCATGCTGACTTTGTCCAATGATTTCACCACTTTCCAAATGTGCTGCTATCCCATCTTTTAATAACTGACTCTAGCAGTTTCCCCACTACCGATGTTAGACTAACTGTCTGTAATTCCCCGTTTTCTCTCTCCCTCCCTTCTTAAAAGGGGTTACATTTGCTACCCGCCAATCCTCAGGAAACTACTCCAGAATCTAAAAGAGTTTTGAAAAATTATCACTAATGCATCCACTATTTCCTGAGCTACTTCCTAAGTACTCTGGGATGCAGCCATCTGGCCCTGGGATTTATCGGCCTTTAATCTATTCAATTTTTACCAACACCACTTCCCGACTGACCTGGATTTCACTCAATTCCTCCTTTGACCCACAGTCCCCTGCTATTTCAGGCAGATTATTTATGTCTTCCTTAGTGAAGACGGAACCAAAGTCAATTGGTCCGCCATATCCTTGTTTCCCCATGATCAACTCACCTGTTTCTGACTGCAAGGGACCTACATTTGTTTAACTAACCTCTTTCTCTTCACATATCTATAAAAACTTTGCAGTCAGTTTTTATGTTCCCTGCCAGTTTTCTTTCATAATCTATTTTTCCTTTCCTAATTAACCCTTTGTCCTCCTCTGCTGGTCTCTGAATTTCTCCCAGTCCTCTGGTATGCTGCTTTTTCTGGCTACTTTGTACGCATCATCCTTTGCTTTGATACTATCCCTGATTTCCCTTGTTATCCACGGATGCACTACCTTCCCCGATTTATTCTTTTGCCAAACTGGGATGAACAATTTTTGTAGTTCATCCATGCAGTCTTTAAATGTCTTCCATTGTATATCCACCGTCAACCCTTTTAGAATTAATTGCCAGTCAATCTTGGCCAATTCACGTCTCATACCCTCAAAGTTACCTTTCTTTAAGTTCAGAACCATTGTTTCTGAATTAACAATGTCACTCTCCATCCTAATGAAGAACTCAACCATATTATGGTCACTCTTGCCCAAGGGGGCACGTACAACAAGACGCTAATACCCCTTCCTCATTACTCAAAACCCAGTCTAAAATAGCCTGCTCTCTCGTTGGTTCCTCTACATGTTGATTTAGATAACTATCCGCATACATAGCACCCCTGCCAATTTGATTAACCAATCTATATGTAGATGGAAGTCACCCATTGTTTTGCCTTTGTCGCACGCATTTCTAATTTCCTGTTTGATACCATCCCCAAGTTCTCTGCTACTGTTAGGTGGCCTGTACACAACACCCACCAGCGTTTTCTGCCCCTTAGTGTTTTGTAGCTCTACCCATACCGATTCCACATCCTCCAAGCTAATGTCCTTCCTTTCCATTGCTTTAATCTCCTCTCTAACCAGCAACGCTACCCCACCTCCTTTTCCTTTCTCTCTATCCCTCCTGAATATTGAATATCCCTGGATGTTCAGCTCCCAGCCTACGTCACCCTGGAGCCATGTCTCCGTGATCCCAACTATATCATAATCATTAATATCTATCTGCACGTTCAACTCGTCCACCTTATTACGAAAAGCCTCAACTGACCAGAGGATTCATCATTTTTTGACCCGCTTGAAGATTCAGCTCCGATTTGAAGTCAGAACAACTCCACACTAAACAATACTCTGATTGAAATCGCTGCACTTTGCAACATCTTGCATCAACAAACCTAGAAACCTGCACGTTTTGGGGACGTGGGAGGAAACCGTGCAAATTCCACACAAACACTGCCCGAGGTCAGGGACAGGATCAGGATCAAAGCCGATCTCTGGCACTGAGGCAGCTGCGCCATTGTGCTGTATTATAATTTTAACACACTATAAATATGAAATAATGCTTTTTTTTTTTTAATATTGCCAAATGGGGAAAAGGCCAGCAATAAAATGGTTTGAGAATTATCTTTAATTGTCGTTGTAAGCACAGCATACAACAAAATTGTTATTGCCACACCATTGGCACATAATATACAAACACAAAAACACAATTTAAAAACAATGTTAAAAACTAGGTATCAAGATAAGTAAGTAATCAGTACTGCACATGGTCAGAATACCATTTATTGTCATTTGAACCCAAGTTGAAATCAAATTAAGTTTCTGCAGTCATACAAACATGAAAAAACCTAGACACGCAATGAACACAATTTACATAAACATCCATCACAGTGAATCTCCAAACCCCTCCTCACTGTGATGGAAGGCAAAGTCTTGTGTCTCCACTGTTGCTTATTCTTCTCCCGATGTTAAAGCCCCGGCGGGCGATGGTAAGTCCCGCGGCCATTAAAGTCGCGCCGGGCGATGTAAGGCCCCGCTCCGGGTCATTTTAACCCCGTGATCTGGGCGGGCGAAGTTGCAGTTGCGGGAGCTCCGAAAAGCAGTCTCCCTCCAAGGACACGCGAGCTCCCGATGTTACCGTCCACCGGGCCTGCAGCTGGAGCCTCCGAAGCTCCAAAGTCGGGTCGCTGCCGCGCGCCACCACAACACTCCACACTCTGAAGTCGGCCAACCCCACGATGGTATGTCCGCAGGCTCCGCGACTGGAGCCCCCAGCACGTTCCGGTTGGAGGCCGCTCCACGGTGCTAGGCCCCAACGACAACAAAGACCCCACAGGGAAAGATCGGGGTCCCCGTACAGGGAAGAGATTTAAAAGTTTCCCCCACATATACAGTTAAAATAATATATAAACTATGACCAAAACATACACTTAACAAGACAACAAGAAAAAAACCAAGTACTGCACATGGTGATAGTAAAGTGCAAGGTGGGTAGCAGCATGGAAGAGTGAAGCATGAATAATACTCGGTGCTTTTTCATATTGAGTGTGAAGATTGCTTTACGAAAGAAACTATCTCAGAGTCTGGAGGTGCGTGTTTTGGCTGACCTGTAACGCCTGCCAAAGGGCAACATTTCAAAAAGGTGGTGACCAGGGTGTGTGGAGTCTTTGATGATTTTAGTGGCTCTGCTGAAGTAGCATGAGGTAGCAATATCCTCCAGAGAGGGCAGTGGGCTGCCGGTGATTCTCTCTGCTGTTTTTATCTGCAGCAGAGCAGCCTGCATATCACACTGACATGCAATATGTCAGTAGACTCTCAATGGTCGCCCAGTAGAAGCCTACCAGCAGCTTCTTCTTGGTGTTGTGCCTCCTGAGCACTCTCAGGAAGTGGAGTCTCTGTTGTGCTGTCTTGATGGTTGCAGTGGTGTTGGCCGACCATGAGAGGTCCTCGGATATGAGAGCTCCTAGGTATTTGAAAGTCTGCACCCTTTCCACACGTCCCATTTATGCAGAACGGGGCCGGGTCTGCGTCCTGTTTCCTCCTGAAGTCCAGTATTAGCTCCTTTGTCTTTGTGGTGTTCAGTGTCAGGTTATTTACTGAACACCACTCTGACAGTCGCTGTATCTCGTCCCTGTATGCTGACTCGTCCCCCCCTTGAGAAAGAACATGGCTAAAGAAAAATTATTTGTACGTGCCCAATACCACCCACTCGGTCTTCAGGAAAGACAGACTTTTAGATGACATGGTAATCTGACATGACATGCCTAAGATATCAGGTGATATCTTTGCCAATGCCAATGTTGGGGTGCACATTGCTTCTCACCCCATACCTTAGCTTTAATAATGACGAAGTCCAGGAGATGGTCATAGATGCCCCACCAACGGCAATAATGGAGTGGTCATGCTCTGGCTATCACAAGATTGCCTGGAGGGAGTATTGCTTTGTGACCAACGGTCTTTTATTCCCCTTGCGTTATGCTGGCGCAGTGCTGGAAGAATTCGGGGCTGACACTGGGTGCCTAAATTGCAGAATATCATATCCTTCTACACAAACTTTCCTCAACTTCACAAACATAAAATGACTCTGACCAGTAAGTAGTTGGAAGTTTTGAGTGACATACCGGTCCAGGCTTCCTGTGACTCTGGACAGTGAAGTCAGGACAGAAAAGCAGGTCAGCGATAGCGAGCAACAACGACTCAGCAAGAGGTCGAGCATTCTCGTCATTTCCTTCACAGGCCTGAAAATGCAAAGAGAAAAACAGCCATTAGCAGAGAGCACCAAAACCTTTTCCCATTGCCATCTAGAACACATAACATGGAACACAGAGCGGTGCAGCACAGGAACAGGCCCTTTGGCCCACAATGTCTGTGCCGATCATGATGCCAAGATAATCATGCTTTCATTTCACTCCTACTATCGGGACGAAGGCATAGGAGTCTGAAAACCATGACCGCCAGTTTAAAGAATAGCTTCCTCCCAACAACCACTGAACACGACATAACACTAACCAATGAACTATGTCTTGGGTTTCACTAAGGACCATGGGTTTTGTTTGGCACTTTTTGGGGGTTATTAATTCATTTAATTTTTCATTTATTATATTTTATATATGTGTATTGTTACAAGCATGTTCTGCTGCTGCATACAAGAACATAATTGTCCATTGTCAGTACATATAACAATGAAACACTCTTGACTCTCGATAGTTATGGATAAAGACAGGGTGGCTCGCATATTAAAATTCTAAATTGGGGCAAGGCCTCCTTTGATTGTACTTGCTCAAGTTGATTGCAGGTTGGTTGCAGGAAAAGGAACGTCTGGAAAGTGGGATACCCTTTTGTGCAGTGACTAGAGTTCAGGGCAAGGCAGGTGAGCATAAGGAAGCATGGTCAAGAATAAGGAGGAGACATGGGACAGGTATAGGCAGCTGGAATCAAGTGCATTCCTGGAGGAGTTTCGAAGATAGGTGGAGGGGCAGGGACTCTGCAGGACTTGGACAAGTTGGGAGAGTGGGCTGAGACGTGGCAGATGGAATACAGTGCAGCAAAGTGTGCAGTCATGCATTTTGTTAGTAGGAATAAAGGCGTAGACTGTTTTCTAAAAGGGGAGAGGATTCAGAAATCAGAGATGCAAAGGAACTTGGGTGTGCTGGTGCAGGATTCTCAAAAGGTTAATTTGCAAGTTGAATCGGTAGTAAGGAAGGCAAATGTAATGTTAACATTTATTTCGAGAGGACCAGAGTATAAAAACAGGGATGTAATGCTGGTCCAGAGGAGGTTTACAAGAATGATCCGGGGATGATTGGGTAAACATATGATGAGAGTTTGACAGCACTGGGCCTGTACTCACTGGAGTTTAGAAAGATGAGGGGAGACCTAAGAAAATTACCGAATAGTGAAAGGCCTGGATAAAGTGGATGCTGAAAAGATGTTTCCACTCGTGGGAGTCTAGAACCAGAGGGAATAGCCTCAGAATAAAAGGGTGAACCTTTAGAAAGGGAAAGGAAGGCTGAATGGCCTACTTCTGCTCATGACCCATGAACATCTGTGGTGGGAAAGTTACTGGAGAGTATTCTGAGGGATAAGATCAATATACATGCATTTAGTTGTGAATCTGCAGAATTCTCTGCCACAGAAGGCAGTGGAGGCCAATTCACTGGATGTATTCAAGAGATAGATTTAGCTCTTGGGGCCAACGGAATCAAGGGAGATGGGGTGAAAGCAGGAACTGATTCTGGATGATCAGCCATGATCATATTGAATGGCAGTGCTGGCTTGAAGGGCTGAATGGCCAACTCCTGCACTTCTTTTCTATGTTTCTAGATAGACAAGGACTGTTTAGGGATAGTCAGCACAGTTTTGTACATGAGAAGTTGTGTCTGATGAATTTGATCGAATTATTTCAAGATGTAATGAAAAGGGTTGATGAGGGCAGAGCTGCTGACTTTGTCCATATGGATTTCAGCAAGGTATTTAACAATGGTAGGCTGCTCTGGAAGATTAGATCGCATGGCATCTCAGGAAAGCCAGCCAACTGGATAGAAAATTGGCTTTGTGGAAGGATGTTTACTAATTGAGGCCTGTGATTAAAGGTGTGCCTTAAGGATCGGTGCTGGGTATATTACTGTGGTTTATATCAATGATTTGGATGAGAACTACAAGGCGTGATTAGCAAATTTGTAGATGACACTAAAGTGGGTGGTATTGTAGGTAGCAAAGATGGTTATCATAGGTTACAGCAGGATCTTGTTAATCTTGCAAGTAGTTAGAGAAATCGTTAATCGCTAACTGAGGTGTTGCATATTGGGAAGTCTAACTAAAGCTCAAACATCACAGTAAATGGCAGACCTCTGTGAGTGTTATAGAGCGGAAGCATCAACGAGCGTAAGAGCAGTACATGGTTCCTTGAAAGTGGCAACACAGATGGAATAGGATTTTCCCTGGAGTGAAGGAGGCTGAGGCATGACATTATAGAAGGTAGAAGTACATACAATCAGGAGAAGCATAGATAGGGCAGATAATACAAATATTTTCCCTATGATAAGGGGATTAAAAACAAATGGACATAGATATCATGTGAGAGGAAAGAGCTTTAAAAGGGATTGAGGAAAGGTTTTTTTTTCCACTAAACATGATTACTATCTGAAACACTTTCAGAAAACTGGTGGAATCAGATGCAATCACTAAGACAGGCATGTAAATGGGCAAGGCACAGGAGTAGTCCTGTTTCAGGCAATTGGAATTAGTGTAGATGGGCAAAAAGATCAGCATGGGACCGCTTCTCATGTGTACAACTCCATGACTTTGAAGTCCTGTTTGTTAAAATGGTGCCTAAATGGAAACAAAACAATTTGAACATTTTTAATTTGTTTTTTTCTTTTGTAATGAGACAGAATTATTGGGAAATGTCTATACACATTTCTGACATAAGCTTGACTGCAAAGATTGAAGCAGTGATGCCTTGTAATGTCCGACAACCTGGGTTCAATCCTGGCCTGTGTGGAGATGTTTGTTTTCCCTCTGAACTGGTAGCGTGAGGAGGGAAGGAAAGCAAGAAAACTCCACATTGGTGCACTGGTTTCCTCCTACATCCACACAATATTCCATTTAATAGGTTAATAGGCTATTATGAATTGTCGCTCGCATGTAGCTAAGTGGTATGTTATGTTGGGTGTTGATGAGAATAAATATGAGGTTGATGTAGCATTGGTGTAAGTGGGTGATTGCTGGCAGGCAAAAACTCTGGGTCGAATGGCCTGTATCTCCGGTGTATCTCTATAATTCTAGATCAAAAATCAAACATTTTCTTAATTTTAAGATTGCTTTATGTAATCTCAATTTGAACAGCAGCTGCCCATGAATAACATCAGCACCTCAGCTGGATCTGTGTGTTTGAAACAGCAACTATATCACCAGGGAAAATGACAACATAGTTTATCTTCAATTAAACATCAAATTCAGTGGCTGATGTTTCCCATCCCATGGTCACTGAACTCAATCGACATAATAAAGGCTCAGCAAACTGAGCAAGGCAAAAGCCAAGTTCACGCTGACAATCGAGTCAGCATGAACTAGTCACATATGTGAATGTGAATCCATGGGTGGGTTTGGGGAGGGAGGGAGTGTAGAAAGTATGAGTATGTGAATGTTTGAAGTTATTTTAAATGGAGAGACACAGTAATCTCGTTGCATGTGACACACACAATGACAATAAAGCATTCTAATCTAATCTCACTCCAAAATCTACCATTCACCTACATTGTAGACAGCTTACATTGGCCAGCTAACATACCAACTCGCACGTCTTGGAGATGTGTGATGACCCAGAGTACCCAGAAGGAACCCATGAGGTCAAGAAAGAGACAGCACAGCAGGTCACTGGAACCATGAAGCAGCAGCTCCACCTCTGTGCCACTTGTGCCCCCTTGACCATCTTACAGACATGTCCACAGATCAGACTTTTGGTTTCATCAGTCACCTCGAAATTCACAAACATTGAGTGGAGCAAGTCGTTCTCAATCCAGACTGTAGATCTACTCTGCACCTTTTCCAGAGCCTCGATATGCTTAAAATATGGCCAAAAAAGAACAATACTCCAGTGTGGTCAAAGCAACATTCTATGCAACTTAAGAATTTTATTCTGCTAGAAACTAATACAGGTGCTTTGCTATTTTTTCCAAAATGATTTATTAAAGTGAGAGAACCTGAGCCATCCCCTGCTGCAGTGTCTGGGTTAAGCAGGTTAGTTCTTTGGAGGCGATAAGCCAGGTATTCTTGTTAAGTCTTTTGGAGGCAATGAATTCCTTCTGCCATTTACGTTGAGCACTTGACTGCTCCTAACATGTAGACACAAGACCAGATATCATCACAAATGCTCTGCATTAACTATAAATATTCATATCTGCCCTCCTAATTTTCTCCACAGCAGTTGGACACTAGCTGGAGATACACCATTAAGAAAGATTGATGTGTGTTGAGACATGACACGACCTTCCTTGGCACTGCCCTGCACTGAGATTGGATCATAACTTATTTATATGACAAAGCACACATAAGGGAAAACGTATAGATGTATATACTCATACTACTGCGCAATTACTTGTTTATTCGTAAGTTTGCCCTTCGGAGATACCAACTGCATTTCATTGTCTCTGTATTGTACACTGCACAATGACAATTAAAGATTGAATTGAATTGACTATTTAGACCAGATGCTTTATCCAAGATAGGAGACAAATGAAATTCTAGTGGTCAAGCAGAGGTCCCCTTAATATCTGCCATTTCAAGTGTCATTTTCGGAGACCACAACTCCTGTGGTTGGTGTGGTAATTTGAACACCCAGCAAAGAAAGAGGCTGTTAAAAGTGGTGGACATTGCTTGATCTCCCCACCATGGAAGGGTTCAACAGGAGACACTCCCTCAGTAAGGTAGCTAATATAATTAACGATCCACACCACCCTGTCCACGTTCGCACCTCATTGTTACCATTGGGAATCAGGTACAGGAACCTGAGAACGGTGACCTCCAAGTTCATGAACAGCTTCTACCCATGAACCAGCAGCCTCTAGAAGCACACTACCCAGTCCTGACCACAAACCTGCTCAGCAATCATCCAATAAGGCCTGTGTGCATCAGTTTTGCACCATCACAGTCTGGCTAGCTAGTATTACTGATAAATTTACTGTAATACTGAATATTATATATTTACTTGTGTTATTGTACTTGGAAAACTGCAGCAAATAAGAATTTTATTATTCTGTTCCTGGTGTATATGACAATCCATTCCTGATACAATCACTCGTGATTCTTGCTCCCTGAATCACCCTTCTTTTGGACATGATATTTACTGTATGACAACTTCAGAAAGATGCAGAGCTTGGCAAATACTTTACACAAACTTTTTCCAGCTTGCCAATGCCATTGATTGCATCACTCGGGAGATTAGTCGGGCGTTTGCCCACACTGCCAAAGGGAACCAAATCTTTGTTTCCCCAATCGCCCGACAAATCTTAATTACTCTCATTTGTTCTCTCTCATGAACTAGTGCCTCCAGAAAAAGCACGCTCTAAATATTTGGATAACAAGCTAAAGGTACCTATTACATTGATTGATACAACCAACATTATACTTTAGATATGCCTCCTTTATTTTAAGGTAATTAGGTAATATGAAAATTAAAAATGTCATGAATTTGACAATCAATGATAATTGAGGTGCTCACAATGACAGACTCGATAGGGTAGGGAAATATTCTCGCTGGTAATAGAAGAAGAACAAAGGGTGAAATCTTGAAATTAAACCTACTCAAGCATCAAAACAGGAAATGCCGAAAACATTCAGCAAGTCAGGAACCATCTGCGGAAAGAGTTACGGATCTAGCGTTTTGGGTCCTGACCCCAAACATCCTCCACTGATGCTGCCTGCCCCACTGAGTTCCTACAGTCGTTTGTTTTTTTGCTCTAGATTCCAGCATCTATAGCCTCTTGCGTCTCCATCAAAACATCCCTACTTCTATATTCCATACACCTTACAAAATAACAGTACGTTGAATCTTACAGCACAAAGAATTGGCCCTTTGGTCCACATTGTCTGTGCCAAAGATGATGCCAAGTTAAATCCTCTGTCTGCATGCGATTCATATCCCTCCATTCCCTTCATATCCATGTGCCAATTCAAAAGCCTCTATCATATCTGCTTCCATCACTACCTGTGGCAGTGTGTTCCATGCACTCACTACTTTCTGTGTAAAAATATTGCCTGCACATCTCCTTTAAACTTTCCTCCTCTGACCTTAAAGCTACGCACTCTAGACTGACATTTCCACCCCAGGAAAAGGATTTGTGCCTCTCAATTTTATATATTACTATCAGGTCCCCTTCAAATCCACAATCCAGAAAAAATAATTCAACCTCTAACCTCTGCATATAGCCAATCCAGACAACATTCTGATAAATTGGCATTAAAATGACACCCTATGCTCCAAACCCTCTCTATCCTACATCTCATGAATTTTTGCCACTATCTCCTTAATAATGGATTACATCTTTTTCCCAATAACAGATGTAGTCATACAGCACAGAAATAGGCCCTTTGGTCCAACTTGTCCATGCTGACCAAGTGCCCATAGCCTGACAGATGTTACGCTATTGGCCTGCATTCGATTTCTCTTTTGAACAGTGGCTTCTGATTCACGAGTCCACAACCAAACCATAAAGCCGCCATTCCATGAATCCATGCAGCCTGAGGGAAAGTACAGCAAACACCTACCCCTCCACGCCCTGCACCTGGGACTGTCGACCAAAAGAAGCCTCTCCAGTCTGGGTCCTCAAAGATGTACGGCAAAATGCGGGTCATCAGCTGGGTGCAGTTTATCATAACTTGCTTCTCCTTCTCACTTGTACAGCCCGATTCTGCTCCTTGCACCAACTTTTCAACAGCCTGGAAGAGCAATAAACGATCAATTATTTATATTTTCACACACGGATGAAAGAGACAGGATAGTCTGCATTTATTTTATACACACAGACACAAGAGCCCGTAAAGTCTACATTTGTTTTGCTTAGAGCAGTTTGTTCTGGAGGGACCTGATAGAGGTACACAATTTTCTGAAGTGTAGATTTGAGGAAACTTTCCCCCATGGTAGATCTGAATCAACTGGGAAAAATGGGCCAAGGAACAAAATTTAACTCCAAGAAGTACGAAGTATTGTATTCTATAAGTTAAACCAGAGCAGGGACGTATTTTACTGGAAATAATAATCTCTTCCAGTCAGAGCTTGTAAAAGAGCATCAATTTCAGCATGAAAGCAACATTGCCAAGTGCATTTGGGCCCTCAACAGTGGGAATATCAGATTTGGAGAAGATTATGACTTCAGTTTCTTGTTCTGCCGGTGGATTTGGAGAAATTTGCAGAGAATATTTGTGGTATTTTTCCATTGATTTGAAGTATCTGCTGTGAATAGTCAAAAGATCAAAAGCATACAGGAATTACAAGTGCCCCATAAAAGGCAGGTTTAGTTTAGAGGTACAGCACGGAAAGATACAGCCCTTTGGTCCACCGAGACAACGATGACCAGCGATCCACCGCACATTAACACTATCCTACACACACTAGGGACAATTTGCACATACAGCCTGTCCACCCAGCCAATTAACCTACAAATCTGTACGTCTTTGAAGTGTGAGAGGAAACCGAAGATCTCGGAGAATACCCACGCGGTCACGGGGAGAACATACAAACTCCGTACAGACCGCACCCGTAGTAGGGATCGAACCTGGGTCTCCGACTGTGCAAGCGCTGTAAGGCAGCAACTCTACCGCTGCGCCATCGTGCCGCCCCTATTGTGCCCCTTTCTCTCAGACAGCCTCAGGCTGTGTTGTAACTCTGAAGGCAGTAGTAAATATCATCATCAATGTCAGCCTTTGCTGAGATTGACTCGAGGGATATGGGAAGTAGTCCACACAGAGATCAAGTGATTTCTGTAGGAGAAAAAGTGATTTCTGTAACTTAATTTGGAATCCTGACCTTACATGACTGACATTTTCATTTAAGAATTTGAATTCAGTGCAAAATAACCATATAACAATTACAGCACGGAAACAGGCCCTCTCGGCCCTTCCAGTCCGTGCCGACCATTTGTTTTCCCCTAGTCCCATCTACCTGCACTCAGACCATACCCCTCCATTCCCTTCACGTCCATATACCTATCCACTTTACTTTTAAATGTTAAAATCGATCCTGCCTCCACCACTTCTGCTGGAAGCTCATTCCATACAGCCACCACCCTCTGAGTAAAGAAGTTCCCCCTCACGTTACCCCTAAACTTCTGTCCCTTAATTCTCATGTCATGCCCTCTTGTTTGAATCTTCCCTACCCTCAATGGGAAAAACGTATCCACGTCAACTCTGTCTATCCCTTTCATCATTTTAAAGACCTCAATCAAGTCCCCCCTTAACCTTCTGCGCTCCAAAGAATAAAGACCTAACTTGTTCAACCTTTCTCTGTAACATAGTTGATGGAACCCTGGCAACATTCTAGTAAATCTCCTCTGTACTCTCTCTATTTTGTTGACATCCTTCCTATAATTAGGCGACCAAAATTGTACACCATACTCCAGAATTGGTCTTACCAATGCCTTGTACAATTTTAACATTACTTCCCTACTCCTATATTCAATGCTCTGATTTATAAAGGCCAGCACACCAAAGGCTTTCTTTACCACCCTATCTACGTGCGATTCCACCTTCAGGGAACTATGCACAGTTATTCATAGATCCCTCTGTTCCACAGCATTCCTCATTCCCTACCATTTACCATGTACGTCCTATTTTGATTTGTCCTGCCAAGATGTAGCACTTCACACTTAACAGCATTAAACTCCATCTGCCATCTTTCAGCCCACTTTTCCAAATGGCCCAAATCTCTCTGTAGACTTTGAAAATCTACTTCATTATCCACAACACCACCTATTTTAGTATCATCTGCATACTTACTTATCCAATTTTCCACCCCATCATCCAGATCATTGATGTACATGACAAACAACAGTGGACCCAACACAGATCCCTGAGGCACCCCACTGGTCACCGGCTTCCAACCTGACAAACAGCCATCCACCATTACTCTCTGGACATCTCCCATTCAGCCACTGTTGAATCCATCTTGCTACTCCGCCATTAACACCCAAAGATTGAACCTTCTTAACCAACCTTCCATGGGGAACCTTGTCAAAGGCCTTACTGAAATCCATATAGACAACATCCACTGCTTTACCCTCATCAATTTCCCTAGTTACCGCTTCAAAAAATTCAAGAAGGTCTGTCAAACATGACCTTCCAGGCACAAATCCACGTTGACTGTTCCTGATCAGACCCTGTTTATCCAGATGCTCTAAGTATCCTTTCCATTAATTTGCCCACCACTGACGTCAAACTAATAGGTGTATAATTGCTAGGTTTATTCTTTGAACCTTTTTTAAACAATGGAACAACATGCGCAGTACGCCAATCCTCCGGCACTATTCCCGTTTCTAATGACATTTGAAATATTTCTGTCATAGCTCCTGCTATTTCTACACTAACTTCCCTCAATGTCCTAGGGAATATCCTGTCAGGACCTGGAGACTTATCCACTTTTATATTTTTCAAAAGTGTCAGTACTTCCTCCTCTTTGAATCTCAGTTTCCATAGCTACTCTACTTTTTCCCCTTAACTCACAGAGTTCAATATCCTTCTCCTTGGTGAATACCGAAGAAAATAAATTGTTCACTATCTCCCCCATCTCTTTTGGCTCTGCAGATAGCTGTCCATTCTGGTTCTCTAATGGTCCAATTTTATCTCTCGTTATCCTTTTGCTATTAATATAGCTGTAGAAACCCTTTGGGTTTACTTTCACCTTTCTTGCCAAAGCAACTTCATATCTTCTTTTAGCCTTCCTAATTTCTTTCTTAAGATTCTTTTTACATTCTTTATACTCCTCTAGCACCTCATTTACTCCATGCCTCCTATAATGCCATTCTTGTCAATCTGACTGGAACACTGGAGTAAAAGTGTTAGGGATTCACATATCCAACACTGCTATTGCACAGATGTAGCATTAATACAGCATCTCGATCAGCCATGAGGTGAAAAAGTCAAAAGTGTTTGAGTTACCAAGCTATCCACGGGACGACAGCTAATAAATGGGATACAACTAATAGGAATCTTGCACCAATGTTGCTTCCATTGCAGAATCTGAACCCTGGTGGTTGAGCTGTCATACACAGCCATTGTTGGTGCTCTGTCATTGTCTACTCGGTCAGTGATACATGCGGGAGAATGGGTCTTGTGTTGAACACCCACAAAACAAAGGTCCTCTGACAAACTGCTCTGCTGAAGAGCACTGTCATCTAACAATGAAAGTTCATTGCCAATGTGGACCACTTCCAAAATCTCTGGAGTCAATCTCAGCAGAGGCTGTCATTGATAATGGTATTTAGAATTCCAACACAAACTGAGGCTGTCTGAGATAAAGTGACACAATACCTGTCTTTTATGGGGCTGTAGTACTGGTTTCCTCAAAGGAAACTTGACCACATTATTCAGTCCAAGTGGTTGCCTGAGAACCACAGTGCACCACAAAAGCTGAAGTCCATGAAGGAAACACACCATGTTTCCTATTACTGAAAGGCAGGGGGTTTCCCACACCACGATTGTGGAACTGCAAACACAGCAACTAACAAGAGCAGCAATTGGAACACCAGCACAGCAAAGAGAGTGTGCAGGGAGATTTACTGGTTCCCTTCCAGGGAATGAGACTTGTACCATGACTAAAGAATGAGACTAAAAAAGATGAAATAGTTACCCTTAGAGCAGAGAAGATAAAGAAAGATATTCAAATCACTAAAGGATTTGACAGAGTGAATAAGGAAAAGCGGCCCTACCAGGCAAAATGATAATCACCATTACCTTAAGTCTTTGGCTGTTTGAGGGAAAGGACGTTTGAAGATAACGAGCAAATTGGCCACGAGGGAATTTCAAAAATGAATTTAATAAATACTCGCAGGGGAATAATTGCAGAGTTTTGGGTAAAATGCAAAGGATTGATCATTTGGAATAGCCGTTTAAGAATCAGCATAGTCTGTTGGGTCTAATTCTTTGTATTATGATTACAAAGCCAATGAACAAAAATTAACAGTAATGAGGAGTGACATCCCCAGTCCACTGTTCTATCGGGGATATTGATATGGAAGATTAGAGAGGAGGGAGAGCGTTTGGCATGCACGTAACCTGCAGATCATTTTTACCAGTGTTCCTCACATTTATTTTCATCCAAAAATCTTGGTCTACAGGAGGGTAGTTTTACATTCATGCTTATGAACAAGTTGATGCTGTCACCTGATTTACTGGGCAAACTGTTAGCATTGCGCTAGAATAAAAAGGTTCAATTCATGATTAAATTTGATGTTATATTCTTCCAGGGTTCACAGCCTCCAGAAAAGCATATACTACTCAGCACTGATATGAAGAGGAGAAATTCCATCACCGGGCATTAGTGAATTTTTGGAATTCATTCCACAGGAGCCCCGGAGGCTCAGACACCCAATAGTCAATGCAGAGATCGGTAGGTTTTTGAAGTTTAAAGGGAATCTTGGAATATAGGACTGGTGCAGCAATTTGAGTTTCACTGTACCTTAATTAGTACATGTGACATTAACTGACCTTTGAAAGGGTGGCTAAAGTAAGAGATCAGCCATACTAAGTGGTTCAGCGGTGCAAGGGTCCCTATTCTGATTCAGGATTTCATGAACAGCCCCAAGGCTTGGATAACTGCCAATAAACACGTTTTGGTCAATCTGCACTTTGATACCTCATTCTCTTCACTGGAGGCGCAGTTGACGACCCAAGTCTTAGATGAATGCGATCAACATGGACTGAGCACAAGAAACCATTCACTGGCACATGTTCCAACATTCTATTGCATTTGCTGCACAATGTTTTCTAGAACAAAAATTCTTGAATCCTTGGGTACATTAGCAAAGGGTCAGTGTACAGAAAATTTCAGATGGTATCTAACCTATGCTGTACCTCCCTTGGAAATAATTAGATGGAACAGTATTGGGGGAGCCTTTCAATGGATCCAAGCAGCAGCTCACAGCACCTTGATACTGTGGGATTAAGACTGCAGCTGCTGGAATCTTGAGCACAAATCAAACAGCCAGAGGAACTCAATGAGACAGGCAGCATCTGCAGAAGGAAATGGACAGACGTCTTTTCAGGTCAGGACTCTTCTTCAAACTGAGTTCCCCAGCAGTTTTATTTTTACTCAACATTCCAACTAACACTGTTATAAGATTATTAAGGGATTGGACACACTAGATGCAGGAAACATGCTCCCGATGTTTGGGGGGGGGGGGGGGAGTCCAGAACCAGGGGCCAGTTTAAGAATAAGGCGTATGCCATTTAGAACTGAGATGAGGAAAAACCTTTTCACCCAAAGAGTTGTGAATTTACATAGAAAATAGGTGCAGGAGGCTGCCATTCGGCCCTTCGAGCCAGCACCGCATGGTGGAATTCTCTGCCTCAGGAAGCCGTTTCACTGGATGCATTCAAAGAGAGTTAACTAGAGCTCTTAGGGCTAGTGGAATCAAGGGATATGGGGAGAAGGCAGGAACGGAGTACTGATTGTGGATGATCAGCCATGATCACATTGAATGGCGGTGCTGGCTCAAAGGGCCGAATGGCATACTCCTGCACTTATTTTCTATGTATCTAAACACTTTTATTCCAAGTTCATAGCAGAGACCAGATGTAGTGCTTACCTTGTAGCACAGGGTAGCTAAGTTGGAAGGAGATTCCTCTCTGACCGCTCTTATCTCGGCTGCAGGCACCAAAGTGAACACATCCTGGATGGATGTGGCTGTGTCAGCCCAGAATTGGTCCCAGAAAGCATCATCAGTGGCTTCAACTGGCTACAAATCACAAGCAGCATAGGTTACAGAGGCAAATCAAATCACACACGCCATTGAATTCGACTTTGATCTGCTTTATTAAAATACTTTTCATACGACAACCACTTCCCTTAAACAATTAACATGATAAACTATCCCAAGGCATTTTACACGAACAATATCAACCAAAATAATTTGATTCAAAGACAAATAACCAAACCCTTGCTCAAAGCAGTAAGCTGGATGAAGCATTTTAAAGAACATTTAATACCTCAGCAGTTAAATGCCAGGGTGTTCAAGGTAGAATGACACTCAAATCCAGAACAGGCAACAGGCAGATATCTTGAAGGAGTCTAGTGCTGGAATGTATCATTTGGAAAGAGAGGGGCAGAGTCACCTAGCATCAAGGGAAAGCATTGGGATAATGACCGAGAGCTTAGTCAGATGGTTTAAGGGAATTATTTAAAATGGAGGAATAGTTTGAGAGATAGAATTTTGGGAGAAAATTCCAGAACCAGAGAAAGAAGGGGTGACTGTTAATCTTGGAAAACATTAGATTGTGTCAAGGGACAGAATGAAGAGATCTCACTGGGTTGTAGAGTTGGAGAAAGATAAGCAAAGGTGGGGCCACAATGGGATTTGAAAACATAGGCATGAGTGGACCAGAGGTAGCCACAAGTCAACACTCTCGAGTGGTGGGAATAAGAGGCAAGCTTGAAGATCAACAGGGATCACATTATTGGACGAGTTCAAGTTTACAAAGAGTGTAGCTAGTCAGATTATTAAAATAATGAAGACAGATACCAGAGATATTGCCTAGAGCCTCAACAGAAAAATAATAAGGCAGGGACAAAGGCCCGCCACATTATAGAAGTGGAAGACAGGGGGCTGAGAGATGGTTAAAACATGCAATTGTAATCTTAACTCACGCTCAAATAGATGTGTATTTGCACAGCCCATTTATCAAACCTACTAATCTATCCCTAAACCTGGACGTTACAGGTTTTAGACTTATACTTTCTTCCTGATGGTAGGAGTGAAATTCGAGAGTGGCCAAGGTGGCATGGGTCCTTGATGATGATGATGGCTGCTTTTTAGAGACAGCGCCTCTTATGGATCCCTTCGATGATGGAGAGGTCAGTGATGGACTGGGCAGTATTCACAACTTTGGGAAATCTCATGCATTCCTGGCCGTGTAAGTTGCCGAAGCAGGCCGTGATACAACCAGTTATGCTCTCTACCTACATCTGTAAAAGTGCAAGAGTGTATTCGTCAACATACAAAATCTCCTCAGTCTTCAAAGGAAGTAGTGGCGTTGATGGGCTTTCGTTATGATTCCATTAATAAGCTGGGTCCAGAACAGATCTTCAGAAATATACATGCCCAGAAATTTGAAGCTTTTGGCTCTCTCCACTGTCTGTCTCTTGACCACTGTCCCGTCAATGAAGACAGGTTTGTATCTATCACAGGTTTGTGGATCCTTGACCTTCCTCTTCTAAAGTCAACAACCAGTTCCTTGGTTTTACTGATGTTTAGAGCAAGGTTGTTGTTCTGGGTACACAAAATGCTGGAGAAACTCAGCGGGTGCAGCAGCATCTATGGAGTGAAGGAGATGGGTCGTTGTTCTGGCACCATTCGGTCAGCCGATCGATCTCCCTCCTATACTCTGACTCATTGTGATCTAGAATTCATCCAGCATAGGCAAAGATGAAATTGTGGTGCCATTAAGGTGCTATTGTGCCGATAGTCATCAAGGAGGAAGTGTTACTGTCAATTTGTGCAGATGTGGTCTGTTGATGAGGAGGTTAAGGATCCACTTGCACAGTTCCATGAGCTTGGTAACCAGTTTGGAATGAATGATGGTGTTGAACACCAACCTGTAATCTGTGAACAACAGCCTGACGTATGTTTTTATTGGCCAAGTAGTCCAGCACAGAATGAAGAGCCAGCAAGATTGTATCCCCCACTGATCCATTGTGGCAATAGGCAAATTGTATTTGGTCCAGGTTCTTGCTGAGGTAGGAGTTGAGATATGCCGTAACCAACCTCTCAAGCCACTTCATCACCACAGATAGACAAAAATGCTGTAGAAACTCAGCGGGTGAGGCAGCATCTATGGAGCGAAGGAAGTAAGCGACGTTTCAGGTCGAGACCCTTCTTTAGACTGATGTGGGGATGGGGGTGGGGGGTGGGGTGGGGGGGGGGAAGAAGAAAGGAAGAGATGGAGACTGTGGCTGTGGGAAGAGCTGGGAAGGGATGGGGAAAGAAGGAGAAAGCAGGGACTACCTGAAATTGGAAAAGTCAATGTTCATACTGCTGGGGTATAAACTACCCAAGCAAAATATGAGGTGCTACTCCTCCAATTTACGGTGGGCCTCACTCTGGCCAAGGAGGAGGCCCAGGACAGAACGGTCAGAGTCAGAATGGGAGGGGGAGTTGAAGTGTTGAGCCACCGAGAGATCAGGTTGGTTATTGCAAATTGAGTGGAGGTGTTGGGCGAAGCGATCGCCAAGCCTACGGTTGGTCTCACCGATGTAGAGCAGCTGACATCTAGAGCAGCGGATGCAATAGATGAGGTTGGAGGAGGTGCAGGTGAACCTCTGCCGCACCTGGAAAGACTGCTATTGTCAGGTAAAATGACAAGTGTAGCATTTCCTGCGGTTGCAAGGGAAAGTACCAGGAGAGAGGGTGGTTTGGGTGGGAAGGGACAAATTGACCAGGTAGTTACGGAGGGAGCAGTCTCTGCAGAAAGCCGAAAGGGGAGGAGATGGGAAGACGTGGCCAGTGGTGGGATCCCATTGGAGGTGGCAAAAATGTCGAAGGACTATTTGTTGTATGTGACAGCTGGTAGGGTGGAAGATGAGGACTTGTTACGAGTGGGGGGGGATGGGAGTGAGAGCAGAGTTACTGGGTTTAGAAGAGACCCTGGTGAGGGCCTCACCTATAGTAGAAGAGGGGAACCCCCGTTCCCTAAAGAATGAGGACATCTCTGATGCCCTGGTTTGGAACACCGCAGACATTAGTGCTACCAGTTGGTAGTCATAATCTATCTTACAAACTTTCATGCTTTCTTCTCGAAATTTACCACTGGGTATGGTACCACCACACATTTGGGCACAGCATTCCAGATGCCACTAAAGAGGAAAAAATGCCCTCACATTCCCTTCCCAATACTAACCACAATATTCATGAGTGGAAGCACTTTTTTTCCCTGTTTATCAAAACCATTATTGCTACTTTTGCAGGTGCATATTTGTTTTTGAAACAATGTCATTTTTCACCCTGCATTTTTGGGACAGGGGGAGGTGGACCAGCTCTATCAAATATACAAGTCACATTTACATCAGACTGTGAGAATCACAACCCTGTATCATGGGACACTTCCTTTCCACATTGGCTCCAATTGATCAAGAACCAGTTATAATCCTAGATAGCCTCCTTCACTATTCACTACACCACAGGTTTTAGTGTAATTAGCAAACTTATCAACATGCCACCAACATTCACATCCAAATTGTACATACTGTCCTCAATCATCTTGATCACCTTTTTAAAAGAAAATCAAATTCATGAGATATGATTTTCCATGCACAAATCCCTAATTGGTCCTCACCTTTCTAAATGTATGTAGGACCTGTCTCTCAGAATCACCTCCAATAACTTTCCCATCATGATATTAAGATCACCAGTCTGTAGTTCCCTCGCTTTTCCTTGTAGCCTTCTTAAATAGAGGCACATTAGCCACCTTGCCCTTGGCTATCGATGATAGAAATATCTGCCAGGGGCTCTGCAAATTATTCCCCAATTTCCCTACAATGTCCTAGGATACGCTTGATCAGGTCTCGGGGATTTATCTATTTTTATGCAATTTAAGACTTCCAGGCCCTCTTCTGTAATTTAGACTCTCTTCAAGACATCACTTAACTTCCTAGAGATCCCCCGCATCCATGTCTTTCAGTGCAGTAAATACAGACAATAAATTCCATAGTCAACTGCATTAACCTTTAAGGGTCGTATTCGCTCCCTACTTTTTTGCACTAAATATAGTTATAGAATATTTTTCAATGTTCCTTTATCTTACCTGCCAATGCCATCTCATGTCCCTTTTATGCCATTCTGATTCCCATCTTGTGCACTTCTATACACCCCACCCTTCAATTAAGGGATTCACTTGATTCCAGCTACCACAACCCAACATATGGCCCCTTCTTTTTCTTGACCTGTGACTCAATATCTCATTATCCAGGAGTTTTTACTTCTAGCAGCCTTGTCATGCACTCCAATATGAACATGCTGGCCCTCCCATTTGCCACATGTCCCATTACCAGCAAACACCCCCCTCAATCAACTTTTGAAAGTTCCTGTCTGATGTCATTGGACTAGGACTTCAACTTTTGAACTAGTCCAATCCTTTTACATAATTATTTTAGCAATGTTATTGGAGACAAGCTTGTGCGGTATCCAAGACACATCAGCGATGTCGTCCACGGTGAAGACTGGAATAAATTTTCTACACATCTTCCATTTCTTTTTTTTGCTGTTATTAATTTGCCAGTCTCATTCTACAGAGGCATTTACCTTAGCCATCCTCTTTCTATTTATATATCTAGAGAAAGGTCAACTGTTTTTATAATACATGCAAGTCTCCTCTCAAAATTCATTTTCTTCCTTGTTATAAACTTTATAGTCTTCTGCTGCTGGAAAATTCCCAACCCTTTGATCCACCACCAGCCCTTGCCACAGTGTGTGCCCTACCTTTTAATTTAACGTGATCCTTTACCTCCCTTGTTAACCACGGATTGGGCCACCTTTTCGTGGAATCCCTTCTTTTGATTGAGATAAACTCAACTTGTTGAGCATTATAGACCAACAGTTGTAATATCTCGTGCTTACTGACAGTCTCTAAGCTTGTTTACCTGCACCACCTGGGACAACCTACTCACTTATACCATTATAATTGCCCTCATTCTAAATTGCCCCCTTTAACAATTTACATAGCCACAGAAATCCCAGTGATAACCTTGTTACAAAACACTTAAGTACACAGTGAACTGTTTGTTTATGATTTGGTGACAAACTAAAAATCGACGTGGCAGGTGTAAAACGGCAGCGTCTGTTCTCTGCTGATGGACAATGTACCCTGACAGATGCTCTGTCCTGACGGATCACAGATAATTCGCACAGTTGTCAAACCGACTAGGAAAACACAAGTGAAAAGGCTATTCAATATATGCAATAGAATAAAAAGAAAACCAAGCCGGGGTAGAAATTAGTAGGAAGTCTTTCTTCAGACTAATCTTAAGTATTTTACTGCCAAAGGTGTATGTAAAACGCAGCAAATTCGCACAATATTCTCAGTAAACGAGTTTCAGAGGTTTCACCGAGGAGAATGGTTCTGGTTGGCTCTGGGCCCGATGGTTTTTGTATCCACCAGAGGAAACAAGCTGAACCTTGCGTTATCCCGCTTGGAAGCTGTCATCCCGGTAGAGGATGAAGCGGGCAGTATGTGAGGTGAGAGAGAGAGAGGAGAACCGGTCGAGGCGAAGACCAGAGGGGCGGCAAGGTAGCGCGCAGTGGGAAATGTGGTACCGACCGCGGCGGGATGGACAGCCGCTCGGCGCCGCCGTCCCTGAAGGCCTCGCCGGACACCTGCTGCCGCCAGTCGTAGGCCCGGAGACGGGAGCCAAGCCGATGATACCGACTGCGCGCTCCGGCCCTCGCTACCTCCCGCTCCCCTCCCCTCACCCACCTGAGTCCGGGTGGTGAGTTGGATCACCGCCTTCCTGAAGTGCAGCTTGGAGTCAGCGCTCCCCATCCTTCCGCCACCGCTCGGCCACTCGACTGACTGACACAGCGCTGCCCCGCCCCGCCCACCCCGTGGCCGCCACGCCCACTGCTTGACCACGCCCACCCACTATCGTATCTCGCCCCGCCCACTGTGCTGTCGCCTCGCCCATCACGAACCCGGCCCCGCCCACTGTGCTGTCGCCCCGCCCGTCACTAACTCGGCCCCGCCCACTGCCCTGCCCCGCCCATCACGAACTGGGCCCCGCCCACTGTGCTGTCGCCTCGCCCATCACGAACCCGGCCCCGCCCACTGTGCTGTCGCCTCGCCCATCACGAACTCGGCCCCGCCCACTGTGCTGTCGCCTCGCCCATCACGAACTCGGCCCCGCCCACTGTGCTGTCGCCTCGCCCATCACGAATTCGGCCCCGCCCACTGTGCTGCCATGCCCCGCCCATCACTAACTCTGCCCCGCCCCCCGCCCGCCACTGCCTTCCAACATCACGGACCATTGCGGATCTTCCCACGGTTTGAAGAAGGATCCCGACTCGAAACGTCACCTGGCCATGCTGCCCGAGTCGGTGAGTCACTACAGCGCTTTGTGCAAACCAACATCGGCGTGTCCAACAGTACCTGACTCGAAGCCCCCTCCCAATCCTCTCCGCCACCCCTCCACCCCCTCAATTACCCTGACGGTTTTTGTTTTGGATGGACTATGGACATGGCCTTTGGCCCACCTTAACAGAAATGGCATTCTGGCCTCGACTCATTGCCCGCATTTAGTTCATATTCCTCTAAACCCTTCCTGTTCTAGTCCTATTTCAGTCTGAAGAAGGGTTTCGGCCCGAAACGTTGCCTATTTCCTTCGCTCCATAGATGCTGCCGCAACCTCTGAGTTTCTCCAGCACTTTTGTCTGCCTTCGATTTTCCAGCATCTGCAGTTCCTTCTTGAACGTATTTCTATCCAAATGTCTTTTGAAAGTCGTAATTGTATCCGCCTCATTCCAGACGCGGACTACATTCTGAATGAAAAGGTTGCTCCTGCGATCCCTCTTAAATCTCTTCCCTCTCATCTTTAGCCTAGGGTGCTGCCTGTGTAGAGTTTGCAACACCTTCGGCGCTCCGGTTTCCTCCCACATTCCAAATATATGTAAGTTTGTAGATTAATTGTTTTCTGCAAATTGTTCCCAGTATGTAGGATGCAAACCCTGGATAAAATAGAACTATAGTATGGGTGATCATTATTTGACACGGATCGGCAGGTCGAAGGACCTGTTTCCATACTGTATCTCTAAAATTAAAACAGAAAGTAAAAAGCAATAATGTCCTGGCAAAGGAGCATAATTTCCCTGCACTAAACCCAGATACCTCGATTCCCCAAAGATCTATCAATATCTGTCTTGAATATATACAGTGACTTAGTTCCTCATCTTCTTTGGAGATTCCAAAGATTCATTGCCTTCCAAGTATGCAAATCTCTTTGCATATTATCTGGCCCCTTACTTTGTGACAGTGATACATGGTTATGGACAACTCAGCCAGGGAAACATATTTTCCACATCTGCCCAATAAAGCCTCACGAGAGTCTTATAGTTTTCAATGAGATGTCCTCTCATTTCTCAAAAACTCAAGGGACCCGAGACTCAATCTGCTCACTAACTCCTTATTGGACAATTCCCCAGAAAAAAAAACAAAATCACAAGTAAAGGTATTTCCCAACACTCCTGAAAGATAATTTCTATTTACTTCAACTTGGAATATTGTATTTACAGCTTACATTTCAATCTCTTCCACACTGGGGAAAACAAAAACAGTTTGTTTTGCTGAACTTCTCTGCAAGCGTATCCCATTCCACATTCTCTTTACCCAATGAAGATTAAAAATAAAAGGGCAGCACAGCTTCAGTGATCCAGGTTCCTGACTTCAGGTGCTATCTATGATGAGTTTGCACGTTTACCCTGTGACCATACGGGTTTCCTCTCGGTGCGCCAGTTTGATCCCACATCCGGGTTGGTAGTTAACTGGACTCTCATAAATTGTTCCTTGTATATTGGGTCTTGTAGAATCTGATGGAGTTGATGGGTAGGTAAGGAGAACAAAAACATGGGATTAATGTAAGATTCATATAAATGGTAGGTTTATGGCTGATGCAGACTCGGTGGCTGAAGAACCTCTCTCTGTGCTGTTTCACAATGACAATGACCCTAATTTAAATAACATCCAAACTCCTGGACCTTGAACTCAACCCCGTCCATTGCAATTGGATTCTTGACTTCCTAACCCACAAACCCAAATCAGTGAGGATAGACAACAAAACATCCTCCACAATAATTCCCTGCACACCAGTTCCCTGCAAGGATGCATCCTCAGATCCCTACTATACTCCTATACACTCACAACTGTGGCCACATTCTGCTCTAACTACATTTACAAGTTTGCAGGTGACACCACCAAAGTGGGTCGGATCACAAACAATGACAAGACTGGAAGGAGATAGAGAGCTTAGTAACATGATGTCAAAACAGCAACCCCTCCCTCAGTGGCAGCAAACCAAATGAGCCAGTCATAGACTTCAGGACCAAGGGTGGTGGATATGCCCCATTCAACAGCAATGATGCTGAAGTGGAGATGGTTAAGAGCTTTATGTTCCAAGATAATGCAGAAAGTTGTGGCTGTAGTTCAGTCATCACACAAACCAGAATCCTTCCATCGACTCCATCTACACTTCATACTGTCTCAGGAAAGCACCCAAAATAATCAAGAATGATTGCCACTGGTCATTCCATCTTCTTCTCACTCCCATTGGGCAAAAGAATCAAAAGCTTGAAACCATGTGCCATCAGGTTGAGGAACAGCTTCTTCCAAAGATAGACATAAAATGCTGGAATAACTCAGCGGGTCAGGCAGCGTCACTGGAGAAAATAGATAGGTGACATTTCTGTAAGAGACCCTTCTGAAAGAACTGTTCCGAAATGTCGTCTAACCATTTTCTCCAGATATGCTGCCTGACCCATTGAGATACTCCAGCATTTTGAGTTTATCTTTGGTAAAACAAAACAGCATCTGCAATACCTTTTTCTTACAACTTCTCGCCCTCTGTTATCAGATTACTGTATGGCCGTCTCAAACACCAAATATAGTCCCGATCTCTGAACATGCAGTACCTCATCATGGCCGTTCCAATTCTTGTAACTTAACTTCCTCTGTAGCTGTAATGCAATATTCTGCACTTTGATTATATTTATCTTTGTACTACCTGTTGTAACTGGGTATGGTTTGATTGTAGTCATATGAATGGTAGCATGCAAAACAACATTTTTCACTGTATCTCAGTACATATGACAATAATGAATTGATACCATTATCGTTGCGAGGCCACAGCTGGGATATTATGTGCAGTTCTGATCACCATCCTGATCGTATGATTCAGTTATGAGGAGAAACAAGATAGGCTGGGTTTGTTTTCCATGGAGTGGGGGAGGCAGTGGGGAGAAGCAGGACAAGGGCATTCTGCCCCTCATGTCTGCTCCACCATGCAGCAAGATCAAAGTTATTTTTTTCCTCTGTGCCACCTTCCTGCACCAACCCAAAGTCCTTTGATTACCTCAATATCCCTCTGTCTTGAATCTACTCAGCAATAAGCCTCCATAACCTTCAGATAGAAAATTCCGAAGATCCAGCATCAATTGATGGGTGAAGCCACACCTGGAGTACAGTGTCCAGTCTAAGTACCATTACCTAATAAAGGATATCATGGGGCTCATTCCTGGAATAAGAGTGTTGCCTTATCAAGAGAAGCTAAATACAATAGGTCGAGTCTAATCCTGGAGTTTAAAATATTGAGAGGCATTGTTATTGAATCATGTAAGATCATAAAGGGGCTTGCTTTAAGCACAGAAAAAGACCCTTCAGCCTGACCTATCCATGCTGATTTAGATGCCCATCTATGTTGCACATTTGCCTGTGATTTGCTCATATATCTGTGAACCATTCCCATTTATGTCGAATTCGCCCTTCTGCTCCCTTTTATCTTTTACCCTATCACCTTAAATCCATGCCCTTTGTGATTCCACTTCACTGCAAAAATGACCATATGCATTCACCCTATCTATTCCCTTCATGATTTTCTGCACCTCTTTAAGATCACCCCACCCCATCTTCATTACTCCAAGGAACAAAGTCCCAGCCTGACCAACCTCCCTCTATAGTTTGGGCCCTTGGGTCCTGGCAAATAACTCATAAAACTTCTCTCTACACTTTCCAGCTTAATGACGTATTTCCTTCCACAGGGTAACCAAAGTGGTACACACTACTCCAAGTGCAACCTCACCAACATCTTGTACAATTGCAGCAAAACGTACTGCTGAAGACCAGTGTGCCAAAAAGACATCTTCTCCACTCTGTCTACCTGTGATTTGGTATGTTGATAAATATGCTATTGAACCTCCACAGTGTATGTTAGAGAGCATGCGGACTGATTGCATTACATCCTGGTTTGGCAACTTGGATACCCAGGAATGAAAGAGATTACAGAGTGGTAACACAGGTCAGTCCATCACAGGTACTGACCTCCACACCATCAAAGGTTCTAACCTATACCTCTGCCCAACTTCCTTGCAATAACCTCAATGCAGCCACCCCCTTAAAGAACCACTCTGTTCTCAATTGGGCTTTCCTTTGTTTGGCTAATGAGCTTCCAGCCCTGCTCCTGAATCGCGAATGAGGGGACAGAATTTCAAAATAAGGGACTGGTCATTTAGTCATAGAATGATGGAAACAACACAGAATCACCTTTAGTGCATCGTGTCTGTGCCGAATATAAATTCACCCACCTGCACCAATCGATTGGTCAGGTAACGAAGAAGCGTTTAATGAAGCATGGAAAGTAAAGTTGAGGTCTTTTGCAGGTATGGGTGAGTGAGACCCGGAGCTGCGGTACATACAGAGCGAGGGCCTGCCGGTGCATGGCGGAGAGCAGATCTCCTCAGATGCTACCTGACCTGCTGAGGTACTCTGTGTATTCTATGTTAATACCATTCTTTATTCTCCCCACACTACTGCCGTCTGCGCCCCCCCCCCCCCCCCCCCCCCCCCCCCCCTCCATACCGCACCTCTCACTCCACACTGTAAACAATTTATAGCCACTAACTAACATCAGCCCGCATGGAATGTGGGATTTGGGAAACCGGAATACTTGATGGAAGCCAATATGGTCACAGAAAAAATATACAAATTCCACACAGACAGCACCAGAGGTTACGGTCGAACACAGGTCTCTGGTACAGTAAGGCAGCAACACTACCCCGCTGCACCACCGTCACCCTAAAACTTAGATACTCTCTTCTTGCAGAGAGTAGTTCTGGAATTCTCTGTCATAGAGAGTTGTGAAGGGTGGATCATTTGAAGTATGTAGTGTGGAGGCAGGTCAATTTTTGAATGATTGGGGGATTGTGAGCTCTGGGGATCTGGCACAGAGGAGGGCTTGAGGCCATGCAGAGAGCAGCTTGATTGGCCAGGTAGCCTTCTCCAGCTATTCTGGATGAGCAAGTGTCTCCTTATTTCGGTCCTGAGTGGCTTTCGGATTTATCAGCATTCAGATCCATTAATTTCTCCAATATTGTTTTTATTAGATATTAATTTGTTTAATGTCTTAGTTTATTCTGGACCTGCTGGGTTTTTTTCTGTTATCAAACTATTGAGCAGTCCTCCCATAAGCAAGGGTGCAGTCCTGATCTTCTAACCTACCTCATTGCAGGCATTGGATTTTTTATCTGGAACTGCAACACTACACTACTGTAAACTATATTCTGTACTCTGGTATTTTTATCTTTGTACTACCCATTGTACCTGTGTATGGCTTGGTTGTACTCATGTATGGTATGATCTGATTTAATTGGACAGCACACAAACAAAAGCTTTTCACTATACCTCGGTACATGTGACAATATTGAACCAATATTGTTGTCTGGTCCTGTAGCCTTTACTGTATCCAGTGCTCTCAGCTGTTCTTTGATTTCACTTGGAGTGATTTGAATTGGCGGGAGACTGTCTGCCGTGACGGTGTGGACATCAGGTAGAGTCAGGATGAATCATTACTTGCTACTTCTAGTAGACCTTGGTGGTGAATCATCTATCCATTTCCTCCACAGACAGACAGACCCAGTGTGCTTCTCCAGCACACCCGATTGTGTTTTGCTGAATGCTTCTGCCATATGCATTTTTGCAGAGAGGTACGTTCTAGGAGCCACGCTACCATTGCTACTTCTGCGTCCATTGCTACTTCTGGCTGGATGTGGCAAGACTACTTTGATCAAAAAATAAAATCTGAAATTGTTGAAAACACTCAGTAGGTTAGGCAGCATATGCAGAGAGAGGACAGGGTTAACAATTCGGGTTGGAGAACTTGGAGATCCGCCCAGAGAACTGGAAAAGAGAGAAAACATGTTAGTTGGAAGCTGCAGAGAGGGTGGGCAGGGATGGATAGGACAGAGGTAGGTAATATTTCTAACAGAGTGAGGCCACAGTTGCCACGAGGTCACAATCTCTCTGTACAACAATTCTCTGAAGGGTCCTGCCAGTTACTCGCCTCAAAATAAATTTCCCTATTTTGCTAATTGCTTCCGTGATTACTATTTCCCACCAAAATGTTCAACCGATCTATTTTCTCCTCTATCCTTTGACAACACTTCTCTCTATCCATTTTTGTATTGTCTGCAAACTCACTAGTCAGACCACTCAGAGTTTTGTCCAAATGATGTACTGGTCCACCACTGATTTTCCAGCACTCTGGGTTCCAGACCCTTTCTGGATTATCCATTTTGTCCTGATTAAAGGAGGGCGGACCACCAATTGCTGGAAAATTGGTGGCAGAGACCTGTGTGCTGTGTGGACCCCATGTGCCTTAATCTTCTGGTTCAACCTACCATGAGGGATTTCCTAAAGTCCCAAGTGTACAACGCCCACTCTCCTATCGTCATTAATCACAAAACTCAATCAGGTCTGTGATGCAAATTTGTTGATGTTTGACGAATGTCATCATGTTTGAACATTGGGATGCTTCGGGTTGTGAACGAAGTGAATATTCTTTCTTTATCTGTTGCTGGTTCTGGGGAGTCTCCAGAAACGACAGCATCCTCCTACAGGCGTGAGGCCTGTTTTCACTTATTAACTGCGCACCGATTGTAGTCGGTAAAGTGAAGACATAAGGAATAACATACGCTGGTTTACAAAACGAAGGCACAAAATGCTGGAATAGCTCAGCGGGGCAGGGTCTCGACTTGAAACGTCACCCATTCCTTCTCTCCATAGATGCTGCCTGTCCCGCTGAGTTACTCCAGCTTTTTGTGTCTATATCCAGGCTCTGGAGAACATGGATAAGTGATGTTTCTGGTCTGGACCCTTAGATGATGTTTCTGGTCTGGACCGTTCAGACTATTTATTGCACAAATTGCATAGCCCAACGGGACTTGTGTGTCTGAGGTTTTCACAAGCAGGTTGAATGATTTCACTACATAAATATGCAAAAATGTGCCACATCCCTGACTCCTTCCATTTTGGATAATCCGATAAACATCCGGCCCTGAGTTCCACCGATAGGAAGCAGTCTTTGCGAGTGCGCCTGATGGGCAGGAGCCCCTCGCTGCAGTCACTGGAGGAGCTGGGAGGCGGGGTGTGGCCGCTGAAGGGTTAAGTGAAGCTGCGGCCAGACCGAGCCGTGCCGGCCCGGGTCATCCCGCGCTGATAGCACCCGCCACGTCGGAGGCAGACAGCGCTCGGCACCCGGCCGGCCAGCCGGCACTCAACACCACAGCGGGCCGCCCGATGAAGCGCAGCATGGAGGACTACGAGACAGAAGATGACGAGCCGTGGTATGACCAGCAGGACCTGCAGCAAGGTGGGGGGAGAGTGTGAGCGTTGGGGGTGACGGGATTGGGGGGGGGGAATGGAAAAGAGGGAGTGGGCAAGGTTTGAAGATGAAGTGAAAGGGGACAGGAGTGATTTATGCCGGGTCCAGTAACTAGTATGCGTGCTGGAGAGACGGGAGACGCTGTGACGACGGGATGGGAAGTTGAATAAAGGGAGGCGAGGAAGGGACAAAAGGAGAGGGGGCGAGGGAGAGGACTGTGACCTGCTTTTGTTCCCCGTGGAGGACAATGTGGGGAGGGGAACTGTGAGGTGTTTGTGCGGTGAGGCAGTGGGAGTCCGGCGAGGAGACCCGGCAAGCCGGTATGAGAGGGTACACAAAAAGCTGGAGAAACTCAGCGGGTGCAGCAGCATCTAAGGAGCGAAGGCTCCGGTATGAGAGGCGGCGGGAGAGGACCTGCCGCATCCACACGGCTCGGGTCTCTGGCGACAAGGGACACCGTGAAGGGAACGGGTCAGCTTGGACCGGAGGATGTTGCGTCGGGCAGTAGGTCCTGGGCGCTTCCTCTCCGAGTACTAACCGCTTGCGTTGAATGCGGATTGTGGGTTAAGGCTTGTTTCACTCATTGTGCGTGTAAAGCGGCGGGTTGTAGTGAGTGGATTATTGTTAGCGTTCTTGAGCTTGAAGCGCTTTAAACACTCCCCAGAATTGAGTTTCGGTGATATTGTGTGGAGAGGTCCATTTAACCGCTACTCCTAATGCTTTATTTGTGCTGGGTTCTGCTCAAACGCTCACTCAAGCTACAGGGATCAAACGGGACCCGGCGATGTCACACTCGCCGACACATTTCAGGTAAAACACACTTGACCTTCATTATTCATGTGTACAAATCCGCCCAGACCGCTTCTTAACATACAATCCGCTTTTCCAAAAGTCACATGATGTGTACAAAGAAAAGGCAAAGGATTTTCGTGCAGTATTTATGCAAAAGTGACGCCAGCGTCTCTGCCTGCCGCTCAAATCATGCCACACATAACGGGTATCGGCACGGGATCGGTCAAGCTGCTAAATAAAATAACTCGATGACACTATAGTACTAGCAATGGCTCTGTGAGGATGCTATAATTTTCTCTCCGTTCCTCCACCTCTGTTGTATCTGTTTTCCCATTCCAGGGTTCCAGAAATGTCCTCCTTCAGGAAACGGGGCTTTCTCTCTCTCTCTCTCTCTTCCTTTCTCCCCCCCCCCCCCCCCAAACTGTGGTTGATGGAGCCCTCAATCGCATCTCCTCCATTTCCCGCACATCTACTATCGCTCCGCCTCTCTTCAGATAGAACAAGGACAGACGTTCCTTGGTCCTCACCTTTCACCCCACCTGCATTCGCATCCGGTACATGATTCTCCCAACATTTCCGACAGCTGCAATGTCATCCCATTACCCGACACATCTTCCCGGAAGACAGTCCCAGTCTATCCATCCTCTACTCAAATACTCTAGACCCTATTATATTCTCATAAAAATTTTTTTGCACACTTTCGGGCTTAATGGCATCCTTCAAGTTGCAGGGCGACCTGGTCTGTACATCATATTCCAAATATTGCCTTACCAATATCTTGTACAGCTGTAACATGACATTCCAACTCCTATACTCAATACACTAATTGATAAAGGCATGCATGCTTAGTGCTTTATTCACTACCTGTGCCACAACTTTCATGGAACGATGAACCTCGCCGGATCTCTGTTCCACAACACACCTCAGGACCCTACCATTTACTGTGAAAGTTCTGCCCCTGGTTGTCCTACTGAAAAAGCAACACCTCACATTTATCTGAATTAAACACCATCTGCTACCATTTATTACAGGCTGAAAAACAATCCCCCACTCTCCGGTCCAAGTTTCCAGCCAATTTTACATCCAATTGGCTAGCTTGCAAGGATCCCACATGATCTAACCTTCCAAACCAGACTACTTGTCAAAGGCCTTGTCCATGTGGATAATGTCTACCGCACTGCTCTCATCAATCTTCTGGGTCACCTCTTATATAATTTATTTAAAAAAAAACTCAGTTAAATTCGTGAGTACCTATCTCGTATGCACAAAGCCATGCTGATTCTCCCTGATCACTCCTTGCCTTGCCAAAGCATATACATCTTGTCCCCCAGTAATGTCTTCAATAACACAACTACTACTGATACAAGCCTTACCTGTAGTTCCCGTTTTTCCTTACAGACTTTCATAAATAGAAGCACAACATTTGCCACCCTCCAGTCTTCCAACACTTCAACCGTGATTTTCCATGATATGAATATCTCTGCCACGGACCCTGAAATTTCTTCCCGGCATGCCACAGTCCCAGATATCGTAGGCATGGGTCCATCAAAGTAAAACACTGAGGTTTGCTGGTAGCCATATAGCTCCCGGGAACAGGTTCTGTGCAGGTAGGGATGGGTCTGTCACGTTTAACAATTGGTTGCAATACTGGTGGGGATGGTTTGTCACTGTACAATACTGGGGTACATTAATGGCGTGGACAGATCGGTCCCTCTGTATCACCAGTGTGTTTGACATTACTGCAGTGGATTATAGGCTTCTCCTGACCAGTGCTCTGCCCCTGTGTTACACAGTTATGGACCCATCATCATTAATTACCCTGCTCATGATATACAGTGGCAGTCGCCATTAGTACTGTACATTAGTGTTATGCAAATGTATGTAGAGTGACAAATTCATCCGCACTCCCATACCAGTACCGCTCCGTACCAGTACTGTACCCTGGTGCCATGGTGAAAGAATTGTCCCCGCCAGTGTGGTAGAACAACGGGCCCACTTCCACCAATATGGCTTGACAGAACCAATACTGCACCCCAGCATTTTACAGCTCTTCCACTGGCATCATCTCTCCTTCCACACATTTGTCAGGTGCTTTCCGTACTCACTGGCATGTGGCTCTGGTGAGGATTATGTCTGAGGTCTCACTTCTTAAACTCTTTTCCAATTATTTCAAATTTACCACACGGACCTCATCCCTGTCCCTACCAATAACAATGCAATCTGTACAACTCACAACCTAAGTTAGTTCAGATATGCAGCATGGAAACGGGCTCATTGGCCCACTGTCCATGTCATATGTCAGATCATCTATTCACACTAGTTCTATGTTAACTAACATCAAAGGCGGAACAGTGTTTAAGAAGGAACTGCAGATGCTGGAAAATCGAAGGTAGACAAAAGTGCTGGAGAAAATCAGCGGGTGCAGAAGCATCTATGGAGCGAAGGAAATGGGCAACGTTGCGGGCCGAAACCTCGGGCCCGGTCACTCTACACCTCCACCCCCCACCAGGAGGGTCTCAAAGCCCTCCGGTTCTTCCTCAACCGGAGAACCAACCAATCCCCGTCTACAGATACTCTCCTCCGCCTAGCAGAGCTGGTACTTGCCCTTAATAACTTTTCGTTTGACTCCTCCCATTTCCTCCAAATACAAGGTGTAGCTATGGCTACGCGCATGGGCCCCAGCTATGACTGCCTCTTTGTAGGGTACGTCGAACAATCCTTGTTCGAGACGTACCAGGGCCCCATCCCCGACCTCTACCTCCGCTACATCAACGATTGCTTTAGAGCTACCTCCTGCACCCACACACAACTGACTGACTTCATCTACTTCACCACTAACTTCCATCCGGCATTCAAATACACCTGGACCATCTCCGACAATTCCCTACCATTTCTAGACCTCACTATCTCCATCGCAGGTGATAGACTTCTGACCGACATCCACTATAAGCCCACTGACTCCCATGGCTATCTGGACTACACTTCTTCCCACCTTGCTTCCTGTAAGGACTCCATCCGCTACTCCCAATTCCTCCGTCTACGCTGCATCTGCTCCCAGGATGAGGTATTCCACACCAGGGCATCGGAAATGTCTTCATTCTTCAGGAACGGGGGGGTTCCCCTCCCCTACTATAGATGAGGCTCTCACCAGGGTCTCTTCAATACCCCATAACACTGCTCTCTCTCCCGATCTTCCCCCCCCCCATCCCCCCCCCCACTCGTAACAAGCAGAGAATGCCAAGTGTCCCGGAATTCGCCGTATTTTATCCCGGCGAAATAAACTTTTTACGGTGTCCGGCAGCCAAACATGCTGTTACGGAACACCGCCGCGCGAACGCCGGCGCCATGTGTCCCCGGTTTGCCCAGCCCGCGCGATCAGCGGCACTTTGCCGGGCCCTAGTGTCCGCGCCTGCGCAGTTGGGGAGGGTTGCCGGGCCCCAGTGGCCGCGCGTGCGCAGTGGGGGAGGGTTGCCGGGCGAGCCACGCCACGCCCGGCCTAGCCGTCCCCCCCCCACCCCCACCCAGTGCGCAGGCGCAGACCCGCTGGCAACCTTGCCACGCATGTGCCGCACCCGCATCTGCACCAGTGCGCAGGCGCATAGCCGCCGGCAACAACCCCAGGTGCGGAGAGAAATGCATTTAACCCATTTGTTACGGACAAATGGGTTAAATGTTACTGTGAAACTAAATTTAGGGTTGGCATCTCTGAACAAGGGCAGAGTCCCCCTAGTCCTTGCCTTTCACCCCACTAGCCGTCACATATAACAAATATGACACTTCTGCCTACAATGCTGCCAAAGCCATCCACAGGCAAAGGGTGGAAGACCACTTCAACACCGCGGACACCAGAAGCATGTGGCAGGGTGTCAGGGACATCACTGACTACAAGAGCAGCCCCGTCTGCCCCCACAGTGATATCACACTGGCCAATGAATTAAACACCTTCTTTGCCCGCTTCGAAACTGGCAACACCACCAGCAGAGGAACAACCCCGGCTAGGGCGGAGGGACAGGCCTTAACACTGAGCACCCAGGAGGTACAGTGCGCTCTGCGTAGGATCAATCCAAGCAAAGCTGCAGGCCCGGATGGAGTTCCAGGGTAGGGTACTAAAGGACTGTGCTGTACAGCTGGCGGAGGTATTTACGAGGATCTTCAACCTGTCTCTATCTCTGCAAACGGTCCCAAGTGCCTGAAGACAGCTACCATAGTGCCGGTGCCGAAGAAGTCTAAAGTCACCAACCTGAATGACTACCGCCCGGTTGCGCTAACTCCAATACCAATTAAGTGCTTTGAAAGGCTGGTCCTCTCCCACATCAAATCCAGCATCCCTGCATCATTGGACTCTCATCAATTTGCATACAGGGCAAATAGATCCACAGAAGATGCCATCTCTGTGGCTCTTCACCCTGTCCTGACCCACCTGGAAAGACAGGGCACCTACGTGAGGATGCTCTTCATTGACTATAGCTCTGCCTTCAATACGGTCATCCCCAAACTCCACCAGCTAGGCCTCAGCTCACTGATATGCGATTAGATCGTGAACTTTCTGACGGAGTGACCGCACCTGTCCTCCACTATCACCCTGAGCACCGGCACACCACAGGGCTGTGTACTGAGCCCCATGCCCTACTCCCTCTTCACTCATGACTGTGTCCCAGCATTTGACAACAACACCATTGTCAAGTTTGCAGACAACACAATGGTGATCGGGCTGATCACCAACGGTGATGAAACAAACTATAGAGCGGAGGTGCAGAACCTGGCGGACTGGTGCTCACAGAACGACTTGTCGCTAAACACCTCCAAGACCAAGGAGCTGATTATCGACTTCAGGAGGTCGCAGACTGGGGAATACGCCCCAATCTCCATCTACGGAGACAGTGTGGAGAGAGTGTCCAGCTTCAAGTTTCTGGGCACTCACATCTCAGAGGACCTCACATGGTCCACCAACACCGCTGCGCTGGTCAAAAAGGCACAGCAACAACTGTTCTTCCTAAGAACATTGAAACGGACTGGTCTGCCCCAACAGCTGCTGACGACTTTCTACTGCTGCACCACAAAGAGCATACTAACGTATGGCATCTCTGTGTGGTATCTCAGCTGTACGGAGGCGGAGAGGAGAGCTCTTCAGCGCGTTGTCCACAGAGCGCAACAGATTATTGGGACACCGCTACCAGCCTTGGAGGGCACCTACCACACACGGTGCCTCAGGAAGGCCGGCAACATACATAAAGACTCCTCTCACCCTTGTAATGGACTGTTCAAACTACTCCCTTCCGGCAGACGTTACAAGGCATCACCAGACTCCGGAACAGCTTCATTCCCAGAGCTATAGCGGCTCTGAAATGGCCCTGCTGAGTACCCCCCCCATCCCCCCCCACCCCCATGGACTGTCTCCCCCGGCCTTGCACTTTAGTCTGTGTTGATTTTACTGGTCTAATGTTCATTTTTACAAACCTTGTTCTCAGGGTATTTAAACCTAAATTTTATTTGTCGATTAAGTTATGACATCGGATGGAAGTTGCAAAGCAAATCTCGTTGAACTTATGTGTAATGACAATAAAATATATTATTATTATTATTATTATTTATAGTCCTCCGTCATTTTCGCCACCTCCAACGTGACCCCACCACTCGCCTCATCTTCCCACCTTCCCCGTCTGCTTTCCGCAAAGACCGCTCCCTCCGTAACTCCCTGGTCAATTCTTCCCTTCTCTCCCGCACCACCCCCTTCCCGGGCACTTTCCCTTGCAACTGCAAGAGGTCCTAACCTTAACCCTAACCTCCGCTCGGTCCGCATTAACCAACCTGATCTCCCTGTGGCTCAGCTCTTCAACTCACCCTCCCATTCCGAATCTGACCTTTCTGTCCTGGGCCTCCTCCATGGCCAGAGTGGGCACCACCGGAAATTGGAAGTATTCTGCTTGGGCAGTTTGCACCCTAGCGGCATAAACATTGACTTCTCCAATTTCTGGTACCCCTTGCTGTCTCCTCCCCTTCTCAGCTCTTCCTCAGCCCTTGGGCTCCTCCTCTTCCTTTCTCTTCCCCCCCCCCCCCCCCCCTACATCAGTCTGAAGAAGGGTTTCGGCCAGAAACGTTGCCTATTTCCTTCGCTCCATAGATGCTGTTGCACCCGCTGAGTTTCTCCAGCACTTTTGTCTACCATCAAAAGGGGAACAAATCCGTTTAAACAGGAATATACTAAGAGGGTTTAAGATTTACACTGCATATGTGTGAACAGAAGTGTTTTAAACAGTGACTCAACTGTAAGAACAGTTGGGATTTAGATGATGTTGCAATATTACAGATATTAAAAATAGGCAGGAACAAGTTCTAAATGGTCCTGATTTCAGGAAAGAAATGGAAGATTGTCAGTATTGGCTGAAGAGAAAATTACTAGAGGTGTCCTGGAACCACTGCGGACAAAATCTGTTTGGAATTAAGTAATAGAGGTGAAAATGCACCCCTGAAAATATTCTCCAGAATTGAGGTGTCCCAATTTCAGTCATGGAGCTGCTTACGTGGAGCTTTGGAAGGCCAATCTCCAAGTCATTGTCAGCTCACTCAATGAACCTTAGAAGGGGTTGAACTATGCACTGACCATCCACTAAGGAAAGGCTTCTACCTACCTGCCCTTGCTGTACCTTACCCATTCTCTAATGATAAGAGAAGCAGATTTGTAGATAAATTGCAGGGAGGTGTAAGAGTAATATGTTTATAACATTCTGGGATTTCAGCTTCCCCAATATTTTCTGGGTTTGCTTTAGTGTGGTTGAGGTGGAATTTTTAAAGAGGGGGCAGTACAGGACTTAATTGTAGGGAATGACATCAGGAAAGTGGTTGGAGTGTCAGTGGACACACATTTTGGAGATGGTGACCATAGCACTGAAAGTTTAAAGGTAGGTAAGCAAAAGGAGAATGTTGATTTCAGTCATGTCAGGATTTGGTATAAGTAGTACGAAATGTGTAGGAAGGAACAGCAGATGCTGGTTTAAACCGAAGATAGGTACAAAAAACTGGAGAGCTGCAGCATTGGAGTGCTACAACATTGGAGTTACTTGGCTCAAACATTGGCCTTGCCCAGTGTTTATTCATGTTGGGATGTAGATTTTGTTGAGAGGCCTGGACTCTTGTCCATCCTGAATTGTCCTTGAGAGAGTTTATTCAACGCAGTATTCCATCTGGCTGCACCTCCCCATAGTTGCTGATCTGCCCGTAGTGTTTTACTGTGCGCACCTGTTCCCTGCCTCAAGCAGTGAATGCAGCACTGCAGTAAGGTACCTTGGGGCGCATTGAGGAAAGGTAGGTGCCGTGCAAATGCAAGTCTTTTTCTTTCCGGCAGATCTGCACCTGGCAGCAGAGTTGGGAAAGACTCTTCTTGAACGCAACAAGGAACTGGAAGATTCGCTGCAACAAATGTACACAACCAACCAGGAGCAGGTCCAGGAGATAGAGGTATGTTTTGTTATGTTATGTTAATTGGACCATGCTGGAAATTACCTGCACTGTCTCGGTACCCCTGGATTGGTAGAGAAGGTAGTGTTTGGATGCAGGGATGAGGATGGATGCGTCAGCCACAACCCCTAACTGTGTCGAGCTGGATAGTTTTTGTGGGATGAGGCCGAGTTTCCCTGTGTACAGGAAATTAGTCAAACATCTGCAGATGTTCTGGAGGGCTGGCGACTTTATCCTCTCTTTCATGCAGTTATCAACAGTGAATGAGGGGAATCCGTGAGTAACGGAAATTCTTCCAGTAAAGGCTTTGTACAAAGAGCCATCATACAACTTTACAGCTCAGCAGGCCATTCTGCTCATTGTGTCCATTTTAGATCTCTGAAAGAGCTGTCCAACTAGTCTTATGTCCCAACTACTGCATTGTCTTCCCTTTTGGCTTTATATCCAATTGATCTTGGGTTTACCATATCATTTGCTTACTACTGTCTTTTAGGTAGCAGATTCCAAATCACAATTCACTTCTATTTGAAAATCAAAAGATCTGCAGCTACTGGAAATCTGCAATTAATAACAGAATACTGGAAAGGATCAGCTGATCCAGTAGCATCTATAGTCTCAATCTCCTCGTAGGGTGAGGCAATGATTGTGCTGGGGATAAGCTATTGAAACCATCTTGTTGATAGACATGAAAATTGGTCATCAATAGAGAGGAATAAGAGATTTGCCAAGACTTCCTCCATCCTGTAATTTGTTTGTACAAATGATATCTTCAGTTTAGCAAGAAGCCCCCACGCTAAGAGCTTCCTTGAGCAAGATACTGCCCATGGGTTATCAATGAGGAGGCAGGCAGCTGTGATGACTGGGCCTTTGACACACTTAATTTTGTGTCTGTGGCTGGATGCTGACAAATGTAGCAATGCAGGTGTGAGCTCACTGTGAGTCTGCTCCTAATCCATTGCACAGGGGCTTGATGCTTTTTGCGTTGAGTAATGGTGGGTCTGAGCCCAAGAATACAAAGAGAATTTGAGAAGCAGAAAGAATGCATCACATATTGAACTGATGCCAACTGGCTGCTTTGCTAGTTTGTGCTGCTGGAGTCCCACTCCCACCAGCTCTGCAACTTGATCGTTAACAATGAGGGGGTCTGTCCAACTGAATTGCTCAAGATATTCTGTTGTCAGAATCGCCCTGCAGATGTTTTCCATTCCAGTTGTTTCTTGCTCCTCTCACCCAGTAGCTGATCTGTTTTTACTACAATATTCCGGTGAAAGCAGACTTTGTTGGACCTGTTCAATTTTGAAACCAAGCAGTAAATTTGTGAGTAAATATATATTTTTTTAAATGCTTTAGCTCAGAAGCAGTCTTTTGTCCCAGCCAGTCCATGCTGGCTTTGGGCCTCCTCTGATCTTCTGTTATGTAATCTGTGTTTAACTCTGTTCCTTTCTCCATTATTATGCTTGTCCGACCATAACTTGAATTATCTTTTCGTTGTCATCATTGCTAAAGCAGAGTGGAGGGGATTGGTTCCACGCTGCTTGCTGCACAAGCTCAAAATGTACCAATCAGCACTGCAAATACTGACACTTTTTGACAATAGGGAAGCGTGTGATGGTGCGTTCAGTTAAACCTGAGCTGGAACAATTGATCCCACTACACCCCCACACAAACATTCCTTCAATTTCTCAAATTGGTGACGGGGGAAAGATTCTGAACGATCAATTGCTATCATTCCTCTGAGCAACTCCCTTGGCATGAGTCGGGGCTAAATGCTGAGCTCTGCTGATTGCTGCTTTAAACTTCAGAGTGCCAAGGATGATGCTGCAAATTTAAGGTACTTAATCACCTCGGTTAGTAGATTGTAGGTTTAAGTCCCAATCCAGTCTTAAACAAAAATAAACCTCAACTCGTACTCCAGAACAATCCCAAGGGTCTGCAGCATTTTTGCTGTATCCATATTATGTCCCATTTATTTATGTGAACATTCCTGATGTAAGTATGACGGTAGACAAAAATGCTGGAGAAACTCGGGGGGGTGAGGCAGCATCTATGGAGCGAAGGAATAGGTGCCTTTTGTGTGGAGACCCTTCTTCAGACTGATGTGGGGGAGGAGGGGCGGGAAGAAGAAAGGAAGAGGCGGAGACAGTGGGCTGTGGAAGAACTGGGAAGGCGAGGGGAAGGAGGGAGAGAGAAAGGACTACCTGAAATTGGAGAAGTCAATGTTCATACCGCTGGGGGGTAACCTACCCAAGCGAAATATGAGGTGCTACTCCGCCAATTTGAGGTGGGACTCACTCTGGCCATGGAGGTGGCTCAGGTCAGAAAGGTCAGATTTGGAATGGGAGGGGGAGTTGAAGTGCTGAACCACCGGGAGATCAGGTTGGTTAATGCGAACTGTGCGGAGGTGTTGGGCGAAGTGATCGCCAAGCCTGCGCTTGGTCTCACTGATGTAGAGCAGCTGACACCTAGAGCAGCAGATGAGGTTGAAGGAGGTGCAGGTGAACCTCTGCCTCACCTGGAAAGACTGCTTGGTTCCTTGGATGGAGTCGAGGGGGGAGGTAAAGTGACAAGTGTAGCATTTCCTGAGGTTACTAGGGCAAGTACCGGGGGAGAGGGTCTTTTGGGTGGGAAGGGACATTGACCAGGGAGTTACGGAGGGAGCGGTCTCTGCGGAAAGGCCAGTTAGTCTGACTTCGGTGGTTGGTAAGATTTTAGAGTCCATTATAAAGGATGAGGTTAAGAAGCTTACGATAAAATTGGCCAGTCAGTATAGCTTTGTGAAGGGGAGGTCTTGTTTAACAAATATGCTGGAATTCTTTGAAAAAGAAAATAGCAGGTCAAAGGAGAGTCAGTAGATGTTGTTTACTTAGATTTTCTTTGATAAGGTGCCACACGTTTTGCTGCTGAGGAAGATGAGAGCCCGTGGTATCAAAGGGCAGAAACTAGCATGGATAGCAGGTTGCCTGGATGGCAGAAGACACAGAGTGGCAATAAAGAGGGTTTTTTGTGGTTGGCTGCCAGTGACTAGTGGAGTTTTCTGGTTGGCTGCCAGTGACTAGTGGAGTTCCGCTAGGATCGGTGCTGGGGCCGCTACTCTTCACGTTGTATATTAATGATTTGGACGAGGGGATTGAAGGCTTTGTGGCAAAGTTTGTGGATGATACGCAAATAGGTGGAGGGGCAGGTAGTGTAGAGAAAGCAGAGACTCTGCAGAAGGACTTGGACAGGTTGGGAGAATGGGCAGAGAAGTGGCAGATGGAGTCTAGTGTAGCAAAGCATGGAGTCGTGCATTATGGTACTAGGAATAAAGGCGTGGACTATTTTCTAAATGGGGTGAGAATCCAAAAATTGGAGGTGCAAAGGTTCTTGTGAGTGCTGGTGCAGGATTCCCAAAAAGTTAATCTACAAGTCGAATTGGTAGTAAAGAAAGCAAACTCAATGCTAGCATTTATTTCAAGAGAGCTTCTAGAAAAAAACAGGGAGGCTCTATTGGGCGCTGGTAAGGCCGCATTTGGGAAATTGTGAGCAATTCTGGGCACCATCTCTGAGGAATGATGTGCCGGCTCTAGAGAGGGTCCAGAGGAGGTTTACAAGAATGATCCCAGGAATGAGTAAGTTAACCTATGATGAGCACTTGTTGGCACTGGGCCCGTACTCGCCGGGGTTTAGTAGAATGAGGGGGGACATCATTGAAACATACAGAATAGTTAAAGGCTTGGATGGAGTGGATGTGTAGAGGATGTTTCCACTAGTGGGAGAGTCTAGGACTAGAGGTCATTGCCTCAGAATTAAAGGATGTTCTTTTAAGACAGAGATGTGGAGAAATGTCTTTAGTCAGAGGGTGGTGAATCTGTGGAATTCTTCATTACAAAAGGCTGTGGAGGCCATCAGTGGATATTTTTACGGCAAAGATAGATTCTTGATTAGTACAGGTGTCAGAGGTTATGGGGAGAAGGCAGGAGAATGGGGTTGGGAGGGAGAGATAGATCAGCCACGATTGAATGGCAGATTAGACTTGATGGGCCGAATGGCCTAATTCTACTACTATTCCTTGTGACCTTATGAGGCATGTTTTGTAAGTTTGCAGATCAACAAAAATAGTGGTTGTTGATTTATGGTAATTTATAGAATAATATTAATGAGTGGGTACAATGGACTAGGTCAGAGCACATGGAACCTAAAGTTTAACCGTGTGTGTCATGCATTTTGTGAGGATTTTTAAGACATAAACGGTGAATGGTCTAGCCCTAGGAAGTACTCAAGAATAGGGGGATCTTGGTGTATACGTCTAACAATCCCTGAAGGTAGATAAACTGATGAAGAAGGCATATGGGATACTTGCCATCATTAGCCGAGCATAGAATGCAAGGCTAAGAATTTGATAAAACATTGGTTAGGCCACAGCCAAAGTACTGTATATAGTTCTTGGGACAACATTTCAAGAAGCATTTGATCGCACAAGAGAGGTTGTGAAGGAGAATGTTCCTGGGATGGAGCATTTCAGTAATGAGAGACTGGAGCAGAGGAGGCTGATTGAGGACCTAATTGTACCTGAGTATACAAAATTATAAGGATGGTATTTTGAGGGAGGAAATTATTCCCCATAGTCTAGATTACTATAATGAGAGAGTGTGGGTTTAAAGAGTAGGAAATGTACAGGACATTTAAAGTATCATTTATTTTTTATCTAGAACCTGGTTAGAATTTGAAATGCAGTTGGAGTGGGTGGTAAAAGCAAGTACTGAACATTTAACTATCCAGACGGGCACATAAAATGTCATAACAGAAGACTGCAGACCAAGTCTGAAAAAATGGGATTGTTAACAGAAAGTATAGTTAATGGTCAGCATGGTGGGCTGAAGGGTATGTTTATGTTGTGTGACTGAAATATTAAACAGGAACAACGTCGGCTTCGTGAAGTGGGTAGAGAAGAACCCATGATATTTGAAAATGAGAGAGGTCACCATGAAGATTGATGAGGGCAGGGCAGTGAATGTTGTACTATATGTACTTTAGCTACGTCCTGCATAGTAGGCTACTCTGGAAGGTTGTACACGTAGGTTGTACACTTCAAGGTGATCTAGCCGTTTGGATTCAAAGTACAGTTGTGGGGGTTTTTTTTTTTTTAAATATGGAGACTTGTGACCAATGGAGTTCTGCAGGAATTGGTACTGGGTCTACTACTGTTTGTTATCTACATTACTGATTTGGATGACAATATTGTTTACAATGTAGAAACATAGAAACATAGAAATTAGGTGCAGGAGCAGGCCATTCGGCCCTTCGAGCCTGCACCGCCATTCAATATGATCATGGCTGATCATCCAACTCAGTATCCTGTACCTGCCTTCTCTCCATACCCCCTGATCCCTTCAGCCAAAAGGGCCACATCTAACTCCCTCTTAAATATGGCCAACAAACTGGCCTCAACTACGTTCTGTGGCAGAGAATTCCAGATTCACCACTCTCTGTGTGAAAAACGATTTTCTCATCTCGTTCCTAAAAGACTTCCCCCTTATCCCTTCTGGAGTTTAATGCTGTTAAGTGTGAAGTGCTACATCTTGGCAGGACAAATCAAAATAGGACATACATGGTAAATGGTAGGGAATTGAGGAATGCTGTGGAACAGAGGTATCTAGGAATAACTGTGCATAGTTCCCTGAAGGTGGAATCGCATGTAGATAGGGTGGTAAAGAAAGCATTTGGTGTGCTGGCCTTTATAAATCAGAGCATTGAATATAGGAGTAGGGAAGTAATGTTAAAATTGTACAAGGCATTGGTAAGACCAATTCTGGAGTATGATGTACAATTTTGGTCGCCTAGTTATAGGAAGGATGTCAACAAAATAGAGAGAGTACAGAGGAGATTTACTAGAATGTTGCCAGGGTTCCAGCAACTCTGTTACAGAGAAAGGTTGAACAAGTTAGGTCTTTATTCTTTGGAGCGCAGAAGGTTAAGGGGGGACTTGATTGAGGTCTTTAAAATGATGAAAGGGATAGACAGAGTTAACGTGGATACGTTTTTCCCATTGAGGGTAGGGAAGATTCAAACAATAGGGCATGACATGAGAATTAAGGGACAGACGTTTTGGGGTAACGTGAGGGGGAACTTCTTTACTCAGAGGGTGGTGGCTGTGTGGAATGAGCTTCCAGCAGAAGTGGTGGAGGCAGGATCGATTTTAACATTTAAGAGTAAAGTGGATAGGTATATGGACGTGAAGGGAATGGAGGGGTATGGTCTGAGTGCAGGTAGATGGGACTAGGGGAAAACAAATGGTCGGCACGGACTGGAAGGGCCGAGAGGGCCTGTTTCCGTGCTGTAATTGTTATATGGTTATTATATGGTTATCCTTAAACTGTGACCCCTTGTCCTGGACTTCCACAACATCGGGAACAATCTTCCTGCATCTAGCCTGTCCAACCCCTTAAGAATTTTGTAAGTCTCTATGAGATCACCCCTCAATCTTCTAAATTCCAGCGAGTACAAGCCAAGTCTATCCAGTGTTTCTTCATATGGAAGTCGTGCCATCCCAGGAATCAGTCTAGTGAACCTTCTCTGTACTCCCTCTATGGCAAGAATGTCTTTCCTCAGATTAGGAGACCAAAACTGTACACAATACTCCAGGTGTGGCCTCACCAAGACCCTGTACAACTGCAGTAGAACCTCCCTGCTCTTGTACTCAAATCCTTTTGCTATGAATGCCAACATACCATTCGCTTTCTTCACAGCCTGCTGCACCTGCATGCCTACTTTCAATGACTGGTGTACCATGACACCCAGGTCTCGCTGTATCTCCCATTTTCCTAATCGGTCACCATTCAAATAATAGTCTACCTTCCTGTTTTTGCCACCAAAGTGGATAACCTCACATTTATCCACATTATACGGCATCTGCCATGCATTTGACCACTCACCCAGTCTATCCAAGTCATCCTGCAGCCTCCTAGCATCCTCCTTACAGCTAACACTGCCCCCCAGCTTTGTGTCATCCACAAACTTCGAGATGTTGCATTTAATTCCCTCGTCCAAATCATTAATGTATATTGTAAATAGCTGGGGTCCCAGCACTGAGCCTTGCGGCACCCCACTAGTCACTGCCTGCCATCCTGAAAAGGACCCGTTCACTCCTACTCTTTGCTTCCTTTCTGCCAGCCAGTTCTCTATCCACATCAATACCGTGTGCTTTAAATCTGTATACCAATCTCTTGTGTGGGACCTTGTCGAAAGCCTTCAGAAAGTTCAGATATAACACATCCACTGCTTCTCCCTTATCCACTCTACTAGTTACATCCTCAAAAAAATCAATAAGATTCGTCAGACATGATTTACCCTTTGTAAATCCATGCTGACTTTGTCCAATGATTTCACCACTTTCCAAATGCGCTGCTATCCCATCTTTAATAACTGACTCTAGCAGTTTCCCCACTACCGATGTTAGACTAACTGGTCTGTGATTCCCCGTTTTCTCCCTCCCTCCCTTTTTAAAAAGTGGGGTTACATTAGCTACCCTCCAATCCTCAGGAACTACTCCAGAATCTAAAGAGTTTTGAAAAATTATCACTAAGGCATCTGCTATTTCTGGGGCTACTTCCTTAAGTACCCTGGGATGCAGCCTATCTGGCCCTGGGGATTTATCGGCCTTTAATCCATTCAATTTACCTAACACCACTTTCCGGCTAACCTGGATTTCACTCATTTCCTCCATCTCATTTGACCCGTGATCCCCTGCTATTTCCGGCAAATTATTTATGTCTTCCTTAGTGAAGACAGAACCAAAGTAGTTATTCAATTGGTCTGCCATGTCCTTGTTCCCTATGATCAATTCACCCGTTTCTGACGGTACCCAGCATGGAGGCTGTGTTTGTTTGTTTGTTCCGGTGAAGGCGCTGTGCACACAGCAGCAAGTCAACAATCGCTTGTCTTTTTCTTTTGTTTTCATTTTTTATTTCAAGTTTTTGTGTACCTTGTGTGTTGTGACTGTCGGCAGGCCAATTTCCCTCCGGGGATGAATAACGTTTTATCGTATCGACTTTATCAAGACCTTTGTCAAAGTCCTGCTTTATAGGCTACTCTTGAAGGTTAGAATGTCATTCTGGTCGAGTATGCACAATTTGAAAGGTTGCTGGAAACAGTGTTTATAGCAATCCACAATGGAATTAGATATAGGCATGAAACAGAACAATTTTCAGGTTCGATCAAGGACCGAACATAGTTAGAATGAGTTGGTTAGTCTTTTGGTGCTTTATTATTCCTTTTTCATTGGTTTGTCTGCAGTACCCTTGGAGATGAAGATATCCACATTGTTATTGTCACCTACGCATGGTGAACCAGCATTGGATAATTTCTGTGACCAAACAACCATTCTCTGACAACAAAGATTTGTCTACCATTGTTTTAGGCTGTAAAAGATAATACACTGCTGCCCAGATTGACTTTCGTGCACTGGGTCCAGTGATCTTGGCCTGTAGCGTGAGGTTTAATAATTAGCCTGGGTTCCTGAGCTAGTAGTGAGCGGGGCAAAATTCCCCAGATCCGTGCCCGACTGTAGTTATTGATCAAATCAGGTTGGGAATTCCTTCAGAACACAACTGTGCATCCAGTGGCACAAGCTAGTTCTGCTGTTGAATTTAGTATGTTGCATGTCGCTTTTGTCTCATAGTACCTCAGCAAACAACTGGAGATGTTGCGACAAATGAACGAGCAGCATGCCAAGGTATACGAGCAGTTGGATGTAACGGCACGTGACCTGGAGCTTAACAACCAGAGGCTGGTGGTAGACAGCAAGGCTTCACAACAGAAGATAGAGCGGTATGTATCTTGGCACAGGAACAACCAGGCATAGCTCATCCCACTTGCAGAAAAGGCTTTCACTTGGCCTCTATTAAAGAAACTTCTTCTCCATTAATAAAGGAAAGTAAGTGAACATTATGAGTGAATGAATGCTTTATTGTCACACATGACAAGTCACAGTGAAATTCTTTGCAACCAGGAAGTTGGTCCCACAGGAAGTCTCCCTTCCTTTGGTATGGAGTCCACCAGCCACTTACTTACCGGGAATCTGAAACATTCCGCCCCACTGATCCTTGCAAAAAATGCCGCAAAGAAAGACTTGGCACTCATGCACCCTTGGTATGTCAAGGAGATCATAAGCGTACAATTGGTATAAGCTGGAAGGACAACATGTGTGCTCAGCACAGAGCTAAACCCGTCAGTCTCAAAATGAGAGGTCACAGGACCAGATCAATGCAGATGGCTGGTTAGTGGAAACCCCTGACATCCTCCTCTCCCAAAGCAAAGGTGGATGGACCAGCTAAATATCTTGTAAACCATGCGGAGAAGGGTGACCCGATACCCTCTTCTATTAAGCAGTAGGATGATGACCTCCTGCATCATGAGTGAGACAGCTCTCCAATCTCCCAGGTTTCCACAGACCCTCTGCACAGTCACCCTGGAATGTCTCAGAAAGCTGTGCGACCATCCCGAGTGTCCCTAGTACCTGACTCTTGTAGGACATCCAGTCAGTTCCACCGACATCATTCACCCGGACCTCACAAAACCTTCTGGTGCAATAAAAATGGAACCACTCAGGCAGCATCTGTGAAACGAGAAGCAGTTTCAAGTGGTAGTCCCTTTGGCAGGACTAAAAAAGAGAGAAAACAACTTGCAGAGTGGATGAAGAATGTTTGGATAATACAAAGGGAATATCTCTGTGGCCAGATCAGGATAGCCTTGGTAATAACCTTTTGCTCAACCATCTGGTTCATAGGCTATTGAGGGAAATTGGAACAAGAGGGGGGGAGGGGGGAGAGATGGTGAATATTGTTTGTGATGTACCTACAGTGACCTCCATAATGTTTGGGACAAAGACTCATCATTTATCTATTTGCCTCTGTACTCCACAATATGAGATTTGCAATAGAAAAAAAATCACATGTGGTTAAAGTGCACATTGTCTGATTTTGATACAGGCCATTTTTATACGTTTTGGTTTCACCATGTAAAAATTACAGGAACTGTCTGCGCCACTATGTAGCTGAGAACTTGCTAGTTAACCAGTAATCTGCCAAAGATTTCTGGTTGACCGGTCAATTGGCTGTTGTAAATTGCCCTGAGTGTATAGGTGAATCGGAGAATTTGGAGGGTGTTGAGAACGTGGAGGAAATAAAGTGGGATTAGAGTAAATGAACGGTTGATGGTTGGCTTGGGCTGAAGGGCCTATATCTGTGTTCTAAGACTTGGAGAAGGTCAACCCTCTCCGTACTACGGCACCATCATTCCAGCAGTCGGGAAACTAGATACATTATTTTTGTTTGATTTAGCTTCTGCTGGATTGGACAGTACCTGCACAGTATTCAACTATTGGGACTCATCCTTCCAGAAACGTCCTTCCCTTCACTTGGAGCAGCCGAATCAGCGGCAGAAGGAAACAGCCTTGAGGGATTCACAGCCTTCCCGCCACCGGAGCAGCCTTGCTTCATCCCGCAGGAGGGGATGGATTCATGGTGATTTCTACATTCCCCATACAATCAAAATTGCCTCTGGAGCTCATGATAATGTGGTGGATGGCCAGGGATCCACATCAGAACATCACCTGCCTTCAACAGGTGGTCCCTACACTGACAGGCCCTCTACCTGGAGATTCAGAGCCCTGCCATCACAGACAAATTCTCAACCTCAAACCTGTTCTTCCATCGACTACTTTGGAACAGGTGGGCTCCCAAGGGTCAGGCCTAAGGTTGAGCTTGATCTTGGGCTACGCCTTAGTGACCATGGAATGTGCCTTGGGAAGTTTGGATTTCCTCTGCACATTTTATTTGGCTGAACTCTGCAGGAGGAGCTTCTGGCGTGGGGTAAATGGGTGGGACAGCAGCACCATTCTGGATTGCTGTGATGGCATTGGCATCCTCTAGGTTGAGATTTATTTTGTAAATGTGCCCCACCGCCTTGCATGTGTGTCACCATGCTCTGTCCACAGTCCAGAATATGGGAGGCCATGCCCTGGAACTGGATATTGCAGTTACGGTTTGTTTATGCCAATCATATGTAAAGCTGGTGGTGGGAGAAGACAGAGTTTCTTTACTGAAGACTGAGCATGATTGGAAACCTATCTTCCCCAGACTTAGCAGGTTGGGGGTAGATGAGCTCGCTAGGATTGAAGGCTGGGGCACTGAATGAACCTGACTGCTGCATTATGTCCTCAAAGTGGTTGAACAGCAGGAAAATAACTATGAGCCAGGAATTAAGCCCATTTGTGCCTAAGGAAGACAGACCTCCCGTTCATTTTGGAGGTGGTTACAGTGGGTGGCCACCTCAGCTAATGCCATAACCCTGACCTCTAATGTTACAATGACCTTATATTTTGATGTAATGTCTAAATAACGATGAGGCCATGGGAATAGTTGCAACTTCCATACAAAAGAGACCCACAAAACCTGAGGATGAAAGTGTACCCCCTCATCTCCTAACATCTAGGGGACTGTGAACACAGCAGGATCCTGAGGCAAGCCCAGAGACCAAAAGCAAGGCCCAGGTTCAAGATAAAGGCAGCCCTCATCCTGGCAAGGCCCAGGGTCCCAGGCAGCCTGTCCAGGGAATGTTACTAGGAGAGTGTAGAACTTTACTCTGTGTCTAATCTTTTTGTTGTGGAGTTTGTTTGTTTTGAAATAACTTAAATTACAGTTTAGTTAATTTGAACTATTTGTTGTCATTATCCAGAATGTACTCCAGCCCTCGCAATGCCCATAGTTTCAGAAAGCCATTGGACACTGCTTTGTCACTCAAGATTCACCCTGGCATGGATCTAAACTCAGGAACAGGCAATTGGCTCAGACACACCATATCACCAATGTGCTTCCTGGACAAGTGAATGGCCATCTTAGTCATCCCTGGAGCAAACTGAGGAAGTCCCCTCTGTACACTGCCCAAAGATCAGGCGCGTGGGGCTGAAGTGCAACCAGAACCTGAGGAGCAGCCACTTCAGATACCCTCTCACATCCATATCCATTATATAAGTGGAGCTGAGAATCCTCCAGGACACAGAAGTGATCCATGAATGAACTTAACCTATTGCACATACTTATTGCACGGCACTGCTGCATATCACACTCCACTGCAAGTCTCCTAGGTAAAGGGTAAGGACTTATTGTGTAGTGACATTCAGAGGCCCCTTGTTGCCACCAGATGGTATGACATGCAGTGAACTGCATGTCATATCTAAATGTCAGATGAGAGCAAACAAGTGGAGAGTGTAACAGTGTTGTTCTCACCCCAGAATTGGGTGGTACGACATTGTAAAGGCAGCTTTACCTTGCACCTGACCTGCGCTGGCGATAATTTGTGGATGGGCTTAGTAACTGCATCTTGTGCCCTGTGATTTGAAATAGGTTGATGGAGACAATTGAAGGTCTACAGAACCAAGTGGACATGCTTCAGAGCCAAGTGCATGAAATGAGGAATATGGATCAGCTGCGCGTTCGCAGGGATAAACGGGAACGCCGGAAAACTATCCACACTTTTCCCTGCTTGAAGGAGCTTTGTGCTAAGCCCAGGTAATGTTCTGATGAAGGCAATATAGCAGAGGCAGTAATTGATTTACTTGGTTCCAGGATAGGTTTCGGGGATACTTTAGAGAGGCAAAGGATTGGCATTAGCACCCCTTGGTTTAGAAGCATAAATAGGAATTTGATGGTCAGCACAAGCACAGTGGACTCAAGGTTAAACTGTATATTGAGCACAATGGGCTCATACAGGCAGCTGGGTGTACATTCTGTTGATCAGAATCGGTTGGAAGCTGGCAGTCTATGGATACTGTGTGACAGAATAAGTCTCCAATGTAATTCTCACTCTGCTCAAATACTTACAGACGGAACTCTCAAGAATGTGTTGTACAGGCAGGGGTACAATACTGGGACTTGACAATCTAAATGAACTGATGCTTGAAATGTAAAATGGAGGAACAAGAACTGAGATTACTAGAAACAGTTCTACATTGGATTAAACTGAAGTTACATCTTTGGGCCTGAGTTTGTGACTAGGATTTTCAATACGGTTTCAGTAAATCCTGGTGTTCCTATTGATAGTGGATCACGTCTATCAACTTTTTAAGATTGTTGCAATATCGTGTCGGAGTGACAAATTACTTCATGTGTAAATCGAAGCAAGCTTAGGTAGCCCTACACACGAGCACACAAATGAACAGTTCTATGGTTCTTTAATCTAAAATCTACGAGTGAACCTCTGGGCAGCCTATAAAGGGTCACTTCTGCGCTTCTTAAACCTGCCTACAAACCGAAGCCCATGCTCGCTTTCATAATGCTGAGCAAGACAATTGGGATGAGAGATGGGATTAGCAAGAAACTATTGCCACGGTTTCATCTCTGGATCATTGCCCAGTAATGATCCCTCTGTATCTCTCCTCCCGAGACAATTTTGTAGATGTGAGGAAGAGAAATAAATAGAAAAGTGAGTCGCTAAAGTAGTTGAGTAGCTGTCAATACTCCCGGGCTATTTAAATAAATAATTGCTATTAGGGTAGGATACTATAAATGTTGAGAGGCATGGAGAGTACTAATGGTTATGGAAGTGGGCGAGCAAGGTAAGGATGGTGTGAGGTGTTGCAAAAGGACAAAGCAAATTCTTTGGTGTCTGTCCTGTAACCACTTTCCAAACACACTCAAATGTCAGAGAAACATCTAAAATTTTGGGACACAGAAAGCCGTTTGGTTCACGTCAACAAAGTGCCCTCCAAGTTTAACAATCCTGTCATGGCTTTTCATGTATCCACCCAATACTGTTTAAATATGATAGCCTCTGCTTCTCCTGCTCGTTCAGGCAGCAAATTACGCACGTGGGCCTCTCAGCACAAATCATTTACTCTAATCCTATTAATACCCCCTGGTTTTTTAATCCCTCTCTGTAAAAGGAGTCTTTCCTCCTAATTATGCTCATAATTATATAATCTATATATAATTATATATATATATATATATGTCTCCTCAGTCGGCTCCACTACTAGAAAACAATCCAAATTTATCCAGTCTTTCCTCAAAGCTAGTTTTCCAGACACGGCCTAGTGTTGGACATTGAGCTACATTACCCAGCGTGAAGGTTTGGAGGAAAGATTAACCAAGGAATAAGACAGAAAATTAAGCAGAGTGCAGGGAGAATGGAGGAATTGAAAATAAATATAACGAGGACAACCAGAGATTGGCGATTTACATTAGCTGCTAATTAACAAAAAAAGTTGGGTTCTTTTCTTAAGGAATGGTGATGCTTATTAGAACCAAAGCCAGAAACCTGTAGATTGAGCATAGCATGCACATGTAGATTGAGCATAGGCAGCACGATGGCGCAGCGGTAGAGTTGCTGCCTTACAGCGATTGGAGCGCCAGAGACCCGGGTTTGATTGCGACTATGGATGTTGTCTGTACGGAGTTTGTATGTTCTCCCCATGACCACGTGTTTTCTCTGAGATCTCCGGTTTTCTCCCACTCTCCAAAAGCGTGTAGGTTAATTGGCTTGGTATAAGTGCAAATTGCCCAAATGTGTGTAGGACAGTGTTAGTGTGCTGGGATCACTGGTCAGTGCCAACTCGGTGGGCCGAAGGGCCTGTTTCCGGGCTGTGTCTCTAAACAAAACTAAATCTTGTGCCTGTATTCACAAATTAGAGTAACAATAATGTTGCAGTGAAGGTGTGGCAAAGTGTTGTATGGATAAGAAAGCAAACCGGTGATAATAGAAAAGCAAAACTCAAAATTAACCTTTCCAGGTGAGCTGCATTGTTGAGAATAGAAATGGACAAAATTGGGTACAATCTCTCAGTTCTCTCTTAATCTGGGCTTGCTGCCAGAGAATTTAAATTATGCAAATGTATGCCTTTTAAAAAAAGAAAAAATGAATAACATGGTAACTGGAGGCCAGTTAGTTTCATACCAGTGTTGGGAAAATCACAAGACACCATTATCAAGGATAATTGGAAGCATCAGCTGAAAAGAGACAGTAAGCATGAATTAGCTGAGCCTAAATTGTACCTGACTAACCTGATTGTGTTCTTCAAGAAAAAGGAAATGAGTTTATTGGCAAAGACAACCCAAATTAGGAATAAATTCGGCACAAGTGGTTAATATTAATCTGACTGCTTAGACTGAGATTTTGAGGAGGTAAAACAATTGTAGACACATGGAACTACAGATGCTGGAATCTTGTGCAGAACAGTGCTGGACTAACTCAGCAGGCCAGGCAGCATCTCTGGAGGACATCAGACTCTGAGAGTCCCAAACTGAAGTCTGCCTTTCTATGTCCTCAAGAGATGCTGCCTGCCCTGCTGAGTTAGTACAGCTCTTTGTGTTCCATATTTTGTTTATGTTGATGAGAGCCTTTATGAAAACTGATTTGACATGTTTCCAGATGCGAGACTGGTGCAAAAAGTTAGAGCCCATGGGTTCAAAGACAAGTTGATGTAAAATTGACTTTGTAGTAGGAGGCAAAATATGATAGTGAAGTATTGTTTCTGTGATTGGAAACCAGTGACAGTTTAGTGCCAAAGGGATCAGTGCTGGCACCCTTCCAGTTTTCTACATACATTCATGATTTGGATGTGAATGTAAGACATTAGGACGTTACAAATGACAAATGTTGACAGTGAGGAGCAAAGTCTTGGGTTACAAGATGATGTTGAGTAGGTGGATAAGATGGACAGGTAACTTGTCTAAGGATTGTTGAAAGTGGCAGTGCCTGTCGACAAGGTGGCAAAGAAGGCATGCTGGATACTTACCTCATTAATAAGGTCATAAATTAAGCGTGGGGGTTATAATACAATTACGTAAAGCATTAGGAGTGTTGTATACAGTTCTGATCACCCCACTATAGGAGGGACGTAATTGCATTGGAGAGAGTGCAGAGGAGATTCACCAGAGTGTCACTGGAATGCAGTATTTCTGTTATGAGGGGAGAATGAATGGAATGGCTCTTCTCAGCGCCTTCACCTCGGCCTCCAGGCACTCGAGCAGGAAGTCGCGGCACGAGGCGTCGCACGAGACGGGCCGCGACGTCTGGGTTGTTTTCTTTGCACAGGCAAGAATATATAACAGGCATAGATTGATTAATTGTTGATGTTTACAACTAGAGAGCACAAGGTAAGGCATCAGAAGTTTTGCGGGGTGAATTGTACTCGTAGGGAAGTCTGAGGTGTGTTGCCCAAGGGAGCGATGGAGACAGGGGCTTATTGGGTCCAGATGACCCGGGGCATCGAACAAGTGCTGGTAAGCAGAAACTCGTGGTCTGCAAGGAAGTGATGGTCTGAAGGGTCTGGTATATGGGGTGGAGACACCACGGCTGTCCGCGGCGTAACCTCTCTCTTGTCTCACAGGTGTAGCTCCCTGGACGACGCGACGCCCGGGTCGGGCAGCCTGGTCAGTCCTGAGCGGCTGGAGAAAGAGAACGATCGGCTGCGTTTGAGCGCCAACGCCCTGCGCATGCAGCTGAGCCAGGAGCGGCAGCGCCGTGAGACGGCGGAGCGCGAGTGCGCGGCCGTGCTGGGCGAGTACGGCGAGCTGGAGCGGCGGTTGGGCCAGCTGGAGAGCTGCAAGCTACGGGTGCAGGAGCTGGAGGCCGAGCTGCGGGAGCTGCAGCAGCTAAAGCAGGCGAGGAGGTATCTGATTGGCGGCGGCGACGAGGGCCTGGCCGAGGCGCTGCTCCAGCCGCTCACCTCGGCCCCGGAGACGGACGACGCGCCCTCGGACGCGACCGCGACCACGACCGCCGCCGAGCTCGGCGTGTCGCGCGTGCGCAAGAGCTGCAGCGACACAGCACTGAGCGCCATCATCACGCGCGATGACGTCAGCCGGCACGAGGGCAACTACACCCTGCACGCCAACAGCGTGCGCAAGCGCGGCATGTCGATCCTGCGCGAGGTGGACGAGCAGTACCACGCGCTGCTGGAGAAATACGAGGAGCTGCTGGGGAAGTGCCGGCGCCACGACGAGGGCCTGCGTCACGCCGCCGTGCAGACGTCGCGGCCCGTCTCGCGCGACACCTCGTGCCGCGACTTCCTGCTCGAGTGCCTGGAGGCCGAGGTGAAGGCGCCCGAGAAGAGCCTCGGCCTCAGCCTCAGCCAGCAGGTGGAGGCGGCGGACAAGCGGCTGGGACAGTCCCAACCCGAGTACAAGGCCCTCTTCAAAGAGATCTTCTCCCGCATCCAGAAGACCAAGGCTGACATCAGCGCCTCCAAGTGCAAGGTCAAGGCCTCGGACTGAGCTGCCCGCCCAGCGCCGTCAGTGGGAGGCGCGCTGACGGATCTCTCTGTGTCTTTGTGAAAATCGGATATCTATTCTTTGCGGCCGGGCCGAGAGTCGATAGCTTGTCGTCCTCCTGGGTCCCCTTCACCGGCTGCTCGCCCGGACTGTGGCTGATCCACCGCGGCACACGCTTGTCTTCTGTTCTAAAGTTGAGCCGGGAGGCCAGAGAGATCTGCATTGAATCCGTACCACAGGTTCAGTGACACTTTACACCGTATTCTGTTGCTGCTGGGGGGTCGACAACACCAAGGCAAAACTCCCCAAGCTGACGGACCGCGTCCCGCGGCTAGGGGTACGATGGGTGGTGGTGCATTTGTTAGACCAGGCCTCCTCATAAATGACTCTTATTGGGCTGGGGTGTTAGGGACAATATGCAATAATGTAATTGCTTTAAGAAATGTATGTATGTGTCTGATATGGGAAAGATAAGCACTAAAATGGCTTTTGACGAGATTCCTGCCCTCCTGATACATAGATATTTGTTTTCAGATGTGCTTTACCTGCCTTTTATATGATGAGATGTCATGGCCCATCACCTCTCTCCAGTCTTGTATTTCCCCTCCTGAAGTTGCTAAAATGCAGTCATTCCTCTGGGTGATGTGCTGGATGAATCCAGATTGAGTGTTTGACCTTGAAGTAAATCGGTCAGAGATCCTGCTACTGCCCTCTCCATCTGGGCCATTGTTGCTGCTGTTGGGGTTTCTATTTTGCTTAATGTGCAATAGTTAATTAGTCAGTATTATATTAATGTGCTGCCTATCTCTGCCTGAGGGATTGGTGTGCTATCTTTGGAGAGGGCCTGCAGTAAAACGGAGCCTAACGAACTGCTGACCTATTGTTTCACAGTACTTCATCTGTGTTGGATGTGGAAACTCCTGTATAATTTGTCTTCAGAGCTCAACTAACTATTCTGCAGTGTAGTGCTACCAACTACAGTTGCAGCTTTACAAGCCTGCACCAGTTTCATGGAATTGGATATCCCAGATGATATCAGGGAGTATCTAATTTTCTCTGTTCTGAGCCTGTGGTGATATCTGGAGACCACCCACATGAGGCACGATAGAGGTTCTGAAACCTGGATGGACCCATTCCCTGGACTGGCATCTCTCAACATAATTCTTAAAGGAATATTGGTTTCTTCTCCGCAATATGGAGATGGTGGGTGACATCGGGTATGTAATGGAGTCCATGGCCCTAATTCTCAGTGGACCACGGGTTGAAGAACAAAACTTATTTTCTGTAACTATGCTGATGGCTATATAATGCAGAACAAAATGAAGGGAAAGGCTAAGGGCAGAGATAGTCCTAGGGTCTGTGTCTTAATTCCAAGGTTCTCATTTCTGCTGGGTAGTAGGAGATCTGTATAGTTGACTGTGATGTACCCAGATTGAAAAACACTAGACTGAATTGGGATTGTTGAGGAGTTGGGAATTGATCAGATGGAAGCCAATCAGCTTCTGATGGGAGTTGGGTTTGCGATGGATCCCTGTCACCAATACTGCTTCCTCTCCATCTTCTATATGAGAAGTGCCAAAATTTATGCATTTTTTAACTTAAAAAAATGTAAATTTCAAATGAGATACTAAACTTTTCCTTTTGTCATTTGGACATTAAAAAACAATGTTACTGTTACTGCTTGGTGTGCTGTCACTTGTATCTTTGGGCCGGACACCTGTTGAATGGATTCAAGGGCTGTTAGCAGCTACATGCATGCGCGCGCACACACGTGGAACAGTGCAGCAGTTTCTCCACTTCCTCGACTGAACACAGTTTCCACAACCACCAGCCAATGCCTCTGTGCAATCGGGTATCTAGGATCAGTTTCATCTTTCCCCATCTCTCCCCCCCCCACCCCCCACCCCACGACTCCCTGGGTTGGAAATGACAGAGAAATGAAACAGATGTTTTGTCTGTATTCACAAAAGATTCAGAACACTTGTGTCCTCTAACTTTTGTTGGATAATCTCTTGTGTAGAACCGTGACAAAGGCTTTCGAACATTTCAAATTCACCACTTCAACTAGTTCGTCCCATTGGATGTTGAGAGGATGTTTTCACCAGTGGGAGAGTCTAGGACTAGAGGTCATAGCCTCAGAATTAAAAGACATTCTTTTAGGAAGGAGATGAGGAGAAATTTATTTAGTCAGGGTGGTGAATCTGTGGAATTCTTTGCCGCAGAAGGATGCCGAGGCCAAGTCGGTGGATATTTTCAAGGCGTAGATAGATTCTTGATTAGTACAGGTGTTAGACGTTATGGGGAGAAGGCAGGAGAATAGGGTTAGGAGGAGAGATAGATCAGCCATGATTGAATGGCGGAGTAGACGATGGGCCAAATGACCTAATTCCACTTCTATTACTTATGACCCATTAAGACGTATCTCATGGTTCACATGACTTCCTTGGTCACAAATTCTAGAATTTTACAGGGCTGTATTTCCCATTATTTTTTCTTTCTCTTAAATTGGTGGTAAGTCAGGATCGGTATTTATTTATTATTATTCATATTTTTACTAAAGCTAATTCAGATCCTCATTCATTGTACACCTGCTTTCACCACTATCTCCAAGTTTGGCACCTTCTGTGAAGACACCAAAATATTTTCTCCCTGCCTTTTCCTCATCTCTTATCCACATTAATTTTAACTCATCTTTTACTTTCTACATATTTATTATGCAGGACTTCCTGCATTTTCAGAAGTGGTGGCGCTGCCTTGCAGTGGTGGCTCGCTTGCAGTCCGTTTGTCTTTTTTTTTTTTTGTTTTCTTTTGTCCCATTGTAACAGATTATTTCGGTTTATTTTAGTTGTGTATGTGTGGGGGGGTGGGAGAAAACATGTTTTTTGACTCTTCCTTTAGGGGGGGATGCATTGAGGCCTATTGCGGAGCTGGCGGCCTCCAACTGGGACTGACCTCGAGGCTCCGGAGGCAGAGCCAGGACCTACCAACGTGAGGCTGGCCGACTTCGAGGCTGTGGTGGCGTTGCGGCAGCGGCGACCCGACTTCGGAGGCTTGGCCACGGGCCAGTGGATGACATCGCCGGGAGCCCGCAGGTCCCGGAGCCCCCGCAACAACAGCTTCGACCGCCCCGGACCGCGGAGTTTGAACTGGTCCATTCGCGGAGCTCGGATTCAGCCGCGGGACTTGCTTACCAGCACCCGGTGGGGTCACAACATCGGAGGCCTGGATCGCCTCAGCGCAGAGGGAGAGCAAGGAGGGAAGAGACATGGACTTTGGGACTTTTGCCTTCCATCACAGTGAGGAGGTGCTTGGTGGACTCACTGTGGTGGATGTTAAACTGTGTTGAGTGTGTGTTTTGTTATTTATTCTATGGTATGACTGCCAGGCTAACCCATTTCATTGTACTATAATAGTGCAATGACAATAAAATTGAATCTGAATTTTGGCAATAACATTAGCCTTATTTAAAACAGTCTGTAATATATTTTGATGCTCATAGCTAGATGATATTTCTCATTTTCCCATTGAAAATGAAATACATTATTTGTAAACTATACTTCAGATATTCACTATAGTTTGTCCACTGTTGTAACTTTCAAGTAGTTTCCCAGCCTAACATCATGCCTTCGTGGATCATTTTATTTCGCATTCAATGCCCAGGTTCAGAATGAACTAAGTAACTTGAATTTGTTATTTTTAAAGTTTTTCATATTATGATAACTCTTTCCTGAAATCCCTTTTATCGACTAGATTAATTATTTCTGAATATTGTCTAAAATTGTCTGGTCCCTTGATGTACTGGTTTGGTAAACAATCTCATAAACACCAAGAATTTTACTCACTGCATTATTACTGCTCAGTTTGCTTTCCTGATCAATATGTACATTATGTTCTGAGTTGTGTGCACCTCTAATTTCGTGATGGATCCTGTGTGTCTGGATCACCATCTGAAACTGGGGCTGAGGACTTCTCACTCCAATGCTTTCTGCCCCTCTTAATATTGAGCTCATCCAAAACAAATTATGTGGGTTTTTTTCTTCAGCTAATTTGTTTCCTCTCTTGTGCCTTTACTCCACCTCTCTTTCCAGTTTGCCCGTTTAACTGTAACACACGAGACCATTCAGTCCATTGGATGCATGCTGACGCTTAGCAATGCAATCAGTCCCTGCCATTTTGCTGTGACCCTGCAACAAGTTCTTTCTTGTATGTCCCAAGTCCCGTTTGGTTCATTTGACACTCACCAGCAAGCCAGGAGCAAATAATGACCAAACAGCATATATTTTAGATGTGGAAGGAAGCAAGCACTTCCAGGAAACCCACGAGATCTTGGGGAGAATGTGCAAATTCACCAAGCAGCACCCAAGGTCTGGATTGAACCTGGATCATGACCTGAAGCAGCTGCTCTACTTGTTGCTCCAAGGGAACAGGAAGTATCCACAGGTCAGGCAACATCACAAAAGAGGTGCTGAATGGCTTCAGGTCTAAGACCCTTCATCATAGTGAGTCAGATAACAAGCAAGTTTTAAGTTTTATAGACAGCAGAAGAAATGTCTGATTTGGATAGCCCAAATTTGTAGAGGCAATAGTTACTTTAGAAATCATTTTTAGACAGAAAGAAACCCCAGCTTGAGACAAAAAAAAAGCCCAATGGGATGCCTCCACCGACTCTGCCCCTCAATATTCAGCAGTGGAAGGACCCTAGATCAAAGATGCTAGAAGACTTTAGTATCTTTAGAAGAACTCTAGTATCTTTGCCCTAGATTGCTGTCCTTCCCCAAATAGCACTATGATCTTTGCTTTTTCCCACAGAGCCTTGGCGGAACCGCTGCCAAAACCACTTAGCTGGTCAAGCAGCGTCTGTGGGGAAAGAAATAAAGTTAACTTTTCAGACTGAAGACCCTCATGGACACTGGGGGTGGGAGAAAACGGGTTTCTTCAGAAGCTCCAGCATGCGTTGCTTGGGCATGACTGTCGCAAAGCCAGTCCATGGTGGCCGGGTAATTGCTTGCACAACTGGAATAACTCAGCAAGTCAGGCAGAGTCACTGGAGAACATGGATAATTGATGTCTCTAGTGGGGACTCTATAAAAGAACCGTATTGCCCCACCGTCGTTGACACGGCTGTGATTGAATGTCCAAAGACAGGGCTCGCTGTAGACAATGACAAGTGTCAAAGAGAGGGTACGCCGTGGCCAATGATAACACTTAATGAACGAAAAACCCACAATCCTGAATATTTCCCAACAAGTGATGCCCTCTGGCTAGCGGACCACCCTGATCCAAAGTAAAACTCCGAATGCCGCCATACAGGCAGAACGCCATGTTGTGAAGGGCATCTGGGACAGGGGCAGCGCAATAATGTGAAAGGGTCTTGTGGTGTCTGCCATGTTGTTGTGAGGGATAAAGTGATTAAACCCCACTATTGTAAGGGGCTTTAAAGAGGATTCAAACTGATAGGGGCCAGGGAGAGGGTTCTGACACAGCTGTGTATAAAAGTTACCAGACCCATCCTTGAGTAAGAAGTGATAGCATTGTATAGCGGTAAAAGGGAGTGATGTAGATAGATCCCTATCAGTAAAAGGGAGTGATAGATGGGACCCTTGTCACTATAGCTTAGCTTTAGTGCTGATATAGGAGGACTGAGAGAGTTCACTTTGAGGTGAGTAAAACTAGGGGAGGTCATGAACAACTGAGCATGCTTAATAAAATAAATGAATATTACAACACACCCCTGGTCAAGAAACTGCTCATTACCATGCACATGTCTGGACATGCGATATATGATGTGGAAGGTACTGGCGGTATGTACCGACAGATTGTGCAACTCAGACTCTGATTGGAGAAGGGTCCGGAGGGGAGGTTGAATGTAGAATTGTGTGTATAAAGGGGGTTTACCCTTCTGACTTCGGTGTGTCTCAACTTGGAGAGGCACCCGACTCTGTAGACTCGAAAATAAAGAATCTCTTGCTTCCACGATTTAGTCTTTGAGTAGTGATTGTGAGCACATCGTATATCTCACATTGTGAAGAACAATCGGTCCGAGGCAAGCGTCATGGCCGCCATGATTGTAGGGGGTTATCGGCCGGGCCATGTTGTGCTGAACGCCCGGTCGTGAATCGTCTCGGCCGGAGCCGGTGCCATTTTGTTCAGTGCGCCATGTTTTGAAGGACGTCGGGTGCTCGGCCGGACAGGGGGGGTCATTTTTGACCAACAGGCGCCATGTTGTGGAGGTCGCTCGGCCGCACAGGCGCCATGTTGTGGAGGTCGCTCGGCCGCACAGGCGCCATGTTGTGGAGGTCGTGCGGCCGTAACGGCCATTTTGTGGAGGTCGTTCGGCCGCACAGGCGCCATGTTGTGGAGGTCGCTCGGCCGCACAGGCGCCATGTTGTGGAGGTCGCTCGGCCGCACAGGCGCCATGTTGTGGAGGTCGTGCGGCCGTAACGGCCATTTTGTGGAGGTCGTGCGGCCCGGTGCGGGAATCATGTTGCAGCGCGGATTCCGGTTACTGGGGGCTGCGGTCGGTGATCTGCGCCTTGTGACCGCGCTCCCGCGGCGCCAATACCGCAGCGTCTACAGCCTGGACCGGCTGTACCCGGACAGCGGAGGCGCGGCCCGCAGCCAGGACCAGGTGTGCACTGCAGGGGACCGCTGGGGGTGAAGGTGAAGGGGGTGCCATAAAATGGTTCACCGGGAAGGACCGCTGCCCCTCCGCTTGGGAGCAGTGGCGGGGACACATCCGAGTCACCGTAACAACATCCTGTCCTCATCACAACCCTCAGTTCCCCATCCCCATCGGACCCAACCGTTCATGTCAGAGGTCCCACGTCCCCGCCAGTCCACCTCCGCTCGTCTCCGTCGGAACCCCCCTCGGACACCAACTGTATTCAACCTGGATGATCCACAACCCAATGGCATGAACATTGAATTTACCAATTTTAGATATCCTCAGTGCTCTCATCCCATATCACGACCAATGCTTCTTCTCCCTCCCCCTTCTCCTGCTGGTTCCAACTGTCCATTATCCTCTCCATATCTGGCTCCACCTATCACCCACCAACATCTATTCTTTCCCTCTTATTGCCACTTACTGCCAGTCTCTTCTTCCCTCCTGATGCAGGATCTCAAACCACCTTCCTCAACTCCGTCAAAGGACCGGTTCACTTGCACCTCCTCCAACCATCTGCACTGTATCCACTGTTCCAGGTGTAGACTCCTATATATCAGCGAGACCAAGCGCAGGCTCGGCGATCATTTTGCTGAACACCTCTGCTCAGTCCACCTAAACTACATGATCTCCCAGTTCCTTAACTCCCCTCCCAATTCCATACTGACCTGTCTCTCCTGGGCCTCCTCCACTATCAGAGTGAGGCCCAAAGCAAAATGGAAGAACAGCACCTCATATTTTGCTTGGGCAGCTTACAACCCAATGGTATGAATATTGACATCTCTAACTTCAAGTAACCCTTGCTTTCCCTCTTTCTCCATCCCTCCCCCATCCTACTTCTCAGACCAGTCTGCCTGTCCTCCTGATTAAATGTTATCTTTGTATGCCTTGTTGTCACCTTCTCCTAGCTAACAATGATCTATATTACATTTTCCTTGATCATTGTCCCCTTTGATGAGTCTCATTTTTTCAACCTACCCTTCCATATCTCAGTCTCCCTCTCCCCTGCCTCAGTCTGAAGAAGAGTCTCAACAGGGTATTGTCGAAACTCAACTAATGGGGTACTGATTGTGGATGATCAGACATGATCACATTGAATGACGGTGCACCTATTGTCTATTGACCCAAAACATCACTTATTCCTTCTGTCCAGAGATGCTGCCTGTCCCAATGAGTTACTCCAGCATTTTGTGTATATCTCAAACCGATATATCTTAGTCTTGCCAATCCCATTTACTAACATGTGGTCCATTGCCTTCCATACCATGGCCATCCAAAGGCTCATCCCGAGGCTTCTTAAATGTTGTGAGGACGTGCCTGCACCAATCTCCAGGCATTGCTTTCAAAAGTTTCAACCACTCTGAAAAGTTTCCCCTCAGCTCTCCTCAGACCTTCCTACTTGTTGCTGAGCACATATTCAGATGGGACGATGACAGTAGGTAAATGCAGTTGGATGGTTTATTTCTGCTTTGCAGACACAAGGAAGTGCAGATGCGGCTTTACAAAAGAAGAGACACAAAGTGCTGGAGACTTTTTCAGAATGAAGAAGAATCCTGACCCGAAACGTCACCTATCCATGTTCTCCAGAGATGCAGCCTGACCTGTTGAGTTACTTAGCACTTTGTGTCTCTCTGCTTTGTGTTGATTAATCAAGTGCATTTTGTGATACACTGATACCATGGGCCATGGCGCTCCTCATTGGCTAACTGTGTCTTTGTTTTAATTGGACAGGAACCATCGTCAAATCCAAGCAGCATAGATATCCCCATTGGTATGTACGCCTGTGTGAATTTTATTCTACCTGCCCTTCGCTGTAATTGTGCATACGATAGAACTTTATTTATCGCAGGAGGGAAATTGATCTGCCAACAGTCATAAAACACAAAATACATGAATAATGAAATTGAAATGACGAGTCAAAATGATTGGGGATGTGCGAAGATGGGGGAGGGGAGTCACTCTACCCCATGACGGAAGGAAGAGGAGTTGGACAGTTTGATAGCAATTGGGAAGAAGGATCTCCTGTGGCATTCTGTACTGCATCTTGGTGGAACCAGTCTGTTAGTGAAGGTACTCCTCAGGTTGACCAGAGTGTCATGGAGGGGGTGAGCTGTATTGTCCAAGATGCTCCGCCGTTTGGGAAGCATCCTCCCCTCCATGACTGCCTCCCATGAATCCAACCATGAGCCAGCCTTCCTGTTGGAAACATAGAAACATAGAAACTAGGTGCAGGAGTAGGCCATTCGGCCCTTCGAGCCTGCACCGCCATTCAATATGATCATGGCTGATCATCCAACTCAGTATCCTGTACCTGCCTTCTCTCCATACCCCCTGATCCCTTTAGCCACAAGGGCCACATCTAACTCCCTCTTAAATATAGCCAACGAACTGGCCTCAACTACCTTCTGTGGCAAAGAATTCCACAGATTCACCACTCTCTGTGTGAAAAAAACAAGAGTTTGATAATCCTATTGGCATCCACAGTCTTCGCTCTGCTACTCCAGCACCTGGCAGCGAAGAAGATGCTACCGCTGATTGGTAGAAAATCTGCAGCATCATACTGCAGACGTTGAAAGAGCGGAGCTTGCTCAAAAAGTACAGCCGGCTCTGCCCCTTCTTGTACAGGGCCTCACTGTTCCTGGACCAGTCCAGATTACTGTCCAGGTACACACCCAGGTAATGTGTACTCCTGGTAATCTGCACATCTACACCATTGATGGAGACAGAGGACAGGGGTGTTCCTCTCTTAAAGTCCACCACTAACTCCTTACAACCTCACATGACAACCTCAACTTGACATGGCCTGTGAGCTGGCACAGACATGATGGGCTGCATGGCCTCCTGTGTCATAAGGAAATAGAGAGTTGTATAAATTAGTCAAATGTTGTAAGGAAATAGAGAGTTGTATAAATTAGTCAAATGTTAAATCGGGAGCCAACAGCTGGAAACAGTAACAATAAAATTTTGGGATGATGTTCGGGGAAGTTTCATCTTTAAGCAGTGTTCAGCACCAGGTGTTGATGCCAAGTTAGAAAGGTATAGACAAGTCCTGAGGAATGCCTCCAGGATCAGCAGGACTCTCTGAGGCTGTGTCTGCATTAGTATAGTGAATCAAAGAATGCATCATTCTGAATCCTGTCAAATACATCAATGTTCATCCTCGTGCTAGAGTATAGTTGTATGATCTACCTCTCGTTTCATTTGTTCTAACTTTTTTTCCCAGTTGATCTTTAGCTTCTCCTTTCTACCCCAGTCTCCCCCCACCACTGCTACCTCCATGGTGGCAAATACAACCACCTCTCAGTGCTTCCCTGATTAGACACCGCACCTGCCACTTGTTAGAGGCTTGTATGTTCAAGATTCATAGTAGAGTATTTTCGAAATGATGAGAAATTGAAAAAATATTTATTTCAGAAGGAGCTGTGCATCTTTATACGCAAATCATTGAGAGTTAACAAAATTCACTGCCGGAAACATTCACTTTTGGGTAGCATCTGTGGAACGAGAAACAGAGAGTTATGTCAAAAACAACATCATACTGGGAAAGGGAGAAAACATGGTTGTGTATGTGGTGGAGTGAGTAGAACAAAGGTGGCATCTCCGAAGTGTGGAGTTTAGAAGAACAATTAGTGACTATATTGAAAAGGACAAAATTCTAATAGGACAGTGTAGAAAAATATATACAGCAGCTGGACTCAGGGCCTCTGGTTCATGGCCTGTGTGCGTTAACTGGACCATCCACTGATGCTCCTATCACACATTGTTCATCACCCACTCCTGTGTGCAGAAGGGTTCCGACCCAAAGCAGCACCCAGCCTTTTTCTCCAGAGATGCTGTCTGACCCACTGAGGTACTGCAGCACTATGTATCTCATCTTTAGTGGGCAGATGGGCCAGTTTCCATGTTGTATCTCTAAACTAAACTAAACCTTAAGGCTAAGCCCTCTCATATTTGACATTTCCACCCTGGCAAAAATAATCTGACTATTTATTATCAAAGACTGCAGTGGGTGCTACCACCACCTTCCCCAGGGCAGGTCAAGGTGAACAATGAATGTTAGTTTTGCTGGCAATGCAACATCTGGAAAATTAAGTCAGTAGAGTCCGATTGTAAGCAGAGCTATTGTCAGGTGTGTTTGCAGCAAGAGTTGTGATTGCTGTGTTGTGCTGTCCTCAGACCGTCTCGCAGTGACGTACAGTCGGAGCAGTGGGCCTGGGGGACAGAACGTCAACAAAGGTAAGGAAAGCAGGTGCTGCGTAACTTCAGCTTTTCGTGATCTAACAAATCCCACTGTTCCTCCATTCTGTCTTCTAACCCCCTTTCCCCTCTGTCCTATTCTCTCATCACTTGTGCCCTGCTTTCTTCGCCGCCCTATTGTCTGTGTTGCTACTTTCAGGGACTTGAATTTCTAGGACTCTAAGGTTCCTCAGTGCCTCATTATTTACTATACATGTCCTACCCTTATTTGATTTCCCAAAAATATATCACATCACACTAATCGGGATTAAATTCCATCTGCCAATGGTCCATCCAACTGCATCTGTCTCGGGGAGTTGCACGTGCGGCGGGAGTGTCCCAGGGAGCCGCTCGCTCGGCGGGAGTGTCCTGGGGAGCCACGCGGGCCTGATCCACCCGCCGAACAACTGCGGTGACGACCAACAACTGGAATGCGTCCCGGAGTCGCCCGCATGCCTCCCAGGGAACTGTGGAGAAGCCGGGCGGCGAGGCCTGCCTGGGCCGAAGGAAACTCGATGGCGATGGGAACCGAGGCGGCAGCGAGAACCTCAGTGGCGGTGGGGCGTGAGGGGGTTGGGGGGGAGACCCGGCATGGGAGGGCCGCCGTTAAGGACAATGGAGGCCCCGGAGTGGACTGCGTGAAGAACAATGGAGGACCCGGTATGGGGGGGACCACTGTGAGGGACAGTGGGAGAACAACGGGGGATCCGGTGAAGGGGAGGGGCACTGTAGTTTTAGAATCCTCTGCCCAGGGGATATGTCCGCGTTCATTTGTTTGTTTGTACATTCGTTCCGGTTTGGGCGCTGTGCACACGGCAGCCAGCCTACAGTCGCTTGTCCTTTTCTTTTTTCCACTTTTAATTTCAAGTTTTTGTGTACCTTGTGTGTTGTTACTGTTGGCAGACCAATTTCCCTCCGGGGATGAATAAAGTTTATCGTATCGTATTCTGCTACAGACTTAGACAACCAGCCTCACTGTCCACAATACCAGCAACTTTCATGTCATCCATAAACTTACCAACAATTCCTCCTGCATTCTCAGTCAAGTCAAAATAAAATAATTTGATCAAATGGATCAAACATGGATTTGTGCAGTGGGCCTGAAGCCTCCACATTGCTAACTCCTCCCACCGCTCTGTCTTTAACGGCACTGGGTCCTAGTGCCCGTCTCCCCAGCCCCAGTAACCTTAGTGGCTATTCCATTAGGTCTTCCTCATCCCCCCCCTACCATGTAACCCCTGCTCTTCCCCACCCACACCACAGCCCCCATACCCCCCTAACCGCCTGACCACCCTCCACCCCCCCACCACACAACGCTTCGTCCTCAGTCCACTCACCTGCCTTCCTCCGGCCACAACCCCCATCCTTGCCGCGTGTTCACCATCCCCCCGGACCTCCCCCCTCTCCGACATCGAACGGTCTGTCCTCAGCAGAGGTCTCACCTTTGTCCCCCTCCGTCCCCACCTCAATGAGTTCCGCGCCCACCACGACTTGGAGCTCTTCTACCGTCGCCTCCGCCTCACAGCGTTCTTCCACGGGAAGAAGTCCTCGCCCCCCACTGATGATCCCTTTTCCTGTCTCCCACGTACCGCCTCCACTTGGAACCCCCCTCGTAGTCTTCCGGCTGTAGAACTATTTATCCAGAACTGCCGTCGGGACATCAACCGCCTCGACTTCTCCACCCCCCTGTCTCACTCCAATCTCTCCAGCCCTGAACGTGCTGCCATCGACTCACTCCGTAACAACCCAGACTGGGTTATCAAACCCGCCGACAAGGGAGGTGCCGTGGTAGTCTGGCGCGTCGATCTCTACAAAGCGGAGGCCGCGCGCCAACTCTCGGACACCTCCTCCTACTTACCCCTGGACCATGACCCCACTGACGAACACCAGGCCGCCATCTCGAGCACCATAACTGACTTCATCAGCTCCGGCTCCCTACCCCCCCGAGCCTCCGACCTCATCGTTTCCCAGCCCCGCACGGCCCGATTTTACCTTCTCCCCAAAATCCACAAACCCGACTGCCCTGGCAGACCCATTGTCTCTGCCTGTTCGTGCCCCACCGAACACATTTCCACATACCTTGACGCCATCCTATCCCCCTTTGTTAAATCCCTCCCCACCTATGTTCAAGACACCTCAGACACTCTCCGTCGGCTCCGTGCATTCCATTCCCCAGGCCCCCATCCTCTCATCTTTACCATGGACGTCCAGTCACTCTACACCTCCATCCCCCACCAGGACGGTCTCAAAGCCCTCCGGTTCTTCCTCGACCAGAGGAGCAACCCATACCCGTCCACTGACACCCTCCTCCGCCTAGCAGAGTTGGTCCTCACCCTCAATAACTTCTCTTTTGATTCCTCCCATTTCCTCCAAACACAAGGCGTAGCTATGGGCACACGCATGGGCCCCAGCTACGCTTGCCTCTTTGTTGGGTAATGTCGAACAATCCTTGTTCTCGGCGTACCAGGGCCCCATCCCCGACCTCTACCTCCGTTACATCGACGACTGCTTTGGTGTCACCTCCTGCACCCACACACAACTGACTGACTTCATTCATTTCACCACCAACTTCCATCCGGCACTCAAATACACTTGGACCATTTCCGACACTTCCCTACCATTCCTTGACCTCACCATCTCTATTGCAGGTGATACACTCCTGACCGACATCCACTACAAACCTACTGACTCCCACAGCTACCTGGACTACTCCTCCTCCCACCCTGCTTCCTATAAGGACTTCCATCCCCTATTCCCAATTCCTCCGTCTACGCCGCATCTGCTCCCAGGATGAGGTGTTCCACACCAGGTCATCACAAATGGCCTCATTCTTCAGAGAAACGGGATTCCCCTCCCCCACTATTGATGAGGCTCGCACCAGGGTCTCCTCCATACCCCGCAACACTGCCCTCGCTCCCCATTCCCCCACTCGCAAACAGGGCAGAGTCCCCCCTGGTCCTCACCTTTCACCCCACCAGCCGGCAAATACAACATATAGTCCTCCGCCAGTTTCGCCACCTCCAACGTGACCCCTCCACCCGCCACATCTTCCCATCTCCCCCCCTGTCTGCCTTCCGCAAAGACCGCTCCCTCCGCAACTCCCTTGTCAATTCTTCCCTCCCCTCCCACTCTAACCCCTTCCCCGGGCACTTTCCCTTGCAACCGCAAGAAATGCAACACTTGTCCCTTCACCTCCCCCCTCCACTCCTTTCAGGGACCCAAGCAGTCCTTCCAGGTCCGACAGAGGTTCACCTGCACCTCCTCCAACCTCATCTACTGCATCCGTTGCTCCAGATGCCAGATGATCTATATCGGTGAGACCAAGCGGAGGCTTGGCGATCGCTTCGCCGAACACCTCCGCTCGTCCGCAATAACCAACCCGACCTCCCGGTGGCTCAGCACTTCAACTCCCCCTCCCATTCCACATCCGACCTCTCGGTCCTGGGCCTCCTCCACGGCCAGAGTGAGCAACACCGCAAGCTGGAGGAACAGCACCTCATATTCCGCTTGGGGAGTCTGCATCCTTTGGGCTTGAATATTGAATTTTCTCAATTCTGTTAACCTTGCTGTCTCCTCCCCTTCCCACCTCTCCCTCAGCCCTCGGGCCCTGGCATTCCCTCTATCTCTATCTCCCTCCCCCACCCAAGTCGCACCAGCTTCTCATTTTCACACCACAAACAGCTTACAATGGCTTGTTCCCTTTATCACCGATACTTTTTTGCATATCTTTCACTCATTGTTCCTTATCTCTCCACATCACCGTCTATATCTCTCGTTTCCCTGATCCCTGACCAGTCTGAAGAAGGGTCTCGACCCGAAACGTCGCCTATCTCCTTCGCTCCTTAGATGCTGCTGCACCCGCTGAGTTTCTCCAGCTTTTTGTGTACCCAAGATGGATTTGTGCCTGGAAGGTCATGTTTTGACAAACCTTCTTGAATTTTGTGAAGCGGTAACTAGGGAAATTGATGAGGGTAAAGCAGTGGATGTTGTCTTTATGGATTTCAGTAAGGCCTTTGACAAGGTTCCCCATGGAAGGTTGGTTAAGAAGGTTCAATCTTTGGGTGTTAATGGCGGAGTAGCAAGATGGATTCAACAGTGGCTGAATGGGAGATGTCAGAGAGTAATGGTGGATGGCTGTTTGTCAGGTTGGAAGCCGGTGACCAGTGGGGTGCCTCAGGGATCTGTGTTGGGTCCACTGTTGTTTGTCATGTACATCAATGATCTGGATGATGGGGTGGAAAATTGGATAAGTAAGTATGCAGATGATACTAAGATAGGTGGTGTTGTGGATAATGAAGTAGATTTTCAAAGTCTACAGAGAGATTTGGGCCATTTGGAAAAGTGGGCTGAAAGATGGCAGATGGAGTTTAATGCTGTTAAGTGTGAAGTGCTACATCTTGGCAGGACAAATCAAACTAGGACGTACATGGTAAATGGTAGGGAATTGAGGAATGCTGTGGAACAGAGGGATCTAGGAATAACTGTGCATAGTTCCCTGAAGGTGGAATCGCATGTAGATAGGGTGGTAAAGAAAGCCTTTGGTGTGCTGGCCTTTATAAATCAGAGCATTGAATATAGGAGTTGGGAAGTAATGTTAAAATTGTACAAGGCATTGGTAAGACCAATTCTGGAGTATGGTGTACAATTTTGGTCGCCTAATTATAGGAAGGATGTCAACAAAATAGAGAGAGTGCAGAGGAGATTTACTAGAATGTTGCCAGGGTTCCAGCAACTATGTTACAGAGAAAGGTTGAACAAGTTAGGTCTTTATTCTTTGGAGTGCAGAAGGTTAAGATGGGACTTGATTGAGGTCTTTAAAATGATGAAAGGGATAGACAGAGTTGACGTGGATACGTTTTTCCCATTGAGGGTAGGGAAGATTCAAACAAGAGGGCATGACATGAGAATTAAGGGACAGAAGTTTAGGGGTAACGTGAGGGGGAACCTCTTTACTCAGAGGGTGGTGGCTGTGTGGAATGAGCTTCCAGCAGAAGTGGGTTAGGCAGGATTGATTTTAACATTTAAAAGTAAAGTGGATAGGTATATGGACATGAAGGGAATGGAGGGGTATGGTCTGAGTGCAGGTAGATGGGACTAGGGGAAAACAAATGATCGGCACGGACTGGAAGGGCCGAGAGGGCCTGTTTCCATGCTGTAATTGTTATATTGTTATATGGTTAATTGGTGAGACAGAATTCCCCCTTGCACAAAGCCATGCTGACCTCTGTTAATCAAACAGCAAAAGTCCCAGCAACAATCCCTGCAGTTCCCCACTGGTCACAGACCTGCAATCAGAAAACAAAATTCCACTACTTTCCTCCGCCTCACTCAACCAGCTCACCCCGAATTGCATGTGCCTTAAACGCCTAGTCCAGCCTACCATGTGGAACCTTGTCAAATGTCAACTTTGCCTCCTTCATCAATCTCCTTGGTTACCTCCTCAAAAATTTAAGCAAAGTTAGTGAGAAAGGATTTCTCACTTACAAAGTCACTGGAGTCTGAAGAAGGGTTTTGGCCCGAAATGTTGCCTATCTCCTTCGCTCCATAGATGCTGCTGCACCCGCTGAGTTTCTCCAGCATTTTGTGTACCCTCGATTTTCCAGCATCTGCAGTTCCCTCTTTAACATCTCTTAATCCGTCCCTGGCTTTCCAAATGTACATAAATCCTATCCCTTAAAATCTTCTCCAGTAATTTCCCTACCGCTGAAGTAAGGATCACTGGCCTTTCATTACCTGGCATCCTTGCTGCTCTTCTTAAATAAAAGTATATAATAAGCTATCCTCCAGTCTTCTGGATACATGCCCGTGGCTAACAGAGATGCAAAAATCGCCTTCAGGGATCAAAGTCCTTTCCAACTAATTTCCTTTGTTTTACAGGAGGGCAATCCCTTCCCTTTTATCCCATAGCATTCTGCAATGGACCTCATCCAGCCCAGGGAATTATTCATCTTTATACATTCCCAGACATCTCGTAACTGCACCATCTTAATATATTCTCAACATATTATTTTATTCTCTTAACAGTCCCAGAGGACATCCCAGACCATTGTCTGTTCTTGTAAGGGTGGCATGGTAGCGCAGCAGTAAAGCTGCTGCCTGTTGCTATCTGTAAGGAGTTTGTAAGGTTTCCCCGTGTGGGCTTTTGCCGGGTGGTCCAGTTTCCTCCCACACTCCAAAAAACGTAACGGTTTGTAGGTTAAGTTGCTTCTGTAAATTGCTCCTAGTGTTTAGGATAGTGCTAGTGTACGGGGATCGCTGATCGGCGTGGACTCGTGGGGCTGAAAGGCCTGTTTCTGCATTGTATCATTAAACAAAACTAAAAAAACTAAACGAAAGTATGTGACAGCTTCCAAATATTGGTACAGACTGAAAATCCAGCTGCCCTTTGTTCTGGGATGGTTGTTTTTGACTGCCACACTAGTCCTTCTCAGAGTGGAGGACAAATGATTTGTGATGAGGAGCTTGATTTCTGGTTGATTTTGTCCACTTCATGTTTGTGTGGCAAAGACCCTCACTGACCCGTGCAGACCGGCATCCAACCAGTTGCCTAATTTTGTCAATAGGATGTAGCCGGGCTGTGTGAGGGAAGTCTCCTGGTGCAGGCCCTATCAGTGCCAGGTAATCCGCGTTTGCCACCACAGCTCAATGCCGAGTTCGCTGGAGTCAGCAGGGGATGGGGTTGATAGTAACCGTACTGTCAAGTGTTTTTGATACTGCGAGTATTTCATGTTTAACGCTACCCTGTTGCTGTGTTGGATGTTTTGCCAGTGAACACGAAAGCGGAGGTGAGGTTCCACGTGGCGACTGCAGACTGGCTCTCGACAGACGTGCGAAATGTGATCACTGCCAAGGTGAATTGTTCTTTCTTTGTCCTTATTTCCTTTTCCTGTTTCTTCTCGACATTAAATGTACGCCTTGATTGCCTTTGAGTTGCACACCAGTTAGGAGCAGCCATAGGTCATTCACTGCCTAAGATCATCATTGTCTGACGATTGGAAGATTGAGAGAGAGTTGGAACTACATTCAACAATAACTTTCAGAATGAGATAAGTATAAAGAACAGGCAGAGTTACTGAGAAAGGGAAAGCGAGTGAAAGAACAAGCGTTTTCAGGGAGTCCTTTCACTGAACACGGGGTGACACATGAGACATGCTGCTTCTGTCCTATTGAATTTAAGACTGCTCCATCTGAAGGTAACCTGTGACAACACTGAAGGATTGTACCTAACATCCGCTCTCTCACTCCCTCAGTACCCTAACCGCATCAATCGGGCTGGGCAGCTGATCGTTACATCGGAGGTCAGCAGGTACCAGATGAGAAACCTGGCGGACTGTCTGCAGAAGATTCGGGACATGGTGACAGCAGCGAGTGAGACGCCCAAGCAACCATCCAAAGAGTCGGCTGAAATCCGTCGAATGCGGTAATGCTGCAAAGCACAGGGAGTAGGAGGTGATGGGGAGGGGGGAGGAGGGGGGGTGGTGGACTGTCAGGAGGCTGGGTGCATCCTGCAGCAGGAACTTCCATTTGTCCACTTGGCTCAGTGGTAAAACTCTTACCTCTGGATCAGAACCCTCGTTTTAGAGACTGAGCCCGTCACCGCAGGACCTGCAGCTCTGTTGCTGGTGCCGACTTTAGGGTGAGATTTTAAACTAAGACGCTGTCATTTCACTGACTCCGTTTCACAGAGCAGTGATGGAGATACTGCCTCGTTTCTTGGCTAAAATTTGTTGCTGTTTGTGAGAGTTTGCATTGTAATATTACATCAGTTCCCAGTGTCTGGCTATAAAATGCTGTGGTGGTGAAAGGTGATAGGTCACTGAGTTTTAAAGAGAAGCAATAGCAGAGATGGCCATTTCAGAGAAGGGTTATACTTTCTCAACGTGTAATGGCATTGACTGATGATTCCCTGGCTCATCTGGAACCAACATTGCTTCATGGTTTGGCCTCAGTGTTCCTGATCTCAGGGTGTGGGTGATGATCAGTGAACCCACAGCCTGCTCCCACCTGCCCATTGGACACGGTGGGAAAGGGGACAGAGTGCAGCCCACCCCCAATCAACCAGCCAAGACTCACAGCCCACTTCAGCAGTGGAATGTCTGTGTGCAATGGCCATGCAAGGCTTAACAAGTGCTGAACAGGGTAGCTAGAGGGTGGTTACTCAATGAGAAAGGTGGGAAAGTCTTGAGGACAAACACTGAGACTTTACTGAATTGTGGCAATTCCAGGGTGGAGACAATGCACCGGGAGCGGCTGCGGCAGAAGAAGATCCAGTCCAGCATCAAACAGGATCGGCGGGTGACAATAGACTAAAGGGAGACATGTGCAACATCAGCTCTGAACCCCAGGGTGGAACTATGGACACCGCATATCAGCCCTTCCTCTACTGTTTGTATAGGCCAGAAATGAAGTTATTTATGTCTCTTGATAGAATATCTTTTGTCATTTAATTTCTTTATTAGACATTTTTTAACTGATACTGCTCTTTGAAGCCTCGACTGTAGCTTTCTTGCATCAGTGTTAACCCTCATCTGGAATATATGAATACATTGTTAAAGGGTGTGATTGACCTGCTATAGACATTTTTTTCTGCTCTGCCATTTAAAGCACTGCACTGTTTCATCAATGAAAATTCAATATTCATAGGTACATAGGGAGAACATTGTCACAGTGGAATTGAGTTGCTTCATGTGGAAGAACAAAGGTGTTAATGCTCTATAGATCGTTAAAGCAGCACCTCAAATGGGTAATGTCATTGAAATAATGGAATATTTCTTTGTAAAGCAGGTTCATCAAATAAAATGTTATAATATACCGATCGATATATAATGATGTTGAGCGAATAGAATGTAACACAGATACATTCTTTTTGAAATTTTTAATTAAAGCTAAGGTCCAAAGCTAATATCCTGTTGCAAATTCCACCGTTCAGAACAGAGAAGAGGAGCTTTCAGAGGGAGCCTACGGAGGGGGGAAGTTATGACATCAAATTTGATGCGTCAATGATGGAAGCAGAGGCCTTTCCCGCATGTTAGCGAAGAAGGATATGGAGAATCCAAGAGTCCTGTGGGTTCAAAATTTTGCATTCATCCAATGTGAAGGAAGAAGGCTGTATTAGTGAGGCTAAAGAGCCTATTTTCAAGATGTGATTTCCAAACCTTTGTTATGGTTTGTTTATTCGTAAAGTGGCTAAAGTGATAGAGTGGATTTGCAATTATGTTGGGGTATAGACATCTTCCAAACTGGAAGTGGTGTCCTACAAGGAATATCTTCGACATTAAAAACATGGTCATAAAAGTTCAGTAGAGAAATGGGTCCTTTGATCCACATGAAACTTTTGTCCAACTACACTAATCAAATTTGCCCGTAGAAAGACCATAAGACCACAATGCCTTACCTGTTTATGACTGAGCAAATGCATCTTAAATGTAGTGATTGTATCTGATTCCACCATCTCTCACTACATGCTCCATATTTCCTGCTGTCTACCTTGTATTATTCTATACATCTCAATAATGTACCGTCTTATAATGTACTCCTTTGCACTAGGAGTAAAAGACCCAGAATCTCCAGACTTTCCTCATAGCCCAACCACTCCATTCCAGGCAACATCTTGGTGAATATCATCTGCACCCTTTCGAGCACAATCACAATCTTCTGATTGTTTTTTAAGTGCTTGCATTGTTTACTTTTGAGTTTTGAGCGCCATTATGCAAGACATTTCACTTCATATTTTGCTTGGGCAGCTTACAACCCAGTGGAGTAGACATTTGGGGGAGAAGGTAAAATCGGGGCTGGGAAACGATGAAGAAGGGTCTCGACCCGAAACGTCGCCTATCTCCTTCGCTCCTTAGATGCTGCTGCACCCGCTGAGTTTCTCCAGCTTTTTGTGTACTTACAACCCAGTGGTATGAGTAATGATTTCTCTAACTTTGTAACCCTTTCTTTCCCTCTCTCATCGTCCCTCCCCATTCTAGTTATCCAACTAGTTTCACTGTCCTTCTGTTAATTTTACTGTTTGTATGCCTTGTTGTCACCTTCCACTCAGCCAACAATGAGCCATTCTACATTTCCTTTATCACCATCTGCTTTGATCTGTCATTTTTCACACCCTTCCCTTCCATATCTTTGGTTTCCCTCACCCCTGACTCTCAGTGAAGAAGGGTCTCGACCCGAAACATCACCCATTCCTTCTCTCCAGAGATACTGCCAGTCCTGCTGACTTACTCCAACGTTTTGTGTCTTATCTTTAAAAATATTAACCTGAATACAAGGGTGGAGTGGACGCTGGTGAGCTGCTGTATCTTGCCCCTAGTGTGTAGGGAGTGGATGAGAAAGTAAGATAAGGTAGAACTAGTGTGAATAGGTGATCGACGGACGGTGTGGACTTGGTGGGCTGAAAGGCTTCTTTTCCATGCTATATCTCTAAATTAAATTAATAATCAAAATATCTATTGTCCAACTAGTGGATGATTACAAATCTCTGACATGCAGATGCATCTGGTATCCAAGTGCCTGATGCACAGGCAGCACAGTGGCACATCCTGGTTTCCTCCACCATCCCAAAGATGTGCGAGCTGGCAAGTTAATTTTAGTTTGTCTCTAGTGTGTAGTTGAGTGGTGCAATCTAGGAGGAGTTGGTGAGAATTTGGAAGAATAAAATGTATATTCTTGAGTACACTACTGGTGGGGTCTGTCAGCACAGAAACAATCCCTTCGGCCCACTCTGTCCATGCCGACCATTGGTCTTCATATACTAATCCCAGTTACCCAGCAGTATTGTGGAACAAACCCTCTCTAGAGCCTTCATCTCCTGCCTCTTTGTGCTCACGTCTGGGAACAGTGATCACAACTCCATAGGTCTTAACATAGTTATGAATAAGGATGTCTATTCCTTGGGGGAAAATTACTAAATTAGGGTACAGCAGCACTATTAGGCAAGAGCTAGTGTGGGGAAATTGGGAGCAATTGTTAATGGGTAAGTGCACATCTGACATGTGGGAGTCGTTTAAAGGCCACTGCAAGACTGGCTTGTTCTGGTAAAGAAGAAGGATCAGGATGGCAAGGTAAGGGAACATTGGATGACCAAAGAGGTTGTAAATTCGGCCAGAAAGAAAAAAGAAAAGTGTGTGTAAGGTTTAGAAATATTAAATCAGATGGAGTCTTTGAGGATTATTATGCAAGCCAGAAAGAACTTAAGTGGGCAATGAGAATGGCCAAAAGATATAAACAGGATTGTGGGTCCACATCTTTCCTTTTCTAAAGTCCACAATCAGTTCATTGGCCTTACTGATTTTGAGAGCCTGGTTGTTGTGCTGGCACCATTTGGTCAATCGATCGATCTCACTTCTATACTCTGACTCATCAACATCTGTAATTTGTCCAATAACAGCGGTGTTGTCGGCGAACTTGAAGATGGAGTTCGCACTGTCCGGCTATACGGTCATGAGTATAGAGTGATTAGAGCAGGGGGCTGAGCACACAGCCTTGAGATGCTCTCGTACTGATTGTTATTGAGGAAGAAATGTTTCTGCCAATTCAGACAGACTGTGGTCTGTTGGTGAGGAAGTCGAGGATCCAATTCCATAGGGATGCGCAGAGACCCAGTTTTGTGTACTTAGAGGGGATGATGATGTTGAACGCTGAAACATAGAAAATAGGTGCAGGAGGAGGCCATTCCTCCCTTCGAGCCAGCACCGCCATTCATTGTGATCATGGCTGATCGTCCCCTATCAATAACCCGTGCCTGCCTTCTCCCCATATCCCTTGACTCCACTAGCCCCTAGAGCTCTATCTAACTCTCTCTTAAATCCATCCAGTGACTTGGCCTCCACTGCCCTCTGTGGCAGGGAATTCCATAAAGTCACAACTCTCTGGGTGAAAAAGTTTTTTCTCACCTCAGTCTTAAATGACCTCCCCTTTATTCTAAGACTGTGGCCCCTGGTTCTGGACTCACCGAACATTGGGAACATTTTTCCTGCATCTAGCTTGTCCAGTCCATTTATAATGTTATATATTTCTATAAGATTTCCCCTCATCCTTCTAAACTCCAGTGAATACAAGACAAGTCTTTTCAATCTTTCCTCATATGACAGTCCCGCCATCCCAGGGATCAATCTCGTGAACCTACGCTGCACTGCCTCAATCACAAGGATGTCCTTCCTCAAATTAGGAGACCAAAACTGTACACAATACTCCAGATGTGGTCTCACCAGAGCCCTATACAACTGCAGAAGAACCTCTTTACTCCTATACTGAAATCCTCTTGTTATGAAGGCCAACATTCCATTATCTTTCTTCACTGCCTGCTGTACCTGTAAGCCAACTTTCAGTGACCGGTGTACAAGGACGCCCAGGTCTCACTGCAGCTCCCCCTAACCTAACCCCATTGAGATAATAATCTGCCCCCTTGTTTTTGCCGTCAAAATGGATAACCTCACATTTATCTATATTATACTGCATCTGCCACGTATCTGCCCACTCACTCAACCTGTCCAGGTCACCCTGCAACCTCCTAACATCCTCTTCACAGTTCACACTGCCACCCATCTTTGTGTCATCCGCAAACTTGCTAGTGTTGCTCCTAATTCCCTCTTCCAAATCATGAATATATATGTTAAATAGCTGTGGCCCCAACACCGAGCCTTGCGGCACTCCACTCGCCACTGCCTGCCATTCTGAAAAGGACCCGTTCACTCCTACTGAGTTGTAGTCTATAAACAACAGTTTGACGTATGTGTTTTTGTTGTCCAAGTGGTCCAGTACAGGGTGGACACTCCAGAGTGAGATTGATGTGGGGAATACAAATATGTTGAGCAGTTTCAGATCACGAAGGAGGTGGTCTTGAGGCTCTAGAGCAACATTGCGGACAAATCACCGTGACCTGATGGTATCTTAACCAGGTTAATAAGATAGGCAGGAGGGAAGCCTCGCCAACAATCTGTCTGTTTTTTCATCTTTTTTAAAAAAATTTTTAGTGTGTTTTAAACGTTTGTGTAAATGTTTGCTGGTTTGTTTCATGTGGGGGAGGGGAGGGGATGGGGAAACTTTTTTTCAATCGTTTACACTGCCGGAGATGCGATTGTTTTCCCGGTCGTATCTCCAGTCGCTCTGCGGCCTAACATCATGGAGCTGGAGGCCTTGATCGGGACTGACTATGGGCCCCACTGCGGGGGTGTGGACTTACATAGAAACATATGAAACATAGAAAATAGGTGCAGGAGTAGGCCATTCGGCCCTTCGAGCCTGCACCGCCATTCAATATGATCATGGCTGATCATCCAATTCAATATCCTGTACCTTCCTTCTTTCCATACCCCCTGATCCCTTTAGCCACAAGGGCCACATCTAACTCCCTCTTAAATATAGCCAATGAACTGGCCTCAACTACCTTCTGTGGCAGAGAATTCCACAGATTCACCACTCTGTGTGAAAAATGATTTTCTCATCTCAGTCCTAAAAGACTTCCCCCTTATCCTTAAACTGTGACCCCTTGTTCTGGACTTCCCCAACATCGGGAACAATCTTCCTGCATCTAGCCTGTCCAACCCCTTAAGAATTTTGTACGTCTCTATAAGATACCCCCTCAATCTTCTAAATTATAGCGAGTACAAGCCGCGTCTATCCAGTCTTTCTTCATATGAAAGTCCTGCCATCCCAGGAATCAGTCTGGTGAACCTTCTCTGTACTCCCTCTATGGCAAGAATGTCTTTCCTCAGATTAGGAGACCAAAACTGTACGCAATACTTCAGGTGTGGCCTCACCAAGACCCTGTACAACTGCAATAGAACCTCCCTGCTCTTGTACTCAAATCCCTTTGCTTTGAATGCCAACATACCATTCGCTTTCTTCACAGCCTGCTGCACCTGCATGCCTACTTTCAATGAATGGTGTACCATGACACCCAGGTCTCGTTGCATCTCCCCTTTTCCTAATCGGCCACCATATAGATTATTACTACTAGATAATAGACCAACATGTGGATAACCTCACATTTATCCACATTATACTGCATCTGCCATGCATTTGCCCACTCACACAACCTATCCAAGTCACCTTGCAGCCTCCTAGCATCCTCCTCACAGCTAACACTGCCCCCCAGCTTTGTGTCAACCGCAAACTTGGAGATGTTGCATTCAATTCCCTCATCCAGATCATTAATATATATTGTAAATAGCTGGGGTCCCAGCACTGAGTAGGAGCCTTGCAGTACCCCACTAGTCACTGCCTGCCATTCTGAAAAGGACCCGTTTACTCCTACTCTTTGCTTCCTGTTTGCTAACCATCAGAGCCAATCCCTTGCCTGGGATCGCTCCAAACGTGCCCTGCGGAATTTACATCGAGAGCTCGCAGTCCCGGGTAGAGACCGTAGATGTCAGGAGCTCCAACAACGCAGAAGGTTTGACCATCCCCGACCCGCTTATCCGATCGTTGGCGCGGCGGAGCTGAGATTCCCCCCAGGAGCATAATCGTCCTGACGCGGAGGGCCGGACCGCTGGCTACGGGAGTAAAATCGCCCCATCAACGCAAGGCTCAAGGCCATCGACTGCGGGAGAACAAAGAAGGGAGAGATTGAACTTTTTCTCACCTTCCATCACAGTGAGGAATGTGGAGGAGTTACTATGGTGGATGTTTATGGTAAAATGTATTTTGTGTGTTCTGTTACTTTTTATTTGGCAAATGAAATTCCTCGTATGTTGCAAAACATTTTTTGGCTAATAAAGTATTATTGTGTTGTATGTATATAACAGGATATAGATCAGCTACGGAAATTGACAGAGAAATGGCAGATGGAGTTTAATCTAAGCAAGGTTGAGGTGTTGCACTTTAGCAAGGAGAATGCATGGAGAATATATGGAGTTAATGGCAAGACCCTTAACAACATTGGTGTAGAGAGGTTTCTTGGGGTCTAGGGTGGTAGACCACTCATACTTCATAGCTATAGTGGTAATACAAGGAGAATGGTAATACTAGTACACTAGAGTCAAATACAACAGATAGAGTGGTAAAGACATTGTATGGTGTGCTTGCCTTCATCGGTTGGGGTATTTATAGGACTTTGGTTAGGTCACATTTGGAGTACTGTGTTCTGTTCTTGTTGCCCCATTAGGGAAAGGATGTTGAGTTTTGGAGAGGGAGCAGATGCTTGGATTAGAGGCTGTCGGCTATAAGGAGAGGTTGGATAAGCTTGAGTTGGTTTCTCATGAGCATCAAAGGATGAGTGGAGATCTGATAACATTATGAGGAATCGATGGGGTGGACAGAAGCTTTTTCCTGGTGTGGACATCTCAAAGACTAGAGGACATAGCTCCAAGGTGATGGGGAGGATCTTAAATTAGATGTGTAGGGCACGAGAGAGTGGTGGGTGCCTGGAAGGCACTGCCAGGAGTGGTGATAGTGATATGATGGTGGCGTTTAAGATGTTCAATGTTTTAGATAGGGTCATGGATGTAGAGGGGTACTAGACTAAGTGGGACCCGTTGGGTCCCAGCTTCACAAGGGAGGGCTGGTCCCCCAACGCAATATTCCACCTCTCCATCAATTCCAATATTGCTGGCCAGTGGGTGGGGGGGGGGCGGGGCTTTCTGGAGCGCTAGCATGGGTGTTGTGGGCTGAAGGGACTGGTTTCCAGGGGGCTAGTATGGACATTGTGGACCGAATGGATTCTTGGGCTCGCAGCTCAGTCACTCAGGCCTGGCAGTTCAGTCACTTAGGCCTGGCAGGATGGCAGCTCAATAACTCAGGCCTGGCGTGCTGGCAGCTCAGAAACTGCCAGACATTCTGCCCAAAACAGGTGGCAGACTGAGAAAGAAGGGGGAGAGGGTGGAAAATCAATTTTAGACATTTTCATCTTTTTTTACAGATCACAGCAATGAGGGAGGAAAGTCTATCCCTGCGTGGCTCTCTGGAGCGCTAGTATGGTTGTTGTAGGCTGAAGGGACTGGTTTCCAGAGGGCTAGTATGGACATTGTGGACTGAATGGATTCTTGGATTCGCAGTTCAGTGAGTCATGGCTGGTGGGCTGGCAGTTCACTAAGTCATGGCTGGTGGGCTGCCACTTCAGTTACTTACAGCTGGTGGGCTGGCAGTTCACTTACTCATGGCTGGTGGGCTGACAGTCCAGTCACTCATGGCTGGTGTGGTGGCACTTCACTCAGTCACCCCTCCCCCTTCAGTTCCCCCCCACTCTGCTCTTGCCATTCCCCTCCCCCCCACGCATTCAGTCCATCTCCCCACAACTTCCCCCCCCCCCCCCCCCATGCACTCTTAGTGGCTCTCCGACAGCGCAGCCATTCCTCCCTATTAGGTTCCCATTGTGATGAAAAACACGCAGGTATGAAAAGTGGAAAAATTATTTATTAAAGTTTAAAATGTGAATCACTTAAAATATAACAACATTTTAAATGTTAAAGATGAGATTTATTAAGTTCTATTCTTTCTTGTTGTGTCTCTTGTTGTGTTCTGCTGCTCTCTGCCTCTTGATGTCTCTTTGCTGTTGATAAAAAAAGAGACAATTTTAATATAGAGGGATTGAGCGGTCAAATTTTAACAAAGAATATCTGAGAATTTACCTCAGAAGTCATCATTCAACGAAGCACGCTTTTAATGACAACATTCTTGGTCGATGTTCCATTCTTCAGGAAAACTGCCTTTCCTCGGCTAAGAGCCACATATACCTGTAGTTGTCCATGCTGAAATACCAGTTTGTCGAGGTAGATCAACAACTTCTGCATTGTTTGTCCTTGCGCTTTATGAATCGTCATAGCAAAACTTGATTGGGTCCGCTGAAGGGGAATGTCTTCACCTTCTGTTAAATTGATTGCTATCCTAGGAATGAGTACAATGTCATCTTTGAAGGCTCCCATGTTGATTCTTGCAACGATCAGATGATTGTGTAGCCTTTTCATCATCCACATTCCATTGCATAGCTTTGGCGGTTCCAAGTTTCTCATTAATATGATCGGCGATCCTTTCAACAATTTGTGTGGTGGTAATCCAGAGATCGCGAGTGAATCGAGGAATTCTGTTGGGAAGTGAGTAGCATGAGTTTCGTCAGTGACAGCATTGAAAGTAAAGTACTCCTTAATTATTCCAGGGAAGCGTCTGATGCATGTAGAATTGATCCTTCTCATCGTATCGTTGTGCGGAACCAAGATACAATTGTTGGAGAATAATTCTGCAGGATTGTCAAATGTGGGATAGATGAAATCAATACAATCCTCCAGTGTTTTTGCTGATAGAAGCATGTCTTGAGGCATTTCAATTTCATTATCTTCATTCTTTAAAATGTCGTCTTCTACAACTTTTAACAAAAATTTAGGATAGTCGCCTTGTCCCTCTGTCAATACGCATATTTGTCTGCAATTGAAACTTGGTGAAAAGTCTCCACAAGTAGGATTTCTTGATGCAGGTATTTTCAACATCAGCATCAATCAATTCAATATTTATTCCATGTCATTTGAACCTTACTTGCCATCACCCGGCGGGGTCACAACATCGGAGGCCTGGATCGCCTCAGCGCAGAGGGAGAGCAAGGAGGGAAGAGACAAAGACTTAAGACTTTTGCCTTCCATCACAGTGAGGAGGTGCCTGATGGACTCACTGTGGTGGATGTAAAAACTGTGTTGAGTGTGTGTTTTGTTATTTATTCTATGTTATGACTGCAGGCTAAACCATTTTGTTGTACTGAAAAGTGCAATGACAATAAATTGAATCAAATCAAAATCAAAATCAACCTCAGTGAGGCTCAAACGAAACTCTGTTTCCACAGCCATACAAACAAAACAATTCCTACAAGACACACAAACAATCCAATTCACCCAAACATCCATCACAGTGAATCTCCTCCTGTGATGGAAGGCAAAGTCTTTTCTCTCTCCTGCACCATTTTTCTACCGATGTTGAAGCCCCAGGCGGGTGATGGTAAGTCCCACGGCCATTTAAGGCTGCGCCGGGCGATGTACGGCCCCGCTCCAGGTCTAAATATCACAAAGATGGAGCCCCCAGCGGGCACTGGAATGCCCCGCGGCCACTAAAGCCGCGCCGGGCGATCTACGGCCCAGCTCCGGGTCGTTCCAGCTCCGGGTCGTTCCAACCCCATGACATGGGCTGGAGAAGTTGCGGGAGTTCAGAAAAGTCTCTCACCCAGACCAGCGAGCTCCCGATATCACAGTCCACCGGAGCCTCCGAGCTCCGGAGTCAGGCCGCAGCAGCGAGCCACCACCGCTCCCCACGCTCCGAGGCCGGCCACGATGGTAAGTGGTCCGCAGCTCCGCGACTGGAGCCCCCAGGTCGTTCTGGTTGGAGGCCCCAACTCCACGGTGCTAGGCCCCAATGACAATGGAGACCCGACAGGGAAAAGATCAGGTCTCCCGTACAGGGAAGAGATTTTAAGTTTCCCCCTCCCCTGCCCCCCACATACACACAGTTAAAAACAGTATTTAAAAAAATGCAACAACTACATTCAACTAGACAAAAAAAAAGCCAGACAGGCTGTAGGGGCCGCTGCAACGTGAGCTGCACCGCCAACTCCCGTGATCATTTCCCCTTTTCACCAAAGGAAGGAGTTGTCAAAAATCGCCACAACACATTATAACAATGCCACCAAAAAAGGCTTAGTGTTGCTGCGTACATCTTGAAGAATACTGTCCACCAATTTAAAGCTTTCTCTCCTGATCATTGGACATTCATCCGAAACAATGAGTCTCACTTGCCTCATGAAATGTTCTGTGTTAGAGTTCTTCTTAATGTTGCAGAATGTATCCTCGGCCACTTGGATGGGTATCTTGAATCAAGAATGTGCAGTTCTTCCACCAGGCATTAATGCAGCTGCTATTCCAGAGGATGCTACAGCAATAGCCACATCACCTTGACCTCTAACTTTGGAGAGAATCAAATTGGTGATAAATGTTTTTCCTGTTCCTCCTGGTGAATCAATGAAAAACATTGAAGTGAGATTCCTTTTCAAGGAGTTGCACACCTGGTCATACACCGCTCTCTGCTCAGCATTGAGCAGAGGCTCATTCTCCTCAACAATTGCTGTTGTTCAGTTCTATCGTGTTGCAATTCTTGCAGCAATTCTGGATTGTCATCATCAAGGTGTATCCTTCCATTTCCTGGATGTGGCAAATTCCATCGTTTTGTTGTAATTCTCAAGCTTGTCTTGAATATACAATAGAGCCTGATCATGATGTTTCTCATCAATCATGATATTAGGATCATTCATTGTTCTCCATTCTTTTTCAAGGTAATCTTCGGACATTGAATTCTTGAAGTGAACCCATAATTGTCGAGGATTGTTGATCTCAGTATTCGTCAGCAAAACAATAAACAAATCTCTCATTGCACTGGGAAGTCTTGTGTTCTCAACATATTCCATTGTCAGTCTGTAACAAACCTCTTCATCTGCAGACGTCTTTGAAGGAAGGATGAATTTCTCCATCATGTGTCTTCAATGAATCAAAGAATACTGGCCCTTTTATCTGATGGAGAAGCAGTCTCAAGTAGTAGAGGTCACCACATTTTGGAGACACGGTATACACTTGTCCCAGAACGTTGGATTCAAAAATACTTGGATGATCTTGCACTCTCTTGCCAAACTTCCTTCTTTGCCATCTCTTATTGTTCCATGTGTAAAATCGGGGAACACCAGCGTAGTAGAGTGTTCTTGGAATTCATAGAATCATAGAATCATAGAAAATAGGTGCAGGAGCAGGCCATTCGGCCCTTCGAGCCTGCACCGCCATTCAATATGATCATGGCTGATCATCCAACTCAGTATCCTGTACCTGCCTTCTCTCCATACCCCCTGATCCCTTCAGCCACAAGGGCCACATCTAGCTCCCTCTTAAATATAGCCAATGAACTGGCCTCAACTACCTTCTGTGGCAGAGAATTCCACAGACTCACCACTCTGTGTGAAAAAAGATCTTCTCATCTCTGTCCCAAAAGAGAGGTGGGATGAACATTTATTAAATGTGCACAAATGTTCAAATAATGTAAGACACACTCTAATCCACTCTAATGCATAATATCGCATTGCTGACAATTTATTGTGGTTATTCATTTGTTGGTGATGCTGTAGCGGGTGCGTGAGAGAGCCCGGAATGAAGGCGAGGAGCCAGACAAATTCTGTAAAGGCTTTAATGAGCACAGCGCACTACTCTGCTTCAGTGAGAGACTGAAGACTCGTCTCGCGCCATGTCCCTGCTCTTATCTCCATAGATGGGAGCCTCCCTCGGACCATCAAGTGCCGAGGGGGATGAACCAGGGAGTAGCCTACTTCCCAGGGACCGCCACAGGACCACCCCCCCATGTACTGGAGGCACGAAATGAACAGGGGGACATTACGATATGACCAGCTCGTGTACGCGTCACGGCAGACACAGGAACCGGAGACCCACTGCCAGGTGAAGGTGGTGCCGTGGGTGCTTGGGGAAAGGGCCGGAACGGAGGGCGACCCTGAGGGCGAGACTGTGCAAGTAGCACCGGCTGGCTGATGTCCACATGTGCCGGCTTCAGCCGCGCAACGGAGACCTTCTCACGTCGACCCCCATGTGAATGGTCCTTCGTACGGCCGCTGAAGGGGCGTCCGGTGTGCATCCCAACGCAGGAATACTAACGGGCAGTCCTGGAGAGTGGAAGGAATGTGCGGCCTGAACGAACCGTGGCGTTACGGTGGCACCGGTGCCAGCTTGCCCACCGTGTCCCAAAGCAGTTGCAGGGCGGCTGATGGCTGCTCCGCCTGGCCCTGTGCTGATGGGATAAACTCACCGGGCCCTGTCCACGTGGACATCATGGGGTCCCATACACCAACTCTGCTGAGGAGGTGGCCAAGTCCACTTTGGGCACGTTGCGGACACCCACCAAAACCCACAGCAATGCATCAACCCACTCCGGCTCTGTGAGCTGAGCCTTCAGGGCATCCTTGAGCTGGTGGTGTAAACACTCCACCAGGCCGTTCACCTGTGGATGATAGGCCATGGTGCAGTGCAGGTTAACGCCGAGAAGGCGGGCCATGGCCGACCACAGTTCAGATGTGAACTGAGGCCCCCGGTCAGACGTAATTTCCAGCGGCACTCAGAATCGGGCAATCCAGTGTGCTGCCAAAGCAGGGCCACACATGGCCGCAGAGGTGTCTGCCAATGGAACCCCTTCTGGCCACTGCGTGAAATGGTCGACCACGGTCAGGAGGTTGGTGAAGCCCCGAGAAGGCGGCAGCGGCCCCACCATGTCCACGTGGATATGGTCAAACCGCTGGCGAGGGATGCGGAACTCCTGGAGCGGTGCCCGCACTTGCCGCTGTTCCTTGGCAGTTTGGCACGGGATGCAGGTACGCGCCCAATGCCCAACCTGTTTGCGCAACCCATGCCACATGAAACGGGAAGCCACGAGGGCCGTCGTCGCCCAAATGGAAGGGTGGGCCAGCCCGTGGAACACCTCGAACACTGCGCCGCCAGGCGACGGGGATGATGGGCCGCGGCTGAGCAGTCGCGACGTCGGATAGCAGCCTCACACCCCCGGGGCCACATGGAACGTCCTCCAACTGCAGGTCCAAAACTGCGGTTCGATAGGTGGACACCTCATCATCCGTCAGCTGGGCAGCAGCCAGGGCTGAGTAGTCAATGCCATCGGCCACCTGCTATAAGGCGTTGACTGCGGGACGAGACAAGGCGTTGGCTACTCTGTTGTCTTTGCCCTCGATTAAACAAATGGTGGTAGTGTATTGAGAGACGAACGGCAAATGCCACTGCTGACAAGCGGACCATGGGTTGGAAACCTTGGCGAACGCAAATGTGGTCCGTGTAAGCTGTAAATGTCCGCCCTTCCAAAAAATAACGGAAGTGGCGCACGTTGAGGTAAAAGGTGAGGAGCTAGCAGTCAAAGGCACGGTGGTGCTGCTGTGTGCCGCTGTGGTGCCTGCTGAAGCAGGCCAGAGGCCACCAACGTCCATCAATCAGCTGCTCTAGCACCGCTCCAACCGCTACCTCGGAAGCGGCGTCGACCGTCAGCCCGATCCTTGCATCCGCCCGTTGGTGCATGAGCATCGTGGCCCTAGCGAACGCAAGAACTCCTAGTGGAGGTGAAGGGCCAGCACCTCGTCCACGCGAAATCATTGGAGGTGATTTCCTTGCTCTCTACTGTGCCTTCCCCATTGAACAGCAATCCAGTGGCAGCGGTGGGCAACCTCTACGCCCAGGTTCTGGCCGAGTTTCCGGACATTGTAACCCCGGAGTTCGGCTCGGCCAGCCCGAAACACGAGGTCGAACACCACATCTTCACCTTGGGCCCACTGCTCCACGCCCGCGCCCGCAGGCTTGCCCCCGACAAGCTTCAGATTGCCAAGGTGGAGTTTCGCAACATGGAGGCCATGGTCATTGTCCAGTGCTCCAACAGCCCATGGGCCTCCCCGCTTCACATGGTGCCGAAGGCTGCCAGACCTACGACTGCTGACAGGGCTTGTGGGGACTATCGCCGCCTTAATGAGGCTACGACTGCCGACCGGTACCCAATTCCCCACATTCAGGACTTCACAGCCCATCTGGCCGGGTCTCAGGTTTTCACGACTTAGTCCACGGGTACCACTGCGGGTTAGATCGGAGGATGTCCCTAAAACTGCAATCATCACCCCGTTTTGGTTGTTTGAATTCCTGCGGATGCCCTTCGGCCTCAAGAACGCTGCGCAGGCTTTCCAGCGCCTCATGGGCACCATGGGTCGGGGGTTAAGATTACTTGGACTTCATCCTAGTGGCGAGTCGCACGCGGCAGGAGCACTGCTGTGCCAGCGCCTTAGCGAGCGTGGCCTGGTGATCAACCTCAGTAAATGCCAGTTCGGCCTCCAGACCATTGACTTTCTAGAGCACCGGGTGACGCGGCACAGAGCAGTGCCTCTGCCCGGCAGGGTTGAGGCCACATGCCGGTGCCCGCGGCCTTCCACGGTGCGAGGACTTCAGGAGTTTGTGGGCATGGTGACTTTCTATTACCGGTTCGTTCCGGCGGCCGCGAAGATCATGCGGCCGCGGTTCCAACTGCTGCCTGGCAAGCGGCGGGAGGTCCATTGGGATGCCGTCGGCGTGGTAGCGTTCAAAGGGGCAAGCGACGCCCTGGTTTGGGCGGTCACGCTGGTGCACCCGTGAACAGAGGCCCCCACAGCTCTTACCATGGATGCCTCGCACTCCGCGGTTGGCGGGGTCCTGGAGCAGTGCGGCCTCTCGCCTTCTTCAGCCGACAGCTGAACCCAGCGGAGTGTCACTGCAGCGCCTTTGACCGGGAGTTGCTCGCCTTACATCTCCCGGCGCGGCATTTCCGCTACTCCTCGGCGGGCCGGCACTTCGTGGCCTCCCCGGGCCATAAGCCCCTTACATTCGCTCGGATCCTTGGACCACCCGCCAGCAGCGCCAGCTGACAGCCATATCTGAATACACCACCGACGCCCGGCACATCGCCGGTAAATGCAACCCGGTGATGCACGGAGATCGCAGCCGCGCTCAACCCGGCCGCCGGGACGGACTGCTCCGCCTTGGCGGCGGCGCCGCTGACGGACAAGATGATGCCAGGTTCCGGCTTGGTGCCAGAAGCTGTGCCATCGGCTCCCTCGGGTGGACCGGTTGTCCCGGTGGCCTGGTGCCGTCGTGTTTTCGAGGTGACCCACGGTCTGGCCCACCCGTCGATCTGGGCCCCGGTTGCCAGTGGTGGCGGCAAGGTTCACCTGGCACGGTCTGCGGCAGCAGGTCGGCCGCTGGGCCCAGGCGTGCATCCCATGCCAGCCCTCCAAGATACTTCGGCACGTCCGTGCACCGATACAAGATTTCTCGGTGCCTCGCCGGCGGTTCGACCGTGTGCGTGCGAACATGTTGGGGCCGCTGCCGCCATCTCAGGCTGCGTCGCATCTACTGACGGCCGCAGATGGTTGTAGGCGGTGGCCGGAGAACCGCCGTCCTCGGTGCTGCTGCACTTGTGGGAGAGGGCCAGTGCCCTGTCTCCCACCCCGACGTCTTGGCATGGCATGGCCCCTTTCCATGTACCACTGGCGCTGGCAGACGGCCGCGATGCCCACCGGTCGCCCTTGGGACGGCCCGATGAAGTTCCCTTTCGTGTGCTGCAGCACAGCACGGGACAGCGACATTTGTACTGGACACGGGAGCCGGCAAGAAGCTGTGTCCGTGGTGCGCCTGAAGCCGGCCCTGTTGGACGAGCGAGCCGCTTCGGGCGGCCCAGCCTCCCCGACCCAGGCGCCCGCCGTTGCGGGCTCTTGTATGTTCTTCCAGACGGGGAGAAGTGTTTACGCGGTCAGGTCGGGCAACGCTCGGTCACGGGGTTGGGGTTGGAAGCAGCACGGTCACAGGAATAAAAACACATTTCCTTCTCATAACTTTGTTTTCGACTCATTCTTCTTGGTTGGACTCCTGTGAGTCCCCGCTGCAACGTTTCGGGTGGAGACCCTTCTTAAACGTCACCTATTCCTTCGCTTCATAGATGCTGCCTCACCCGCTGAGTTTCCCCAGCATTTTTGTCTACCTTCATTTGAGATGTGCTAATTGTCGAAGTTGCCGACAGAATAACTAGGGCCCTAAAGACCTCCCGCGTTCATGACAGAGCTGGGTCACTTCCCAGGTATCCCGTTATGGAATGTTTATAAAGCTCCCAGGCAGGACCGGAGTGGTTTTTAATATGGAATCACCACAGCCTCACTGCCTTTACCGGACTGAGGCGCCGTGTTCCGAACCAGACAGGACGCGCTGCAACTCTCCGGCCGGCGCCGATCAGCCGGAGAGCTTCGAACAGCACCGCCATATGTAACGTTATAGGGTACACAAAAAGCTGGAGAAACTCAGCGGGTGCAGCAGCATCTAAGGAGCGAAGGAGATAGGCGACGTTTCGGGTCGAGACCCTTCGATTTGTAACGTTATAGTCGGCTGAAGAACCTCTGGTTAATGGTTCTCCATCGGTTGCACCAGAGAGGCCGCTTCACGGACAAGAGAGGGAAGTTGCAATGATCCATGATTAATCTAGTGTTTACGTGAGAGAGCAAGTACACGCGGAGCTGCCCAATGGGTGAGCATTTATATCTTGGACCTCCTTGCCATGGGACCAGGTCCGCGCGATAGCGGATGTGCGGTACGATACGATAACACTTTATTCATCGCCGGAGGGAAATTGGTCTGCCGTTCACAACACCCAAGGTTTAAAACAACTTCAAATTAAAAGTGAAAAAAAAAAAGCCAAGCGACTGTTTGCTGGCTGCCGTGTGCACAGCGCCTTCACCGGAACAAACAAACAAACAAACAAGCGCAGGCTTATCTCCTGGGCAGAGAATTCTAACCTAAAGTGTTCCCTCCCCCACAGCGGGTTCCCGTTGTTCGTCACGGCATGACAGTGCACTGGCCAGTCGCTGCACGCTCAATAAGATGTTCGCAAGAAAAATTCTGAAACCTGAAACATCGACCTTCGTGGATAATCCCACCAGCGACAAATTCGACAACGTCCTGCTTTCATAGACTGGGAACCGTGATTGAGATACCCAGAGAAAGAACAACATACCTTCTTCTGAGGGGTAAAGCAGAAGGGGAATGTTGTATTCAAGGAATGAGCTTCATCTTCAATAATGAGCAAGTCAACAACAATTCTCGAGGAGTGAGTTAGTAGGACCCCTTGTCTCACGCTAACAGAACCAACGCACTCTTGCCATTCATTAGTTCATACCCCGAGTATGAAACTAGGCAGTAATTCAACCCTAATCTTGAAAAAGCAAGGTCCACGTTCAGCTGGCGGCACTAATCATCTTGGTGGCTTCACCAGCAGGTTTAGAGAAGGCACGACACTCTGGCATGAAAGATTGGCAAGGATAAAATAAGAATGGCTGAGACCTCCTGACAAGAAGCGTGGGGGTATTGAGAATTGAAAGCGAGGGAGGTCCTCCGGGACGATAGAAAGTGTTTGGAGGCGGCGGGGTTGTCTTGAAGAAATTGGGACGGCAAAGAAGGACTATGAACGATCGATGCAGGACAAGATTAAGGACAATGCCAAAGCAATTTGCTCTTAATATGAACAAGAGTGATTGATTATGGATGAAAGGGCCATCTGTGTGTAGAGTCAGAGGATGAATGGTAGATTCATAGAGGCCACGGTGGAACGGAAAAGGGCCCTTCGGACTGATTTGTGCATGCCGACCAAGATGCCCCGCCTAAGCTACTCCCATGTGCCTGCATTTGGCCCATATACCCCAAACCCCCCCCCAAAAAAAAACATCTCCTGTCCATGTTCCTGTCCAAGTGTCTTTTAGATGCTGTTAGGCTGGAAAATTCGAGAACAGAGAGAAAGTAGAACGTGATCTTTAAAAAGAATTGGGTTAGATGTCTTGGTGCACATGAAGTTGGACACATCTCCTGGGTCTGGTGAGATATAGTATTGGAAAACTTGATATTTATTTAAGAAGGACTTCAGGAATTTACTGACCAATCAATTAAAGGCTGGTGTGTCTGATATGAGTCGTAGGGAGGTTAAAGGAAAAGATCCAGAGAAAGCAAATTAACTGCGCTGGAGAGGGTGCGGAGGAGAATCACCAGGACGTTGCCTGGGATGGAGTATATCAGCTATGAAGAGAGACTGGATAGGCTGGGTCTGTTTTTCTTGGAGCGGAGGAGGCTGATGGGGAACATGACTGAGATATACAGAATTATGAGGGGCAGGATAGGTAACATTGTAGGAAAAATATATAGTGCTGGAGCAACTAAGCGAGTCAGGCGGCATCGCCGGAGAACATGGAAAAATGAAGTCTGAAGATGGGTCCGAAACTTCACCTATCCATGTTCTCCAGAGATGCTGCCTAACCCACTCAGTTACTCGAGGATGTGTTTCTTTTTTGTGAACCAGCACCTGCAGTTCCTTTTTCTCCGGAATAATAGAAAACATTTCCAAGAGAGTAAATAGCTGGAGGACAGATTTATGGGGTAAAAGGTTTTGAGGGAGACGAATACATTTATTTTCATACTGATTAATCACTGCTTGAGTGGATGGACTTGTTTCTGTGCTGCATGAATGTAAAATTGTGATAGGAACCCAGGTGCCACACTCGTTAAAGAAATGATAGTCCCTGGGATTCATGGGTGATGGGGAAAATTGCATCCAAAGGTTGGATGTGAGGTTCAGTCTGGGCATCGTTGAGGAGGTGGAAAGCAGCAAGATAATGTATTCAAAGCTGAAGGCTGTGGAGTGGTGTAGTGGTGTAGATGAACAGATGCACCCTGAAGTGTCCATTAACTGACCCGTTGATGCGTAAAGGTAGCAGCGCAGGTTAATAAGACGCATAAATAATAAACGGGATGTTTCCCTTTATTAGCTGAGGCACAGAACAGACGGATGTGCTTGTACTGTGCACAAATGAGACTACCGCTGGAATATAAGCGTAGAGTCCTGGTCCCGCGTTATTGGAAAGACGTGAAGCACCGGAGAGGGAGACGAGTTGTACCAGAATGTCACCAGGCTGGAAGGTGTAGCCGGGCGGAAAGATCGGAGAGGCCGGGTTGTTTTCTGGGGTGGGGAGATAGGGGTTCCTCAGACAATGTGGGGCCTTGGTGGGGTAGGCAGATGGGGTTTCTTTCAACAGAGTGATCGTAGTGGTCGGGGATTTAAATCAATGGGTGGAAGAATTGAAAGGAGGAGGGGAGGTGTTTAACCCAAAGTGCGTGTCCGAGGCCCGCGGCCTGATGGGTGTGAGAGGCAGAAGCCCCCGTCACGTTGAAACAAGGCCGCGAAGAGCTTGTTACTCGCCCTGCGCTGGGAGGGGGCTTCAGGAGCTCTTGTCGGTCTGCAGAGGTCCGCCGGGCCGGGGGTACTATGCCTATCTGTGCTGGGGGTTGAGGCGTTCCGGCGTGGGGGTTGGCGCAAGGGTTCTCGCCGCGAATAAGGGCAAATTCTCTGCTAATGTGCAGAGCCTACCGGCCCAGTGACAGCGGAGCCCTGGGTCCGGCTCAAGGACCAAGTCCCTCCCGCTATGTTCCGGGGTGATTGAGGAGCGGGCACGGACCCCTCGTGTACCATTTCCCCCTCCTGTCCCTCCCGCGGCAATGCACTCCTGACCCAGAGGGAATCTACCGCGTTCAACAGACTCATGGGCAACGCGTTGCTTGGGCTAGCATGGTCGGGGCGGACCGAATGGCCTTCTCCTGTGCTGTGATTATCTGGCTAACTGCAGAAGGCGGTCCAGCGGGTATCGGATGCCCCTCTTGAGCTCGTCCCGGAACCTGGCCTGGGTGATGGTGTAGATGAAGGTGTTGGTGCAGGAGCTGAGAGCCTGGAGCATGTCGCCGGCGTTCTCGGTCAGGTACCCGCCCACGCTGTCCACCACCTCGTGCGGCACGGTGCGGTGATAGATGTGGAAGATCACCTTGGTCATCCACAGGAGAACGAAGCTGCCCGAGATGGTGAAGAGCAGGACCAGCGACCGGCGGCGGCTCTGCATCTCGGGGTCGGGCTGGTCGGAGCTGCGCAGCGCCCGGCGAGCCCGGCTGGTGCTCAGGACGTACCGCACGGTCAGCGCGTTGAGGAGCAGGATCAGCAGGAAGGGGATGCAGGGAACCAGCAGCAAGTCCAGCAGCTCGTACGAGGCCCAGGCGTTCGATGTGAAGTAGATGGGCTTCTCCTCGCAGCCGCGGGCCACGCCGGCCGCCCGGTACTCGGGCTGGTAGACGAAGTACCAGGGCGCGCTCTCCAGGACGCTGAGCAGCGGCAGCAACGGCAGGGCCACGGCCGCCGCCCTCGCCCGGCTGCCCGGCCGCTCCCGGCCCGAGCAGCAGATGGCCAGGAAGCGGTCCAGGGTGAAGGCCAGGGTGAACCAGACGCAGGTGGCGGTGGCGCCCGACGCCAGCACCTCGATCAGGCGGCAGGCGGCCGTGGTGTTCAGCGCCGAGTGCGGGAAGTAGATCAGCCGCGTCTGCTTCAGGATTGGGTCGGCGACGATCACCGTCAGGGAGCCGCCCGCCATGGCCAGCAGGTAGCGGGTGATGCAGTGGGACAGCCCGCAGCGGCCGCGCAGCAGCACCGCGATCGCCGCCAGGTTCACTGCGGAGAGAGCACACGTTACCGCCGGGCCTCGGCGGGCAGGGGCGTGGAAGCGCTCGGAGCAGGGGCGCAGCTGCTGAAAACCCTCCGCCAAGCCGGGGGTCGGGGAGAGACCGCGAATTGGTCGGTGCAGCCGCAACTGGAGAGGAGCCCACGGCCACTGAGAGTCTGAAGTGGTGACTGGATCAGGCCATATCTCTGCCTCGACCGTGACACCCATGGCTTCGCGGTGACACCCCAGCACCGACCGTGACACCCACAGTATGGCGTTGGTACCCCAACCCCCGCATTGAAACCCCAGCTCCGGCCGTGACCTCCCTGACTGGCGGTGACATCCCAGCCTCCGCCCTTCCACCCTTGCCCCTGACCCGCAGATATACAGTACCTACTGCCACCCCTTCTCTGCAACTGAAACAGTGACACCATCTACCGCGTGTGCAGTTCCACTTGACCCGGTTTCTTCATCCTTGCGTGGATGCCGCACAGAGGGGCTGGTGATGAAGCCCCAGTTATACCACTGTGTGCTGAACGTATTCAGAATTGTGAAGAACCCTGTTGAAGATGATAATTCCTGCCCTGTCTGATGGTCCTGATATGATAAGTACCGCTTTCCGTACTGCAGATCATTAAATGACATTGAATCACACGTGCCACTGATGTCAAGGACTCTCTTACTGTAGAATTCAGCTCTTTGGTCCATGTTTGAATCTGGGCAGTGATGAGGTTTGGAGCCATTGGGTGCAGGTTTGTGCCAAGCGGAATGAATTGCTCAATGGGTGCGTGGTGAGTGTGGAATTGGTAACACCCCTTTTCACATGGGTGATGATTGGCTGTAGACAGATTGAGTGGTATTCTATACTCTGTAATCTAGGCAATCTTCCACATTCTAGAAACATGGAGTTGTACAGCATAGAAAAATGCCCTTTGGCCTAGTACATCTATGCAGACCATCATACCTGTCTATATTAATCACACTTGCATTAATTTAAGATAGGCACAAAAGCTGGAGCATCTCCAGAGATGCTGTCTGACCCACTGAGTTACTCCGGCTTTTTGTGTCTATCTTTGGTTTAAACCATCATCCGCATTTCCTTACTACACGTGCATTAATTACATATCTTCTCCCCACCTCAATCCCCACCCTGTGCTTATTCAGCTACCTGAAAATGGAATAGGAACTGACAATGGTGGGATTGTCAGATAAATGTCAGTGGTGTAACCACACTAGAACAGTTTAGGTAGAGGTGCAGTTAGTTGTAGAGCATAGGTATTCAGTACAACAGTTGGGCTGATTCTACACTCTGTAAACTTCCTTTTGCTAATATCTTCAAATCAAGTTATCTAAATCACATTAGCTGTCTCCCAGCTATGGAGATCAGAAGGTCAGAACATATCTTCCACCCAACATTTCCCAGCATTTGGCCCACATCCTGCTGAACCCTTCCTATCCATATATCTGTCCAAATGTCTTTTGAAACTTGTAATTGCACCCAGTTCTTTATCTTTCTCTGGCAGCTAATTCAAGGTACGAATTACACTCTGAGTGAAATTGTCCGAGGTCCTTCTTAACTCACTTCACTCTCAACTTAAGCCTCTGATTCTAGTTGTAGAATCCTCTACCTTGGGAAAAAGACTGAGTGTTCCCTTTATCCATGCCTCTCATGATCTTCAATAAGGTAATCACTCAACACCCCATGCTCCAAAGACAAATGTCCCACCTATCGCCCCCTGTCCACGTAACTCAAGCCCACAAGTCCAGGTAACATTCTGGTGAATCTCTTCTGCACCCTCTCCAAGTTAATGACACTGCTGACATTCATCTCATTTCAAATCTACTGGACTACATATAATACAAATCTACAGCTGTAGATAAATACAACTGTAGATAAATCATCTGTTCTTGTGAAGAATGCCCTTACATTTGTACAATACTTTCCTCGACATGTGCCAGCGTGCTACATAAATGAAATATTGAACAAAACATTCAAAGTTAAAATATTTATTTCCACATACTGTATTTTAATTTTGGTCCACCCAAAACATTGCTGAAACAATGATTGAAAGATAGGAACAGAAATAAAAATTAAAAAACACAGCAGATCCTGGAAATCTGAAATAAATACTTAAAATGCAGGAAACATTCAGCTGGTCAGGTAGCATCTGTGAGGAGAGAAAGAATTAACATTTTGAGTTGGGGACACTTCATTAGCACTGCACAAGAGAAAACAAGTTTTGTTAGAGGGAAATTGGGGAGAGGGATGGACAGAACAAAGGGAACATTAGAGTGGCCATAGAGATTAGAGTTGATAATACAAATAAAAAAACATAAAATGTTACAAAACACAGGGCTATAGGACCGTCCCAGTGGGGTAGAGTATGCACATCAAGAGATCAAGAGACTTACATCAAGAGACTTACAACAGAAGTGGTCCATTCTGATACAGACAGCAAAGAAGGAGCTACCTGAAGCTGCATAATTCATCACTGAGTTAGGAAGGCTGCCACACGCCCAGACAGGGGATGAGGTGCTGTTCCTCAAGCTTGTAACTGGCCTTGTGGCAGTGCAGGAAGCAATCAACGGAGATGATGATGGGGTGGGAAGGTGAATCAAAGTGGCAGGCAGCGGCTTCCTCAGTGGCATGGTCCAGGAAGGAGGAAGCCATCTCAGAGGCATCTGTGTGGAGAGTTGCAGGATCCAAGTGATTACAACGGAGACAAAGGAAGTGGGAGAATGAAACAGATTCTGTCCAGGAGACCAAGTGTAGAATCAAGAGTTGGGAGTCCGTAGGCTCGTAGAAAGACAGGGATTGAAGGATGTGAAAATAATATACATTTTTCCTTTTATTATCACATGGTACAGTAGTTAATGTCTTCATAAATCATTGAAACTAACCAGTATTTAATTTGAGAGTGATGACATCGCACGTACTGAGGAATACCCAGTCTCCATAAGACTTGTGAGATGGTGAATGATCGATCCAAAGTTCTTTGCTAATTCTGAAAATAATGACTGGGTTTACCTTAGATTAAATTTAGACCACATGTCTGTTCCCTATAGCAGAAGTAATGTTCACTCTGATGGTACATCTACTCCAGGTGTGAGTTCACCACTCTGGCCAGTCACCCACATACATTGCAATTTAACAGAAGAAATTTTCAGCCCACTGGTGGCTGTATAATCTTCAGCACAAGTCCATGGTTTCACCACATATTAGGATTGGACAATGGACAAGTGACATTACACATGCCAAACCTTGTAAGAATATCTTCAAAAAAGAAAAAGAAAGCTGAACCAGATTTCCCACCATCTGCAGGGTTTTTTTTATCTTCAAGTAAGACGAGGCAATGAAGAAGAGTAAGAAACAACATCAGCAAGGTCAAACTCCCTTCCAGAGAAAACAAATGTACACCTGGCCAAGCCACTGAAAACGTCTTCAACGAATTAACTCTCCAATACTATCCGTGATATTGGGTAGTACTGAATTCTAAACAGAGATGTAACTTACCAGGGATACCAATAGCTGCAAGAATTGGGTAGTAAATGGCTCTTATCTGATGAAGTATTTCAAGGCCCATTTCCCAACAGAATCCTGAATGTTGTGCAGATAGATGGACTCTGTCACTTATAACAGCATAAACCAAACGAGCCCTGATTTATATCAAGGAAAATCTCTAGTGACATGATTGCCATTGGTATTAATTAGCAGTCTGAACAAACAGATTTCATCAACAACGTATTCTCCGGGGGGAAGCACATCGTCTTTGCTGGGAATTCAAGTGAAAATACATCAAAAATCAGAACACTGAACACAGTTCCAAAATAATATTGCAGCACAGGCAATGATGGTCCAATTCTACACGGCCATCGTAGAGTCTGTTCTCACCTTCTCCATCATGGTCTGGTTTGGCTCAGCCACCAAGCACGACACCTGGAGGCTGCAGCGAATCGTCCAATCAGCAGAGAAGATTATTGGCTGCAACCTACCCTCCATTGATGAACTGTACACTGCAAGGGCCAGGAAGCGAGCGGGCAAGATTATCTCTGACCCTTCTCACTCTGGCCACAAACTCTTTGAATCACTTCCCTCTGGAAGGTGACTCCGGACTGTCAAAGCTGCTACAGCCAGACATAAAAACAGTTTTTATCCACAAGTAGTTGCTCTACTCAACAGCCAAAAATCTGTAACCTCCCTTTGATCTGGTATTTTGTTGGTTCACATGCTTGATCAATGGTGTTTTATCATTAATGTTTTATTATTATTAATGTTTAGTGTTTTCTGAGTCATTCGTAACTGTCATTGTATGTCATGTTATTACGTGGGTGGAGCACCAAGGCAAATTCCTTGTATGTGAATACTTGGCCAATAAACGTACTTACTTACTTACTTAAGGTAAGCTCTTGGAACTAACTAATGAAAAACGACAATGACCTGATGCAGTTAGAAGTAGTGGTTGTGCAGCCATGCGTTTAGTTAGCAGATGGAAGAGCAAGGGCCAGAGACTGATGGACACAGATGTGGTGATGGACAGAGGGCTGCCATCAGCAGTTGTTCTCTGGGACCAAGGAAAGCAGAGTATGCTAGGCTGAGATCTGAAGCACCTGAGCGAGGAAATATTTAGCATATTTTCAAAATGTTTAGATGACACAAAACTCGTTATTTATTAAACAGTGAGAGTTTCATAGCACAATTCAGGAAAGCATTAACATTCTGCTTACATGGGCAGAGATAGTTGAATAAAGGAGGAGGAATCGAATCATAGTGTTGTATTGCACAGAAAGGCATTGTGAATGGCACACCTCATCCATGCTAATGGTAATGCCTATTTATGCTGATCCTTCATGTCTGCATTAGGCTCAATAGACAATAGACAATAGGCGCAGGAGTAGGCCATTCGGCCCTTCGAGCAAGCACTGCCATTTAAGGTGATCATGGCTGATCATCCCCAATCAGTACCCCATTCCTGCCTTCTCCCCATATCCCCTGACTCTGCTATCTTTAAGAGCTCTATTGAGCATTCTGCATTTTTCGGTCTTCAAGGGTCTAACTTTGGTCGTAACTAATTTTTTCATCTTCACATACCTAAAGAAGCTTTTACTATCCTCCTTTATATTCCTGGCTAGCTTACCTTCATACCTCATCTTTTCTCCCCATATTGTCTTTTTAGCTTTCTTCTGTTGCTCTTTAAACATTACCCAATCCTCTTGCTTCCCGTTCATTTTTGCTACGTTGCACTTCTTCTCTTTTATTTTTATACTGTGCCTGATGTCCCTTGTCAGCCACGGATGCCCCTTACTCCCCTTGGAATCTTTCTTCCTCTTAGGAATGAACTGATCCTGCACCTTCTGTATTATTCCTAGAAATACCTGCCATTGTTGTTCCACTGTCATCCCTGCTAGAGTATCTTACCGGTCAACTTTGGCCAGCTCCTCCCTCATGGCCCCATAGTCCCCTTATATTCTGGATTATACAGACATAATCCAGAATATCAGCGTCCCCCTCCGTTAAATCTCCAACCATCACATCTAGATAGAGCTCTTAAAGATAGCGGAGTCAGGGGATATGGGGAGAAGGCACGAACGGGGTACTGATTGCGGATGATCAGCCATGATCACATTGCATGGCGGTGCTGGCTCGAAGGGCCGAATGGCCTATTCCTGCACCTATTGTCTATTGTCTATATTCTTCGCCCTGATGAATTCCGATTAGAACTTGTCATCATTTAGAGTCATAGAGTTATACAGCCTGGAAATAGTCTTGGACCCATCAGGTCCATGCTGACCAAGTTGGCATACTGTGCTAGTTCCATTTGCATTTGGCCCATAGCCCTTTAAATCCTTCCTAACCATTTCTGACCAAATGTATCTGTTTTGTAGCTTTTTTCTAATAGCTCATTCCAAATACGGACTCCCTCTGAGTGAAACAGTTGCCCCTCATGTTGAGTGATGACCATATAATAACAGAAGCCTTACACCAAGATAAAGATCCAAAGACTTTATTAACTACATAGGAAGCACGACTTCACACTTGCACGTTCCACTTACACTAAGGGAGTCAAGCAAGCAGTGATTACTGAAAAGCTAGTGGGCGTAACTACAAAAGCATGACTCATAATATGAGTGACACTAATCTACATCCCCCCTCTTAAAGAATCAACAACAATACAGATCCATAAACTAAGCAAGGCATGTATAACAATTGATGACAAACTGGAGGAAAGTCAAACATAGTCCGGATACTTCACAACTGGCCTGCAAACACGACCAGCACGTGTACGATAGAGACCATCTCCATTTTTTTTCCAGGGGAGAGAGCAGGTGGTTTCACAGGCGAGGGAGACTCGACCAGCGTCTCTGGAGACGAAGCAGGAAACTGTGGTGCAGGCGAAGATGGAACAGGCAGAGGAACTGTTGCAGACATGGATTGTTGTGCTGGCAAAAGTTGTCTTGTCAAACCATTGTTTTTGAATGTCATGCTTCTGTTGCAACCTGGATTGAACCTCCTCAGATGGAAAAACTTGTGGGATCAATACCCGATCTGCTACAGGCACTGTGGCACGGGTTTGCCTTGACAATAACTGTTGAGCAGGTGAACCCAAGATGAGGTCATGGGAGATGTTGCGTAAGTTGAGCAGATCCAGGAATATGTCCGATTTTGCTCTGTAATAACGTTCCATGAGATGTTTAGCACTTTTGACAGCCTGTTCAGCCAGCCCGTTAGACTGGGGATACTCAGGGCTGCTGGTGATGTGATGGAAATTCCACTGTCTAGCGAACTCCCTGAATTGTTGGCTGGTGAATTGACTGCCGTTGTCAGTTAGCAGTCTGTCCGGAGATCCGTGGACTGAAAAGTGGCGAGACAACTTCGAAATCACTCCGCTGGAAGTGGGGCTGCTGAGAAAATCAATGTCGAACCATCCTAAATAAGAATCCACGAGCACCAGGTATTGTTTGCCATGTCAATCAAATATGTCAGCTGTGACTGTAGACCACGGGAGCGCAGGTACAGGATGTGAAAGAAGTGGTTGCTTTTGTTGGTGAGGTGCCAAACGGTTGCACGCTGCGCAGGATGCCACATTTTCGGTGATGTATTCGGCCATGTCAGGCCTGTAAAACATGCTTCTTGCCAGTAAAACTGTGGCTTCAGCACCTGGGTGCCCTGCATGAACAGCGTTAAAATACCGGTGGTACAGCGAAGCAGGAACCACAGCCTTGTGTCCTTTTAAAATAATGCCGTCTTGCAGCACTAGCTCATCTCGGACAGGGCTGACTTGCGGCGGAACGTTGTAGTGTTTGGCTGGCCAGCTGCGCTTAATGACGGAGGTTAGCGACCGCAGGGTACTGTCAGCAGCAGTGTGGGCAACCAGGTCCTCCATGCAGGACGAAGGGATAAAAGACACAGTCATCACAATAACGTCATCATCCGGCTAAGGCGGATCCTCGCAGGTCTTCCGGGGTGCATGCAAAAGTGTGTCGGCCAGGTGCATATCCTTATCGCATTTGTAGATCAGAACGATGTCATATTTTTAAAGTTGTTTTGTTGAAGGATAGGTTGGTTGAAAATGCTGGGATTCTCCTAGTGGCGGCATGCAAATTTGTTTGCTCCCTTAACTTTTAACTTTTACTTACCTCTCTTTCAAAGTTACTTGTTATTACTTGACTTCAAGGCACGGTCTAACTTTTCTTAAAGTGTTGATAACACTTTTATACGCCTTAATCGTGTAAAGGATGGAGACAAGAGGGAAAGGAGGCTCTCCAAGGAAAGAGTGCGGGAAAGGCACAGCTTCTGACTTTAGTATCTTAGAAGCAATATCGAAAATGAACAATGAACTGAAAAATGAAATGAAAATAGTAAGATTAAACGAGAACTTACCAGTTCGAAGTTTGATCGTTATTTTATGAGGAGTTACGATGAGGGATTACGTGAAGAACCCCGCCTCACGCTGGCAAACGGCATACTTCAAAGCAGCGGCATGAAAAACACAGAACACCAAATAGCCGAAGTAACATAGTAAGGCTCATAAAAGACTTAGAACTACCAGATTGATCATTTATTTTATGAGGGTGGGAGTGGAGGGCACGTAATCCCTCATCGTAACTCCTCATAAAATAACGATCAAACTTCGAACTGGTAAGTTCTCATTTAATCTTACTATTTTACTTCGGAGTCACGTGAGTGACTACGTGAAGATTTTAAAGCTTTCTGTGTTTTTTATGTCGTAGTATTTAATTAGTACGACAGTCCGGCTAAGTAAATACATACATGAGAAACCAGACTAATATTAGTTCTTTCCATAATTAACTTTTTAATGGTTTAAAGAACATATAATAACCCTCCTTATATCCGAGGGAATGATTACAAGTGATAAAAGATATAAGTGACTACATAACTTGGTTATAGTAATCAATAGTATACAAAGCAGGTAATTATATTGATCCCAACACCGTGTGGCCAAAGCTTGTCATAGTGTGAACAGGTTTATTGTAGAACTTTGAAAAAGTTTCTTCTTTACTCCACCCTGCGATTTTTAAAATATGCTTGAGTGGTACGTCCCGCACCTTCGCCGCGGACGTAGCTGCAGCCCTGGTGGAGTGAGATTTGAACACATCAGTGTCTACTCCTGCTAAAAGCAACACCTGTTTCAACCATTTTGAGATAGTTTGAACTGAAGCTTTTGTGTGTGGCTTTTTATGCGTAATCATCAACGTTTTTTCATTTCCTCGAAGAGTTTCAGTAACTTTAACATATTGATTCAAATGTTTAACCACACACAAAGTAGGATCAAAATAGGATAAGCTTGAAAGGTTACCTTAGCTCCAGATCTCCCTGGTCTGCTTTGTTTGATCAGATCGTAAACATAGAACACAATGTTATCTGTAGTCACATGCATACAGTCTAAACGCAACATTTGTAAAGTTTGCACTCTTTGAGCTGAAACCAATGATAGTTAACATTATTAATTTGAATGTTAATCTTTCCAATGACAATCTTTCAATTGGAGTCCACTGTCTAAGTAAGGTAAGTACAATGCTCACATCCCAAATCTCTGTGTATCTAGGTTTGGGTGGATTAATATTAAAGATTCCTTTCATGAATCTAGATATTAGTGGATGTGATCCAATTGATTTCTGGTCAGACATAAGTCCTAAATAAGATGATAAGGCACTGCGTGCAGTGTTAATAGCACTGTAACTTAAATGTTGCTCAAAATGCAATTTAGCAAGGAGCTCCAATACATTTTCCATGCAATATCACAGTATCACAATATCAAACATGCAATATTCACCGTATGATAAGAAATATTTGACTGTGTGCAAAATTCTTCCCATTTCTTAACATGTGTCATATATTGTTTTTTGTGTGTTATCTCGCCATGATGCGACTATAACCTCCATAGTTTTGTCTGACAATCCCAGCTCCTGTAGTGGTCTGGTCAAAACCTGCAGATTAATAAATTCATATATGCATATAATGCATAAATTTCTTTGGTTACTGGATTAATCAAAATATCACTACAGTTAGGAATTGACATATATGGTTCTTTAATCATATTCAGCATTAATGGGAACCAAGGTTGTGTTGGCCAATTTGGAACTACCAACAATCCTGTGGCAGAATCTTGTTCTATTTCCTTCAGACATTGCTGAACCAAAGCAAAAGGTGGAAAAGCATAAAAGAACATATTCCCCCAGTTCAATGAAAAAGCATCTACTGCTACTGCATCTGGATCGTGTTCCCAAGACACATATTTAGGCAATTGATGATTAAGCCTTGATGCAAACAAATCAATTTCTGATAAACCAAATTGAGTTACAATATTCTTAAATATTGCTGGATTAAGCATCCATTCTGTGTTATCTTTAAATATCCTTGATCTTTTATCTGCCACCACATTGTCTTTACCTGGAATGTAGTTTGCTGAAATCCAAATTTGGCGATCAATACACCATTGCCATATTTCATTGACCAGACAATCACATGATACTGATCTGACTCCCCCATGTGATTAATATATGCAACAGCCGTTTTATTGTCTAAATGTATTAATACATGTAGACCCTTTTTTGAACAGCAATATGCTTTTAGACCATAGAAAGCACCCAATAACTCTAAATAGTTAATACCATAAGTTTGAAGAAACGTTTCTTCTTGGACTTTCCATCTACCTCCACAACTGGAGGATGAATCTGTTACCCCCCCCCCCCCCCCCCCATCCGAGAGCATTAGCATCTATTTATAAACAATTTCAGGCTGTTTAATCAGAATGTTTTTAGCAGCTTGTGGGATATTTTTAACCCACCATGGTAATTTCCAACAAAACTTCTTTTGTTAATTGCATAGGCCTATCAAAGTGGCCTGCCCTCTCTTTGAGAGCTCTTATTTTGTCCCTTTGAAGATTTTGATTAATGTAATGGACCAAATTCTACTGCAGGAAATGCTGCTACTAGTTTACCAATAGTTTTTCTACTTTTCGGATGGAAGGATAAGTTTGTGAATGAGATTATTACAAGTCACCAAAATCATCAACTTTATCTTTGTTGGTAAAGTATTAACATAGTTTCTGAGTTAATTACAAACTCCAAATAGTTAATTGATTGTGCTGGCTGCAGCTGGAATTTAATTGGATGAATCAAGAACCCTAGCTTTAACAAAGCTTTTGTACTGAAACTAATTCTCAGCTGACTCTTGATTGCCATAATGATTAGAATGTCATCGAGATAAGCCATAACGATGTGTTTTTGTACTCTTAATTGGGCTAAAACTGGTTTCAACAGTTTAGTAAAGAGCCTGGAAGCTGAACTCAATCCATTTGGCAAAGCTTTAAACTGCCATAATTGTCCCAGCCAATTAAATTTTAAGTACCTCCAGAAACTGATGTATTGGTACAGAATAATAGGCATTTTTCAAATCAATCGTAGACATATAACAACCTGCTGATATTAAATATCTTGCAGTATTAAATGTTTTCCATTTAAAAATTTGTATTCTACCACTTATTTAGATCTGTAAGGTCCAGAATAATTCTGCAATCACCATCTTTTTATGTCTTTTGAAATATCTTAGACACAATTGATGCTCGTGTTTATAAGTTTTTTCAATAACCCCTTTTCAGATAATTTGTCAATTTCCACATTAATCTCTGCTTTTCCAATTGCAGTAAACACGAAAGCATAGGCAGGTTTATCTGTACTGGAGGATTAACCCCTTCTTTAAATGTAATAGTGGCTCCTGAAACTGCTTGTAAAAATAAACCGATCAGAAATAATAGTAAGCCAGTCTTTATAAAACTTTTGTAATCTCCCTCCAACTGGAGATTAATCCGCAGTTTCTTTAAAGATAGAACAAGTCTTTAATACCTCTCCATATGAGCGTGGTGGTCTCCTTTTCCCCGAATACGGGTAAGTATTGGGCTGTGCAGTACAATAATATTTCCTTGACATATTTCTGCCTTTATTTCCAAAATCAAATCCCCTTCTGGGCGAAAAAATACCTTTTTTGTCCTAAGACTAAGGTTTCATGCAGTTAAAATTTTTAGCTTCTTCATCCAATTTTTAATAATTTAGGCAGATTTACTCCAAACAGATAACCAGGAGCTTGAACACCACTTGCTCGAACCACACAAGCTTGCAAACCTTGGGTGAAATATGGGCCGAATAGCCATTTTCCTCATACAATAATTTCATAGAAAGAATTTGCACAATAGGCCCTCTTTTTTTAAACTTATCCATCTCCCCAAAAGCCATAATGGCAGCAGAATAATTTGTGAGGATTTTTGAACCTCACTTCTTGAGCTCTCATATTTGGGGTCATGGATGCCCATATCAACGGATAAACCGTAGGCACTTTCAATGAGGCACAATTTCCTGTGCGTTTATAATTCTGATGTTTCAATCATCACAGAATCATGAAGTTGGTGAGATACCATATATTAATATTGGCAGCTAGGTTTTCTTCCATAGCCTCACCACTTCCTTTATATATAGCAAATTCTTTTGCTATCTCAGGCACATTTGGCCTTTCTTTTATTTTGTGGTGTGTTTTCAAATGCAAATCACCATCAGCAGGGTCTGCCTTCTGCAGCAATCAATTGGGATTTCATCCCATGAGACTTCCTTCGGCCCAAATCCTGGGTCCGGAGTTCCAACTCCCAATTAGGCCCACAGCCATATCAGAATAATTAAACCCCTCAGGGCTTTTTTGGGAACCTTCTGGGTACTGTGACCCTAGTCTCATAATTTTTTGGAGAACTTTCCATTATTAGTTCCATATAGTTTAATTATCTGGAGGACTTTCAGTATCAGAGTCATCAGAACCACGGGCCTCTCAGATTTCTTTTACATTTTTAGGAGCATTTCTCTCCGTGGTTATAACTTCTGGAGAATCTAGAACTCACTAACGGGTATATCAGCGGCCACCGGTATCGGAACCGGATCCGCACTAGCTTTTTTCCCGTATTTTTATTTTCACCCCGGGAAGCTCTTTTTACCCGCGAATTTTCTTTGCCGATTTCTCCATTTCTTTCATTTAATCTGTGCTAAACAGCACTTTAACGTGACTCTGACTTTTTATTTTACTTTATTTTTACTGCTGGACCCACCCAGCGTACGCAAAAAAACATCCCGACTTTGCTGCACTTACCTGCGGGGCCGTTCCGACCGCTGCGAGGAGCTGCTCCTTACTGCAGCTCCTCCTTCCGCCGTCAGCGTCGACGTAATGCCGTTTGCCAGCGTGAGGCAGGGTTCTTCACGTAGTCACTCACGTGACTCCGAAGTAAAACAAGATTTTGCAGCTTGGAAGAAATGGTGAAAGGAATTTCGAGCAAATTGAAGGAAGTTCAAGACAAGCTGATTATGTTACAAGATGAATCTCGTGAACAGAAGGAACAAATTGATAACTTGGGAACCCTGGGCCAGGAGAGAGATTTGAAGATTGAAAAACTGGAACGGAGAATGAATGAAAATACTCGGGCACTCCAGCAATACAAGATCTGGAATACAGAAGCCGTCGACTGAATTTGCGAATTGTTGGTTTGCTGGAAGGTCAAGAAGGAGATAATGTTATAAATTATGCTTCTAAAATGATAAAGGAGACTTTCAACATTGAGCACTATGAAAATCTTCCATTTTTGGATAACGCACACAGGATTGGGAAGAAATCTGGTCCCCAAGATAAACCGAGCCATTTGATTGTTCGGTTTCACTTCTTGCAGATGAATGAGAATATTCTCCAGGCAGCAAAAAAGTTGGGCGTGGTTGAATATGAAGGATGTAAGTTTTGGTTTGTTCCTGATTATAGTTACGAGCTTTTGGAATTAAGAAAGTCTTTCCATAATGTAATGTCTGAGTTGTTTAAGAAAAAGTTGCGCACTGCCTTACTTTATCCAGCTAGACTGCGTATACGACTCTTTAATGACAACATTCGATTTTTTAACAATCCTCAAGACGCTTCCTGCTTTCTGGAGGCTTTTGAGAGTGAAGTTGCGACCGGGAGCAATTGATAGCTGATTAAGTTATAATTGGAGATTTACTGTTCCTATTTTGACAATATATCATTTTGTAATGATTAAGAATTTAATTGGATGAGTTTTTTTTAATTTACTTTTTAGAATTTTAGTATGATGGTATCAAACAACAATTTTTACCTTCTCTAAGATAGTTAATTTAATGTAATGGTATTATATACATATTAATTTTAAAGATTTTTTTTGTTAGCTTTTCTATTTTTAAAATTGAAGGAATTTTTTTTTCTTCCCCTGTCTTTAGACAAATTAAGTGAACGCAGTTCTTGTTTTTCATATTTTGACCTTGGATAAATAATATGAAGTAGCTCTTGTGCTCCACTGCTAAAATGTACTTTTTTAACCATAACATTAATTTTATTTTGGCTATTGAGTGGCAAATATGTTTTATTTTTACGTTGGGTGCTGTCATTAGGAGAGCTGGGGGTAGGGAAGGGATTAGGTAGCGTACTGACTGTCAACTGGTCAGTTTTGGGCTTTGCATGCGTGGGGGAGGGGGGTGGGGGTGGGGTCTTTTGCTTTTAGCTTAGCTGTTTTCATCTGTGCAGATTCTGAACTACAAAAATGTCTGAAATGTCGTCACTTCTGACTCCACCCTAGATTTTTCTTCTTCCAGTATCATGAACTATTATGCTTTAAGAAATTAACCCTTTACATTCCACATGATTTTTACAAACAATATGGATAAAGTTATTAACTTCCTTTCATGGAACGTGAATGGTTTGAACCATCCCATTAAGATAATTTTTTTAAAGTTCTTCGTGGACTAAATGCTCAGATTATCTTTGTTCAGGAAACTCATGTGAGGCAAGACGACAATCAACGATTTTTCAAGTTTTGGAGAGGACAGCAGCTTCATTCAAAATCACAGGCTAAGGTGAAAGGAGTCTCTATTTTTATTGACTCCTCAATTCCGTTTGTTCATTATGAAACCATTTATGATCCATATGGTAGAAGTTTGGTGATTACTGGTGATCTTCATAACCAAAACGTTGCTATGGTGAATGTTTATGCACCAAATATTGATCACCCTGAGTTTTTTAAACAGTTAATTGCATCCTTTCCTAATTTAAAAGAACACCTTTTAATAATGGGTGGAGATTTTAACTGTTGTTTGTTTGTTTATTTATTTGTTTGTTTATTTATTTATTTATTTTATTAGAAGTACAGGTATTTGGCACCAAGGTGCCTAATATATATTGACATATTACCTTTTATGTACAGCTTCTTATTTTATTTTTTAATAATGAAAAAGAAAAAGAGAATAGATAATAAAAGATCGAGAAACGTGTGATATATAGTGTGTGAAAAGGAAAAAAGTGTGAAAGAAGAAAATTGAAAAGAAGAAAGTAGAAAGAGAAAGAGTAGAAAGTAAGAGATTAAGGAGATCGTTATCTATATTCTTGACCATCCCTCACCCAATCCTGAAACAGTTAGCTTCTACGATTGCACCATTTAACTGTTGTTTGAACCCCTCGATGGACAGATCTGCATCTGATCATGTGCTTCCAAATAAATCAGCTAGTTTTATCAATTCTTTTTTACTTGGCTCTGGAATGTTAGTAGTCTGGAGATTCTTACACCCAAATGACAAAGAATTTTCATTTTTCTCTCATGTATATCATAGTTACTCTAGGATTGACTACTTTATAATAGATTCTTGGCTAGTTTCATCGGTCACTGCATGTGAGTATGATGCAATTGCTATTTCTGACCATGCACCATTGAAACTATCAATCAAATTACCTGATTCCAAGTTTAGTGCTAAACAATGGCAATTTAATGCTACTTTGCTTCAAGATCTAAATTTTGTTAATTTTATTAAAGATCAGATTGCTTTTTTCTTCTTAACAAATTCTACTGAAGAAATATGCCAATGGTGTACTCTGGGATACTTTAAGGCATATATTCGTGGACAAATTATTTCATACTCCGTGGGATTAAAAAAGCAAATTCAAAATGAAATACGTATATTGGCTGATGAGATTAAAGAAATTGATAAAAAATATTAAAAAGCTAGTTTAGAGCTCTATAAGAATAAAGTTGAACTTCAATTGAGACATGATTTGTTATTAGTATCACCAATTGAGAATCAGCTACTTATAACCAAAAATCAATTTTATATACTAGGCGAAAAATCTGGTAAATTACTCGCTAATCAGTTGAAAATGGTGTCGGCCAAATGTCAGATTACTAAAGTGAGTAAACGGGATGGTACACTGACTGTGGACCATGATGAAATTAATAAATCCTTTCAGGAATTTTTTACCTCCCTATACCAATCAGAATTTCTTACTGATTCCAATGAGTTTTTAAAGAAACTGAACTTGCCAAATTTATTACATAATGAGTCTCTGTTGTTAGACGAACCCATCACGGAGAAAGAAATACAGAAAGCAATACTTTCGATTAATTCTGGTAAAGCTCCCGGTTTAGATGTGTTTACAGTAGAATTTTTAAAGTATTTCTCAAGTTCACTGTCTCCCTGGCTATGCAAGGTATTTAAAGAAACCTTTTTAATGAATAGATTACCACAATCCTTTTATGAAGGATCCATTTATTGAATTCTTAAAAAAGATAAAGACCCTACTAAAGTGACATCATATAGACCTATACCGCTGTTAAATGTAGATGCCAAAATTCTTTCCAAAATATTAGCTATGAGATTGGAAAATATTTTACTGCAAATTATTTCTGAAGACAGGTTTTATTAAAAATCGTTACTCATACTTTAACATTAGGAGATTAATGAGTATCATATATACAGCGTCAAATAAAACTCCAGAATGTATAATTGAAGCCGAGAAGGCATTTGATAGAGTAGCATGGGAATACTTATTCAAAACACTTGAAAAATTTAAGATTGGTCCAAAATCTATCTATTGGATCAAGCTGATATATCATATACCTCAGGCTTCTGTACTTACCAATAATCAGAGATCCCCATTTTTCAAGATACAATATACATTTATTTGTCACAGATACAGGCTCTTTCGAGGTACTAGACAGGTCCTTTACTGTTTGATATCGCTTTGGAACCTTTGGCCACCGCTATTAGGGAATCCCCTAATATTTTTGGTATTGTCCGCGGGAATAAGACACATAAGCTATCTCTTTATGCAGATGATCTGTTATTATTCATTTCTAATCCTGAGAAATCTATTCCGGCAATAGTAGCACTACTTAATCAATTTAGTAGTTTTTCTGAGTTATAAACTAAATCATAGTAAGAGTGAGCTTTTTCCATTAAACAATCTAGTTTTGAATTATGGACAGTTTCCATTTAGATTGACTATCGAATGTTTTACTTATTTAGGTATTAAGATTACCAAGAAACACAAGGATTTATTTAAAGCTAATTTTACGCCTCTCATTGACCATATCAAACAACAGTTTACTAAATGGTCACCAATGTCTTTATCTTTAATCGGCCGAATCAATGCTATTAAAATGTTTATCTTACCTAAATTTTTGTATTTATTTCAGATGATACCAATTTTTATTGCTAAATCTTTCTTTGATATTATTAACTCCAAAATTTCTTCAAATATATGGCAGAATAAAAATTCCAGACCAAGTAAAAAATACTTACAGAAATCAAAAAATGACGGTGGTTTGGCACTGCCGAACCTTAGATTCTACTATTTGGCAGTTAATGCTCGTTATTTAACGTTTTGGACAAAGAAGATACCCAAAGCCCAGGATGGATAAATCTTGAACGTGATTCTATGCAAGGGCTATCAATGGCTTCTATTCTAGGGGCCTCGTTACCATTTTCGAGATTGAATAAATATACGACTAATCCAATAATAAGACATACATTTCAAATATGGTTTCAATTTCGTACGTTTTTTGGATTGAATGATTTTATCTTATCGAGTCCTATCATATCTAATTTTTTCTTCCAACCTTCTAGTACTGACCAAGCCTTTCTGTTATGGAAGAGGAAAGAATTAGTAGCTTTTCGTGATTTGTTTTTGGATGGTTGTTTTATGTCTTTTGAACAACTCTCCAATAAATATAATTTACCTAACTCACATTTTTTTAGATATTTACAAATTAGACATTTTTTGAAGGCTACTCTACCCTTTTTTCCGTTACCACATCAGACCGAAATTTTGGAATTTTTTTTACATTTGAACCCTTAGCAGACTATTTATGAGTTGATTTTGAAATTACAAATAAATAGATTTGATAAAATTACGAATGACTGGGAAAGAGAACTTCAAATTTCTCTATCTATAGAGAAATGGGAGAGGATGCTTCAATTAGTTAATACTTCCTCAATATGTGCAAGACACGCTTTGATACAATTCAAGGTGATTCACAGAGTTCATATGTCAAAAGATAGGTTAGCTCGTTTTTATGGTCATATAAATCCTACCTGTGACAGATATAACTCTGAAGTGGCCTCACTGACTCATATGTTTTGGTCCTGCCCACTTTTAGAAAAATATTGGAAATAAATCTTTGATACTATTTCTGTAGTTTTAGGTATTGATTTACAACCTCATCCTATTACTGCAATTTTTGGACTACCATGCAATTTTTGGATTCCCTAATAGCGGTGGCCAAATATATTTTGGACTACCAATGTTAGATTCTATTCATTTGTCCCGTTCCACCCATTGGCTGATTGCTTTTACCACATTAATTGCAAGAAGATCTATTTTATTTAAATGGAAAGACTCTAACCCTCCGACCACACTCCATTGGTACTCTGAAACAATATCATGTTTAAATTTAGAAAAAATCAGGAGTGACATTGTTGAACCCTTGGTTAAATTCGATAGGACTTGGGGAAGATTTATTCAACATTTTCACATGACATAAATTGTCCCCTCTCCAACCGTTCGAATAATAATTTTACCTTTATACGGTGGAACGGACTTGACGACAAACAGGGACTTAAATTGTTGAAATTATTTGCAGCTCAGATTCTGTTTTGCTTTTTTTTCAAGTTTAGGGTTTTTTTTTTCCTTTTTTCTCTTTTTTTCTTTTTATCTTTTTTTTTAAATATATGTTTTCTTTTAAACATTTAACTATATTTACATAGAGACCGGGAGGTCTATATTCAATGTGTATTTTGACACTGGACTCATATTTAGGTTATACCCATTATTAATTTAATCCTGATCCCTATGTATCAATATCATTGTTATGTTTATCATTATTCTTTTTCTTGTTTTGTTTTTGTTTTTGGGAAAAAAACGAATAAAAAGATTTTAAAAGAAAGAAAGAAAATGCTGATCAGAGGTTGGTGGTCAGTTTCAATTGTGACAGTGTGACCAAAGATGAAATCGTTGAATTTCTTGCAGGCAAAAACAACAGTTCTTTTTCAATTTGGGCATATCGTTGTTCTGTGTCAGTCATGGTGCACGAGGCATAGGTAACAGGCTTATTGCCATTGCCATCATTCTGAAGGCATGCAGCGCCCAACCCGTGTTGTGAGGTGTCACAAGTAAGTGTAATCGGTAGCTTAGGGTCAAAGTAAGCCAGAGCAGGAGCATCAGACATCTGCTGTTTCAGAGTGTCAAATGCTGTCTGTTGTTGCTCGTGCCAAGTCCAAGCAGAGTCTTTGTGTGTAAGCTGGCGCAATGGGGCTGATATTTCGCTGAAGTCTGGAATGAATTTGCTCAAATAGTTGGCCATGCCAAGGAACCTCTGCAAACTGAGCACATCTGTGGGTGCTGGAAGCTCATTGATAGCACTGGTTTTCGCTGGATCCATTTTTAGGCCGTCTTTGGTAAATATATGGCCTAAGTATTTTACCTCGTTCATTCTGAATTTGCATTTTTGATGATTTAGCTTGAGTTGGATGGCCTCAGCACGCTTCAATACTTTTGTCAGATTGGCATCATGCTCTTTGACCGTTTTTCCAGCAATGAGGATATCATCCACTACGATGGAGCATGGGTAGCCTGCAAACAATTGCTCCATGGCTTGTTGAAATACTTCACTGGCAGAACTTATACCAAAAGGCATCCGAAGAAATTTATAACGTCCGAATGGAGTGCTGAAAGTTGTCAACTTGGAAGAGTTATGTTACAGTGGAATCTGTCAGAATTAACTCTTGGCATCTAGCACCATGAATACAGTTGCTTCAGCCATCTGCGCAGCAATCTCATTCACAGTGCGCATGGGATAACGTAGTCATTTGATTGCAGTGTTTAAGTCCTTGGGGTTAATACAAATCCGTATCTCGTCTCTGTTCTTCTTAGTAGCGACAACCATTGTGGAGACCCAGTCTGAGGGGTCAGTTACAGGAGTAATCACACCCAGAGACACCATTCTGTTAAGTTCACTTTGAACACGATCCCGCATAGCGTGGGGAATCTTATGAGCCGGACAAACAACTGAGATTGCCTCAGGGTCAATGGTAATCGTGTACCTATCAGGCAACTTGCCCAGCTTATCGTTAAACAAATCCTTGTATTGTGTTAGAATTTGATGTGTAAAATCACAGTCTGTAGTCAGAGGACAGACAGAAGGGCTGAAAGTAATCAAACCCATGTCTTGGCATGCATCGGCACCCAGTAGGGATGGTACATTCTCACGAACCACGTACAAATCCAGGATGTGGGCACGTGAGTTGAGATGACACTAATATGAGTGACACTAATCTACACCTTGTGTCCCTCTTTAAATCTCACCCCTCTTGCATTAGGCCTGTGCCCACTAGTTTTACCTTCCTCTACACAGGAGAAACGACTGTGAGCATTCACTTAATCAATGAGCCTTATCTTTATCTACACTTCAATATGGTCACCCCTCAGCCACCTACACTCCAAAGAAAATGGTCCCAGCCTATTCAACCTCACCCTATAACTCAAGCCAGTAAGTGGCAATAACATCTTGGTGAATCTCTTCTGCACCCTTTTTAGTTCAATGACATCGGTCCTATAGCTGGATGACCCAGAACTGCACACAGTTATGGTATTACCCATGACTTGTAAAGCTGCATCATGATGTACCAACTTTTGTAACTCAATAGTCTTTTCATTGAAGGCAAGCGTGCCAATTGCCCTCTTCACCACACTCTCCACTTGACCTACCATGTTCAAGGAAGCATGCACCTGTACTCTAAGATCTCCATGTTCTGCCATTCTCCCCAGGGCTCGACCATTCATTGTGCAAGTCGTGCCCTGGGGAGAATACCTAAAATCATTAGTAGAGAAAATCTAGTCTATCGAATATTGTAGCCAATCACAGAGTATACTATCAGTAACAATTAAATACTCTCAGTAACATGTAAATAGCTGGTAATATGAGAAATAGTATAGTAGCAATGTTACAAACTTTTGAGATTTAAAAAATCAAGTCTGCAATTTATCCCATCAGATAAAGCATAAAAATGTTCAATTTGACACCTAATTCACTTTCATATCTTCAGTATTAAAAATGTTATGGCCATTTTCATACTCTGAAATTAGCATCTTGTTCCCTATTGCTTTTCCATTGACTTAACTCAAAAGCTGTGATTGAGGACAGTCAAAAGCCCATAACTTTCTTAAAAATTAAGAGAACCGAATGAAATAGATTGAAGCATTCTGAAACAAATATGAAACAATCTTACTTGGATGGCCTGAAATTAAAGCATATAATTGGTTAGTTACCTAACTGTAGCTAATTACAAAATTCAATTATTAGATCTAAACATCTATCCATTTCTTAAGACAAGGTTAACATTTTTAAATAGCCTGTGTCCAAATAACATTCACACAAGAATTCACAATATAACATGATTTTTAAATCTCATTGTTATGAATTTATAGACCAAATGGAAAGAATGTAGTGTTTAATTCCCGTAATTAATGGCCATTTTAATCATCTTGCGAGTGAGATTTTGTGGAACGTGATCGATTGGAACGTTGCGGTTTGCGGTGAATTTAAACCCCATATCGGCAGGAAAAACACTGCCGGTTTGTATATTTACATAATCACATTTTCGCTGATGAAATTTTGATTAAAGTAATCCTAAGAAGCAAGTTTATATGTAAATAGACGACTTACCTTATGTTTTGTCCTGTACGGGAGATCCGTCCCGTTGTCGGCGTTAACGGCATTAGAAGTAGATTTTTATTTTACTCCAGCGCTTAAATTGTCCCGGTGTTAAAAAAAAAATTCACAGAACGGCAGTCGGAACGATTATTCAGCAACAGGTGGTAGCCCGAGAAAATATATCTCAGACAGGCAGGAGAAAACGGCATTTTAATCCCGCCCCCCCCCCTCAAAGGCGCCAAAGTTGCGCACACGGCCAGTAACAGAACTGCAGCCCCGCTGAAGGTAAGTTTTGTAACATCCCTAAGTATAGTACCAGGGAAATATTGTGAGAGTCCTTGAAAATCTATTTGGAAAGCAAATATGGGTAGATTTCTGATCAGCAGGTCTCTCCTTGTGCAAGTAAAATAAACCCACTGCTGATGGTTAATCAAGTCGTCCACGAGTCTTTTTGAAGTGTGTATTGCCAACTGGATTTCTTTAACACTCAATTACAGACAAGCATTGAGAATTACTGACGGCCTCGGGGAATACAGATGGCCACGGGGAATACTGATGGCCACGGGGAATACAGATGGCCACGGGGAATACAGATGGCCACGGGGAATACAGATGGCCAGGGGGAATAGAATAGAATAGAATAGAATAGAATACATTATTGTCACATGTGACTAGGCACAGTGAAATTAAGGACATCCACAGGGAAATAAGGACAGCCGCAGGAAAAGAGGACAGCCACAGTAAAACAAAACAGACAGTTACAGGGAAAAACACACAGCCATGTGGAAATACAATCAGCCACAGGGAAATATGGATAGCACAGGGAAATACTACCACAGGGAAAGATGGACAGTCGCAGTGAAAGGCAGACAGTCCCAGAGGAACGCAATTAGAAAAATGGAAATAATGTTAGTAGGCAGTTAAATATAGATCCAATATAGTATACAATACATATAGTAACAGAGAAATATAGCCTGCAATATGGAAATGCATTTAGAAACAGGAACCTGGAGTCAATAGTAGGGAAATATAGTTGTTGACAAGGGATTGTAGTCAGTATATGCAAATATAATCATTCATTTACTGTATTCCTAATAATTACTGCTGTACCCCGTTCTTACTGATTGGACTTACTGTATTTGTCAATATTGATGTCCTATTGTACTTCTCATTACTGATTGTACTTATATAAATATATATGAATACATTAACTAGTAGCAGGTGCAATCCAGTTGACTCCTCTACCCACTCTGCTATTCATTAAAATCCCGGCTAACGTCAATTCCCTGTACACATGAAGCCAGATAACCTCTCATCTTGATCAGAATCTACCTTCCGCTGTCTTATCTCACTGAGGCCATGTGTATCTCCATAATTACTTTGTGTATTCCTTCCTGTTCTAATGTACGTCTCTCTCAATGACTCATATTAAGTGGACACAAAGTGTTGGAGTAACTCAGTGGGCCAGGCAGCATCTCTGGAAAACATGTATAGGCGGTGTTTAGAGTTTGACACTGCAGACTGATTGTAGTAGGGGGAAGAATGCTGGAAGAGGGGTGGCGCAGAGACAAAGCCTGGCAAGTGATAGGTGGATACAAATTAGAGGCGGTATTGATTGGTTGATGATTGGGTAAAGGCCAGAGATGAAAAGACAAAGGGTAGTGAGATAAGAGGCATAACATGTGAAGCCAAAGGAAAGAATATAGATGGAAGAGATGGGCTAGGAAGAGGAAAGGGGGAAATGGGTGCATATACAGGGGGGGTTAACCTGGATGGGGGGGTGGGAGGGGAGCGGGAGAGGTTAGCTACTTACAATTGGAGAATTCAAAGTTTCAATACCTGAAACGCTGCCCATTCATGTTCCCCAGAGTTGCTGCCTGATCTGCTGAGTTGCTCTAACACTCTAATTTTTGTAAAGCTTAATCTGCAGTTCCTTGTGACTAACTTATATTAACTGACTTTTAACTTTTTTTTACCCAGTAAATGTAAACCCCAGTTACTATTTTCACAGCTACTCAATATATTTCACACACTTCTGACTGTTTGCCTGTGACTAACTGCATTTCATAGCAACATCTAAAATAGGTGCAGGAGTAGGCCATTCAGCCCTTCGAGCCTGCACCGCCATTCAATATGATCATGGCTGATCATCCAACTCAGTATCCCTTACCTGCTTTCTCTCCATACCCCCTGATCCCTTTAGCCACAAGGGCCACATCTAACTCCCTCTTAAATATAGCCAATTAACTGGCCTCAACTACCTTCTGTGGCAGAAAAATTCCTGAGATTCACCACTCTCTGTGTGAATTTTTTTTTTCTCATATCGGTCCTAAAAGATTTCCCCCTTATCCTTAAACTTTCCTTGCTACTTGATTATTTTCCCCCCCCCCCCCCCCAGGAATTGATGGAAATACATTCAATAACCGTCCCTGTTATATTGTTCAATTATGCTTGCAGACAGCCACAGTGGAATTCAGAGAACCACTGGCGGGAAAAAACAGCAGCAAGGAAAGCAAACAGCCACAGGGGAAACAGCCACAGGGCAGTCACGCGACGCAGCGGTAGAATTGCTGCCTTACATCGAATGCAGCACCAGAGACCCGGGTTCGATCCTGACCGCGGGTGCAGGTCGTGCGGGTGCAGGTCGTACGTTCTCCCTGTGACCCACGTGAATTTTCTTCTTCGGTTTCCCACACTCCAAAGATGTACAGGTTTGTAGGTTAATTGGCTTGGTAAATGTAAAAGATGTTCCTAGTGGGTGTAGGATAGTGCTAGTGCAGTCAAAGTGGAATGCAGACAGCTACGGGAAAAGACAAATAAATAGCCTTAAGGAGAGACAGTCAAAGGGAAAGACAATCAGTCACAAGGGAAATACAGCGACAAGGGTTTGCAGACTCAAATTGAAGCAGGCAGTCGCAAGGGAACACAAGTATAGAGTTGTAGTGGCTGCAGCTCGGATCGATCCCAAGTAAGAGGTGTGAAATAGCAAGATCCGGGAACATCAATTCAGTGAAACTATTAAACGGCCACCCTGTTGTTTTATTGAGTGAGAAATTGTGTTGCTTCACTGCAATTCAAGCACGGAGCGTGATTAAATGCAGCACGTTGGTGCCGCTGGGGATGTGGCTGCAATGGGGAAGAGCTGATGTTGGAGAGGGCAATGTTCGCGCCACAGCGGCCGTTACTGCTCCGACTCAACGGACAACTCACGAGCCGCAGGGACACGTGACGCCCGCCCGCCCGCCCACGCGGCCCGGTGCAGGCGACGCCTGACCTGACCTGACCTGACAAGGCGGGACCTGCAGAGGCCTGCAGCTCTCCTGGCGCCGCCACACGGCCTTCCCGAACGCCGGCATGATGCAAAGCGGAGGGCCAGGTAACCCACCACTTCAAATCGGCGTGGGGTTGTGAACCACACAGTAATCCAGGGTGTCTGGTTGTGAACCACCACACTCATTGGTATGGGTGTTGTGAACCACTGTATTCCACTGTCCGGTGTGAACAACAGCACTCTGAAGTGTGGGGAATTGGACCATTGCACTCTGAGGTAAGGGTTCGACCATCAATCATCGACTGCACTCCTCAGTGTGGGTTATGAACCACTGCATTGGTATGCGTGCTGCGAATCACTACATGTGCGTGTTGTGAACCATCACACTCCTCAGTAAGGGTGTTATGAACCAATATATCCCTCAGTAAGGGCGTTGTAAATCACAGCACTCCATGGTCTAGGTGTTGGGAACCACAACACTCACTCACGGGTTGGGTATTGTGAACTATTGTATTCCTTGATGTGGGCGATGTAAACCATCACACACCATGTGATGTGTTGTGAGACACCGCACTCCATGACATGGGTGTAGTGATGTCTTAGATCATACAGTGCTCTCCATAATGTTTGGGACAATGACCCATCATTTATTTATTTGCCTCTGTACTCCACAATTTGTGAATTGTAATAGAAAAAAAAATCACATGCGGTTAAAGTGCACATTGTCAGATTTTATTAAAGGGCATTTTTATACATTTTGGTTTCACCATGTAGTAGGTATGTTACAAAACTTACCTTCAGCGGCACTGCAGTTCTGTCACTGGCCGTGTGCGCGACTTTGGTGCCTTTGAGAGGGGGTCTGGTTTAAAATGCAGTTTTCTCCAGCCTGTTGAAATCGATCTTCGTCAGGCTGTTTAGCTGCTGAAGAATAATCGCTCCGACATCTGTTTTATCAAGTTTTTTAAAAATAGCGCTGGATAATTTAATAGGAGTAAATTAAAAATCATCTTCTAAAGCCGTCAACGCCGACAACGGAACGGATCTCACGTACGGGACAAAGCACGGTACGGCGTTTATTTTTACATATAAACGTTCTTCTTAGGATGCCTTTAATCAAAATTTCACGTTGCGAAAAGGTGATTTATGCCCCATACGAACCGGCAGTATTTTTCCTGCCGATATGGGGTTTAAATTCACCGCAAATGCAATGTTCCAATCGATCGCTTTCCACAAAATCTCACTCGCAAGATGATTTAAATGGCCATTAATTTACGGGAATTAAACACTAAATTCCTTCCATTTGGCCTATAAATTCATGACTGAGATTTAAAAATCATGTTATATTGTGAATTCTCGTGTGAATGTTATTTGGACACTTAGGCTATTTAAAAATGTTAACCTTTTCTTAAGAAATGATGATATAAATGGCCATTAATTTACGGGAATTAAACACTAAATTCCTTCCATTTGGCCTATAAATTCATGACTGAGATTTAAAAATCATGTTATATTGTGAATTCTCGTGTGAATGTTATTTGGACACTTAGGCTATTTAAAAATGTTAACCTTTTCTTAAGAAATGGATAGATGTTTAGATCTAGTAATTGAATTTTGTAATTAGCTACAATTATGTAACTAATTATATGCTTTAATTTCAGGTAATCCAAGTAAGATTGTTTCATATTTGTTTCAGAATGCTTCAATCTATAATAACTGAAAATTTCATTCAGTTCTCTTAATTTTTAAGAAAGTTATGGGCTTTTGACTGTCCCTGATCACAGCTTTTGAGTTAAGTCAATGGAAAAGCAATAGGGAACAAGATACTAATTTCCGAGTATGAAAATGGCCACAACTTTTTTAATACTGAAGATATGAATGTGAATTAGGTGTCAAATTAAACTTTTTATGCTTTATCTGATGGGATAAATTGCAGACTTTTTTTAAAATCTCAAAATGTTGTAACATTGCTACATGTAGAAATTACAGCTGTTTATACATAGATCCCCCCCTCCCATTTCAGGGCACCATAATGTTTGGGACACATGGCTTCGCAGGCATATGTAATTGCTCAGGTGTGTTTAATTGCCTACTTAATGCAGGTATAAGAGAGCTCTCAGCTGTTTTATTGTTGTTTATCAACATGAGGACCAAAGTTGTGCCGATGAAAGTCAAATAAGCCATTATGAGACTGAGAAACAAGAATAAAAATGTTAGGGACATCAGCCAAAGGCTTACCAAAATCAACTGTTTGGAATGTCATTAAGAAGAAAGAGGGCACTGGTGAGCTTACTAATCGTAAAGGGACTGGCAGGCCAAATAAGACCTCCATAGCTGATGACAGAATTCTCTCTATAATAAAGAAAAATCCCCAAACACCTGTCCGACAGATTAGAAACACTCTTCAGGAGTCAGGTGTGGATTTGTCAATGACCACTGTCCGCAAAAGACTTCATGAATAGAAATAAAGAGGCTACACTGCAAGATGCAAACCACTGGTCAGCCGCAAAAATAGGATGGCCAGGTTACAGTTTGCCAAGAAGTACTTAAAAAAGTAACCACAGTTCTGGAAAAAGGTTTTGTGGACAGATGAGACAAAGGTTAACTTATATCAGAGTGATGGCAAGAGCAAAGTATGGAGGAGAGAAGGAACTGCCCAAGATCCAAAGCATACGACCTCACATGTGAAACATGGTGGTGGGGGTGTTATGGCCTGGGCATGTATGGCTGCTGAAGGTACTGGCTCACTCATCTTCCTTGATGATACAACTGCTGATGGTAGTAGCATAATGAATTCTGAAGTGTATAGACACATCCTATCTGCTCGTTCAAACAAGTGCCTCAAAACTAATCGGCCAGCGGTTCATTCTACAGCAAGACAATGATCCCAAACATACTGCTAAAGCAACAAAGGAGTTTTTCAAAGCTGAAAATTTGTCAATTCTGAGTGCCCGTCAATCACCCCATCTGAACCCAATTGAACCCAGCCTTTTATATGCTGAAGAGAGCGCTGAAGGGGACTAGCCAAAACACAAGGATAAGCTAAATATGGCCACAATACAGGCCTGGCAGAGCATCACCAGAGAAAACACCCAGCAACTGGTGATGTCCATGAATCGCAGGCTTCAAGCACTCATTGCATGTGACGGATATGCGACAAAATACTAAACATGACTACTTTTATTTACATGACATTGCTGTCACAAACATGATGGTGCCCTGAAATGGAGGGGACTAAGTATAAACACTGCTGTAATTTCTACATGGTGAAACCAAAATGTATAAAAATGGCCTTTATTAAAATCTGACAATGTGCACTTTTACTATATGGGATTTTTGTCTAATACATATCTCAAATTTTGGAGTACAGAGGCAAATAAATAAATGATGAGTCTTTGTCCCAAACATTATGGAGGGCAGTGTATATGAGGGCACTGTATATCAAAGAGGAGGTAATGACATGTTTAAAGTGCCAGGGCTGACCGAGTGCATTTTCAGACCTTGTGGGAAGCGAGGGAATATATTGCAGAAGGTAGACAAAAATGCTGGGGAAACTCAGTGGGTGAGGCAGCATCTATGGAGCGAAGGAATAGGCGATGTTACGGGTCGAGACCCCTCTTCAGATTGCAGAGGCCATTATAGAGATATTTGCATAATTTTTAGCCACAGATTAAGTTTTCTAAGATCGGACAGTGGCTAATGTACAGTTATTTAAAAAGGGAAGCAAGGACCTATCCTCATCAATCACCTTTGTGACCTCAAGAAAAATAATCAAACTCCAATCCTCTCCAAAGGCAATTAAATTTGCATTGGCAGAGATAGTCAACATGGCTATGTGCGTGATAAATCATGTCTCATGAAGAGTTTTTTGATGACGATAGTTTACATGAATTTTAGCAAGACCTTTGACAAGGTCCTACATTTTTTTAATTTTTCTATGGATGTATGGAAACTTAATTATTTCTTCTATGTAAAGCACTTTGGTTTCAACACGAGTTGATTTAAACGTGCTATATAAATAAAATTTACTTACTTACTAGGCTAGACTGGAAGTGAGGTTACGTGGAATCCAAGATGAGCTAGCCAATTGGATTCAATATTGGCTTTGAGGAAAGAGTTAAGGGGTGGTTGTAGAGGATTGTTTTTCTGATTGGAGCCCTGTAACCAAATGGTATGGCGCAGAGGTGGGTGCCGGTTGTATGTTATCCACATCAACAATTTGGATGACAATGTAGTTAACATTGTTAGTAAATTTGGTTACACCAAAATTGATGGTATAGTGGACAGTGAGAAGGGATATCTACATCTTCAATAGGATCTAGATATGTTGGGAAAGTAGGCCATGGAATGGCAAAGGGAATTTAACAAGTGTGAGGTGTTGCTTTTGGTATGTCAAAACAGAACAGGACTTGCAGTATATGAACCCTGGAGAGTGTTATCGAATAACGTGATCTTGGAATTCAGGTGCGTTGTTCCCTAAAAGTGGCAAATCAGGTAGATAGGGTGGGAACTACCAGAAGAGGTGTTTATGCGATACATGCATCAGGTATGAATCTTTAACGGTATGCAGCGTTACAGGCACATTAGACACTAACCATAAAATGAATTGTCATGAAACAGACTATGATAGTTCAAAAAAACAAGTATACATTGTGTCTCTGTCATTGTACAAAGTCCTTAATGTTCAGTGATGAGCTAGTGCTGTGTTCAAGGTTGTGTTCAAGAAACAAATGGTCAAAGGGAGACAGTCACTCTACACCTCCATCCCCCACCAGGACGGTCTCAAAGCCCTCCGGGTCTTCCTCGACCAGAGGAGCAACCCATACCCGTCCACTGACACCAGCCTCCGACCAGCGGAGTTGGTCCTTCCCCTCAATAACTTCTCTTTTGATTCCTCCCATTTCCTCCAAACACAAGGCACACGCATGGGCCCCAGCTACACTTGCCTCTTTGTTGGGTACGTCGAACAATCCTTGTTCTCGGCGTACCAGGGCCCCATCCCCGACCTCTACCTCCGTTACATCGACGACTGCTTTGGTGTCACCTCCTGCACCCACACACAACTGACTGACTTCATTCATTTCACCACCAACTTCCATCCGGCACTCAAATACACTTGGACCATTTCCGACATTTCCCTACCATTCCTTGACCTCACCATCTCTATTGCAGGTGATACACTCCTGACCGACATCCACTACAAACCAACTGACTCCCATAGCTACCTGGACTACTCTTCCTCCCACCCTGCTTCCTGTAAGGATTCCATCCCCTATTCCCGATTCCTCCGTCTACGCCGCATCTGCTCCCAGGATGAGGTGTTCCACACCAGGTCATCACAAATGGCCTCATTCTTCAGAGAACGGGGATTCCCCTCCCCCACTATTGATGAGGCTCGCACCAGGGTCTCCTCCATACCCCGCAACACTGCCCTCTCTCCCCATTCCCCCACTCGCAAACAGGGCAGAGTCGCCCTGGTCCTCACCTTTCACCCCACCAGCCGGCAAATACAACACATAGTCCTCCGCCAGTTTCGCCACCTCCAACGTGACCCCTCCACTCGCCACATCTTCCCATCTCCCCCCCTGTCTGCCTTCCGCAAAGACCGCTCCCTCCGCAACTCCCTTGTCAATTCTTCCCTTCCCTCCCACTCTACCCCTTCACCGGGCACTTTCCCTTGCAACCGCAAGAAATGCTACACTTGTCCCTTCACCTCCCCCCTCCACTCCTTTCAGGGACCCAAGCAGTCCTTCCAGGTCCGACAGAGGTTCACCTGCACCTCCTCCAACCTTATCTACTACATCCGCTGCTCCAGATGCCAGATGATCTATATCGGTGAGACCAAGCGGCGGCTTGGCGATCGTTTCGCCGAACACCTCCGCTCGGTCCGCAATAACCAAGCCGACCTCCCGGTGGCTCAGCACTTCAACTCCCCCTCCCATTCCGTATCCGACCTCTCGGTCCTGGGCCTCCTCCATGGCCAGAGTGAGCAACACCGCAAGTTGGAGGAACAGCACCTCATATTCCGCTTGGGGAGTCTGCATCCTTTGGGCTTGAACATTGAATTTTCTCAATTCTGTTAACCCTTGCTGTCTCCTCCCCTTCCCAGCTCTCCCTCAGCCCTCGGGCCCTGGCATTCCCTCTATCTCTATCTCCCTCCCCCACCCTAGTCGCACTAGCTTCTCATTTTCACACCACAAACAGCTTACAATGGCTTGTTCCCTTTATCATCGATACTTTTTTGCATATCTTTCATTTATTGTTCTTTATCTCTCCACATCACCGTCTATATCTCTCGTTTCCCTGATCCCTGACCAGTCTGAAGAAGGGTCTCGACCCGAAACGTCGCCTATCTCCTTCGCTCCTTAGATGCTGCTGCACCCGCTGAGTTTCTCCAGCCTTTTGTGTAATGGTCAAAGGGAGAAGCTGTTCTTGAACCTGGAGGCAACGATTCTCGGGCTTCTGTACTTTCTTCCTGATGGTAACAGAGAGCTGGCCCAGGATGGGCCATGGGGGTCTTTGATGATATTTGTTGTCTTCTTGAGGCAGCGCTTCCTCTCAATCTCTTCAATAGTGAGGAGGTCAATGCCTGTGAAGAACTGACTGTGTCCATCTTTTTCTTCAGCCTGCTTTGTTCTTGAGTATCAAATTTCCAAACCAGGCTGCGATGCAATCAGTCTGTATGCTCTCCTCGAAGTTCAATAGAGTATTTGGCAACATGCCAAATCTCCTCAATCTTCTGATGAAATAGAGGCATTGGTGAGCTCTCTTAGTAATTGGCATAGATGTGCTGGGATCAGGACAGATCATTGGAGATGTGTGCTTTTGACTCTCACCACCACCCTCCCCAATAAATCCAGGTGCATAGATCCACACTTTCCCTTCCTGAAGTCATTAGCCAGCACCTTTGGTCTTACTAACGCTAAGAGCAAGATTGTTGTTCTGGCACCACTCAACTAGATTTCGATCGCCATCTTGTACTCTGACTTGTCGGTACCTGTTATTTGTCCAATGGCAATGGTATCACCGAAGATAGACACAAAATGCTGGAGTAACCCAGCGGGTCAGGCAGCATCTCTGGAGAAAAGGAATAGGTGATGTTTCGTGTCGAGACACTTCATCAGATCCAACAATGGTATCACACTGAATTTAAGGATGGTGTTGTGATGATGTCTGGTTACACAGTCATGTGTTTAGAGATAGTAGAAATGGGGACTGAGCACACATCGTTGAGGTGCCTGAGTACTGATGGTTAGTGAGGAGGAGGTACTGTTGACAATCTGCTGATGAGGAAGTTGACGATCCAATTGTATAGGGATGAGCAGTGACCTAGTTCCTGAATTTGACAATGATTTTGGAAGAGACGTTGGTTTTGAAGTCTGAGCTGTAGTCGATGACCTGACATGCATGGTCCTATTATCCAAGTTGTCCAGAGAAGAATGGTGAGCAAGAGAGATCACATTTGCTGTCAATCTGTTGTGGAGGTAGGCAAATTGTTGTGGATCCAAGTCACTATTGAGCATCACTGCATTCCAGGGTGTGGGTGTTGTGAACCACACTCCTTAGTCTATGTAGTGTCACCCATGACACTCCCCAGTTTGGGTATTGTGAACACATCACACTCCACAGTGTGAATGTTGTTAACTACCATATTCCCAAAGTGGGCTGTCAACAGCCACATTCCGCAGTGTGGACTTTGTCAGCCACCACAACTCCCCAATGTGGGTATTGTGAACCACCACAACGCCATTGTCAACCACCTGAGCTTGAGAGTAGCTGATTGATCACCGTCACCTAAATCCGTTGCAACTGGCACAGGCTAAGGGCAGTGTGGCCTCCACAGTTAGTCAGTGGTTTACCCCACAAATATTCAGCAGAGATCTGGACATTTCCCAGAATCCCACGAAGAACACCACAAATATCCGAAAGATTACTGAGAAGCTATTTTCAAAAAGCATAAGAGAACTAGCAATGATACACATCATGAGCGACAAAGTACTGGAAAATCTAATGCAGTTAGAGGTAGACAATCCACCAGGACTAGAGGACTAGATGGCCTCCATCTAATGGTAATAAACAAAGTGGCTGCGGAAGTAGTGGAGCTACTGGATGAAGTTTCTCAAAACTCACTGATTTCCATGATGCAATTAAGAATACTGCAAATGTGAGTCCATTGATCAAGAAGGGAAGGAGACAAACAGTGGTTACTGCAGACCTATTACTTTAACATCTGCAGTTGACAAAATGCTGGAGTCTATTATCAAGGAAGCAATAGATATGCATGTAGAAAAACAATGCAATCAAACTAAGTGAACATGGTTTATGAAAGGTCTTAGAGTGATACAGCGTGGAAACAGGACCTTCGGCCCAACTTGCCCACACCGGCCAACATATCCCAGCTACACTAGTCCCACCTGCCTGTGTCTGGTCCAGATCCCTCCAATCCTGTCATATCCATGTTCCTGTTTAACTGTTTCTTAAACATTGGGATAGTCCCAGCCTCAACTACCTCCTCTGGCAGTTTGTTCCATACACCCACCATCCTTTGTGTGAAAAAGTTATGCCTCAGATTCCTATTAAATCTTTTCCCTTTCACCTTAAACCTATGTCCTCTGGTCCTCAATGTTCTCTGCTGCTAGCAGAAATTGGAGCCTTTGGGGAAACATATAATCTTTGCCGTTCTCTGCCAAAAAAAAGTAGGAGCACATGGTGCAAGGTTCAGGAATGAAATGGCAATTAAAGGGTCTGCATTGTGACATAGATGTCTTGCACACAGCATCTTGCAGCTGCAGTGCCTTCCAGCAGCATTAATCAGTGGTCCTCTCTTCATTGATTGAAGACTTTAAAAGAAAAGTAATTTGTGAACTCCATGCTCCAATCATGATCCCTTAATCAACTCTCACCTCCACAGCAGACATTTCTGCTGGCGTACTTAACTGCAATGTAGAGACTCTTAAATAATTGACTTGCTTCCCATTGACTATTTTGGCAATGATATGGCAGTGTTAGCTCTGCATTAAAGTTTAAGGGAACAGTCAGGGTCTGGTTTCAGATCTGTGTACTAAAAGTCAAAATATGTTGTCATGTTTGATAAGGTAAGTCATGTTTGGCAAATTTTTTAGAGTTCTTCCAGGAAGATTCCCACAAGTAATCGACAGAGGGGAACTTTAAGATAAAATGTATTCGGATTTCCAGAAGATAGCACATAAATGGCTGGTACGAAAGACAAGAGTTAATGGAATTAGATGAGGTGTATTAACATGATTGATTATAGCACAGACCACAGAGTGTTGCATTAAACAAGTATTTTTCAGAATGTAAGGATGCAACAGTGGAGGATTTCCCCAGTGGTTGGTTCTTCGGTCCGCAGTTATTTACTCTTTATTTATACTAATGACCTGGACGGGGTACTGAGTTTCAGGTATTGAAGTTTGCCGATGACACAAAAATAGTTGGAAAGGCAAGTTGTGATGAGGATATTCAGACTCTGCAAGGCGATATAGGTAGGTTGATGGATGAAAACGTGGCAAATGGAGTTTAATATGGGGAAGTGTGAGGTCATGCATTCGATGAGAGGAGTCAAAAGGTAGATTAACTAAGTGGAGAGGGTTTGTAAATGAGCGTAAAGAAGATCCAGGTAATCTAGTGCACGAATCACACAAAGTTAGCAGGCAGATGCAGTGAGCAGTGAAGTAGGCAAATGGTATGTTGGGCTTTATTGAAAAGGAGTTTGAGTTTACAAAATCAGGATGATTTGTTACAATTGTACAGGGTGTTGCTGAGGCCACACCTGGAGTACCTTGTACAGTTTTCGTCCCCTCACTTAAGACAGGATAGCATTGCAGGCAGTCCAAAAGTGATTTCACCAGGCCTGGGATGAGTAGGTTGAGCAAATCACAAATAGCTAAAGAAGTTGGATCTTGTATTCCTTAATTCCTTGGAATTTTGAAGAACGAGGAGTGATTTTATTGACACAAGATAGATGCTTTGGGAGCTTGATAGGATAGATGTTGAGATGAGAAATTAAACCAGTGCATACGGAGTGAATGGCAAGACGCAAGGGAACAGAGAAACAATGGGACAAAAGTACATAATTCCTTGAAAGTGTCGACAGTTATTCAGGGTGGTAAAGATGGCTTTGGAACACTTGCTTTCATTAACTGTGCCATTGAATACAGAAGTTAGAGCATCATGTTACAGTTGCCGAAAATGGGGCATAATCAGTGAATGGCAAGACGTTAGGGAGTGTTATTGAACAGAGAGACCATGGGATACAAGTACATAATTCCTTGAAAGTGACGACAGTTATTCAGGATGGTGAATAAGGCTTTTGGCACGCTTGCTTTCATTAGCTGTGCCATTGATTACAGAAGTTGGAACATCATGTTACAGTTGTAGAAATATTGCGAGGCTGCAATTCTGACAGCTTACTTTATTATCATATACACCAGGGAGAATGGACATTCCTTGTTCACATGAAGCTCAGAGTAACCATCATTACTCTATGATAAATACAACAATAAATATGATAAAGAGTGCAAAATAATGCAAAATTACAGTGCAAAACAAGCTCCAATGGAGTGCAAAAAAAAATTTGAACAATAATGGAATAACTGAATGCGCACCATGGGAAGGGGATATTAAAGAGGTGATTGGTTCAGGAGTCAGATAGCAATGGGGAAGAAGCTGTTCTTAAATCTGGATGTCCGAGCTGTCAAGTTCCTGCATCATGTCCCAAAAGGTAGAAGAGAGATGAGAGAATGGCCAGGATGGCAAACATCCTTGATGATATTTCCAGCCTTCCTGATGGACTGAATGGAGGAAGAGATCATCAGCTTGGGAGTTGTGTGTACATATGCATGGTGCCTGTGTGGGTGTGTGTGAGAGTAAGAGTCAATGTGTGAGTGCACGTGTATTCGTGATGTGTGTGAAAGAACAAAAATCTGAATGAGTGAGTTGCTGAGAGAATATTACTGTAGGGTGTACATGTGTATGTAAATGGGTGCATATACAGTAGCTTGCAAAAGTATTCATACCCCATGAACTTTTCCACATTTTGTCACGTTACAACCACAAACGTAAATGTATTTTATTGGGATTTTATGTGATAGACCAACACAAAGTGGTGCATAATTGTGAAGTGGAAGGAAAATTATACATGGTTTCCAAATTTTATTACAAATAAAAAACTGAAAAGTGTGGCATGCAAAAGTATTCAGCCCCCCTGAGTCAATACTTTGTAGAACCACCTTTCGCTGCAATTACAGCTGCAAGTCTTTTGGGGTATGTCCCTACCAGCTTTGCACATCTAGAGACTGAAATTTTTGCCCATTAATCTTTGCAAAAATAGCTCAAGCTCAGTCAGATTGGATGGAGAGCGTCTGTGAACAGCAATTTTCAAGTCTTGCCAGAGATTCTCAATTGGATTTAGGTCTAGACTTTGACTGGGCCATTCTAACACATGAATATGCTTTGATCTAAACCATTCCATTGTAGCTCTGGCTGTATGTTTAGGGTTGTTGTCCTGCTGGAAGGTGAACCTCCGCCCCAGTCTCAAGTCTTTTGCTGACTCTAACAGGTTTTCTTCCAAGATTGCCCTGTATTTGGCATCTTCCCATCAACTCTGACCAGCTTCCCTGTCCCTGCTGAAGAAAAGCATCCCCACAGCATGATGCTACCACCACCATGTTGTACAGTGGGGGTGGTGCGTTCAGGGTGATGTGCAGTGTTCGTTTTCCGCCACACATAGCGTTTTGCATTTAGGCCAAAAACTTCAATTTTGGTCTCATAGAAACATAGAAACTAGGTGCAGGAGCAGGCCATTCGGCCCTTAGAGCCTGCACCACCATTCAATATATTCATGGCTGATCATCCAACTCAGTATCCTGTACCTGCCTTCTCTCCATACCCCCGATCCCTTCAGCCACAAGGACCACATCCAACTCCCTCTTAAATATGGCCAACGAACTGGCCTCAACTACCTTCTGTTGCAGAGAATTCCACAGATTCACCACTCTCTGTGTGCAAAACGATTTTCTCATCTCGGTCCTAAAAGACTTTCCCCTTATCCTTAAACTGTGACCCCTTGTCCTGGACTTCCCCAACATCGGGAACAATCTTCCTGCATCTAGCCTGTCCAACCCTTTAAAAGTTTTGTAAGTCTCTATGAGATCACCCCTCAATCATCTAAATTCCAGCGAGTACAAGCCGAGTCTATCCAGTCTTTCTTCATATGGAAGTCGTGCCATCCCAGGAATCAGTCTGGTGAACCTTCTCTGTACTCCCTCTATGGCAAGAATGTGTTTCCTCAGATTAGGAGACCAAAACTGTACGCAATACTCCAGGTGTGGCCTCACCAAGACCCTGTACAACTGCAGTAGAACCTCCCTGCTCTTGTACTCAAATCCTTTTGCTATGAATGCCAACATACCATTCGCTTTCTTCACAGCCGGATGCACCTGCATGCCTACTTTCAATGACTGGTGTACCATGACACCCAGGTCTCGCTGCATCTCCCCTTTTCCTAATCGGTCACCATTCAAATAATAGTCTACCTTCCTGTTTTTGCCACCAAAGTGGATAACCTCACATTTATCCACATTATACTGCATCTGCCATGCATTTGCCCACTCACCCAGTCTATCCAAGTAATCCTGCAGCCTCCTAGCATCCTCCTCACAGCTAACACTGCCCCCCAGCTTCGTGTCATCCGCAAACTTCGAGATGTTGCATTTAATTCCCTCGTCCAAATCATTAATGTATATTGTAAATAGCTGGGGTCCCAGCACTGAGCCTTGCCGCACCCCACTAGTCACTGCCTGCCATCCTGAAAAGGACCCGTTCACTCCTACTCTTTGCTTCCTGTCTGCCAGTCAGTTCTCTATCCACATCAATACTGAACCACCAATACCGTGTGCTTTAAGTTTGTATACCAATCTCTTGTGTGGGACCTTGTCGAAAGCCTTCTGAAAGTCCAAATATAACACATCCACTGCTTCTCCCTTATCCACTCCACTAGTTACATCCTCAAAAAATTCAATAAGTTTCGTCAGACATGATTTACCCTTCGTAAATCCATGCTGACTTTGTCCAATGATTTCAACCTCCCTTTTTAAAAAGTGGGGTTACATTAGCTACCCTCCAATCCTCAGGAACTACTCCAGAATCTAAAGAGTTTTGAAAAATTATCACTAAGGCATCTGCTATTTCTGGGGCTACTTCCTTAAGTACCCTGGGATGCAGCCTATCTGGCCCTGGGGATTTATCGGCCTTTAATCCATTCAATTTACCTAACACCACTTTCCGGCTAACCTGGATTTCACTCAGTTCCTCCATCTCATTTGACCCGCGATCCCCTGCTATTTCCGGCAAATTATTTATGTCTTCCTTAGTGAAGACAGAACCAAAGTAGTTATTCAATTGGTCTGCCATGTCCTTGTTCCCCATGATCAATTCACCCGTTTCTGACTGCAAGGGACCTACATTTGTTTTAACTAATCTTTTGAGCTTCACATATCGATAAAAACTTTTGCAGTCAGTTTTTATGTTTCCTGCTAGTTTTCTTTCATACTCCATTTTCCCTTTCCTAATTGAGCCCTTTGTCCTCCTCTGTTGGTCTCTGAATTTCTCCCAGTCCCCTGGTAGGCTGCTTTTTCTGGCTAATTTGTACGCTTCATCTTTTTCTTTGATACTATCCCTGATTTCCCTCGTTATCCACGGATGCGCCACCTTCCCTGATTTATTCTTTTGCCATACTGGGATGAATAATTGTTGTAGTTCATCCATGCAGTCTTTAAATGTCTTCCATTGCATATCCACCGTCAACCCTTCAAGAATCAATTGCCAGTCCATCTTGGCCAATTCACGTCTCATACCCTCAAAGTTACCTTTCTTTAAGTTCAGGACCCGTGTTTCTGAATTAACAATGTCACTCTCCATCCTAATGAAGAACTCAACCATATTATGGTCACTCTTGCCTAAGGGGCCACGTACAACAAGGCTGCTAACTAACCCTTCCTCATTACTCAATATCCAGTCTAGAATAGCCTGCTCTCTCGTTGGTTCCTCCACATGTTGGTTTAGAAAACTATCCCGCATACATTCCAAGAAATCCTCTTCCTCAGCACCCCTGCCAATTTGATTCACCCAATCTATATGTAGATTGAAGTCACCCATTATAACGGTTTTACCTTCGTTGCACGCATTTCTAATTTCCTGTTTGATGCCATCCCCAACTCCACTACTACTGTTAGGTGACCTGTACACAACACCCACTAGCGTTTTCTGCCCCTTAGTGTTTCGCAGCTCCACCCATATCGATTCCACATCCTCCAAGCTAATATCATTCCTTTCTATTGCGTTAATCTCCTCTCTAACCAGCAACGCTACCCCACCTCCTTTTCCTCTCTGTCTATCCCTCCTGAATATTGAATATCCCTGGATGTTCAGCTCCCAGCCTTGGTCACCTTGGAGCCATGTCTCCGTGATCCCAACTATATCATAATTATTAATAGCTATCTGCACATTCAACTCATCCACCTTATTATGAATGCTCCTTGCATTGAGACACAAAGCCTTCAGGCTTGTTTTTACAACACTCTTGGCCCTTTTACAATTATTTTGAAAAGTGGCCCTTTTAGATTTTTGCCCGGGATTTGTCTGCCTGCCACTTTTCACCTTGCTACCTATTGCTCCTATCCTAATTTTACACCCCTCTGTCTCTCTGCTCACACATTTAAGAAACCCTCCACTTCTTATTCTCCGTTTGTTATTTTTTTCTTTCCTCCCTACGTGTTGTGTCTGACTGCTTATCTTCTCTGCCTCCTCTGCCTTCTCTATTTGAGTCCCTCCCCCCAACCGATCTAGTTTAAAGTCTCCCCAGTAGCCTTTGCAAATCTCCCCGCCAGGATATTGGTTCCCCTCGTGTTCAAGTGCAACCCGTCCTTTTTGTACAGGTCACACCTTCCCCAAAAGAGGTGCCAATGATCCAGAAACTTGAATCTCTGCGCTCTGCACCAGTCCTTTAGCCACGCATTTATCCTCCACCTTGCTCCATTCCTACTCTCACTGTCGTGTGGCACAGGCAGTAATCCTGAGACTGTTACCTTTGCGGTCCTTCTCCTTAACACTCTTCCTAACTCCCTAAATTCTCCTTTCAGGACCTCCTCTCTTTTTCACCTCTCTTTTTCTACCTATGTCATTGGTAGAACAATGTCATATGTACCACGACCTCTGGCTCCTCTCCCTCCCATTTCAAGATATCTTGGACACGTTCAGTCACATCCCGGACCCTGGCACCAGGGAGGCAAACTACCATCCGGGTCTCCTGACTGCGTCCACAGAATCGCCTATCTGACCCCCTAACTATAGAGTCCCCTATTACTGCTGCCCTCCTCTTCTTTTCCTTACCCTTCTGAGCAACAGGGCCGGTCTTTGTACCGGAGGCCCGGTTGCTGTTGCTACCCCCAGGTAGGCTGTGCCCCCCAACAGTACTCAAACAGGAGTACTTATTGCCAAGGTGTACAGCCACCGGGGTAGTCTCTAGTCCCTGCCTCTGCCCCTTGCCTCTCCTAACCATGACCCACTTCTCTGCCTCCTGTGGTTTTGGAGTGACCACCTGTCTGTAGCTCCTCTCTATGGCTTCCTCACTCTCCCTGACCAGACGGAGGTCATCGAGCTGCTGCTCCAGGTACCGAATACGGTCCATTTGGAGCGCCAACTTGACGCACCTGGCGCAGATGTGGACGTCTGGAGAGCTATCTGACTGCATGACCTCCCACATCTGACATCCAGAACAGTAAACTGCCCTGGCACTCATCATCCCCCTTACCCTGGATACAATACAATACAATGTAGAATACAATGCAAGGATTTTAGCTGAAAGAAATCAGCAGGGATCTGACTGCCAATCAGCTGCTCCCTCGAGTCGTCTTCCACCAATCAGCGGCTTCCACAAGCCCACTTGTTTTGAACTGCGAGCTGCGAATGGAACGTTACGGATTTAGGCTCCTCCCACTGCAACCGCTCCTGGGCCTCTGTGAAAACAAGCCCCGCGAACGAGTTTTTAAACTTACAGGTCGGACGTCGCTCCTCCCACTGCAACCGCTCCTGGGCCTCTGTCATCATCAGCTATCGGTCTCATCAGACCAGAGCACCTTCCTCCACATGTTTGCTGTGTCTAATAGTTGTCCTGTGGACAGATTCTCCCAGCTGAGCTGTGGATCTCTGCAGCTCCTCCAGAGTTACCATGGGCCTCTTGGCTGCTTCTCTGATCAATGCTCTCCTTGCCCGGCCTGTCAGTTTAGGTGGACGGCCATGTCTTGGTAGGTTTGCAGTTGTGCCATACTCTTTCCATTTTCGGATGATGGATTGAACAGTGCTCCGTGAGATGTTCAAAGCTTGGGATATTTTTTTATAACCTAACCCTGCTTTAAACTTCTCCACAACTTTATCCCTGACCTGTCTGGTGTGGGCTTCATGATGCTGTTTGTTCACTAATGTTCTCTAACAAACCTCTGAGGCCTTCACAGAACAACTGTATTTATACTGAGATTAGATTACACACAAGTGGACTCTATTTACTAATTAGGTGACTTCTGAAGGCAATTGGTTGCACTGGATTTTATTTAGGAGTATCAGAGTAAAGGGGGCTGAATACTTTTGCACGCCACACTTTTCAGTTTTTTATTTGTAAAAAAATTTGAAAACCATGTATCATTTGCCTTCCACTTCACAATTTTGCGCCACTTTCTGTTGGTCTATCACATAAAATTCCAAAAAAATACATTTACGTTTGTGGTTGTAACGTGACAAAATGTGGAAAAGTGCTAGGGGTACGAAAACTTTTGCAAGCCACTGTAACTAACAGTGTGTGTGACAGAATGTGATAATATGAAAGTTACTGAGAAAAGCTGAGGCAGCGAGAAGTGTGAGGGTCATGCGTGCTATCACAGTGGATGTGGTGTTGGCAATGGAGGTGTTGTGAGTCTGAAAGGAAATGTTTGAGCCTTTCTGTGATTAAATATGTGATGAGTTTCTATACCTTAAACACTGCTACCCTCCAGGTTATTAGTATAAAGAGTATATAAACCGAAGGACAAAGAACTGACCACCTCGCATTAGAAGTGAGGGACTGGTTAGAGTACTCACCTTGACATATCTTGTCAGTTTGTCGGCCTTTCTGCAACATTGCTCCCAGCTTTAGGGTGAATCACTCCTGAACAGCTCAGAAACAAGACCCTCTATGCCAACCAGAAAGTATCTATCCACATTAATCCCACTAACCAGCACTTGGTCTATAGCCAGCTAGTCAAATGCTCATCCATTATTTATTCTTAAATGTTTTCTGTCATATTCTGCCCACCTTACCATCCAGTTAATATAATTCTCAGATCAAAGACTATCCTCATCAATATCAAAAACGCCAAAACAATGTAAACATTACTTCCTACATTCATGTCCAAATGTTAATGTATTTAACAAATTGTACATTTCCCAGCACTGATCCCTGTGAAATACCACATCACAAGCTTCCAATCACAAAAGCAATCTTCTTACATCATTTTGTATCTTTGACCAATTTTGTATCCTACATTGGATCCCATGGGCTCTAACATTTTGAGCCAGTTTCCCATGTGGGATCTTGTCAAAGGTCTTCCAAAAGTCCATGAAAACTACATCTACTACACTGGACACTAACTTCTCCCAGTCACTGCCCTGATAACCTTGTTTACATCTTATCCACCTGGACACCCCTGTTTTGCCCCCAATCTCCCTGCAGCTTATCAAGCTTCTTCTGTCTCCTTCCCAATTCTGACAAAGGGTCCCTGACCTCAAACACCAACTCCTCCTCGTCTCTTGGTTAAGAAGGAACTGCAGATGCTGGAAAATCGAAGGTGGACAAAAATGCTGGTGAAGAAGGGTTTTGACCCAAAATGTTGCCCATTTCCTTCCTCCATAGATGCTGCCTCACCAGCTGAGTTTCTCCAGGATTTTTGTCTATCCTCGTCTCTTCCCACATTTGCCGATATGGAGTTATGGTAACCCAGATTGCAAATTAGGGTATTGTCATGTAAATCAGGGTGAAATGAAATTCCTTGTTCTTGTGTAACTCACCCAGTAAACACACAGTAATGATGAATACAACAACATGTGCAAGATATCGGAATAATGCAAGATTATAGTGCCGTTCTAGCAGAGCTGGCAAGAAAGAGTGCAGAGATTTCCTAGGATGTTGCCAGGACTTTATTATTTAGCGCACAGAGACCGAGGGGTGATCTTACTGGTGTATCAAATCATACGGGAAATAGGTAGGATGAATGGAGTCTTTTTCTCCAGGGTAGGAGAAGCAAGAACGCGAGAGTGAAAATGAAGGTGAAAATGTTGACGTTTGACTCCCCTCTCTGAGGAGCAACCTTTTCACACTAATGAGGGGTATAGGGAACGAGCTGTCAGCGAAAGTAGTTAAGGCAGGTTAATTTAGCAACATAAAAAAAACATTTAGACTGGTACATGGATAGAAAGGTTTAGAGGGAGATGGATCGGGGCTTATTGGTCGGCGTGGACGTTGGGCCTGTTTCCGTGCGGTGTGACTCCAAATCGAAGTAGTGCAGAACACAATGAAAGTGTATTAACGGAACAACGTCATCCCTCGGGATGTCGAGCTCCTGGTGCCGTGGAGCAAGGAGCGGAGCAGCGCCGGGCAGGCGTGCGCCAGTGATGCTCTGCTGTTGACAGCCGGAGCTACCTCTGCCAGTGGATTCCACACATACCGCAGTTGCAGCCCCAGATCGGCCCCGGCCTGGGAGGGCGGCCGCTCCTGCGGAAACGCAGGCTGCCAATTCCCCGCCGCTTTGCTGGGTCCCGAGTGCAGCACCGCCCGCACGGTTCCGGGAGCATGGGCCGAGCCTGCCCGTGGGGGCCGTACAGCCTGTGGTTGCTCGCCGCCTGCTTCGGCACACACGACGCGGGCGCGGCTCCAGCGTCTGCGGCCCCGGCTCCTTGCCTCAGCCCAAGCGAGCTGCGCAGATTCTCTGAACATCCCCGGAGGATCCCTCCCACTAACGAGTGCATGTTGAACTGTACCGTGCGGACGTACATGAAAATCCTCCGACAGCAGAAAAGAATGACGGTCCGCTTGCACAACTCAGTGACAGGTAAACAGACGGGGACGCATATACACACACACGACATCGATACAGACAGGTTTACCCAGATAGAGACAGATAGACATCAACGTGGACACAGGTATATAAACTCAGACACATGAACATACACACGCACATAGATGCACACGTAGACTGACAGATAGGTAGATGCACACACTTGTCCATAGACAGAAACACATACACAGAAAGATAAACAGACACACACAGTCACAAACAGGCAGAAATATACATGACAAGTAGGTACAGACACAGGTACATAGACACTCGCACATACAGACAGACATGTGCAGATGCATTCACACATATAGAAACACAAACAGATCACTATCAGGACACACACACACAAACACATGTGTAAATACAGTGTACTGACACTGATTTGGCTGCCAGTAAGGAGGAAATATGAGACTTGATGATTTTGTTGTAAAATTGCTAACAGCTTTTACATAACTTTGAACTCCCTCTTCCGGAACATGGTGAACATTAAGTTGGTATCTAGGGAGGAGGAGGAAGTTCCTGGCCTTTGGATGTAATAGGGATGGGTAAATATGTGGAATTGTAGGGGTTAAGAGGAACTGACACTGAAGGTAGATTTTAACTCGGGTTTGGATATTTTACAGGAAAATAGCAACAGTAAAACTAATTTAACACAAATACTAACTCTGTAAGCAAGGTCACAGACTGCTCAGAGGGACAAGTTGGATAGAAGCCTCGCTATCTATTGCAAGTTTGGAGTTCACAGGTCAAAGGGCAGTTCCAGGTGAAGCTGACCCTCTGGCAATGAAATAATATTTTCTTTCCCTATCAGTGTGGTTACAATAATGGCAATTATAATGACCTTTAAAGAACATTGTGGTCCTTTCTTTGGAGTGACCAGGCCTAAGCCCAGCCTGTATACCAGTGAGGGCCCCACTTTCCCTTCCCACTCTGCATTCCTACACTTATTCTGCATGGATCTTCCAGGCTCCTGCCCCAGATCAAATCCCTGGCGGAAATCTCTGGGAAGCTCTCCATCCCAGCATACCATACGTTTGCTGAGCTGAGGTGAAGGCACCCTTGCTGATGTGTGGTAACGGTGCAGACAAAGAGAGATTATTGTACCTTCTTTAGTCACAGGTGAGGTATCAGAAAGCAGGAGTGGCTAATCTTGTGCCTTTATTAAAGAAGATCTGCAAAGAAGCCAGGGAACTACAGATCGGTGAGCCTAATATCAGAGTGGCGGGAAAATTATCAGACGGGTCTCAGGGACTGGATCTGCCAGCATTTGGAAAGGCCAATTAAGAATAGGCAGTGAGGCTTTGTGTGTAGGAAATCGTCATACAAAAATGACTGCATTTTTGAAAAGGCGACCAAGAGCAGAGTGGTAGACGTTGTCTACGTTGTCTTTGGCAAGGCCTTTGTCTAGGTCCTAAAACAAGAGTTGAGTGTTTTATATTGTTATATAAACGAAGCAATGAAATTCTTATTTGTAGTGCACAACAGATATGTGAACATAGGCTGGTCCAGAAGATAAGATCACTTAGGTACCAGGGAGATCGAGGCAATTGGAGACATAATTTGCTTGGTGGTATGAAACAGATGGTGGAAGTGAAAGGTTGTGTTTCAGACTGGAGGTCTTTGACCAATAGTGTGCTACAGGCATTGGTGCTGGATCCCCTGTTTGTCATCTATAGTAACAATTTAGATGAGAATGCAGATGCCATGTTTAGTAAATTTGCAGATGATATCAACATTGGTGGTATAGTGAGCAGTGAAAAACATTGTCTAAGGTAGCAATAGGAACTAGATCATCTGCCAAAGTGGACAAAGGAATGGCAAAAGGAATTTAACTTAGACAACGGAAAGTTCTCGTGCCCTGACTGCGGGAGAACAAAAAAGGGAAGAAGATTGAACTTTTTTTGTGATGTGATGAATTTTAGGAAGTTAAACCAGGGTAGGACACACACAGTAAATGGTAGAGCCTCGGAGAGTGTTGTCGAACAGAGAGGGCTGAGGGGGTGCAAGTGCATAGTATCCTAAAAATGGGACTCAGATAGAAGTTGGGATGTCATGTTGCAGTTGTATAAGACGTTGGTGAGACCGCATTTACAATACTGTGTTTAGTTCTGGGCGCAAAGTTATAGGAAAGATATTGTCAAGCTTGAAAGGGTTCAGAGAAGATTTACGAGGATGGTGCCAGGACTAGAGGGTGTGAGTATAGGGAGAGGTTGAGTAGGCTGGGTGTCTATTCCTTGGCGCGCAGGAGGATGAGGGGGTGATCTTATAGTTCAAGCTTCAATGTTTGTTTATTGCCACATGTACCAATTAAGATATAATGAAATTCAAATTGCCATACAGTCATACCAATAAAGAGCAACAAGACACCCAATAAAATTTTGAGCATGAATTTCCACATTCCTCAGTTTGTTGGAAGGCAAAAAAAAGTTCTTCTTCCCTTTTCTTGTTCTCCCGCGGTCGGGACACTAGAACCTTCCGTTGTCGGGGCGATCTTGACTCCCGCAACTGGTGGTTGAGCCCTCCGCATCGGGGCGATCAAGCTCCCGCATCGGGGGGGGGGGGGGATCTCAGCTCCCTGCGCTGGGTGATCGGACTCCCGTGTTGGGGCTGGTCGAACCTCCTGCGGCGTGGAACTTCCCGACATCGGTCTCTTCCCGAGACTGTGAGCTCCTCGATGTTGAAATCCGCAGGCTGCGGTTGGAGCATCGATCCCAGGCAAGGGATCACAGGCTCCTATCGTAAATCCATGGCCCCGTGGTGTGGCTCAAAGTCAGTCTATGATCTAGAAAAAAATAGCATCTCCGACAAGGTTAGAGATTGAAAAAAGTTTTTCCTGACCCCCCCACCCCCTACATAAAACAAACCAGAGAACACTAAAACATGCTCTCTAACACATACTTAAAATAACAAAACGGAAAGGACTGACTGACTGTTGATGAGGCAGCCATTGCCGGTGTATAAAATCATGAAAGGAATAGAAAGGAATACATGCACAGAGTCTCTTGCCCAGAGTAGGGGGATTGAGGACCAGAGGACATAAGTTCAGGGTGATAATAGGAATCTGAGGGGTAACGTTTTCACACAAAGGGTGGTGGGTGTATGGAACAAGCTGCCAGAGGAGGTAGTTGAGGCTGGGACTATCCCAGCATTTAAGAAACAGACAGGAAGATGGATAGGACAGGTTTGGAGGGATATGACCAAGTGCAGGCAAGTGGGACTAGTGTAGCTGGGACATGTTGGCCGGTGTGGGCAAGTTGGGCCGAAGGGCCTGTTTCCACACTATCACTCTATGATTCCATGACAGGATGATGAAGAAGGCAAAATATGTGCTGTCCTTCAGCAGTTGAGACATTGAGTACAGGAGTTGGAACATCATGTTACAGCTGTATAAAACATATTTGGAGTTTTGGGTGCAGTTCTAGCCACCATAAAATAGGAAGGATGTGATTAAGCTAGAGAGGCTACAGAAAAGATCCACAAGGATGTTGCCTTGACTGAAGGGCTTGATTTTTCAGGACAGATTGGATAGACTGGGTCTATTTTCTCTGGATCAAAGGAGCTGACAGATGTCACGATAGTTATATAATATAATGGAAGGCGCAGATAAAAAGACTATCATAAAAGATTATAAAAGATAACCTGTCCTATCTATGCCTTGGACAACTCAGCTATGGGGAAACGTTTCTTACTATCTACCCTCTTCATGTTTTTCATTATTTTCATAGAATTATACAGCACAGAAACAGGCCCTTTCAGCCCACCTCATACATATGACCTTGATCCATATTCATGCTAATCTCATTTGTCTGCATTAGACTCGTACCCTTCTACACCTTTCCTATCCAAGTACCGGTCCAAATGAAAGTTTTATGTAGTACTAGAATCTGCATCGATCACCTCCTCTGGCAACTCGTTCTAGATAGCCACCACACTCTCTGAAAAACATACCCCATCATTTTCCTTTAAATGTCTCCCTGTCAGCTTAAACCTGTGCCCTCTGGTTGAATTTAAAACTAGAGGGCACAAGGTTTAAGCTGAGAGGGAGACATTTAAAGGAAAACAATGGGGTATGTTTTTCAGAGAGTGTGGTTTTCCTGGGAAAAAAACTATGATAAAAGATTATAAAAGATAATCTATCCTGTCTATGGCCCTCAATTTTATAATCCTCAATAGGTTTACCCGTCATCTTCCCTACATTTGGTGAAAATAAACCAAGCACATCCAATCTCGCCGTATAATTACAGCCCTCCATTCCAGGCATCATCCTGATGAATCTTTTCTGCACTCTCTCTTATTGTTACAACATCCTTCCTGTAGTATGGTGACCAGAACTGTGCATAATATTCCAAGTGTGGTCTAAGATTCAAGAGAGTTTATTGTCATGTGTCCCAGATAGGACAATGAAATTCTTGCTTTGTTTCAGCACAACAGAATATAAAACGCATGAATACAGAACAGATTAGTGTGTCCATATACCATTGTATAAATATATACACACGTAAATAAATAAAACAGATAAAGTGCAAATAAACTGATAATGGGCTATTAATGTTCAGAGTTTTGTTTGAGATGCGTTCAATAGCCTGATGGCTGTGGGGAAGAGGCTGTTTCTGAACCTGGACGTTGCAGTCTTCAGGCTCCTGTACCTTCTACCTGAAGGTAGCGGGGAGATGAGTGTGTGGCCAGGGTGGTGTGGGTCCTTGATGATGCTGCCAGCCTTTTTGAGGCAGCAACTGCGATAGATCCCCTCGATGGTAGGGCGGTCAGAGCCGATGATGGACTGGGCAGTGTTTACTACTTTTTGTAGTCTTTTTCGCTCCTGGGCACTCAAGTTGCCGAACCAAGCCACGATGCAACTGGTCAGCATGCTCTCTACTGTGCACCTGTAGAAGTTAGAGAGAGTCCTCTTTGACATACTGACTCTCCGTAATCTTCTCAGGAAGTAGAGGCGCTGATGTGCTTTCTTTATAATAACCAATGTTTTGTACAACTGCAACATGATATCCCACCTTGCATACTCAATTACTCAGCCTATGAAGACAAACACATCAAATGCCTTCTTCACTACTCTAGCCACCTGTGGTGCCACATTCTGGGGGCTATGGACTTGCACCCCAAGGTCCCTCTGTACTTCCCAATATACAAAGTTCACAAGTCCACACTTGGCTGGTTTAAATTCCACCCACCAGTTGGTCTGCCCCACTTTCCAGCTGTCCCATGTCACACTGTATCCTAAGACAATCTACTTTGTTATCTATGGCTCTACCAATTTTAACGTCTGCAAATTTAATATTCATTCCCTGAATGTTGTCCCCTAAGTCACTTATGTATGTTGCAAACAACAAGTGTGTCAGCAATGATCCCATTCTGTGAGAGGAAGGTGAGCGACCAGAGATTGTAGTCTATGTTGGTACTAAAGATATTGGTAAGAGAGGAGATGTGGTCCAACAAAGTGAAATTAGAGAGTTGGATAGAAAGTTGAAAAGCCAGGTGATTCCCTGTGCCAGTGAATATAGAAATAGAAAAATAAGGTGGATAAATGTGCTCGAGAGCTGGTGCAGGAGGCAAGGATTCAGATTTTAGGCTGAAGGGGAGAGCAGAGAGGGGAGCAAGTTAGGATGAAACATGAAAGTTTAACACCATCTCTTCCCACTGATGTGGCCTTGTCCACTGAGCTCCTCCAGCCGTCTGTTTATTGACCCATCACCTTCTGCTTCCTACCACCAAACCAATTTTGGATCCAATTTGACAACTTGCCTTGGATCCCACATGCCCTAACATTTTGGACCTGTCTTCTACATGGGGCCTTCAGAAGTCATTAGTGCTTTTGATTTAGAGGCTTTACTGTCAAAGGCTTTACTGAAGTCAGAATAAACCATATCAATACACCTTTCTCATCAATATATTTAGTTACCTCTCCAAAAAACGTAACCTAATTAGTCAGACAGGGCCTCCCACTAACAAATTTGTGCTGCCTATCTCTGCCTTTACAACTGTGGATGAATTCTGACCCTTAGATCATTTCCTAATACTTTCCCGACAGTTGATATTAGACTCACAGGTTGTATTTATCTGACTTATCGCTACTGTTCTTGAATAAAGGTACCACATTTGCTGTCTTCCAGTCCATCTGTGGCCAACAAAGATTTAAATATTTTTGCTCGGGCCCCAGCAGCCTCCTCATTTGAAAGAACCACTAGATGCCTTCCACACAGTGTTAATTATAGAGTAGACAATTGAAAATTAATTAGTTGGTGTGAAGAGTTGCCCTGCTGTTTGTGATGGAACATACCGGGACAATTTTCCACATCGGGCAGACATCAGTGTTAACTGAATTGGATACATAGCTAGTCCTGGGTGAAGGTAGACAAAAATACTGGAGAAACTCAGCAGGTGAGGCAGCATCTATGGAGTGAAGGAATAGGTGATGTTTCGGGTCGAGACCCTTCTTCATACTGATGTGGGGGTGGGGGCGGGGGGCGGGAATAAGAAAGGAAGCGGAGACAGTGAGCTGTGGGAGAGCTGTGAAGGGGAAGGGAAGGAGGGAGAAAGCAAGGACTACCTGAAATTGGAGGTCAATGTTCATACCGCTGGGGTGTAAACTACCCAAGCAAAATATGAGGTGCTGCTCCTCCAATTTGCGGTGGGACTCACTCTGACCATGGAGGAGATCCATGACAGAAAGGTCGGATTCGGAATGGGAGGGGGAGTTGAAGTGCTGAGCCACCGGGAGATCAGGTTGGTTAATGCGAACTGTGCGGGGGTGTTGGGCAAAGCGATCGCCAAGCCTGCGCTTGGTCTCACCGATGTAGAGCAGTTGACACCTAGAGCAGCGGATGCAATAGATGAGGTTGGAGGGGGTGCAGGTGAACCTCTGCCTCACCTGGAAAGACTGTTTGGGTCCTTGGATGGAGTCAAGGTAGGAGGTAAAGAGACAAGTGTGGCATTTCCTGCGGTTGCAAGGGAAAGTACCGGGGAGGGGGTGGTTTGGGTGGGAAGGGACGAATTTATCAGGGAGTTACGGAGGGAGTGGTCTCTGCGGAAAACCAAAAGGGGAGATGGGAAGTTGTGGCCAGTGGTGGGATCCAGTTGAACTATGAACATGTCGGAAAATTATCTGTTGTATGTGACGGCTGGTAGGGTGGAACTTGAGGACAAGGAGGACTCTGTCCTTGTTGCGAGTGGGGGGATGGGGAGTGAGAGCGGAGCTACGGGATATAGAAGAGACCCTGGTGCGAGCCTCATCTATAGTCGAAGTGGGGAACCCCCGGTCCCTAAAGAATGAGGACATCTCCGTTGTCCTGCGTGAAATCTTCAGCACTGCTCCGGGTGTTATGACGTCTTTTCGCCTTTGCTGTGTCCGGTTTTATGGTTAACAACTGGCCTTGGGTAGCAATGGTTAGCAACTGGCCTTGTGGACAGAAAGCAAGTATTCCGCTAAAGAATTGCCATGTCTATGCTTGGTTTGTCAAAGTAAAGGAGGTCACATTGAGAGCACCTAAAGCAGTGCACAAGATTTGAAGAGGTACATGTGAACCTGTCTCATCTGAACGGACTACTTAGATCCCTGGATGAAAATGAGAGAGGAGGTATTATAGAAAATTCTGTTATAAAGACAAAATGTGTTAATGGAGGAAAGAGGATTTGGGACTGGAGAATTTAAGACGAGCAACAAAAAAGCTATTTTTCCTGCAGGATTTCAAAAATAAAGGTATTTTCAATAGCAATAAGTTAATTTTGTTACAGCAAGCTAAAAATACTAAATGCTATATGTTACATTGTTTATTAGAGTACCGCTGCACAAGTGTCAGTAGAAGTGATGGCTTGTTAATTCCAGTGAGCACCCACAGTGAAAGTAGCAGCTGTGTGGCGAAGAGACAATGGTGCCTGATTACTGCAGGGAGGTAACATTGTACTGTTTAAATCCAATGCCGTTTTCTTTTCTGCGTATCAATTTCGGAGGTAACTTTTAAGTGGTTTCTAGTTTGCAATCAAAATTGGTTTATAACCAATTTGGTCCACGTACTACAAATACTGATTCCTAATTAATTGATCATATTATATCCAATTTGTGTAATGAAGGAGGCGTTATAACAGAATCGCCTGTACTCTAATTTTGTTCCCAATGTTAAATGTTTCAGTATTGAAGGAGTTAAAAGCTCCTACCCAGTTCTGACACTCCTAATACAATCTCTCCTACCATTAAATCTCTCCTACCCCTTGTTTGCATGGAGAATATTACCTCCACATTTGCACTAGCTGATGGGTAAACAATGCACAGCTTGTATTATACTTACTCTAGGAATCATTTATTCTGCATGCTTGGCACTTTTCCAGTTTCCATTTTATTTTCCCCTTTTTTTATTGCTTTTGCAATAAGCAGCAAACTAGATTGGAGGAGCCATGAGTCCTGGCTGCTTATTTGCATTTTACAAGACAAACACTGATTACATCAAAATAACTTTTCCCAAAGGAACTCAAAATCAGTAAGTCAAAAGTATTGAGTAATGTATTTTAACCTTTTGGAAACATTGTTATTAAGAAAAGTGATGTTTGAGATTATTCCCCAATTGCTCCAATTTATCTCCTCAAATATCATTTTTTATATTCCTAATTTAATTAATTTCATCATCCATTTCACTGATGCCAATTTTGTTTTGAAATCTTGGCATCTCATACCCTGAATAGAGACACTCCTACTTCTGACAACATGACCTGGATTCCACGTGGCCATTGTGGACTCCAGTTCTCTCCCTCTTCCTCTTCCTCTCCCTTAATTGTAAATGAAAGAAATAAGAAAACAAATTTAATCACGACAAGATGAAACAAAACTCCATGATTTTGTTTCCTGTAGAAGCTTCACAAATATCTGAACAACTTAGCATAAACAGTTCATTTCCACGGTGAAAACTTTTAATACGTAATCCAAAGAATAAAAAATGGATGATGCACAACTAGCACAACTTCTAAAAGAGACGCTGCCTGTTATGAGGCAGAGTTAACACTGCCACAAGATCCGTTTCAAATCAGTTTCACATTGAGTTGTAAAATAATTTAGTTAGTCACATTCCATTCCTGTAGCATATAGGATTAATATTTGAATATCTTCCAACATAGATTTAACGCCAATATAATGAAGGAGGCCACACTTTTCAGTTTTTTATTTGTAATAAAATTTGGAAACCATGTATAATTTTCCTTCCACTTCACAATTATGCACCACTTAGTGTTGGTCTATCACATAAAAGCCCAATAAAATACATTTACGTTTGTGGCTGTAACGTGACAAAATGTGGAAAAGTTCAAGGGGTATGAAATCTTTTGCAACCCACTGTATACTCTGGAATTTTAAAGATGAGAGGGGATCTTATTAAAAACATATAATATTATTAAGGGTTTGGACACGCTAGAGGCAGGAAACATGTTCTCGATGTTGGGGGAGTACAGAACCAGGGGCCACAGTTTAAGAATAAGGGGTAAGCCATTTAGAACGTGGATGAGGAAACACTTTTTCACACAGAGAGTTGTGAGTCTGTGGAATTCTCTGCCTCAGAGGGTGGTGGAGGCCGGTTCTCTAGATACTTTCAAGATAGAGCTAGATAAGGCTCTTAAAGATAGCGGAGTCAAGGGATATGTGGAGAAGGCGGGAACGGGGTACTGATTGTGGATGATCAGCCATGGTCACATTGAATGGCGGTGCTGGCTCGAAGGGCCGAATGGCCAACTTCCGCACCTATTGTCTATTGAAATGAAAAAACGTACAACTATTTGTTGTATTCGCATTGTGATGGTTACATGCATATTGTACATTTCATAATAATTCACCATTATCCTAATTATCCTACTTTGTATTATGCGATCCTTGTTTATCTCTGCAGGAGTTGTCTCTATCTGCCAGCCTGTATTAGTGTTCCTCTCCAAATAAGACTCTTGTATCTAATTAGCCTGCTTTTATCTAGTTCAGGCCATCAATAAGAAAGAGCGCAAAATACAACTAGGGGTCTCCAAAGCTGTGGAATGAAAGGATCAACTCCTGTGCCAGCCAGCTTGAAAGGAGCAAGAAAGTGTGAACAAGGAAGCAACTCCCTTGGGATAGGGAGTTTGAAACGTAGAAGTAGGGTTTGCAGATTATTTGGGATGCGCATCAACAGATGGGGTAGTGGAAATGGATAAATAAACTGAAGTATGGAGTGAGCATTAAAGTAGGCTGAGCAAATATGGAGGTGGGGAGAGGCAGACGAAGAGAGGCAGAGGCCAGAACCCTGCTGGCTAAGAGTTTGGATTTCCTCCTCTGTCCCCCTAGACCAGTTTTTTTCAACCTTTTTACCCTTGTGGAACCCTTGAAATAATTGTCATTTCTCAGGGAACACCTACATAAAAATTATTATATATCTTTATTAATCTCTTTCTTTCTCTTTCATAAACCTAAAGTTCATAAGGCAAACATAATATATTTTTCTGATAACTGGCTTAAGCAAAAAATAACATGTTTTTCAATACAAAAGAAACTGAAATCAAGCTGCTTGTTCAAGAGCACAGACAGAACTGATGGAGACAGTGCATGCATCTATACTTGAGTGAGTCACTTGATGATACACAAATCCGTCACGTACAGCTCCTGTTCACTGACCACTAAAGGCCGTTTCACACTGGCACCGTATAGACGTCGCTAAATATGTTCTCTATGATTATTATACTTTTAAATGATATAACAGGTTGAAGACTTTATTATAATATAAACATAAAAATGACTCAAATCCATTTACATATGATTAGCCTATTTATCACTATTTCTCTCAGAGCCCCTAGCGACCTCTCGCGGAACCCTAGCGTTCCGGGGAACTCCGGTTGAGAAACGCTGCCCTAGACAGACTGATTGGAGTACTGAGGTGAAACCAAGCGGGATTTTGGGCTGCCCACCACCACTGACCACACAGTGGCAGCAGAGAGCAGCTGGAGACATCTGTAAAACAGACACCACACTTTTTTTTAAATTTCAAAATATACTTTATTCAAATGATAAATATATACAATACATGAACCTTGCGGAAAATCCATCCGACATTTCCGGGGGCTGTACAAATTGATGAATGCAGTTTAGACATTTCTTTTCCCCAAATTTCCACAAATCAGTCCCCCACTCGTGCCACTCATGTGGCACAATGACGTGGGATACCTTCCCTTATTTTGAGGGGCGTCTCCACCATACCGTGCCCCCCATGTCCAGCGGCGGAAGGGCCTTAGACTGTGGCCCTCCCCCACCGAGCCTTGGCGTTGGCTGCACCGAGCTTCAGTGCGTCCCTCAGCACGTACTCCTGCAGTCTGCAGTGGGCCAGTCGGCAACATTCCCTGACGGACATCTCGCTCTGCTGGGTGGTGAACAATGCTCGGGCAGACCAAAGGGCATCTTTTGCCGAGTTGATGACCCTCCAGCAGCACTCGATGTCAGCCTCTGAATGTGTCCCTGGGAACATTCCGTAAATCACCGAGTCCTCTGTGACGGAGCTGTTTGGGATAAAGCGTACCAGGGACACTTGCATTTTTCTCCAGACTCTTTTAGCAAACCCACACTCTGTAAAGAGGTGGGCAACCGTCTCCTCGCCATAGCAGCCGTCCCGAGGGCAGCGTGCGCTGGCAGTGAGGTTCTGACAGTGCAGGAAGGATCTGACTGGGAGGGCTCCCCTCACCGCCAGCCAAGCCAGGTCTTAGTGCTTGTTGGTGAGTTCTGGCGATGAGGCATTTTGCCAGACAAGCTGGGCAGTCTGCTCAGGGAACCACGCCACCGGGTCCATAGAGTCCTTTCCCTGCAGTGCCTGCAGGACATTCTGTGCTGACCACTGCCCGATGGACATGTGGTCAAAGGTGTTGGTCCGGAAGAACCCTTCCACCGACGACAGATGGGGCGGCAATGTCCAGCTGACTGGCACATTGCGTGGCGCCTGCGCCAGGCCCATCCTTCTCAACACCGGGGACAGGTAGAACCTCAGCAGGTAGTGACACTTGGTGCCCACGTGCCTTGGCTCTATACTCCGCCTGATGCAGCCACACACGAAGGTGGCCATCAGAATGAGGGCGACGTTGGGCACGCTTTTACCCCCGTTGTCTGCTGCCTTGTACATTGTGGCCCGTCGCACCCGGTCCATCCTCGGCCCCCAGATGAACTGGAAGATAGCCCGGGTGATCCCTGTGGCGTAGAAGGGAGGGACAGGCCACACTTGTGCCAAGTACAGCAGCCCCGAGAGCACCTCACACCTGATGACCAAATTCTTTCCCGTTATGGAGAGGGAGCGTTGCCTCCACAGCTCCAGCTTCCTCCCCACCCTGGCTATCCGCTCCAGCCAATTTTTGTTACATGCCTCAGCCCCCCCAGCACCTTCAAGAAGTCAGGCTTGATGGTGAAGGGAACGGAAGATCTGTCGGGCCAGTTGCCAAAGAGCATGGCCTCGCTCTTCCTGCGGTTCACCCTGGCTCCCGTGGCCGACTCAAACTGGTCGCAGATACTAATCAGTCTGCGGACCGACCCTGGATCCGAGCAGAAGACAGCGACATCGTCCATGTACAGGGAGGTCTTTACTTGAATGCCCCCACTGCCTGGCAATGTCACTCCTCTTATGCTCGCATCCTTCCTGATGGATTCGGCAAAAGGTTCAATACAGCAGACAAACAAGACAGGAGAGAGAGGGCAACCCTGCCTAACTCCAGACCTTACAGGGAAACTGTCTGATTCCCACCCATTGATTTGGACTGCACTACGGATGTTGGTGTAGAGCAGTTTGATCCAATTCCTGATTCCCTCCCCAAAACCCATTTTGGAGAGCACGTCCCTCATGTACGTGTGCGAAATCCTGTCGAAGGCCTTCTCCTGGTCCAAGCTGACTAGGCAGGCATCCACCCGTCTGTCCTGCACGTAGGCGATGGTATCTCTCAGCAGCGCTAGGCTGTCTGAGATTTTCCTGCCAGGTACAGCACAGGTTTGGTCCGGGTGGATCACCTGTCCCAACAAACTTTCCAACTGTTGCGTTTACTGATGACCATTCACTGCTGCTAGAAGCAAACCGGGCAACTGCTTGTGTCAGACTGAGGGACAGTTTAATGTCCATTACAATTTTAAAAACTTCTGGTAATTCACTGACTGGTCAATCTGAGAGCTGCAGCAAACCACAGCTTAACCTTCTGACAGGAGCTGATGTCCTTTGAGAATGGAAACCTGCGTCTACACCATCTGGTCTAGTATGGTTGTCTCTTACCGAATGGCGGTGCAGGCTCAAAGGGCCAAATGGCCTCCTACAGTACCTATTTTCTATATTTCTATAATCCCATTTACCAGCGCTTGGTCCACAGCTTTCATTAACTTGGCAATTTGTGCATGGAGTCAGAGTTTTGAATTTGGCTGCATAGTTGTGAATGTAAAGGGCGTAAAGAAAGTGCTGAGAACGCAGCCTTGCAGGGCATCGGTGTTGAGAATTATTGTGAAAGATCAGTCGCCTTTCCTCACTGGTTACAGTCTAATGGTTGGGAAGTCAAAAATCCAGTTGCAGAGGAGGGTGCTGAGTCGTTGATCCAGGTGTTTGGAGATGAGTTTGGTTGGAATTATGGTGTTGAAGTCAGCTACAATCAAATGATGGGTTTGATATAGGTGTCGTTATTATTCAGATGTTCCAGGGATGAGTGTCGTGCCAGAGAGATAACATCCGCTGTGCAACAGTAGGCAAACTGCAATGGATCAACGCTGACTGGGAGGCTAGAGTTAATGTGCACCATGACCACCTCTCACTTCATTAGGGTGGATGTCAGAGCCATTGGATGGTAGTCATTAAGGCACAAAAGGCTGGAGTAACTCAGAGGGTCAGGCAGCATCTCCAGAGAAAAGGAATAGTTGACATTTCGGGTCGAGACCTTTCTTCAGACTGAGAGTCAGGGGGAAGGGGAACTAGAGATGCAGTCGGTACTTAGGATACGTTACCTTGCTTTTGTTTGGCACAGGGAAGATGGTGGCCTTTTTAAGGCAGGTCGGGACCTCAGGTTGGTGTAGGTAGGACTTAAAGATCTCCGCAAATACTCCTGCCAGCTGATCCAACCAGGTTCTGAGAACATGGCTGGGGACTTGTTTCCCGCGAGTTCACTCTCCGGTAGGCCGATCTGACATATGTGACGGTGACAGTTCATTGCATCCTACGTGATGGTGATAAATTCTACTCTAACTCCAATTACAAGTTTGAAATTGACACCACTGTAGTGGGCCAGTTCTCAAACAATGACAAGGAGCATAGGAAGGTGATAGAAGGTCTATTAGCAGGTGTCAAGGCAACAACCTTGGGTACAGGTACATGTTAGAGTGATGGGGTGGGTGATACCATTCCACTGACCTGTTCAAAACCACCATAGAATGCTGTGAGCTTTTCAGGGAGAAATGATTTCTTGTCAAGCGATACTACCCAACTTTGCTTTGTACTCCTTAAAGCCTGCGAGCTTTGCGATAACGGATGGGTGTCCATGTGGTCACCCTGGAACTCTAGCATGGTCTGAAATTCCCTTTTGGTACCTCTGAGGGCTTTGTGAATGTCCTACTTATATCCCCTATATAAGTATGCGTCATCAGAGTTGAATCCCACAGACTTTGAGATCACCAGGGAGCTGATAACATGGTTCAATAATAGTTTCCAATTGGGAAACTCTCGGATTGTCTTATTTGGTATGCAGTCCTCCACACATTGACTTGTGAGAGGAGGGATAGAAAGAGGGGATTAAAAAGTAAATGGCGGATGGAGTAGCGGAGGGGTGGGAGATGAGTGGAAGGAGGAGAGGAAAGGTATAGAGAGTTCAATGTTCACCCTTCCTTCGTCTCACTATCTTCCATGTCCTTCGCTCTGGTCAACACTGATGCGAAGTACTCATTCAGTACCTGTCCATTTCCTCTGCTCCAGACATAACTTCCCTTCTTTATCCTTGAAGGGGGCTGCCCTCTCCCAACTTACCCTCTTGTTTTTAATATGTATGTCAAATGGTGTGGGAGCTTCTTTAATCCTGCTCACCAAGAACACTTTATGGGACCCTTCATTCTTCCATGTAAATGTATTGTTTGTGAAGTTCTGTGTTAATGTAACACGCTTTGGCAGGAAGCAAAACATTTCTCAAATCAGGATTTTAACATTCTCTCTATGTGTGCCCCATTGTAATGCAGACAAGCACAACAGCAGGAGGCAATGTGGCCAAGGCCAGATTGGCTTTTGGTGAAACAAGAGCCAACCCAAAGCATTAACTGTGTTTGTCTCTCCACAGATGCTGCCTGACCTGATGAGCAGTTCCAGCAGTTTCAGTTTTAATTTCAGGTTTGCAGCCACTGCAGCATCCTGCTGTGTCTATGACATTGGTGGTGGGGTGGGTGTTGGGCAGGACTTGCGATAGAACATTGCTGATCTTCTACAGAATGCTGGGTGGGGTATACTCCTGCTTAACTGGATGGGTCCAGTGTCTGGGCACTGTCCCACGGGGCAACCTCTGATGCAAGCTGGGATGATGAAATGATTGACAGGTCTTCCTGCCTTCTCTTGTCCCACAGCCAGTGAGAATGAGTACTGCTGGCCCTCCTACTTGCGCTGTTGGAACGGTGAGCAGCTGGACAAAGCCTTTGTGTTCTTGGACACGGACGAAGGAAAGGTCAACGCGTCTGCGAGTTACGGACTGAGCTCAGCCACAGCAACGTCAGCCCACGGAGTGCAGGTGGCACCGCAGGCTGCCAGCTCCGTCATGAGCGAACTGTGCGGCATCAAGTTCGACACAACAACCCTCTTCAAAACCACAGCCAGTAACTTCTGCGTGCAGGTCACCTGTCAGGACACTATTTCCACCTCATGTGACTCACTGAACACCACCCTGAAGTGTCCGCCATTCTTGGCAACCGTGTGGTCCAGGTTCTAGCAGCCCGTGTGCTGAGGGATGGATGGTGGACACTGTCCGCAGTGACCTTAACACAGCAACACTTTCTAAAACTATTTTTTGTTTAACAGAAGAGTCAAAATATTTAGAACTGTTACAAAATGGTGCCCCAGAAATGCTGGGTGCCCCTCATTTTACAGAGAGGACAAATTATTTTTTTTATAAATCCTTGTTTTGTGTATGTCCGTGAATTCAACACAAGGCACTAACTAGATCAGTTCTTGATGCTGCTGAACGTCTGTCAGGCAGTCAGTGCGAGTCGACATCAAATCGGGACGGCCCCACCAACTGGGAGACTCAAGTACAGGAGATGAGTTCCCCAGTACACTCCTGGGAGCTAGTGCGGAGGAAGATACACAGGGGCATTTGTGAAAGATCAGACTGTGAGCGCGTGTTTGGCCGACAAGACAAGTCTGATCGGTCAGAGAGTCTGACTATTATCCATGTTGATGCGGGCAGGTGGGCTACACCAAGCTGAGTGTAGAGTAGTTACTGATGGGAAGTGGGGCATGGATTTGTTTAGAAACTCCAAATAAATGCACATCCAGTGTTCGCAAGTGAATCCAGTGAAAACACATCGCACAACACTGAATCCACTGTGGTGGATATTTGCTTAGTCTAGTACAATATAGTATATTTCTCACTGAATCCAGCGTGGTGCAGCATATCTTTCACGATTCCCTTTTGATCCAGTGCATATCCCTCAGATTCCAGCGAGGTATAATGTATTACTTCATAAAACTATCCAACCCTCGCCCTGCTCGCTCATGGCAATTGTTTTGAGCAGTCGTTCCTGGTAAATATTTTGCCAACTTGATCTCAGCATTACACTTACTACACAGGAAGTGCATCTGCAGAGCTTGCCCAAATGGTTATGGTTCAGTGCGTGCTGGGAGGTTGGAGGGAGGGGGCTCATATGGTGCAGAAAACATAGGTATTCAACTGTTTTAAATACATGAATGTCACATGTAAATCCCAAACACTTTAACTCTGTAGTATGAAGTGCAACTGAACACAGAGTTCATTACAAAAACTGCAAAGCATGCCTTAAACCTCTGCGAAAATTATGTTTCCTGATATTAGGGACGTGGGAAATTGTTGGACCATTCAGCCCCACTAATGGGCTGACACAGACTCCTAAATTTCTGTAGAGAGCTCCCTATTCCACTGCACCCTGTGTAACCCTGTCCCTCCCACATTCCCTTTTCACATCGTGCGCCCATGGCTTGCCACTGAGGAACACATCTCTCACAATTTCCTCTCAAATCCCATCTAAAGCTCTTCATTTGTACTTCCCTGAATCTTCATGAGCAAGGAACAGAAGCTCTTCACACTTAACCACAAAACTGCACTGAAGCTGCGTGATTCAGTTATGATCGAGTCATGATGCTCATACTAGGTCAACGTTCAGACCACAGGGCAACGTTCTGCTTAGTGCATAACCATAACCAGAGCCTTCTTCAATTGGAACATGGGTTTCTGTAGAAAGGTCTAACATTGCTTAATTCCTTTTAATCACTTTTAAATGCCTGTTCTCATTACAATGTAAGAAATAGGAGGTGAAAGCCATTGAGACCCCTGCAACTGTTTCATCATTTGGGAAGACCATGGCTTTCGTGCACTAACCTTACTCCTTCTGGTGGTGGCATTGAGTCCACGTTCCTTCACAACTGCTAATTATTTACTACTGATAAATATTTTGATTGACCCTCAGGCACCAGACAGGTGAGTCCGGTAACATTTTCTGCACAGGACTCTGGCTGTTTCTCCCGGAATCCATGTCCCTGTGGGCTTCAACCATCCTGAGTGGGCAGATTAAAATGCATTGATGGTGGCGTGGCGGTAGAGTTGCTGCCTTACAGCGAATGCAGCGCCGGAGACCCGGGTTCAATCATGACTACAGATGTTGTCTGTACGGAGTTTGCACGTTCTTCCCGTGACCTGCATGGGTTTTCTCCGAGATCTTCGGTTTCCTCTCACACTCCAAAGACGTACAGGTTTATAGGTTAATTGGCTTGGTAAATGTAAAAATTGTCCCTAGTGGGTGTAGGATAGTTAATGTGCGGGGATCGCTGGTCGGCGCAGACCTGGTGGGCCGAAGGGCCTGTTTCCGCGCTGTATCTCGAAACTAGACTAAAATATGTCACTCCTAACTGTGTTTCATAGAATAACACACAGAAACAGGCCATTTGGCCCGATATGCTGACCATCTGTTCTAATCTCATTTACCAGCACTTGGTGCATAACGTTCGGTTTCTTGGCAATACAAGAGCTTATCTGGATACTCTTGAAAGTTGCGAGAGTCTTAGTCTCCCCCACTTCTCCAGCAGTACGTTCCAGATTGCAACACTCTCTGGTCTTGCCTTCCTCACATCTCTTAGTCCAATCGTAAAGCTATGCAGTCTGTAACCTGACCCACTGTGCACTTGCACATTGGAAAGCTGCAATGAAAGGTCTGGTACCCTGAGCTCTCAAATATTACATGCTTCAATGCCTCAAGCTGCACTCATCATTAATTGGTACAAGAACATTGCACCCAAAAAGTGCCTCAGAAACACTTTAGATATATCTCCTCAAATCTGCTGCTACTGTAAATTATTTGAACTAATAGACACCATTACCTGCTGCTTTCAGGTGCATTCTGTTGGCATATATAGAACCAATTATAAACCTTTTAACATTGCACCTGGATTCTGTGAAACATGAACAATTTATATGAAAAATAAACAATTTGCAACAAATAAAATTAGAACATTTCTGTCTCCCATGAGCTATATTGAATACAAAAGCATGAAGAATGAACTAATGCCATTCCATAAGACGTGATTCAATCATGGCTGATCTATTTTTTCCTCTCAACCTTATTCTCCTGCATTCTCACCATAAACTTTCATGCCCTTCCCAATCAAGAACTTATCAATTTCCTACTTAAAAATACGTCATTCCAACACCACCTAATCTAACTCCATTAACAGCTTCTTTCAGCGATATATTGCTACAGTAGCATCTCATTTTATTATTTCATCATACTCCAGCAACGTCTCTTTCCAGGACCACCACATGCAATTTCAGCATCATCTGATCTCATCACAGGCGTATCACATTGCCTTTATATTTGTACTTCTCCTTTCGGCATCATCTAATTGAAGGACAGTTTAAATTGGAAAGGGTGCAAAAGAGATCTACAAGGATGTTAACAGGTCTGGAGGCAGAGTTACAGTGCCCTCAATAATGTTTGGGACACAGACCCATCATTTAATTATTTGCCTCTGTATTCCACAATTTGAGATTTGTAATAGAAAAAAAATCACATGTGGTTAAAGTGCACATTGTCAGATTTTAATAAAGGTAATTTATATACATTATGATTTCACCATGTAGAAATTACACCAGTGTTTATACATAGTCCCCCATTTCAGGGCACCATCATGTTTGGGACACAGCAATGTCATGTAATTGAAAGTAGTCATGTTTAGTACTTTGTTCCATATCCTTTGCATGCAATGACTGCTTGAAGTCCTCAGTTCATGGACATCACCAGTTGCTGGGTGTCTTCTCTGGTGATGCTCTGCCAGGCCTGTATTACAGCCATATTTAGCTTATGCTTGTTTTGGGGGCTGGTCCCCTTCAGTTTTCTCTTCAGCATATAAAAGGCATGCTCAATTGGGTTCAGATTGGGTGATTAACTTGGCCACTCAAGAATTGACCATTTATTAGCTTTGAAAAACTCCTTTGTTGCTTTAGCAGTATGTTTGGGATCATTGTCTTGCTGTAAATGAACCGCCGGCCAATGAGTTTTGAGGCATTTGTTTGAACTTGAACAGATAGGATGTGTCTATACACTTCAGAATTCATTATACTACTACGATCAGCAGTTGTATTATCAAGGAAGATAAGCGAGCAAGTACCTTCAGCAGCCATACATGCCCAGGCCATAACACCCCCACCACCGTGTTTCACAGATGAGGTGATATGCTTTAATCTTGGGCAGTTTCTTCTCTCCTGCATATTTTGCTCCTGCATCACTCTGATATAAGTTAATCTTCGTCTCATCTGTCTTGGCAAACTATAACCCGGCCATCCTATTTTTGCAGCTAACCAATGGTTTGCATCTTGCAGTGTAGCCTCTGTAGTTCTGTTCATGAGGTCTTCTGTGGACAGTGGTCATTGACAAATCCACACCTGACTCCTGAAGAGTGTTTATGATCTGTCGGACAGGTATTTGGGGATTTTTCTTTATTATAGAAAGAATTCTTCCACCATCAGCTGTGGAGGTCTTCCTTGGCCTGCCAGTCCCTTTGTGATTTGTAAGCTCACCAGTGCTCTCTTTCTTCTTAATTATGTTCCAAATAGTTGATTTTAGTAAGCCTAAGGTTTGGCTGATGTGTCTAACCGTTGTATTCTTGTTTCTCAGTCTCATAATGGCTTCTTTGACTTTCATTGGCACAATTTGGTCCTCATGTTGATAAACAGCAATAAAAGTTTCCAAAGGTGATGAAAGACTGGAGGAATGACGAGGTGCTAAGAGCTCTCTTATACCTGCATTAAGGAGGCATTTAAACACACCTGAGCAATTATAAACACCTGTGAAGCCATGTGTCCCAAACATTATGGTGCCCTGAAATGGGGGGACTATATATAAACACAGGTGTAATTTCTACATGGTAAAACCAAAATGTTTAATAAAATCTGACAATGTACACTTTAACCACATGTGATATTTTCTATTACAAATCTCAAATTGTGGAGTACAGAGGCAAATAAATAAATGATGGGTCTTTGTCCCAAACATTATGGAGGGCACTGTATAAGGAGAGTCTAGGTAGGCTGGGTCATTTTTATGGAACAATTGAGGTTAACAGATGAACTTATATAAGTTTATAAAATCATGAGAAGCATTGATAAGATAAATGGTCACAGTCACCAGGATAGGGGAGTTTAAATGTAGAGGGTACAGATTTAAGGTGAGACGGGGAAGATTAATAAGGGACCTGAGGGCTAAACGTTTTCCACAGAGAAGGTGGTGTGTAGAAGGAACAAGTTACCAGAAGAAGTGGTAGAGGTGGGTCCACTCACAACAGTTAAGACCAGTACATGAATAGGAATAATTTGGAGGGACAGGGCCAGGCGAAGGCAAGTGGGACTGGCTTGGTTAGGCAACTTGGTTGCATGGTAGAGTTGGGGTAGGTGCTTGTTTCCATTCTCGTATAACTCTTAAGACTCACCTTTCACCACCTTTGCATTTATTTAAATGCAATTTCATTCCAGTGTGTTCTAATTCCTAGACTTATACCTTGTACAGATGACATTCAAAGAGGACTTTATCTCGTCCCATTGCTGTTTCATCTACACCAGCACAATCTCAGTGCAAGAGTTCAGAGTGTTTAATTGTCACATGTGTCTAACATAGATTGTCTTGATGAGAACACATTCCTCCACACATTTCCTTATGAAGTTAATATCAACTGTGCAGCACCATCTCGTCTAATCTCAGCACCAGCCCTTTTCTGGGCCACCATCTTTACTCTCTGCAGAACTGCCTCCACTCATTATATCCCCATCTCTCGCAACCAAGGCTTCTGAATTCAATGAGGTATCACCTCAACATTCTACAGCTTAACCTGAATTCATTGCACTGTCTCTATTCCTGTAGTGCCTCCTCAGAGTGACAGCACCTCTTCAACACAGTGCTGCACCTGGCAAATTACAGTGACCCCTCAACTAATTGTCACAGCTCCCACTGCAATGGCATCTCATTAAACAACAATTTCCTCTCCCTGCAGTGCAACATTAACTCATGTCATCAACACATACATTCATTACTGAGCCTCTCAAGTCTTGGCATTGCTATCACAACACACTGCACTGCATCCATGATTTAGTCCAGTGGTACGTCTGCCCAGCATAGGTTCACTTCAACATCACAACATATAGCAGCACCAACTACATTGCAGCAACATCTCTGCTCATAGCAGAGTCCCACAACTGCTGCAGCAGCATCTTAAGTTGCAACAAAATCTCAACACATCACAGGAAGGACATATGCCAACATTACAATGCACGGCAGCATCTTCTCAGCTCTGTGCTGTGGCACATCGTCATGGAGCTATACAGCACGGAAACCGCCCCTTCATCCCAACCCATCCATGCCGACCAATTTGCCTAGCCGGACCAGTCAATCCCTGCATTTGAGCCATGTCCCTCCAACTATATCCTATCCGTGGACCTGTTCAAGTATATTTTACATTTTTTATTGTACCCACTTCTGACAACTCGTTCCATATATGAGCATGGAGCTATATTCCTGGCAGGATCACCCATGCAGGAAGATCAAGGGGCAGGTTCCTGACAAAGCGTGATCCAGAAGAATGATTTGAACAATGAAACAGCCAGAGGAGAGTGGCTGGCCAGCTATTGGAGCATCACAATGGCTAAGAAAGTGGAAAAAGGTTGCAGCAGGGAGTGACTTCCAGCCGTTGCGGAGTCCATGGCATTGGACACGAGTCTGCCTCTGTGAAGGACAGTGTGGTGGCTGTCTGTGCACCATTGCCTAATGTTAATAGATGTCACACATTAAAAGACATCCACCTGGAGAGTGCAATAAACCCAGTGCTCCACAAACGGCCACTTCAGCCATCTCAAGACCACCAGGGCGACAATCACATTCTATTTTGAGTGATTGCTGAACATGACTCTCATTTTGAAAAAGTTGCTCTCTGATCTCTTTTACTTGCCCCTGTCAACATAAACATATGCCCTTTAGTTTTAGACTCCCCATCCCCATGGAGAAGACTGACTATTCACCTTAACTACACCCTCATTATTTTATAAACCTCTGTAAGGTCACCCTCAGCCTTCTACACACCTGAGGAATATGTTCCACCTGTTCAACTTTCCCTTATCTGAAGAAGGGTCTCAACCCGAAATGTCACCCATTCCTTCTCTCCAGAGATTCTGCCTGTCCCGCTGAGTTACTCCAGCTTTCTGTGTTTATCAACCTTCCCTTATAACTCAAAACTTTCCAGAACTGGTAACATACTCTTAAACATTGTTGTATCCTTTCCAGTTTAACAACATTCCTTCTATAGCATGATGACCAGAACTGTATACACTACTCCAGTCGTGGCCTTACCGATGTCTTCTACAGCTGTAACTTAACATCACACCTCTTGTACGCAATATCCTGACCGATGAAAGTCAATCTGTCAAAGACCATGTATTGGCAACTCAACTAATTGGCACAGTGTGGAGAGTTACTTACTCCCAAAGCATCGGTTCAGAAAAGTCCAGCATCAGTACAATTCGTTCAAGTATCTACCCAACAAGTGAAAATTATCAGCAATATCACGGAGGTTTACCCTTTTGCTCATCATGTCATTCATCATCGTTGAAAACATTAGCGACACAGTGGTGTTGGTTTCCGACAGGAATGATGATGGACACACCACACATCTCTGTCCCCCAGTTCCTGCAGACTTCTGCAGCTGGAAGTATAGGATTTTGGTGTGTGTGCTTTAAGTCAACTGTTCCGCTGACTTCACATCGTAGAAAGGCTGGTGCTCACTCACCTGAGACCCCTGGTTAAACCCTACCTGGTGGACTCCCTGCAGTTCGCTTACCAAACAAAGATGGGGGTTGAGGACGACATCACCCACCTGCTCCATCATTCCTATGCTCACCGGGATAAGCCGGGAAGCATTGTGAGAGATGTGTTTTTACTTCTGCAGTGCTTTTAACACCATCTGGCCTGCACTGCTAGGGAACAAACTGACAAAGACGCGGGTGGATGCTCCATTGTTGTCCTGGATCACCAACTACCTGACTGGACGACCACAATATGTCAGGCTAGAGAACTGTGTCTTGGACATGGTAGTGAGCAACACAGGGGCCCCACAGGGGACGGACCTCTCTCCCTCACTGTTCTCATCTGAACCTCGGACTTCAGATATATCTCGGACTCCTGCCTCCTGCAGAAAGTTTCAGATGACTGCAATTGTGGGCTGCATCAGTGAAAGGAAGGAGGTGTAGTCAACGATTTTGTTGAGAGGTGTGGGCTGAATCACCCGCAGCCCAACGCTGACAAGACTAAGGAGTTAGTGGTAGGGACCAGTAGAGCGTCTCTTGTAGTCAGGGTCCGGAGGGCAAGGAGCACCGCCACTCCTCCTAGGGTCCACAAGGGGAGAAGTGGCTCTGCTGTCAGTGACTGAAGGACTGGTGATGGGATCTAGGGAGTCGGCAGGACAGAAGATGTCCTGGTTGGGATGCTCCTAGGCCTGGCCAAGCTGGCCACCCACGAGTCACGGCACCAGGCGGAAGAGGGCTTTGCCCGAGCCAGATGCTTGACCCTTTACTGGGGTTACGTCCGCGCCCGGGTGGTGTTAGAGAGGGTGGTGTTATTGGTAACAGTTGTTTGTAATTTAATGTCTGAATAGTTTGATTTTCTAATATGGTGGTGGCTGTGTCACCATGATTTTTTTGTTTTTGTATTTTGTATCTTGTTCGTAATTAAATTAATTATTTTTGATTTTAAAAAAGGAGTTGGGGTGGACATAAGGAGAGGAACACCCCCGTCCCGTCTCCATCAATGTTGTGGATGTGCAGCTTACCAGGGAGTACAAATACCTTGGAGTGTACCGGGACGGTAAACTGCACTGGTCCACGAACGTTGAGGCCCTGTACAAGAAGGGACAGAGCCGACTGTACTTTTTGAGAAGACTTTGCTCCTTCAGCGTCTGCAGTAAGATGTTGCAAATGTTCTACCAATTGGTGGTAGCCAGTGCCATCTTCTTCGCTGCTGTGTGCTGGGGCAGCAGTGCAAATAGGATCAACAAACTCATCAGGCAGACTGGCACCGTCCTGGAGGCCGAGTTGGATTCATGGGAGGTGGTCTTGGAGGGGGAGCATATTGGACAATACACCACCCCCCCCCCCCCCACCCCAATCTTTGCATATCCCCAATCCTTTCCACTTGTCACTTTAATTTAATGTATTTTGTTTTTGACAGTTGACAGATCAATTTCCCTCCTGGGATAAATAAAGTCCTATCGTATCGCTCTCCCAGATCTGTATGGGAGCGATACACCAAATGGGCTTGGCATGATGTGAGCCTATTTCTATTAAACGTTAAACATAAGAGCACAAGACATGCAGCAGGTCCCACTCCTGGCCTGGGATATCAGCTCACCGGCCTCTTTGATGGGAGTTACAAACAATTTATTCTTCCCTTCCACTGATTCCCAATCCGAACCCAAAATGATGTCCGGAATCACATCCTGGTAAGACCAGTAACTCCAGAGTTCTGCGATGGAAGCAGGAGGTTCGGACACATTACCATTCACGGTACAGTGATTTCCGTGCAGCTTTCAGATGGATGTGCAGCGGCAGAGGAGAGTCAACGGAGCTGCAGAAACTATGTGTATGGCTGCATAAAGCTGGGTTTCTCCAAGTTGTGGGCAGTGTATTCCAATTCTGTCCACGACCAAGCACTGGGTAAGGTCGGCAAGGCCTTTGGCTCAGTCCCATCAACTGAATAGTAATGCATACAACTGAATGGTTCGTTTGTGCGCTGGAAATCCCATAATGCGGAAACAGAGGAGTAGCACATTCCAGTATTAAGCGAGGACAAGATTCCGTGGACTTTCACCCAACTTGATGACTAAACAACGTGCAGTAACTGATATGGTATATATTTTATTGTTAAAAAATATGAATTCTCCATTTCTCTGCAAAATTTCATGACGACGTATCAGAACAAATACACTTCTTGACAACAGAGGCTGGACAAATGTTCAGTCACAAACAATTGGAGCTATAGTTGCATAGCAAACAAAACTATACAAGGTGTATAGGTATCTTATGTAACATAGCCTTTGTGAGCAATACAAGTTGTCCAAGTAAACATGGATAGAAAAATCAAACAGAAGGTACCTTACTGAATTATAGACGGACTCTGTTTTAAATATGTAATTGGGGCTGTGGGTGAACTCAGGGCAGCGGCGTATAATTCTTGCTGCACTGATACAGGAGGCATTATTGATTCCTGCATTTCACAAGTGAAAATGAATCTTATTGCACATTAAAGAGCACTTAAAACTAGTTAATTTGCTCTAAAGGATATTGTCCATTAAGTACCATTACTCTCCTGGTAAATGAAACAACAGGAGGGCTTTCAGCCCATTGTCAAATGTGCTGTTTCTTTACCAGACCTCTCTGTCTAGTCACTGCCTGCCATACCCCCCCCCCCCCCCCCCCCCAGACTTGGCATCATCCTTGGAGTTTCATTTCATGAATTTTATGATTGAATTTGCTTCCTTCTGCCCTCTGCTCAGTTTGAAAGATTTGAGCTTCCCTGTGGCACTTTAGCCCATTTCACCAGACATTCACTGTACTCAAGTGCCATCTGTAACTCGTCAGCTTATCAACCATGAACTCATCATCCTCACTTGATGCCCATATTGACTAGTCTTCCCCAGGTGAGTTCAGAAAATAAAGTTTGTTTAATATGGCCAATCCTTTCATTGAGTTACTTTCTTTGCCGATTCCTGACAGTGACTGGATTTCAAAATCAATTCTGTGCAATTATTAGGCCAAATAAAAGTACGTTTTTTTCTCATTAATTTTATTACTAGATTACCTCACTCAGTATGGCTGATGGATGTGAAAATGTAACCTATGCTTTCAACCATTAGAAAAGGCCTTATTGTTTAGCTGACCTATGCCGTTCCTTCCTTGGTTATCTTTGATGGAATAGTGTAGAGAGGCTTTATTTTATTTCGGATCCCTGCTGCACTTACACAGCCAGTGTTTAGACAATGAAACATAGGAGCAGAATTAGGCCATTCAACCCACCGAGTCTGCTCCTCGGATCTATTTTTCCTTCTTAACCTCATTGTCCTGCCTTCTCCCCATAATCTTTGACACCCTTTCTAATCAAGAACCTATCAATCTCTGCTTTAAAGATACCAAATGACTTGGCCTCCACATTCCTCTGTGGCAATGAATTCCACAGATTCACCACTCTCTGGCCAAAGAAATCCCTTTTCATCTCCTTTCTAAAGAAATGTCCTTTTATTCTAAGGCTGTACCCTCTGACCCCTGTCTCTCCCACAACTGGAAACATCCTCTCCACATCCACTCTGTCTTTCATTATTCGGTAGGTTTCAAAGACCTTTTTGATGGTGAACTTACACTGTATGTGACACATGAAGTGGTGGTGATTGATGGGACAGTGTAGACGGAATTTTAATATCTACCTGACCTATAGAAGATCATTAATCTCAACCAAACTCTGATTTCTTACCATAGATGCTGCCCGACTTGCTAAGCATTTCCAACTATTTTGTTTCTTGGTCAGATTTCCAGCATCTGCAGAATTTTGCCTGTGTAACACATGATATGTCTCTGTTTATTTATGTATTTATTTGTTATTCCAGATCTGGCAGAGCCAGCATGTATTGCCCGAGAAAGTGCCGGTGAGTTGCTCCTTGAACTGGTGGAGGTGTTCCCTCAGTACCGCCAGGGAGAGGCTTCCCCTATTTAGACTGAACTATGTTGGCGGAATGGAGATCTATTGCCAAGTCAGAGTGGCGTGCGCTTTGGAGGAGAACATGCAGTAACAGGTTGTGACTGTGAATATTTCTGCTGCTGCTGCTGCTGATTATCCACAGTGCCTGGTGGATGCCCAGTTTTGAGCTGCCAGATCTGTTCTCAGTCCACCCCATTCAGCCTGATGGTAATGATTGACAACACAGCAGGGGACGTTCTCGGTGTTACGACAGGACTTTGACTCCACAATGCTCTGCAATCTCCAACCAATATTCTCCGAGACAACTGCACTTGCCACAGATAGATTAGCAAGAACGAGGTCAGGTAGATAGTTCCAATCATAATGGTTTCTGACTGCTTGCGCCAGAGCCCATCTAACTGCTCTGTCCTTCAGGACTGAATCAACTCAATCAGTGTTGGTGCTGAATCCAGAGTACTTTTTGTGCCCTTGCTGCCTTCATGGCCTCTTCAAGTGTTGTCCACATATTAAAGCTGGTTAATCGGCTGACAGACCACGTCCTAAGACATTACAGGGTCTGTAGTTAATGTTGAGGATTCCAAGAGCTACTGTCTCTGTCAATATATCATCATGTGACTTTGTCTGGTCTGATTGTCCTGTTCTAGTGGATTGTGAAAGAATAGATTGGCACGTTGTGTTTGAGGTGTTGATGACGACACCAACTGCTTGATTGATCTGTGAGACAGCTCCTCCGATTGAGACACTAGTCCATCAATCGGAGGGGATCTTTATCGTATCTGAATTTGGTGGCTAGGTCGATGTTGGGCGTGCGATTTTCATTCGAACAGTTATGGTGATGAATGACATGCCATGGCATTACAGAGCCAACAACTTTAATGAACAACGTGTTGTCTCCCGAAGGCCGTTAGTGAATATGATGAGGTGTTGCAATGTAGTTTTGCAATCATTAGTACTGTTTTATTTCAGATTCATTTAAACCTCACAGGGATCTTGGTGGGATTTGAATTCTGGTGTCTGGAGTACCAATCCATCTTTACCACTGCACCCAAAGAGATTGTTTGAGTCTGACACCGTCTGCCTGACATGGAAAGTGCTCTGTAGCCCATCACAGACGGTGAGCACAATCTAAAGATAGAATTTTGTTAAAAGTTGCATCTTTATTTAGAGTTCTGTAGTTCAGGCCTTGTGCAAATAAATCTTTAGTATCTGAAGTTAGTGAATCTCATCCTCTGAGGGATAAGGTAATGGCTTTCAAACTATCAAATCATTGTATTAACCCTTTTCAGTAACAACCCGCTAAATTTCAATCACAAAACATCATAGCAGAAGTGCTGAGGAACAATGATTTCAGAGGCAGTTGTGTGAAACTGGGAATAATGATGTTGTCCTCAGATCTGTTCTGAGCCGCTCTACCAGGGACCACCGTCTTTTCATTCCTCTCACAGCCTTCGTGCTGGGGACAGACACCTCAGTGCAACTCCTGCTGAACTTTTGTGCTGCATTGGAGTGGTTGATCCAGGGTACTTGAAGAAACTGTTTCTCCGGCCCCCTAATCCTCGCGTTAAATGTTCGGTCCTTTGAACACATTGAGGTCATTCTTGTATGTACCAGTGCCACTCTTGACAAACCACTGGACTGTCACACCAGCCCAGAGATGGGTTCCTTTCTACTCGGTTGAGTCCTACGCCAAATACTCACCCCAACCACCCTCCTTTGCTACCTCAGGCGCCCGTCATCTTTCACTGGACCCAGTTCAGATTTGGGGTCGTCGGATAGAGAACTCCAGGTTGTCTTCCGACAAGGTTGGAGTGCAGGACAAAGCGAAGGCTCTACTGCACAGGACTCAGTGGCTGACCAGAACTTGCTTACACTCTCATATATCCAGGATTCCAGTTGCTCGCCAACCAGCTGAGAGTTATGGAGAGCCTCCTTCTCAGCAAAGTCAGATGGAGGGAGATTCAATATCCCACTGAGGCGCTGGAAGCTCTGGTCCATATATTCATTATTTGGTGGCCCACCATGTATCCACTGGTCTTGTCCTGCATCACAGTAAATAAAAAAACATAGGCTTGTTTAAATTACTAAATCTGAAATCAGCCACCGCAAGAAATAACTGACCATTGTCAGGCTTTTCCCACCCATCCCCACAAGAGTCCAGAATCAGGATGCACTCCAGAGAGGTGCTCTGCTGTCAGAGGGGACTTTTTATTCAATGCTGTAAGACTGAAGCCTACATGCTCCCACCAGTGAACATAAAAGGCACTTTGAGGAGATCAGAGGGCTGGTCATTCGGCATTTGTTTATGGGATCTTGTTGTGCACCATTCACATTTCCTATATTACAGTATTATAATTACTTAATTGGCTGAAAAATACTCTGCCATTTCCTGATGTCACGAAGGACTATAAAATAAAATCTGTTTCTATTTTATGAGAACCCTCGAGGTTATAAAGAGCAACTATTCCATAACGGGCCTGGTGACAGGAGGCAGATGAGTGTTTCTCTGAATGGAAGTCTGTGACTAGTGGCGTTCGGAGGGATCAGTGTTGGGACCACTGTTGTTTGGCATCTTTATAGACAACTTGCTGAAGAATGCCTGTGGTCTGATAAGTTTATTGGTGACATGGAGATTGGTGGAGTTGTAGATAAGGAGAATGGTTGCCTAAATCAGAGAGATATAGATCGGCTGAAAGTTGGTCACAGCAATGGTTGATGGAATTTAATCCAGACACTATGTTGTGATGCAATTTGGGTTGCCTAATATTAGCCAGACGTATGCAGTAAGACAGACTTTACAATTATTGATGTGCAGAGGGATCATGGTTTGAAAATTCATAGCTCTCTGAAAATAGCGACACATTTGGGTAGGGTAGTAACAAAAGTGTTTACTTCAGAAGTTATAGTAGACTTAGGCCATTCGGCCCATCCTGTCTGCTCCGTCATTCAATCATGGCTGATCTCTGCTTCCTAATCGCATTTGCATGCCTTCTCCCCATAACCCTCGACACCAGTTTTAATCAAGAATTTGTCTATCTCTGCCTTAAAAATATCCACTGACTTGGCCTCCACAGCCCTCTGTGGCAATGAGTTCCACAGATTAACTACCCTCTGCCTAAAGAAGTTCCTCCTCACCCCCTGTTCTAAAAGAGCAGCACCCTTTAATTCCATGACTGGTCCTAGACTCCTAGACAACTTGCCCACACCGACCAACATATCCCATCTACACTAGTCCCACCTGCCTGTGTTTGGCCCATATCCCTCCAAACCTGTCCTATTCACATACCTGTCTAATTGTTTCTTAAACGTTGTAATAGTCCCTGCTTCAACTACCTCCTCTGGCAGCTCGTTCCATACTCCCACCACCCTTTGTGTGAAAAAGTTACCCCTCAGATCCCTATCAAATCTTTCCACCTTCACCTTAAACCTCTGGTTCTCGATTCCCTTACTCTGGGCTAGAGACTCTTCCTGTCATGATTTTATACTCTTCTAAAAAATCACCCCTCATCTTCATGCAAAATGTCCTACAAAAGTCCTTTCTGAACTGAGTGACTGGGCCAGGGCAGTCAAACCTGTTGCTCCTCTTGGCAACTTTACATCTTGGTTTAACACCACAGGGTTGAACGTACCTTTCCTGAGAGGCCGATTGCCACTGAAGGCCAGAGGAATCACCAGGAACTTGGTTTCTGCCAGCAGGACCCACTGGTGCAGCACTCGCACTGTCCAGCTCCCCGGCCGCAGAGGGCGGTGTAATGGGGGCTTGTACTGCGTGTACTCGGCCTCAAAATCCACTGTAATGTCGTAGGAGGTGGCAATGATGTACGTTGGATCTATCCACACCACCGTGGCAGTCATATTAGGCCCTTTGGTCCACTTCTGCATAGCAATGGGCTCATCGAAGGGTGAAATTAAACCACCAAAGTTCCGGAACAACCGCTCCTTGGGATCCCATTCTGTTCCCATCTAAACAACAAGGAGGGTGAATGGAAAAGGATCAGTTCACTCGACAGCAGTTGTTCTCAGACTACAAAAGTCAAAGTAAAACTATTATTATACAATTATTTATTTTCATTTGAACCACAAATGAAGTTCAAACGAAATTTGGTTTCTGCAGTCATACAACAAGAAAAGAACCAAGACACACATCAACACAATTTACACAAACATCCATCACAGTGAATCTCCTCCTCACTGTGATGGAAGGCAAAGTCTTGTCTCTCCCCTGTGTTCTCCCCCCCTCCCTCTCCCCCCAGAGGGAGGGGGGAGAGGGAGGGGGGGAGAGGGAGGGGGGGGGGGGAGGGGGGGGGGGGGGGGAGGGGGGGGGAGAGAGGGAGGGGGGAGAGAGGGAGGGGGGAGAGGGAGGGGGGAGGGGAGGGGGGAGGGGGGGGAGGGGAGGGGGGAGAGGGAGGGGGGGGGGGGAGGGGGGGGGGGAGGGGGAGGGGGGAGGGGGGAGGGGGGAGGGGGGAGGGGGGAGGGGGGGGAGGGGGGGGGGGGGGAGGGGGGGAGAGGGAGGGGGGGGAGAGGGAGGGGGGGGAGAGGGAGGGGGTGGGAGGGGGGAGAGGGGGGGAGGGGAGGGTTGTTTCTTCAGATTGGAGGCTTGTGAACGGCATGTGCAGTGGACAGTGAAGATGGTTGTCAAAGGTTACAACAGTGTTTGGATCAACTAGGGAAGTAAAGCGAGGAATGACAGATGGACATGGGCTTGTGGGGATATTTTTTGTTCTTTCTTTGCCCCTCATGTGAACCTGTATCAATTGTACCTGAACCATCTCTTCCTTAAAGGCAGACCATGTTCTCTTATTGTTTTACCAGTCAAAGTATGGTTCCATTTAAGAAAAATAGAAACAGGCTGTCATACTTCGAGAGCTTGACTTCCACTACAATTTTAATCTATTATCTACCAGAAGTACATGTGCAAGAAAATAAATAACTTCTGAAAACTCCACCAAATGTCTGAGGATGTGTCATTCAGAAAGGCTTATTGAAGGAGAGTATTTTTGTAAAACGTCTTGTAAATGGTCACTGGAATACCAATATCAGGAAAGCTTATGTGACAACTGTGGAAATACAGGTGTGTGAAGGGCAGTTTCAAGCAATAATGTCTTGGCTTAAAATTACAGACTGCCAAGGTACGAATGTTGACTTTACCAGTTTTTGGTAACCCACACAGCAGTGTTCTCCTCCCACACTCGCCCATCTCCCTTTGTCTGCCTTTCCCATCTCCATCTGCCTCCACCTGCCTACTCTCTCCCTCGCGCTCACCTGGTTCCACCTTTCATCCTCCAGCCTCTGTCCCACCCCTCCCTCATGCTGCCACAGATGGGAAATCTCCCCTCTTCCCTCTCCGTCCTGATGCAGGATCTTGACCTGCATCAATGGCAACACCATGTCTGCTCATTCACTTGGAAAGTGCTGACTGATTACCTCAAGGCTCTGCAGTCGGCCGAGTTCTGGGTCAATGTTTACCAGATGCAGCATGGTTCGAGGCGACACCCAGCTCTCCAGAGTTTCTTTCTGCCCGGTGGTCATATTCTTAACTTGCTGCATCACTAAATAACCTTGGAATTGATCATCGTAGAAGTAAAGGTGAACAGAGAGAGGATAGCCCAAAGGTTCATACCTGAAGAAAGGAGCACATGCTCTTTAGCCTTTCGTGAAACAAACAAGTACACTTAAATAATTAATTGTTTTTGCTTTGGAAAAAAAACGAATAAAAAGATTTTAAAAGAAAATAAATAAATAATTTTAAAATATTTAATGTTAACACAACACTTTTGAGCAGGAAATTGTGCACCAAATGCAGCAGCACCTTAACCAAAAATAGAAGCGTCCATCTGCCTCTGCAGAAGCTGCTCAACCTGCTTAACTCCTCCAGCAGTTTGTTTTGCTCCAGATTCCAACATCCGCAGGTCGTTGTGTCTGTAGAATTTTATGAATCATTTATCGCTGCCAATAGTTGACAGCTGTATTTGGTTGGTGTCTACATTCAGAGATCACAAATCTATTCACAAGATGGATGAGGGGGGGGGGGGGGGCATATTGAAATATACTGGATAATGAAAGGCCTAGACTGAGTGGATGTGGTAATGATTTTTCCGATAATGGGAGTCTGGAACCACAGGGTACAGCTTTACCTTTAGAATGGAGACGAGGAAGAATTTCTCCAGCCTGTGGGTGATGAATCTGTGGCATTCATCACCGCAGATAACTCTGCACACCAAGCCATTGGGGAAATTTTAAATGGAGACGGATAGATTCTTGATTAGTAAGAGCGTCAAAGAGTTACAGAGAGAAGGCAGGAGAATGGGGTTGGGAGGGAAAAGAAGATCTATCATGATTGAAAGGAGGAGTAGACTCGATGGGCCGAATTGCCTCATTCTGTTCCTATCTCTTATCTGAAAACATGGCAAGCAACTGCCAGCACGGAAAAATCTCTAACTACTTTCTCAATGTTTCCTTAAATAAATTCAACTTCTGCACCAACCCATGGGAATCCATGCCTCAAAAACATTCAAAAACTGCAGCAGAACATATTTGGGAAGGTGCTAACCACGTTGAATTGCTGTTGCCCATTGTAAAGAAAAATCTGAACAGCAGATGGAGGCAGCAACCGATCCAACAACCCTCCCATCTGTTCTGTGGCAGAGTCTGTTGATTCATCACCCATCTCGGGACCTAGGCAATTCATGAGTCGGGCATAGAAAATCACATCGATGATTGACTTTCATTATATCACACAGTTTCTTGGAATTTCTGGGCTTGACTGGGAGTAAGAAGCATGGCCATTCCCCACTGTCTGAAGGTATAGAGGACAAGGATCACGCTCCTTGAATTGGCCGAGAGAAGCTAGATGCATGTGGAGTGTTTTACAGTGCAGCTCAGCTATCGGACCATCCACTCCCATACCTGCAGGGGCTGCCTGTTCCTTGTAGCCACGCCTGCACTTTGCTCAGGGCCAGCTTGAAGAAGATCAGGTAGCTGGTAATTGCAGCATCGGCGAGGCTGCTCACCCCATCCATCTGATCAAAGACATTCTCCCAGTAGGCTTTCAGAGCTGCTGTCCCAGGGGGGTGGCTTCCATACAGATGCGAGTCCAAGATGTCAATCACCTCCTGGTTAACTGTTGATTCAAACTTCCTGGCAAAAAATGTTGGTCTCGTCATTTGCTGTGAACAAAAATGCAGTAAGTTGAATAAGAAAGGAGTAATGAACATGTTGGGAGAGACGATCAACTGTAGATGCTGGTTTATAAAAAAAAAAGACACAAAGTGCTGGAGTAACTCAGCGGGTCAGGCAGCATCTATGGGGAACATGGATGTTTCCTTCTTCAGACATCAGGACCCTCCTTCAGACTTCATCTTTCCATGTTCTCCAGAGATGCCGCCTGACCCGCTTAGTTGCTACAGCACTGCTTTAAATCCATTCCTTCCCTGAAACCACTCGGTTTCACAGGGTTTCCAAGATTGTCAGGATCCCTGCAATACCTCTGTTTATTGACATTCTTCCAGAATCCTTTGATTCTTCCTGTTCCACTATAGCGTGTGGGTTAGAAATTTTTCAAATTTTTTCAAAATGCGGTTCACCAGCTTGGTTCCAATATTTACCCAGACCCTCTATTCAATGTTCCTTTCAAACACAACTGGGCAAAGACCTCCTTTCTGAAACTCGCACCTTGCAGAGTAAAGAAGAAATGGACTGCAAAGTGGGTGTGAGGGGAGATATATAATCGTGCAAGGTGGCACCTGGAGAGGAGATTGTGGGGAGCAGGAGATGATTGGAGGAGGAAAATGGGAGTGAGAATAACTGGGAAGTTATGACGAAGATTGGTGAGGGTAGATTTTTGGATATTGTGAAGAGTTTAGTTTAAATTTTAAGTTAGAGATAGTGTGAAAATAGGTCCTTTGGCCCACCGAGTCCATGCTGACCACAATCATTTGTACAATAGTTCTATCCTACACAAAAGGGACAATTTACAGAAGCCAATTAACCTACAAACTTGCAAGTCTTTGGAATATGTGAGGAAACCGAAGCAACTGGAGACAATCCATGAGGTCACAGGGGAGAATGTACAAGCTCCCTACAGACACCCATAATCAGGATCGAATACAGGTCTCTGGAGCTGCAAGGCATCACCTCTACCACTGCGCCGCATCCAGTTGTGGAAGGTCTGTGTATGGAATGGCTGAGAGTGGCCCTGGTGAACCCGTTGGTCATACGATACGATAGAACTTTATTTATCCCAGGAGGGAAATTGATCTGCCGACAGTCATAAAACACAAAACACATGAAACATGAAATTAAAGTGACGAGTAGAAAGGATTGGGGATGTGCAAAGATTGGGGATGGGGGTGGGTGAGGTGAGTCACTCCCACGACAGAAGGGGGAGGAGTTGTACAGTTTGATAGCCACAGGAAAGAAGGATCTCCTGTGGTGTTCTGTCCTGCATCTTGGTGGAACCAGTCTGTTGCTGAAGGTACTCCTCAGGTTGACCAGTGTGTCATGGATGGGGTGAGCTGTATTGTCCAGGATGCTCCGCTGTTTGAGGAGCATCCTCCCCTCCGAGACCACCTCCTATGAATCCAACTCCGCCCCCAGGACGGTGCCAGCCTTCCCGATGAGCTTGTTGATCCTATTGCTGTCCGCAACCCTGCTGGCCAGCACATGGCAGCGAAGAACCTGTCAAGTTCATGTTCATGTTAAATTCTATAGTGTTGCGTCTTTTCTCGTTTTTATTTTATACGGATGTATGGAAACCTAATTTCTTCTATGTAAAGCACTTTGGTTTCAACGCAAGTCGATTTAAATGTGCTATATAAATAAAATGTACTTACTTATATGACAATAAACTCGACTTCACACTCACGGGCTGAATTTCAGCCACATCTTGGAGTCACAGAGATTAGTTTATTAATCCGGTTGATTGAAATTGATGATTAATTTCCAAGTTTTGTCATTTACAGTCTTTAAAATGATGCCATCATTTGGGGCATTAATGCAGACATTGGCTCAGATAAAAATAAAATTAGATGGCTAAAAGGCTGAGACGCGTTACACAAGCAAAACATTTTAGTGTTGATAAACAAGGGAATTCCCTGTACTCCATACAGAACTGCAACAAATTGATCGTGTCCAAAGTCACTTCATCATGGGATACATTTTCAAGCACTAGTAGCATTGAGGTTGAAGGGATTGAGGCCCCATGAATTATTTCTGCATTTCCAGTGAGGATAGGCTCTTGTAGCGACAGTCCAGATGGAAACACGGCACACAGTCAACCCTTAGTGTGTCAGACACAGTGAGGACCCTGGGGGAAAATCCTCTCCCCCAACACAGAGCGAGTGATGAAGTGTGAATGTCTTTAAGAGGCTTCAGAAGGCTGAAGGTTAGAGGTGCCAAATTTGAAGAGATGGCACATGCCAAGATTATCAGGGGCTTGGAAGGTAAATGGCACATTGGGGAAAAACAGTTTATGAAACATTGGGTGGAAAGTGTGTGGATGTTATAAAGCACACTACATCAACCCTTTTAGAAATACATTTGTTAGCATGAAAGGGAATATAAGGCTAGAACGAGAGAGAGGGAGAGAGATTGGATGGTTTAAAAGGGAGAGAAAAATATTTAACAATCTAAATATGTCATTACTGTGCACGAACCCTAAAAAGGATTGAATAAAATTAAATGGTTCTTGCACAGAAGTGACACATTTAGCTTGACTCGTTTTAGTTGTCAATACTCAAGAGTATTCCAGGAGTAAATGCACGAGTTGAAGATGACTGAGTTTGCAAATGCTGCAGAACGCAAGAGAGCCAATCACTTGTCCATTTTCCTAAACTTGGCTCTGGTCTGAATGTAGTTTGCAAAGCTGAGACAACCCACCCTTCCTGTGCTGTACCTGTCGGTATATCGTCTTCTTCTGTCGTATGTCTTTTAGTCCTGCAGTTACGTTGAGGCGAGCCAGGCCAACGTGTCATCGTCCAGGTCAATCGGACCGCGTTCACCATTCTGTGTCTGGTGTTGGGGGCAACTGGTGATGATGTGCTCCACTGTCTGTATTGGGTCCCCACACTCGCAGGAGGCGCTGTCCACGAGGCCCCACCTCTTCATCGCTACTCCTTAGCGTCCGATGCCTGTCCTCAAGCGGTTGAGGGTTGTCCACTGCTTTCGGGGCAGGTCCTGGCCAGGGACGCCCATGGGGTCATCGATGTAATGGTGTAGCCTAGATGGTTCCGCTGACCTCCACTGGTCTCTCCATCTCGTCTTGACCCAGGCGGCCTTAGAAGCGCCAGCCGGTGTTGTGCAGAGCAGCTCTTGGGCTTGCGTGGCAATGGGGTGCCGTGACTCGTCGTGGTGTCTCTGTGACGATCTGATGGAGGAGGTGGGATTCACTGGTCTGTGCCTTTCGAGAGAGGGCCAGCGTGGTTGCTTCTCGTCTGATGTTGGCTGGGGCGATGCCAGCGAGGACGGGCAGTTGGTTTACTGGGGTGGCTCGTAGGCATCCGGAGACAATCCGCAGGACTGTCTGTATATCGTGACGAGCAAATACATGGTTTGTGACTGATCGTCAAAACTGGACAGTGTTCAAAATTTCACACCTTTTCCAGGCTCCTTTGCCACCGTGCAGAGCTGTACTGAATGAAGCCGGCAATATGCGGCCTGCAAAACCTCACTAGATTACCTTCACCGCTGCATTTCTGTTTTGCATAAATACACACCCACACATCGACTCACTGTGGTCTCCATGCGTTAGTCCAATTACACATCTCATCAGTTAATGTTCTTTATGTGAACATTCCAAGGCTGCTGGTCGGCACAATAGAAATAACTGGATCTGGTCTCAAGCCAGACATGTAATAGGCTCAAGTCCCATTCCACCAGAGATCTAGACCGACACCATAATGCCAAATCGACAGCGTTTTTAAATTAATTTCCCAGGAGTGTTGAACTGTGCAGCCTTCTTGAATTACTGCAGCCAACGTGATGAAGGCATTTACAATGGTGGATGTGTTCATAGAACACACAACAGTGCAGCACTGGAGCAGGCTCTTTGCCCCATAATATCTGTGCCGAACAGGATGGCAAGTTATAAAAACTAATCTGCCTGCACGTGACCCATATCCTTCCATTCCCAGTATATCCATGTACCGTATTCAAAGCCTCTTTAAATTGACACTTTCATATCTGCTTCCACCACCACCGCTGGCAGGGCATTCCAGGCATCTATTTCACTGCAAAAAAAACAAAACTTGTCCCCCACATCTCCTTCAAACTTTTCCCCTCTGATGCAAAGCTATGCCCTGTAGTCTTTGTCCCGAGTGTACAGGATAGAACTCGTGTATGTGTGATCACTGGTTGTCGTTGACTCGATGGGCCAAATGGCCTGTTTCCGCACTGTATCTGGGAATTGGAGAAAGGAGGTGGGGATGAGTAGAGATGGCTTTGCAAACGGCCCTTCAGGTCCGCAGAGAATAATTTGCAACATCGGGGAGGGAAAGGAGACCCTAGGTGGGCTGAGCTACTCTACCAATCCATTAGAGTGCAGCAGCTCTGTGTTTTAACTCAACTTGCTTGCCCTCTCAATGACCACACCTTTTATGCACCTGGTAGCCTCAACATTAAAACCATCCCCAGCATCTGGGACATTCTAGATATCCTCAGCATGTAGGAGACATGTTTTTGTTGCCGATCTTACCTGCCCGCAGGACCTCACATTGAAGTTGAGAAGATGGAGATGATACTCAACCACCCACCATCCGCAACAGAGTTATTAGTTCCAGGGCATCTACAACATGAAGTAGCAGGTTTGGCAGGTGTTGAAACAGAGATTGGTAGCTACATAAAGGCAAGGGATGGGAGGAGCCGTGGCAATGACTTGTTGCAGGGAAGGTTGGGGGGGGGGGGGGGTGCTAGGTCAGAGTCACTGGGATGTGTGCTGCTGCGCACAAGGTCAATACTCTCCCCAAGGACTCCCACCAAATAGCAATAGTTAGCAGGTCCCAACTTGCACCCTGTCACAAAAGACACAACGTTCTTGTCAAGTGAGGTCTGTAAATCATTGCAGCAAGTACAACGCCTTGTTTGATCCAATCAATAAATCGGCTGTGAATCGACCACTGACAATGTGGTTATTGTTCATGCATTGAATAGCATTTTCAGAAAAGCTGGTGTAAATAATGACAGTCAGTTACCAAGCACAGGAACACACCCACAGACCAGAAATAACAGATTGGTAGAACATCTGCAGTATCTTACTGCAGACGTTGAAGGAGCGGAGCCTTCTCAAAAAGTACAGATGGCTCAGTCCCTTCTTGTACAGGGCCTCAGCATTCCTGGACCAGTCCAGTTTACTGTCCGGTATACTCCGAGGTATTTGTACTCCCTGGTAAACTGCAAATCCACACCATTTATGGAGCCAGGGAACAGGGGTGTTCCTCTTGGTGACTTTTACCAACTAATTTTCTTACAGTAAGCTCCAATTACAGATTTAGTGTCATGGAGTAGTACAGCATAGGACAGGGCCTAGGGCCCATGATGTCTGTGTTGAACATGATGTCAAATTAAACTAATCCCTTATGCCTGATCATGCTCTATATCACTGCATATTCATGTGCCTATGTAAAAGTCTCTGAAACAACTATCGTATCTGCTTCCACCACCACCTGTGGCATTAAGTGTCTGCCTAATGCTCTGTATTAATCTGTCACCCTCAGGTCATACAAGATAAGCAACTTTTCCTATCGATATTACAACACACTTTTAATTCGCTTTTTTTTAAAGATGTAACACAGTAGCATAATCAATTTTCCAGTGACAAAGGTGCGCTTAAAGGAAGCGTGGGAAACGGAGTGATTTTAAAAGCAGTGCGAGGGAGGAGCCCCGTGAGTTTATCAAGAATGTGGGAACGGGGGCCTGGTGCGTTTGTGGGCGGCGTGCAAACAGGGTCCCGTGGATTGCTAAGGAGCATTAGATCAGGATCCTGATGAATTTGAGGACCGTCAGATCATGGACCTGGTGAGTTTATAAGGAAAGCAAGAAGGAACTCTTGCTTTTGCTGATTCCACCTTTTTACAGTGAACTCTGTTAACAGAGGTAGAGCCTTAGAGCAAATGCTGGATGCAGGTCAGGTGAATCTGAAGGGATTCTGGGGGAGTCAGATACTAAACTGTTGTGATTTCCAAATAATCGGATAGCATATTGTTGGAATTTTATTCTACCTGCAGAATCTTTACAGGCAGCTGAAGGGCCTGTTTCCATGCTGTATGATTCTATGAAATGGAATGGCTGCACAATCACACCTGCAAAATGCCAGTGAGTCCAGGAGTGTTAGCACGTTTCACAAAGTCACACCCAGTGAATGGTGCGAGTATTCTACCTGACCAAGGAGTCAAACTCTCCTTACCTGAAGCCTTATGAAGTCTTGTGGCTTGAAATCATTCGGTGAGCAGCCACACCAGTCCACAATGTGCTTGTACTGGCATTTGCAGCCCAGCTTTCGGTTCCAGTTGGTGACTCGCAGGTTGTTATCCACTAACGTATCGCACATGAAACTGTTTTCCAATACAGTGTGGAAGAAAGACTGCAGAGGACAGAGGATGAAGAAAATTATTGAGAGCAGAATAGACTTACCGTAAGCACAGTGGACCCCACGGTTGACATTCTGAGCCTGAGGCAGTGCTGAGTGTGTCCCATATGACCCAGGGCAATTCGCTCTGTGATCTATGCAATGAGCCGAGAGCATGATTTTCAGGTGCTTTAAGGTGAGAGGAGAAAAGTTAAAGGAGATGTACAGGGCATGTTTTTTTTTAAACATGCGCAGAACATGATGCCATGAGGTGGTGGTGATGGCATTAAAGATGGTTTTAGTTAGGCACATGGATATGCAGGGAATGGAGGGATATGGATCACATGTAGGCAGAAGATTAGATTAAATTGGAGTCATGTTTGACACAAATATGGGTGATCCTGTGCTGCACTGTTCTATGTTCTCTCCCCTTACACTAATCATTCTGAAGCTGGGACCTGACTCTAAGCATTGTCTGTCCATTCCCTCCACAGATGCTGCCTAAACATGATTAACTTTAGGGGCCGCTTTGAGAGGACATGGGATCTTCTGGATAAACCTGTTACAAAGTGACTGAATCTAAATTCTCTGTTAAGAAGCCATCTTCGACTTGTTGAGAGAGATGGAAAACTCATCAAACTCAGCTTTTCATGGGCAAAGTAGAGGGTGGTTTACTCTAGATCGAGCCAATTTCAGAACTGTACTGCTACGTTACAGAGAGGAGCTTTGAATGTTATCAACTCCATAGTGTCCCTGCTCAAAGAATATTTAATGGACAGGATGACGTAGAATTATCACAGAACTGCAGATTGGTTTGTCCAAACGTGCTCCTCAATGAACTGGAACATTCTACGGATTTCACCTGACTCTGAAAGAAAGAATTTGCATTTGCGTAGACTTTTCTAACTGTTTTGGTATCAGTTCTCTCTTCACACATGCTGCATCCCTGGTAATTCCGGCATTGTTTTTATATTGTCCATGCCAGTGTTCATTTTCGAGATTACTCCAACTGGATAGGCTGGGGATGTTTTCTTTTGAATGTAGGAGGCTGAGGAATGACCTTATTAAAGTATACAAAATCATGAGGGACATGGATAAAGTTATCGGTAACAGTTTTCCTCAGAGTTTAGGATTCTAAAACTAGTTTAAATAGGCTTAATAGAAACATAGAAAATAGGTGCAGGAGGAGGACATTCGGCCCTTTGAGCCAGCACCGCCATTCATTGTGATCATGGCTGATCGTCCGCTATCAATAATCCGTGCCTGCCTTCTCCCCATATCCCTTGACTCCACTAGCCCCTAAAGCTCTATCCAACTCTCGCTTAAATCCATCCAGTGATTTGGCCTCCACTGCCCTCTGTGGCAGGGAATTCCATAAATTCACAACTCTCTAGGTAAAAAAGTTTTTTCTCAGCTCAGTCTTAAATGACCTCCCCTTTATTCTAAGTGGCCCCTGGTTCTGGACTCACCCAACATTGGGAACATTTTTCCTGCATCTAGCTTGTCTAGTCCTTTTATAATTTTATATGTTTCTATAAGATCCCCCTCATCCTTCTAAACTCCAGTGAATACATACCTAGTCTTTTCAATCTTTCCTCATACGACAGTCCCGCCAGCCCAGGGATCAATCTCACGAACCTACGCTGCACTGCCTCAATCAGAAGGATGTTCTTCCTCAAATTAGGAGACCAAAACTGTACACATGTGAGAGGGAATAGATTTAAACAGGACTTCAGGAGCAACTTTTTCACTCTGAAGATGGTCCGTAACAGAGGGTGAGCCAGTGGAAACTATGGAAACTACAGAAGAGGATACAATTACGGCTATCAAAATACATTTGGAGAAACAAGGAACTGCAAATTCCACAATTGATTTAAAAAAAAGAGAAAAAGTACTGGAGCAACTGCAAATCAGGCAGCATCTCTGGAGAACATGGTTAGATGATGTTTCAGATTAAAACCCTTTTTCAGACACTTTTGGTTGGCACAAGTTGGGGCAGTTCATTGCTGTATAAATCTATGACTATAACTCCACTCCATCATCTCTATCAGCATGAATCCGAGCGAGGTTACGCTTGCATATAACTTTTGTTCTATGTACTCTGGGAATGTTTGATATGATGGATGGGTGAGGTTTTCTCTACAACCAAGCCTGTGCTGTTCATGGCCTGAAAGCCTATGGGTGTGATATTGCATGTTTGAAAAGGAAAAAACATCATTTCCAAGCAGAAAATAGCATTGATTAGGAAGGCACTGAATAGAACACATTTGAAAGTCAGTCAGTTCTCACCTCAGCTGGAAGCAGTGTGTACCAGTAGAACTGTTTCAGTTGTGTGACCAACTCATCCTGCGAGTACACCACATAATCAATCAACTTGTGAGTCAGAGCAAACCAGTCGGAACCGCCGTCCACTACAATGCCCTCTGGAATTTGCCTGTCACCAAGGCGCCACATATGACTATCACATTCGTGGAAGAGTCTGTCCAAACCCTGCTTCTTGATAAACCTGTAAATAATAGGGATTTCACCTGAATTAATGAAGAACTTGCATTTATATCAAGCCTTTGGATGTCCCAAAGTGCTGTACAACAAAGAAAAGCCGTTTAAGTGTTGCAAAACAGCAGCCAAATTGTACACAACTATATTCCCCAAACAAGTTAAAATGGCTCGGGTAACCAGTTCCAATGACATTGGCTGAGCAATGGACGTCATGAGGAAACATTCTTTGACATTTCTTAGAACTGTGTTATGGCAACTTTTTAATGTCTACTGATAAGGCTGACTTTGTTTACTCTCACGGTTGACACGTTCAAAACGAATTCTTCAGTGTTGCACTGAAGAGTCAGCCTGAATTACATGTAGAAATGATTCAAATTTGCAATGTTGACAGAGGAAAAACATTTACTATTTGTTTTACAGAATTGCACTTTCTGTAGTCAATACTATTTGAACAAATCACTGTCAAGAGCTTTCATAACTCCCTTGCCATGACTGCCATGAGCATCACAGTGATATCTTGCAGGCAACCAACACTTTAGGCCAGCTCAGTTCTCCAATATACCTGCTCATGGTTGTTCAGGAAGGGTGTGGAACTGGTCTGGATGGTTCCCATGACAAAATGAGGATCAGAAGCACTACTTAATGGTATGCAGCAACTTAGCTTTTGTAACCAATCTTTCTCCAGCATTCTAACTCTCTCATTGAAGCTTTTCTCTATCAAGCCACGAACATCTTTTCAAAACCTACCTCACCCCAACCTCAATCCTTCATACAATGCCCATTCCTCCTAAACCCACTTCTTCCTTCAAAACACTCTTTCTGGAACCCCAATACTTCACAAAAGCCCTTTCCCTTAGAACATCAATCCTTCTATCATAAAGAATTAGAAGATAGGACAGATCAATGAGCGTCCAAAGTGGTTGTGTAAAAGGGAAGAGCTTGAGATGTTTGGATCATTGGGAACATTTCTAGGGAAGATTCTGTACACAAGCACGTTGGGTTGCATATGAAACAGAATGGGGCCAATATTCTGAGTGAGTCCCTGACGGAATTATAGGAAAATCCAGGTATGAACAAACATGGGCATGATAAGGAACACAGGAGGATTAGAAGCTAAGATGCATCTATTTTAATGCAAGGAGCCTGATTTCTAAAGCTAATAAATTTGGAGCATTGATCAGTACATGATATTGTGGCAATTACCAAAGCGTGGTTGAAAGAAGGGCAGGACGGCATCTCAATATTCCAGGGAAGAGAAGTTTTAGATAAGATAGTTGGTGGGATGGAAAAAAAGGGAGGGTGGGCATTGTATTATTGATCAAGGAGACAATCACTGCAGTAATGAGGAAGAATATCTTAGAACATGCTTCAAATAAGTTCATATGAATAGAAATGAAGAGTGGAAGAAGGTCCAATCACTCGCCTGGTATTGTACTCAAGAGAGTCTAGAGTGTTTAATAGTTATATTCAAATGGAAACAGATAATTGCATTTCTATCTTGCTGTAGCTTGACAGCCCCCAATAACAAATAAATATACAGTAATCAAGAATACAATAAATGTATAATCAGTAATACCAGGTAACCAGACTATAACTGTGCAAACGCGAAGCGCATAATGCAACCGAAACTAAGTTCATGGTAGACCAATGCTGAGATAGGGATGTGAAGTGTAGCTCAAGAGCCTGATAGTTGATGAAACAAAGCTGTTCTTGATCCCGGAGTCTACGGTTCTTGGGTTTCCCTACCTTCTGTCCGACGGTAACAGCAAGATGAGAGCATGGCCAGGATTATGTGGGTCTTTGATCATATTAGCTACTATTTTGAGGCATTTCTTCCCATAGATTCCTTCTATGGCAGCTGGTCAATACCAGTGATGGTCGGTACAATCAATGTCCACTATTTTCTGTAGTCTCCCGTGTCCCTAGACATTCAAGTTACTAAACCAAGACGAGAAGCAACCAGGTAGTATGCTCTCCACTGTATAATGGTAGAAGCTCAATAGAGTATTTGGCGACATGCTGAATCTCCTCAATCTTCCAAGGAATTAGAGGCTTACTGAGGAAGATGGTGCTGACGCTGTGCTTGGCTACTTGGTCATTGGCAGAGAGAGAATAGAGCAGGGGACTGAACACAGGACGGAGGACTGAGATGCTCCTATGAGGAGGAAGTGTTGTTGCTACCTTGTATTGACCGAGGTCTGCCGGTGAGGAAGTCGAGGATCCAATCGCATGTGGATGATCAGAGACCAAGTTCCCAGGGTTTGATGAAAAGTTTAAAGAGGATGATGGTGTTAAACAGTGAGTTGTAAACAGCGTGCCTATGTGTTCATATTGTCCAAGTGGACCAGTGCAGAGCGGAGAGCTAACAAGGTCCCATCCACTGTTGATTTATTGTGGGTCCAATTTCTAAGGCAAGAGTTAATATGTATCATCACCAACCTCACAAAGCACTTCATCACAAAGAGGTTAAACCACAGTCCGTAGTTTAACCTCTTTACACCCAACAGTCAGTGGGAGATGGAGGAGCAGATGTGTAGGTAAATCACAGAGAGATGCAGCAGAAATAGAGTTACAGTTGCAGGGCGTTTCAATTTCTCCCAAAGAGGTCAAATGCAAGAGGAAAGTGTACAGTAAATAGTAGAACTTCAACAGAAACCGCGATGATTCTTGGAGAATAATTGCAGTACAAATCCATTGTTCCCTGAAAGTGGCAACACAAGTAGATAGAGTGGTAAATAAGGTGTATAGTATGCTTGCCTTCGTCAGACAGGGCATTGAGTATAAGAGTTCGGAAGTCATGTTGCAGCTTTATAATAGGAAATAGAGGTTGATGGCGGAAGGTCCTGTTTGCATTCATTGTGCCCTATATAGATGGTTGCTGAGAACCTTGCTGATTATATATATATTAACCACTTAAATGTGAATGTAGGAGGCATGATTGGTAATTTTGTAGAAGATACAAACTTTGTGCAGAGCAATGGCTCATGAAAATTAATGCCAGTTAATGCAAGGTGGTGTGTTTTTGAAGGTTAAATGAGTGTAGAAAATATGCAAAGAAAGGTAAGGCCCATGTGAGTATCAAGGATAAGTGTGACTTTGGTGTACAAGTCCATGGTACAACTAAGCTCATCTCCATTAGCCAGGCATGGAATGGAAGAACATGCAGATCATGGTATAGCTTTATAAAACATTGCTTAGGTCACACGCTGGAGTACAGTGTGCAGTTCTGGTCACCACACTACAGGAAGGGCACAAGTGCAATAGAGAGTGCAGACAGGATGCACCAACATTTTGCCTGGGATGAATGTTTCAGTTATGAGAAACAACTGGATAAACTGGGCGTGTCTTTGTGGGAGTGGAGGAGGTAAGGGAGGGACATGAAAGAGGTATACAACATTATGAGGGGACATAGATGGATGGATTATGAGAACCCTTTACATACACCAATGGACAAAGAGGTTAGAGAGGATATTTATTTTTCTTTACCTCAAGGGTTTGTTTGGCTAATGGATGAGAGAAAATAACTAATAGAGATTGCCAAAAGGTTTCCATTTCCAGCTGGATTTGAACCCATGTAATGAAGCACTTCTCGAAGGAGGAGTATGAAGTAAGTTCCAGAGTGATTGCCAAGAGTAGAGCATTTTTTCCCTGAAAAATCCAGCCTACCAGAAACATATGGAGAAAAACAGCTGCTCTTAAGAATAAGCTGGAAATGGAAACAGAGAAATGTACACAAGTAAGATACAATGAACCAGATAAACTGTAGCCTTTCTTTAATATTAGACCATTTATATCATCTTGGAAATCTCAGCATCAAAAATACGTCTTCTGTACATGTTTCTGGCAGAAATACGTGTGTTAATTTTGTAGAGTTCATCTACCCTGCTCCCACACGCACTCTAACTCCTTACCTGACCTCGCAGAAAACGTTTGGTGTGCAGTTTGACTGGTATCAAACACCAATCGCTGGCTACGCACAAATCTATTTAAATCATGGTAAATTCATCACAACCAAACATAATATTCTTTTTGTACAGATGCATAAAGTGAGATCAGAAATAGGCTTGAGTATTATCCACTTTACGAAAGATGAGTCTGTTCCAAAGCATGTCCAAATTCATTTGAAGATAAGTTGGGTAGACAAAGGTCTGCTGCCATCTTCTGACTGCACTGCAGTAAGCATTCATGCCCTCGTGAGTGTAAGAGGGAAAACTTTGATAGTTTAAAGTGGCATGGTGTTATTAAAGATCCTCAGAGGCAAATGCAGTAAATCTGAATGGAAATGTTTATCTTGTTCCTAGTTGAAGGATTTCCTCTCACTGCATTTCATATTATGCATCTATTACATATCTTGCTCTAGGGGGTGGTTTATTTTTTTGGGTAAATTTGAAATTTATTTGAATGAAATGGAGCATTGTACGGTCATACGGTAATATCCCCAGTTCTGTGTTACAGTAGAGCACTGGAACAGACCCTTTAGCCTGCTATCTCTGTGCCAACCATAATGCTAACTTAAACTGTGCATCAGCCTGCACAATGACAGAACGTTGTGCTGGAAGGAAGGTCATTAATGAAGCAGCCAAAGATTGTTGGGCCCAGGGCACTCTCCTGAGGAACTCCTGTCTGAGTCTGCAACACATTGCAACATAATTGAGGAAAGCAGGCGGAACACTTTACGCCAATTGTTAATTTTGCTCTATTCTGCTCATCTACACCAGGCCCCTGAGGTCACCTGAGACACAAATGTGCAGCTAAACTGAAGCATGAGAATGGTGATGTGTCAAGGTCACAAATCCACATTGCTCTATGTGCCATTCACTGTAACAACACAACTTGAAATTAAAAAAAATAAAAATAACGCCCTCCATAGGCATTTGAATAACCCACCATTCAAACCCACGTCATTCATTCTGCTTTTAACAGTCACGTAGCAGCTGTTATCAACTGACTATCCAGATGGGCAGAATCATGGATGCACGCAGCTCAGAGAAGCAACAGCCATCGCCCATTCACCAGCTTTCAAAGAACATCAAAGCCAGGGCTCTACTGTTAGATGAGTGGCGAGCTGTTGTATCCATTTCAGATATTACAATCAAAGATCTTTGATTACAATATTCTGCTTCGCTGCTGGAAACTGAGAAATAATCCGAAAAGTGATTCTGAGTCCCAGACTGTGGGAAAAATCATTGCAACTTATCCACAAATATCTCCTTCAGATGTCATCTCATTCATGTACTCAGCTTCAAAGAATGAATAGCTACACCCATCATAAGCCTATCAGTGAAGTAGAATTGAGGTAGTATTCACTGGGGTACAACTCAAGCAGCTGTCCATGTTTCCAACATGCTACAGCTAGTGTAATCTGGAGTGGAGATCATTGTCTCAGTCTTGGTTGACTAATAGAAACCTTTGACTCTACAATGCCATTGTTGCTGATCCAATTGGAGTGGTTCCTAGGCTGACACGAGAGGCGGGATTAACACACTCTGGGGATGCAAGAAGGTTTGTCATAACTTATAAGCATTAGTCTACATTTCAGCACCTACCTGGCATTATCCCTGCCGTGTGATTTCAGGAAGTTCTTCCCTCTGTACTTGGAGAGGAATCCCACCAGCTCATCATTTGTCCTATGATTTAAAAAAGTAACAATTAAAAAAAACGTAGCAAACTTCTCCTCTATATTTCACAGTTATGGGGCTGTCTCACTGTGCGAGCTAATTCAAGAGCTCTCCCGAGTTAAACAAAAAATCAAACTCGCGGTAAGCACGTAGAATGTACGTTGCGGGTACATCGGAGCTCGGGACGTCTCTTAGTGGCTCGTAACACTAACGGCAGGTACTCGAGGAAACGCGGTCAGCTCGTGAAGGCTCGTGAAGATTTTTCAACATGTTGAAAAATGTCCACAAGAGCCCCGAGTACCCACGAGCGGCTATTACCGTAATTCTCAGAGTTCGAATCGGGGAAACTCGGGAGAACTCTTGAATTAGCTCGCAGTGTGACAGCCCCATTAGTACCTGTTAGATTCCTTGAAATCTGTGCTGATTGAGATGAAGGATATTTTTCTTTACACAGATGTTTCCACATCAGATGAGGGTTTTCAACCTACCTTGGAACACAGAACAATAGAATAGTATAGCACAGTATGAGGCCCTTCGGTCCACAACGTCTAGGTCGAACATGATGACAAACTTAAACTAATCTCTTCTGCCTGCATATTATCGTATAGCTGCTTCTATCACCACCCCTGCACCTACCACTCTGTATATAAATCCAGTCTCAAAAATCTCTTTTAAACTACCCCCTCTGATTGTAAAGCTAGGCCCTCTATTTAAAAAAAAAAATCATTTCAACCATGGGGGGGAGGGAGGAACAGTTCTGACTGTTCAATTTCATTTCAGGCTGCAGAATTTCTTCTTTGAAAACCTTTATGTTGGGGACTTGAACATTTTCCATTTTGGTTAGAATCTATCCTCTCTGGTGCAAGTACTAATGCACTTTACATATCATGCAAACTCTCTCTCTCCTGTACCATCACACACTCCAAAGGCAGGTGCACAAAAATGAGATAGAGCAAATTCCCCTTTGCACGCTCAGGATACATTCTCAGCAGGTACAAAGCAGTTGAGGTGCATAATTATGGGGTGAAGGACCCGCTTCAGTGCTGTACCTTTCTATAATAAAGCTCCCTTTACAGTGCTTCATCAAATATTCCCAGGGCAGGTGTAACGCAGGTGAGATACAAAGCTTTGCACCTTCTAACAAAGTTCACACATTGCCTACTCAGTGTAGTTGTGTTATTTTTCCATTTCTTACACCAGTCATCCTGCTTGGGATTACCATTTTAGAGAGGAGTTAAGAAATAAGGGAATTTGCGTTATTTGAGCCTGATCAATTTTGCAGAAGTAGCAAAGGTCTTAATGTCTGGTCACCGAGCTGCTAGGATTGCGACTGTTTATTGCATCAAATAGAAACTGTTAATGACAGCACATAGGGATAGGAAATGAGCAATACATGCTGTTAGAAGTTAGAAGTATCAGTTAGAAGGGTAGGGCAGGAAGGAAATAAAAATGAATGTTTAGGAGAGATATGGTGGGAAGAGATTAAGTAGAGGAAGGGCATGTGCTGCAATAATAGTGCAATCTTTTTGAAAGGATCCATTGGAAGATATTCTGCCGTTAAACATATGCCGTACAAAGATAAAACATTTGCGTGTGAAACACCAGTGAAAATAACTGGTGTTTCTAAAACACCAGTGAATTAGAAACATTGAAAAATAGATGCAGGAGTAGGCCATTCAGCCCTTTGAGCAAGCAACACCATTCGATATGATCATGGCTGATCATCTAAAATCAGTACCCGTTGCTGCTTTTTCCCCCCCATATACCTTGATTCCTTTAGCCCCAAGAGCTAAATTAACTCTCTTTTGAAAACATCCAGTGAATTGGCCTCCACTGCCTTCATTGGCAGAAAATTCCACAGATTCACAGGTGTGTAAGTTTTTCCTCATCTCAGTCCTAAATGGCTTACCCCTTATTCTTGAGCTATGGCCCCTGGTTCTGGACTCCTCCAACATCGGGAACATTTTTCCTGCATCTAGTCTAACCAATCCTTTAAGAATTTTATGTTTCTATAAGATCCCCTCTTATCCATCTAAATTCCAGCGAATACAAGCCCAGTCAACCCATTCTTTCATCATATGCCAGTCCCACCACCTCTGGAATTAACCTGGTGAACCTACTCTGCACTCCCTCAATAGCAATAATGTCCTTCCTCAAATTAGGAGGTCAAAATTGCACACAATACTCCAAGTGCGGTCTCACCAGGGCCCTGTACGACTGCATTAGGACCTCCTTGCTCCTAAACTCAAATCCTCTCACAATGAAGGTCAACATGCCATTAGCTTACTTCACTGCCTGCTGTACCTGTATGCTTACTTTCAGTGACTGATGTACAAGCACAGCCAGGTCTCGTTGCACCTCCCCTTTTCCTAATCTGACACCATTCAGATAATAATCTGCCTTCCTGTTCTTGCCACCAAAGTGGATAACCTCACATTTATCCACAATATACTGCATCTGCCATGTATCTACCCACTCACCTAACCCATCCGTGTCTCTGTGCAGCCTCATATCATCCACAACGCAGCTCACACTGCCACTCAGCTTTGTGTCATCTGCAAACTTGGAGATGTCACATCTAATTCCCTCGTCAAAATCGTTAATATATATTGTAAATAAATGAGGTCCCAGCACCGAGCCTTGCGGCACCCCACTAGTCACTGCCTGCCATTCTGATAAGGACCCGTTAATTCCTACTCTTTGCTTCCTGTCTGCCAACCAGTTCTCTACCCATGTCAATATCCTACCCTCAATACTATGTGCTCTAATTTTGCACACTGATCCCTTGTGTGGGACCTTGTCAAAGGCTTTTTGAAAGTCCAGATACACCACATCCACTGCCTTATCCAGTTTGCTTGTCACGTCCCCAAAAAGAAATTCCAGAAGATTGGTCAAACATGATTTCCCCATCATAAATCCATGTAGACTTTGACCGATCCTGTCACTGCTTTCCAAATGCGCTGCTATAACATATTTAACAATCGACTCAAGCATCTTCACCACTACCGATGTATGGCTAACTGGTCTATAATTTCCCTCCCTACTTTCTTAAAAGGTGGGGTTACACTGGCTGCCCTCCAGTCCGCAGGAACTGATTCAGAGTCAAGAGAACATTGGAAAATGATCACCAATGCATCCACGATTTCCAGGGCCACCTCCTTGAGTAGTCTGGGATGCAGACCATCAGGCCCTGGGGATTTATTTGCCTTCAGTCCCAACAGTTTACCTAACACCATTTCCTGAATTCCCTTCAGTTCCTCCCTCCCTCCCTCAGTCCCCATGTATTTTTTGGGAGATTGTTTGTGTCTTCCTTGGTGAAGACAGAACCAAAGTACTCGTTTAACTGTTCTGCCATTTCCTTGTTTCCAATTTTAAATCCACCTGTCTCTGATTGTAAGGGACCTACAATTGTCTTCACTAATCTTTTCCTCTTTACACAACTAAAGAAGCATTTAGTCAGATTATATATACCCCGCAAGCTTTCTTTCATGTTCATTTTCCCCCCTCTTAATTAACCCCTTTATCCTCCTCTGTTGTTTTAACACACGGATAGAAATATTCATTATTTGACAATTAAGATACATTTTATGTCTGTACAATTGCTTGGAATGTTTGCTGTCCAAAGGAATACTAGAAATCCATTTTTCTTTTTTTTTTTAGAAGACAATGGGCAATGTACACAAAGTTAATATCGTGGTCTCCCAGTACACAAGAGATTTGATTTCAGAACTCATATAACTAATGTTCTGTAGCATAAGATGATATCAAAGTGAAGATGTTCCACTCTACATTGATATAGGTCCTCCACAGGTTATGACAGGATCTATTCCCGAGAACTGTTGGTTACACAAATAGTTCACGTTGAAAATGTAGCCGCCGGCAGTATATTTGAATATAATCATAGACCAATCCATGGCAATCATAAAAACAACGGTCAGTGTATATATATATACACACACACACACACACACACATACATATATACACACGCACACTCACAAATACACATATATACAGATCATATATATTACACACACACTCGCACACATACGTACACACAAAAAACAAACAATAATTGCAATAATAACACTAGGGCCACAAACCAAGTTCCAACTTTGCAGAAGATACTGACAACAGCCCTGCAGGAACCAGCAAGCCCACCCCTCTGGACATATGTGCAAACTGTCTACATGTCGGACGGTCATAATCTGTATTATTCAGGTCACAACTAAAGAGAGATTCAAGGAAATCTACAAAAATCATGGGGAAATCCATTTGCTGTTTGGAATCATATCAAGCACAATGGAAGATGGGGCGATTGGTCTTCACCTCAGGACATCTTTGTGGGTGCTCCTCAGGGTGGTGTCCTAGGCCCAACCATCTTCAACTTTTATATCTATGACCTTCCTTCAGTCGGACGGTCAGAAATAGGCTTGCTTGCGGATGTTTGCACAATGTGCAGTACCATTTGTGGCTCTTCAGATAATGAAGCACAAAAAAAAGCAGCAAGACCTGAACAATATGCGAGCATGGAGTGTTAAAGTAGCAAGTAACAAGTAACATTGATACCACACACTGCAAGTGCCAGGCAATGACAACATCCAACAGAAGAAAACTCAGCTCTCTCCCACTGACATTTATTGGAATTATTATCACCAAATCCTCCACTATCAATATCCTGTGGACTACCACCGACCAGAAACCGAGTTGGAATAGGAGTAGCCATGTACACAATGTGCCCTCTGTAGCATGTCAGAGGCTAGGATCAACACCTCTCCTAACTCCTCAAACCTGTTTAACATGCACAAGGTTTATGTCAGTAGCGCAGGAGTCGGCAACCTACGGCCCACGGGCCGGATCCAGCCCGTGACTCAAAATCATCCTGCCCACAGGTGTATTTTTTCTCCCGTCATCTAGACTTATTTAGACTGCTTAATACTGTTGGCCAGCGACATAAAGACTTGCTTTAATGCTCCCAGCAATCCTGTTTTCTGATACAAAAACAAACAAAAAAAAATCAGAACTGATATAATCCCACGAACTGGGCAAAAGGTTAGTTGATTTGGTGGGCGCGGTTCCACCGATGTAAAAGTGCTGTTGCAGTTGCTGCGGCTGCGGTGCCTGGTGCTCAGTGCGCCCCGGAACCATCCGTCCCCGCGCTTCACCCGGGGGGACAGTCAGGGCCAGGGCCGCCCTCCTCAAAGATGGCTCCGCTGCTGGCAGTTGGTTCGTGTGGACACGGCCAACAGGAATCCAGCGGTAAATGGATGGTTCAGGACCTTGGAGAAGGATGTCGGGAGGTGGGCAGGGAGAGGATGGGGGAAAGGGAGGAGATGGGGAAAGGGAGGGGATGGGGAAAGGGAGATGGGGAGAGAGAGAATGGGGGAAAGGGAAGGAGAGAAGGAGAGGGGAGGAGAGGGGGGGAAGGAGGGGGAAGAGACGGGGGGGAGGAGAGCGTGAATGGGGAAGAGAGGGTAACAAAGGGTCTGCATGACGTTTAGGAGAGAGGGGTGAGAGTAGTTTCAATACCAGCATCTCAAACTAAGTTCTATGTTCAGTAGACATAATATAGGTTAAATATATAAATATGTCAAAGTCTAGTTAGTATGTATTATTATTTCCTCCATTTATTAATTATTGCGATAGACGTGGTCCGCCATCCGCTCAGAGACATGGGTCCTGGCCCCTATGCAGAACAAGGTTGTCGATCCCTGCAGTAGCGCCATGGAATACTCTCCATTCGAGCGTTTCAACACTCAGGAAGCTGGACACCCTACAGGACATAACGGCCCATGTGATAAGCACCCCACCCATAACCTTTCATGTACTCCATCACCGACTCGACAGTATACCATGCAGCATCTCACCAAGGCTCCTTAGACAGCATCTTCCAAACTACGACCTCTACCAGCTACAAGGACAGGGCAAAAAAAAACCATGGAAACATCACCATCTAAGCAACACAACTTTCCGATTTGAAAATATACCATCATTCCTTCACCACCACTGGGTCATAGTCCTAGAAATCCCTAACAATACCCAATCTCAGGAGCTGCAGCAGTTCAGGAGGAAAGGTCTCCACCACCTTCTCAGGGGCAATAAGGAATGGGCAATTAAATGTTGGCTCAGCTTGTGAAACCCACATCCCTTGAATGAATATAAGACATATAGTCCAAGAGCTTCAAAACACTAGAGTTGGAATATTTATTTTGCCTTTCAACAAAATTGGAGCACTGGAATACTAATTTGATATCAACAAGGAGGCGCCTCAGAATCTGTTGCAGGATTCACCTTCTGCTCTCTGAAATCACAAATGACATGGTCCACAAACGTTCAGGGTGCCTCTGAGCCTGGACCTTGCAGCACCTCGACATTTATCAATACTCTTTGCTGCTGCAGTCTGGATCCACTTTTCCTGGGATATATTGAGGGAATTAGGACCATCAACCTCATTTCTGATTAGTAACTAAATTAAAAACATTAGCTGGGTACAAAAGAAAATAGCAATGAGAGCAGACTTAGCTGTGTGGCAGAAGGCTTCCTGCTGGTATTATATCCTGGCAGATCTTTAACCGACCTGTACAATATGCCAGTGCTGCAGTGACAGTGTCTAAACTAGTGCCAGGGTCCGAGTGGATCCTAATACGATCGTAATAATAGTTCTAAAACGAATAATAGTAAGCTAATGGTTGTAAATATTTTTTTACTCATTACAGATGCAGGATAAATGGCAAGATGCCAATTAAATAAACCAGTTCAAAGAAATAAGAAATATCTGATAAAATACTGGAACAGCAAGTCATATTACTGTTGTGTGTGATGCAAATATGTATTTCTTGCAAATTCAAATTGGACATAGCAATAGGTGCTGTGCCATGGCTACAAGATGTCAGTACTGGGAGCAAATTATACAAATGTTTAAAGTCTGCAGAGAACATAGGAAAAATAGTGGTGGGTAAAGACCTTCCAGCACCTTCTGTCCCTATCCATCAGTCGCATTTTTTCATAAAAAACAAAGTGCTGGAGTAACTCAACAGATCAGACAGCATCTCCGGAGAACATGGATAGGTGACATTTTGGGTCAGGACCCTACTTCAGACTGAATTCTTCAATCCTTACCTCATATTTTCTGTCTTTTTATGCCTGGCCTTTGTCCAACCATCCCAAACAAAAACTCATTTAACAACCTCACTTGCCACGCTTTGTCCAGCCCCTCGTCTCTTCCTCCCCCTCCACCACAATCAGTCTGAAGAATAGTCCCGAGTCGAAATGTTACCTATCCATGTTCTTCCGAGATGCTGCCTGACCCAGAGTTACTTCAGCATTTGTAGTTCCTTGTTTCTTCATATTTTTCCATCTTGTTCTGTTGCAGGGGCAGTCTTCCAAGTCTACAACAAACATGTTCACTGTACGTCTCTAGTCTGGCAGACTAAACTCCCAATTTGCGCATTTATTCTTCATTTGGTAATTTGGGTTCTCTGGCAGCTTTGTACCATGCTGTTTGGTCCAAACCTCCTCTGTTACAGCAGGAGGCCACCCGGCTGCCTTGATGTCCAGACTGACCCAAGTGCTCGGGTCTCTGTCACATCTCTTTGATGGTAAGCACAACTGTGGGCAGACTACTCCTACAATCACGAAGAAGCTCCTGAACAACGTCAAGCATTCTGGAGTGACTTATGTTCTACTCTCTGCATTAGCTGGCTAGAGTGTTCTGGATGTTCAGAAGCACCAACTTAGTGAAGACAAAACCATCCAATAATGGTTTCAGCCAAGCTGGAATGATTCAAAAGTTGTTGTCTAGGAATGAGTCAACTTTCTTCCCGTGGATGGAACATTTCCATACCAGGCAAGCATTTTTGGCAAAGGAATTACATAAAGCAAGAACATAAAGTTCTGATCAGAGCTGAGTACACCCTGTTATGAGTTTACTAGCTTCTGAATATTATTATTTTGTGCATAGTATTTTAAACTTAAACTAGATCAAGTGCAGACTTGGGTCTGCTCCCCCAACGCAATATTCCATCACTCACATGTTCCCCCCATTGCAACCCGTTCCCCCAACGCAATATTCCACCACTTTCTCTCTCCCCCCCACCCGATCCTCGCTACAGTGAAATAATGCAAGGGTCGGGGGTGGGCGAATCACCTCGTGTAGGGGTCGGGGGTGAAGAGAGGGGTGGGGTGGTGAATCACCCCGTGTGGGGGTCGGGGTTCGGGTGAATCACCTCGGTGTGGGGGTCGGGGTCCGGTGCCGGTGCAGCGTGGTCAGTGACTCTGGGTGGGCGGAGGGACCACTGTCCCCAACTCTGCTGCAGCTGACGGGGACGTTGGCGTAATAAATGTTAATCAATGCAATCGCCATGTCTTTTTTCAATAAATGTTAATTAACGCAATCTCCAAGTTTTTTTTCATGCAGCAGTCAAATTAAAGTGTAAAATCGTTGTAATAATCAAAAAGCGTTTTAAATAAAATGGCAGTATTTTGTGAAATCCAACTGGTTTAAAATAAAAGTTAATCAATGCAATAGGGAATTATTTAAAAAAATGCAAGTATTATGATTTTTGAAATGAAACCTGTTAAAATAAAAGTCAATCAATGCAATAGCGAATTAGTTTAAAAAATGCAAGAATTGAAAGAATCGCGCAATGTTAAAAATGAAATAAGTAAAGAAAAATGTAAAAAAAAATTAAAAAGCTTATCGTTAAAGAGAGCGAAGTCAGCAAAGTCAGAATGAAGCAGTCAGCTGCTTCATTCTGAGTCGCGCCCGCGGGCACGACTCACGTTGCAGCGACCCCTACAGCCTGTCTGTATTTCTTTTTAATTTTTTGTCTAGTTAAATGTAGCTGATAGTGTGTTTTTTTTGCATTGTTTCTAATTGTGTATATGTGGGGGGTGGGGGGTGGGGGGGGGGGAACTTTTTAAATCTCTTCCCTGCACGGGAGACCTGACTTTTTCCCTGTTGGGTCTCCGTTGTCGTTGGGGCCTAGTGCCGTGGAGCGGCCTCCGACTGGGACGACCTGGGGCTCCAATCACGGAGCCTGCGGAGCTGCGGACTTGCCATCGTGGGACTGGCTGGCCTCGGAGCGTGGGGAGCGGTGGTGGATCGCCGCTGCGGTCCGACTCCGGAGCTCCAGCTCCAGCTGCAGCCCGACTCCGGAGCTCCAGCTCCAGCTGCAGCCCGACTCCGGAGCTCCAGCTCCAGCTGCGGCCCGACTCCGGAGCTCCAGCTCCAGCTGTGGCCCGACTCCGGAGCTCCAGCTCCAGCTGCGGCCCGACTCCGGAGCTCCAGCTCCAGCTGTGGCCCGACTCCGGAGCTCCAGCTGCGGCCTGACTCCGGAGCTCCAGCTCCAGCTGCGGCCCGACTCCGGAGCTCCAGCTGCGGCCCGACTCCGGAGCTCCAGCACCAGCTGCGGCCCGACTCCAGAGCTCCAGCACCAGCTGCGGCCCGACTCCGGAGCTCCAGCTGCGGCCCGACTCCGGAGCTCCAGCACCAGCTGCGGCCCGACTCCGGAGCTCCAGCTCCAGCTGTGGCCCGACTCCGGAGCTCCAGCTGCGGCCTGACTCCGGAGCTCCAGCTCCAGCTGCGGCCCGACTCCGGAGCTCCAGCACCAGCTGCGGCCCGACTCCGGAGCTCCAGCTGCGGCCTGACTCCGGAGCTCCAGCTCCAGCTGCGGCCCGACTCCAGAGCTCCAGCTCCAGCTGCGGCCCGACTCCGGAGCTCCAGCTGCGGCCTGACTCCGGAGCTCCAGCTGCGGCCCGACTCCAGAGCTCCAGCACCAGCTGCGGCCCGACTCCGGAGCTCCAGCTCCAGCTGCAGATTACTGCCGGTTGACTGTCGGGATATCGGGAGCTCGCGGGTCCGTGTAGGAGACCGCTCTCCGGAGCTCCGCAACACAACTTCTCCAACCCGTGTCATGGGGTTGGAACAACCCGGAGAGGGGCCGAACATCGCCCGGCGCGGCTTTAATGGCCGCGGGACATTCCAGCGCCCGCCGGGGGCTCCAACTTTGTGACTTTGGGCCAGGAGCAGGGCCGTACATCACCCGACGCAGCCTCAATGGACGTGGGACTTAACATCGCCCTCCTGGGGCTTCGACATCGGGAGAGAAATGGTGCGGGGGAGAGAGAAGAACTTTGCCTTCCATCACAGTGAGGAGGAGATTCAATGTGATGGATGTTTGTGTGAATTGAATTGTTTGTGTGATTTTTTATGAATTGTTCTGTTTGTATGGCTTGTAGAAACGGAGTTTCGTTCGAGCCTCTCTGAGGTTCGAATGACAAGTAATAAAATCAAATTAAATCAAATCAAATCAATCAAAGCTCTGAACTGGATCTTCACCCGACTGTCTTGGGAGAGGGTTTGAAGAACGTTGTGGAAGAGCAGTTGGAAGAGTCACCAATTGCAAAGTTACAGCGTGGAAGAGTGACCAATTGCGAAGTTGTTGTTAAAATGCAAGTGTTTTAAAATGTGTAAACTGCCGTTGGAGTGCTGGATTGCCCCTTCCGCCCGGAGTGGCCCATCGTGATTTGCGAACTGCAGTTGAAGCGCTGGAGTGCCCCTCCCTCCCAGAGTGTGGCGTCCTGACTTGTGAGTGCATTGTGATGTCATTCGAATTTTTTCCCCCAAAATGGGTGAGTTTTTGGGGCTGTTTTTAAAACTTCAAGGATTATTAATTTCGGAAATATAGACGGGAAGATGTTTATCGCCGCCACGGGAAAAATGTGAGTAGGATGTGTGAAAATGGGAAGGCTGGGGCCTAGATAGGAAGAAGATAGGAAAAGCAGATTGACATATCGTGGGCACAAACAAGACAAAGACTTTTAGTATTTATATAGATATAGATAGATAAGGGTAACTATGGAGGCAAGAAAGCAGAATCAGCTAAAGTAAACTGGGCTAAGGAATCAGTCTATTCAGATACAATGCAAGACATTTAAGTAGATCTTTCAGACAACAGACAAGTTACACTGCAAAGAGAAAGGAAAATTCCTAGGAGATAACACAAAAGTTAAAGATAGCAAGAAAACTTAAAAACATAAATCATATAATTGCATAAAGATGGATGTGTCAGGTTAGAAAATTGAATGTAATGTACGAAACAGAAATGAATGATTAATAAGAAAACAATTGCATACTAGATTGACAGCCAAATGTATGAAAACAGGTAAGTTTCAATAGATACTTTGGTCCTAAAAAAATTGAGTTTCAAAGTGACCATTAAGATGAATTAGCAATCTTGCGACCGCCAAACATGGAGATCCTGACCTTGCAGCACACAGGCACAGAGTACAGTGCCTGGAAGTGCCAGGGAGGTCTCCATTATTCCCAGTAACATGTTCACCAGTGTGTCCTCCAAGAACAAGTAACGCATCGAGGCCTACATTCACTCCACTATCACAACATCCTCCTGGCCAATGTACAATTCCTAGAAAATAATACCAAGTTCAAGATTGCTTTCCCACAGGGAGCGGGAATGCTGTGTACTCTGTGTCAAAGAAACATGGCTCATCCCCAGCTCTCCAGACTCTGCCTATTAGCCCAAAGGTTTCTCAGTCCTTCGCATGAAGGCATCATCAGGAAAAGGGAGAGGTGGTGTGCCTAACTCATGGTAACCTCTTCACTGTCACTCTTGTCCACCTCCTGCTCCTCACACCTGGAACATCAAACAGTGAAGTGCCGTCCCTTCTTCCTCTGTCATCATGATTGCAATCCACATCCCACCCTAGGCAGATGTTCTGTGAGCTCTTGAACTATATGCCTTGGACAAAAAGCACCCGATAGAATCCCCATTGTCTTCTCCATCACCTCCGGTGTCTTGGACAAGGTTAGCTTGAAGAAGACACAAGAGACTGCAGAAGCTGTAATGTTGAGCAAAAAAGGTTCTGGATAAAATTAGTGGATTAGGCAGCATCCATAGAGGAAATGGATAGACTCCATTACCTCCACAGTTGCTGGCAGACCTGCTGAAATCCTCCAGCACTCTGGTTTAATATTTCCAAAAAACCATAACCATGTCTGCAGCAACACCAGATCCAACACTCTTCACCACCGATGCTCCATCATCAGAGAAGCCTATTGTTCCATTCCTCACTCATCATTTGGAATATTAGAGCACCTGGCTGAGCTCCTTCTTCCTGAATATAGGCAGCCTCTGCTGTGCCGAGCTCCTGTGAAGAGGATTGTGTAGAGCTGGCCAAGGAAGGCAATGGACTTCACGACAGTGCTTCCACACCTCCAAAAAAATTTCCTTAAATTGACAACAGACAATAGGTGCAGGAGTAGGCCATTTGGCCCTTCGAGCCAGCACCGCCATTCAATGTGATCATGGCTGATCATCCCCTATCAGTACCCTGTTCCTGCTTTCTCCCCATATCCCCTGACTCCGCTATTTTTAAGAGCCCTATCTAGCTCTCTCTTGAAAGCATCCAGAGAACCTGCCTCCACCGCCCTCTGAGGCAGAGAATTCCACAGACTCACCACTCTCTGTGAGAAAAAGTGTTTCCTTGACTCCGTTCTAAATGGCTTGCTCCTTATTCTTAAACTGTGGCCCCTGGTTCTGGACTCCCCCAACATCGGGAACATGTTTCCTGCCTCTAGTGTGTCCAAGCCCTTAACAATCTTATATGTTTCAATGAGATTCCCTCTCATCCTTCTAAACACCAGAGTGAACAAACCCAGCTGTTCCATTCTCTCAGCATATGACAGTCCCGCCATCTTGGGAATTAACCTCATAAACCTACGCTGCACTCCCTCAATAGCAAGAATGTCCTTCCTCAAATTAGGGGACCAAAACTGCACACAATACTCCAGGTGTGGCCATGCATCTGCCCACTCCCCCAACCTGTCCAAGTCACCCCGCATTCTCATAGCATCCTCCTCACAGTTCACACAGATTTGTGTCATCTGCAAATTTGCTAATGTTACTTTGAATCCCTTCATCCAAATCATTGATGTATATTGTAAATAGCTGCGGTCCCAGCACCGAGCCTTGTGGTACCCCACTAGTCACTGCCTGCCATTCTGAAAAGGACCCGTTAATCCCTGCTCTTTGTTTCCTGTCTGCCAACCACTTCTCTATCCATGTCAGCACTCTACCCCCAATACCATGTGCCTTAATTTTGGCCACTAATCTCCTATGTGGGACCTTATCAAATGCTTTCTGAAAGTCCAGGTACACTACATCCACTGGCTCGCCCTTGTCCATTTTCCTAGTTACACCTTCAAAAAATTCCAGAAGATTAGTCAAGCATGATTTCCCATTCGTAAATCCACGCTGACTCGGACCGATTCTGTTACTGCTATCCAAATGTGCAGCTATCTCATCTTTTATAATTGACTCCAGCATCTTCCCCACCACCGATGTCAGGTTAACTGGTCTATAATTCCCCGTTTTCTCTCTCCCGCCTTTCTTAAAAAGTTGGATAACATTAGCAACCCTCCAATCCACAGGAACTGATCCTGAGTCTGTAGAACATTGGAAAATTATCACCAATGCATCCACGATTTCTAGAGCCACTTCCTTAAGTACCCTGGGATGCAGACCATCAGGCCCTGGGGATTTATCAGCCTTCGATCCCATCAGTCTATCCAACACCATTTCCTGCCTAATGTGGATTTCCTTCAGTTCCTCTGTCACCCCAGATCCTCTGGCCACTACCATATCAGGAAGATTGTTTGTGTCCTGTGTGAAGACAGATCCAATGTACCTGTTCAACTCATCTGCCATTTCCTTCTTCCCCATAATAAATTCATCTTTTTCGGTCTTCAAGGGTCCAACTTTGGTCTTAACTAATTTTTTCCTCTTCATATACCTAAAGCAGCTTTTACTATCCTGCTTTATATTCTTGGCTTGCTTACCTTTGTACCTCATCTTTTCTCACTGTATTGTATTTTTGGTTATCTTCTGTTGTTCTTTAAACATTACCCAATCCTCTTGCTTCCCTCTCATCTTTGCTACGTTGTACTTCTTCGCTTTAATTTTTACACTGTCCCTGACGTCCATTGTCGTCCCTTTCTCCCCTTGGAATCTTTCTTCCTCCTAGGAATGAACTGATCCTGCACCTTCTGTATTATTCCTAGAAACATCTGCCATTTTTGTTCCACTGTCATCCCTGCTAGTGTATCTTTCCAGTCAACTTTGGTCAGCTCCTCCCTCATGGCCCCATAGTCCCCTTTATTCAACTGCAACACTGACAACTCCAATCTACTCTTCTCCCTCTCCAATTGTAGATGAAACCTGACCATGTTATGGTCACTGCCTCCTAATGGCTCATTAACCTTGAGGTCCTTTATCAAATCCGGTTCATTACATAACACAAAATCCAGAATTTCCTTCTCCCTGGTAGGCTCCAATACAAGCTGTTCGAAGAATCCATCACAAAGGCACTCTACAAAGTCCCTTTCTTGGGGTCCAGTACCAACCTGATTTTCCCAGTCTACCTGCATGTTGAAATCTCCCATAACAACCACAGCATTACTTTTACTACATGCCAATTTTAACTCCTGATTCAACGCACCCTATGTCCAGGCTACTGTTTGGGGGCCTGTAGATTAGTCCCATTAGGGTCTTTTTACCCTTACAATTCCTTAGTTCTATCCATACTGACTCCACATCTCCTGTTTCAATGTCACCCCTTGCAAGCGACTGAATTTCATTCCTCACCAACAGGGCAGCCCCACCTCCTCTGCCGACCTGTCTGTCTTTTCGATAGGATGTATACCCTTGAATATTCAGTTCCAAGCCCTGGCCCCCTTGCAGCCACGTCTCAGTAATTCCCACAACATCATACTTGCCAGTTTCTAACTGAGCCTCGAGCTCGTCCACTTTATTCCTTATACTTTGCGCATTCATATACAGTACTTTGACCGTATTCACTTCCCCCGTCGCAATTGGCCCTGACCTTACTCTGTTGTCCACTCTCAAGCTTTCCTTCCCATTCATTCGAGAATCTTTTGTAATTGTTCCTGTAGCCACTTCCCCTTCAACTCCATCTTTATACTCCCAATTTGTCAATCCCCCCCCCCCCCCCCTCCCCCCACTATTTAGTTTAAACTCACGCATGTAGCCCTAGCAAATCTTCTTGCCAGAATGTCAGTCCCTCTCCAGTTAAGATGTAACCCGTCCCTTTTGTACAGGTCACCCCTACTCCAGAAGAGATCCCAGTGGTCTATAAATCTAAATCCTTGCACCCTGCACCAGCCCCTCAGCCACACATTCAGATCCCCTATCTCCCTGTTCCTGTCCTCACTAGCACGTGGTACTGGAAGCAATCCAGAGATAACCAACCTAGAAGTCCGGCCTTTCTGTCTTCTTACTAACTCTCTGAAGTCATGTTGGAGAACCTCCTTCCTCTTCTTCCCAATGTCGTTTGTGCCTATGTGCACAACTACTGCCGGCTGTTCACCTTCTCTCTCTCGAATGTTCAGAATTGGCTTGTGACATCCTGAACCCTGGCACCAGGGAGGCAACAGACCATCCTTGCATCTCGTCTGCCGCCACAGAATCTCCTGTCCAGTCCTCGGACAATGGAGTCACCCACCACTAGGGCTCTGCCCGATGTCGGTCTCGCCGGTCGAGTCCCATCTCCGGGATTGGACCCACCGACGTGTCTGCCGCTCGGACTGGAAACATCGTCTCCCCGGACAGTTCCCAAGAGGGCGTACCTGTTTTCATTAGGCACAGCCACCCGAGTCTTCTGCACTCCACAATTTCCACCCTTTCTCTCCGTCACACACCTTGGTTCTTCCCATAACCTCGGCGTGACTACCTCACTGTAGGTCCTGTGCAGGAAACTCTCGTTTTCCCAGATAGCCCCGAGGTCATCCAGCTGTTTCTCCAGTGCCCCAACACGATCCTTTAGGAGCTGAAGCTGGACGCACTTGTCACAGTTGTAGCAGCCAGAGGCTCCATCTGTGTCCCTGGGCTCCCACATTCTGCAAGCCTTACATTGTCTCATCTGCCCCGACATGTGTTCACCACGTTCCGTCCTCTCGAGCTTTATGCGTAGCCTCCTCTCCTCAGCCTCCTCGCCGAAGACTCTCGAGCCAAAGACTCACACTTTTCTCACAAGGCCGCACCCTCACTGCCGCTCCCTAAGAGCCATCTTGCTTATATTGACTGATAAATTGCCTAATTTACCAGTTTACAAACCAAATTCCTCAGTTTTAAACTGTTTTCCCCCTCTGACTCACTTCTAACTCTCCTCCCACTCGGGCTAGAGCCAATCAGTGCTTTTTCCTGCTTCTCTTTGCTACTGTTTATTCAAATTCCACGGGAGCTCTGAGTTGAGTCTGCCTGTGCTTTACCTCTCCTTTTCAACTGTTTTCCCCCTCCGCCTCACTTCTAACTCTCCTCCCACTCAGGCTAGAGCCAATCGGTGCTTTTTCCTGCTTCTCTTTGTTGCTGTTTCTTCAAAATCCACGGGAGCTCTGAGTTAAGTCTGCTTGTGCCTTGCCTCTCCTTTTCAACTATTTTCCCCCTCTGACTTACTTCTAACTCTCCTCCCACTCGGGCTAGAGCCAATCAGTGCTTTTTCCTGCTACTCTTTGTTGCTGTTTCTTCAAATCCACGGGAGCTCTGAGAGAATCCCAAATAGAATCCCAAATTTCTTGGAATTTGATATTTCCTGAAATTTTCAAAAATGCTTCCTGCATGCTATGTGTTGTGTGTTTTTTTTCGCGGGCACATGTTAACAACACAAAGAAGAAAAAGGCAAAACAGATCTATGTACCTATACCGTAAAAGCCTGCTACTGTTACTCACTTGTACAGTTATGCAAGGCAGCTTTTGTTGCCTCCAATGTAAGATCAAGGCCAATCCCAATGTTACTTCAATCCCACCGCCCACTGGTAATTTTTTACCACTAGGCTTATCCAGAATTCTACCACTGCCTGAAAAATAATCAAAGGCTCAACTTCCACTGAGAAAGAATTCCAAAGACACATTGTTATACGAGAATTCTCCCGAACAGTCTATGACTCATAGCATTGTGGCCATAGCGCTATGTTTAAAGCCCATAGAACTGCAGCCGACTGCTCTTTGTTTAAGTTCCTACTTTTTAAACTGACAGCGCTTTGAGCGACAAACCGGCAGTGCTGTGTGTATTACCTTTACGCCCCTTCGCGGGCCGGATGTGGAAATTTCCCAAAACTATTCAATTTCCCTAAATTTACCCGAAGACAACCAGAATTTCCAGAATTTCGGGTAATTTCCTGCTTCAAGAGTTCCAAACGAAACACTGCTTCAAGAGTTCCAAACGGAAACTCATACATGTTGCTTCCCGTTTATTCAAACTGACCTGGTGGGGTAGTCGGTGGCACTCAAGTTAATGAAATAGTCCCAGTGCCAGTCAGTCATTTCCAGTAGATCTTTCATGCAGTTCAGGTACATCTTCAGTAGGCTTGCCCCTCCCCATATTGTGACCATCCGCCATGGAGTTACACGGACGTTTGGGTATTGCTGTGCCAGTTGCATAACCTCTCTGTGCAAATAGTTAGAGCGCTGCAGGAACAGAAAGGCAGAAGCTGTAATTAGTGACTGAAATAACTATTCATCATCTTTCACCCCTCTTTTCACCAGAACACGCTCCATTAATCCATGGTTACCTTATTACAGGTGGTTATGTACATGGTTAACCTGGAGTGAGCAGAAAACATTCACAAGTATGTTACTGGGATTAGAGGACCTGAATAGAGAATAGGAGAGAATGGATAGGTTGGGATTTATTTCCCCTGAAGGAGCTGAGCTTCTAGGGGGTATATATAAGCACATGCGGGGCATAGATAGATAGATCCAAGTGAAAGGAGTCTAAGAGAGGCACAGGTTTAAGCTGAGAGGAGGACTATTTGAAGGGGATCCGAGGGGCAAGATTTTCCATGCAGAGGGTGGTGGCTATATGTAACGAGTTGCCAGAGGAATCTGCAGGGAGGGTACAATTACAAGTTTTAAGAAACATAATTATAAGTACATGGTGAGGAAAGGTTTGGAAGGGTATGAGACAAACACAGGTAAATAGGATTAGCATAGATGGACAATGGTCAGCATAAACGAGTTGGGCCAAAGGCTATTTTCGTACTGTATGATTTAATTATGATTGAAAGAACAAAACAGGAAAGAGCACACTGGGCCAGGTAGAAACTTGCACTCATTAAACCATTGATGGGAAAGGATGAGACAAGGGTCAGCAGGTGACAGGTAGACCTAAGAGGGTGAAGGATGACAGGCAGATAGTTAGGTGGGGGAGAGGTGGAATTGGAACATGGGAGGTGGGTGAAAGGTGGAAGCAAACATAGGGTAAAATACATGGGCAGATGGAGTTTCCTGCAGTCAAGGACGGTGCCATCGTAGACTGGCTGACTGACCCCTACTTCGCAGAGGCAAGACTGCAATTCTTGGACAGCTCCTCATACCCACTCCTGGGCTACAAACTCATGAATGAACACCAGGCTACCACCTCCCACACTGTCGCAGATGCCATCGCATCAGGCGATCTCTCCTCCATCGCCTCCAAACTGATGATGCTCTGACCCACACTTCCTGCTTCCATCACTTACCCATGATATACAAGGTCCACAAACAGGACTGTCCTGATAGGGCCTACATTTGCTCCACTGAACTTAGCTGGGGAGCTACAGGACTTAATTTGGCAAGTCAGTCCAATGTAAGAATCATGATTCAGATAACAAGATGGTACTGACAAACTGATTTCTACAACTCAGAGGCCAAATGTTAGCTGGCAGACACCCCTCCCACTGGACCATGGTCCCACCACTGTTCAACTGGTTTCCCTTCAACAATATAATCATTCACTTGGTTTAACGCATCCTCACAATGAACAACTTTGCCTTCAACTCCATTCACATTCTCAACATCAAAAGGCATAGCTAAGGGGAGATGTTTGGGCCAAGCCATGTGCAGTAGGCCAATTCTCTCAACTTGCTCTGGCACATCCATGTGTAGGAATGAACTGCAGAGGCTGATTTATAACAAAGATAGACATAAAATGCTGGAGTAACTCAACGGGCCATGCAGCATCTCTGGAGAAAAGAAATAGGTGATGTTTCGGATCAGGACCCTTCTTCAGACCTATTCTTCTGAAGGGTCTCGACCCGAAACGTCACCTGTTCCTTTTCTCCAGAGATGCTGCCTGACCCGCTGAGTTACTCCAGCATTTTGTGTCTATCTTCTGACACATCTATGACTGTGCTGATTTCTGCATTGATACAGAACTCAAATGTTATCGATTATATTTCTGCCTATTTCTATCATGTTCTCACATTCACATGGTTCATTTCTGACTTCCCTTCTCTTTTTCGATTTTCCTGTCCAACTAGGGACAGGCTCTAGCCCGCCATCCATTACAAGCCAATGGACTCCCAAAGCTATCTCAACTACACTTCATTTTACTCTGGCTCCAATAAGAGCTCCATTTATTCTTCCCGTCCCTCCATCATATCTCCTCTGCTAATGGGGCTTTGCAATAAGTTCCCCTGAGGAGTCTTCCCTCACACAGAACCACAGTTCCCTCTCTACCATAACTGACTGAACCCTTGGCTGTATCTCATCTATTTTTAGCATCCCTCTTTTTCCCATCCACACTCCTCCTGAGTAGAGCAATGATAGAGTTTGCTAAAACCTCACTTCCCATCTCACCAGCCTCCACATACAGCAGATCAATCCATCCCAATTGCCACCACCATCAAGAAGACTGACACTAAGATGGGTGGTATTATAGACAGTAAAGATGGTCATCACAAACAACGCAGGATCTTGATCAGCTGGGAAAGTGGGCTGAGGAATGACAAATGGCAGTTTAATTCAGATAAGTGTGAAATATTGCATCTTAGGAAGGCAAACCAGCAAACAGTGGGGTCCTGGTTAGGGTTGTGGAGCAGAGGGATCTAGGAGTACAAGTACATAGATTCCCAAAACTGCTTCACAGATAAATAGGTTGGTGTAGAAAGCTTCTGGCATATTGGTCATCATCAGTCACGGAATTGAGAATAGAACTTGAGATGTTATGTTACTGGACCTATGTGTGTATTCTGAGAGGACAGAATGTACCTGAAAATATATGTGAAATAAGATGTCTTAAACAGATGAAGCACAGGGCAACTTACCCCATAGGCAGAATGCTGAAAATGTTTTCCAGGAACAAGAGGCAGGCTGTTGGCAAGGATGGTTGAGAGTGATGTTTTACCCAGTTATGTCTGTTCCCAAGGGCCAGCTTTTCTGAAGACCCGTTGCTTTGGGTGCACATGGCCACTTTTAAACAGATGTTGCTTGAATTGGTACAAGCCTACGGTCCTACAGGATTTTTGGGACAGTGGTACATCTCGGTTCTTGCTACCAGGGATCCAGGTCATGGCAGCAGCATGTAGGTCAATGTGGTCTGCTTCATGGTGCAAGTGTCTTATTAGCAATGCAGGGCTCTCGCTTAACTTTTTTTCCCTGTTGCCAGCCGGGCAACCTCGGCAGCTTTTTAGGTTGCCAAATGACAGTTTAGGTGGTGATTTAAGATGGCTTGCATGACGCGTGAGATAATGTGCTCGGACGAAGAACATACCAGTCGGAATTATGCTCAATGAAGCATTCACTTATTATTTCTGCTTCAAAATAAAGTCACAAACGAAACATATTCACCAATCAAAACATGATATATACCACAATGACATGCAGCAAAATTACAATACAGTATCTCATCTCTTTTTACACGTTGCAATGAATGCAATTTCCATTATCTCTTTCCACTTCCAAACAAAAATATGGTTATTCAGCGTATGATCAACCACAGTGAGGCCAAACGCAGGATTGGCGATCGCTTCGCACAATGCCTCCACTCAGTTCGCAATAACCAACCTGATCTCCCGATGGTTCAGCACTTCAACTCCCCTTCCCATTCCTAATCCGATCTTTCTGTCCTGGGCCTCCTCCATGGCCAGAGTGAGGCCCACCGCAAATTGGAGGAACAGCATCTCATATTTTGTTTGGGTAGTTTTCACCCCAGCGGTATGAGCATTGGCTTCTCCAATTTCAGGTTGCCATTGCTTTCTCCCTCCTTCCCCTCCCATTCCCAGCTCTCCCACAGCTTACTGTCTCCGCCTCTTGCTTTCTTTTTCCCGCCCCCCCACCGCTCCCGACATCAGTCTGAAGAAGGGTCTCGACCCGAAACGTCGCCTATTTCCTTCGCTCCACCTGCTGAGTTTCTCCAGCATTTTTGTCTACCCATTCACACAAGTTCTGTTATCCCACTTTCCTCACCCACTCCCTGCACATTAGGGGCAATTTTACAGAGACAAGTTAACCTACAAAGCCAATGTGTCTTTGGGATGTGGGAGGAAACCCACACGCTTGCAGGGAGAATGTGCAAATTCACACAGACAGTGCCCGAGGACAGGGTCGAACACAGATCTCTGGCATGTAAGGCTGCAAGTCCACCAGCTGTGCCACTATATTTTATTTTCCAACACACAAAAAATTATACGTTGATCACTTTGGTTACTAAAAAAAAAAAAAAGAAACTATCCATTTTCAGTCTTAAATCTCTAAGTGACGTTATGTCCCCCTTTACAGCTACTGTATGTTTTAATTCAGTTCAAGGCTATTGGGGCAGTACATTGGCCATACATTTGCTTCCTAAAATTGCCAGAGACCCGGAATTGATCCTGAATATGGTTGCTGTTTGTATGGAGTTTTGTTTTCCCGTTTATAACATTGTTTACAGAGTACTATGTTTACATATTCTGTTGTGCTGCTGCAAGTAAGGATTTCATTGTTCTAACTGGGACGTGAGAGAATAAAACACTCTTGCCTTACGTCGCTGATGTGTGGGATAGAACTAGAGTACGGGTGGTCGGTGGTCAGCGTGGACTCGATGGGCCGAAGGGCCTGTTTTAATGCTGTATCTTTAAATTAAATTAAAAACACTAAAACCAGAGGAAATGTAAAGAAGGGTTTCTATGTCATTTTCAATATCTATGGTTCTTCATTGTCTTCTTGTTTCTTCAACCATGGGTTTCCTTTCCCCAGTTAACTGCACCTTTCTTCTCCCAAGCAGAAACAAGCTAGGATTCCCTTTAGCCTAAGTTACCACATTCAAAGAATCATCGTCCGCAATCTGACATCTTCTAATTGGATGCCAAAACCAAATTAATTTCCCTCTCTGCTCCACTTTCAATGTTCAAAAGGGACTGATCCCTTCGGGAGCCTCATTATCTCTACCCTTTCTCTGGCACATTCCCTTCAAGAACAAGAAATGCCACATGTACCCTTAATCCCCTTCCTCCCTGTACAGAGCCTAAAACGCAGCTGTTGGTGCTGTAGGTTTAGTTTAGAGATAGATACAGCGAGGAAACAGGCCCTTCAGCCCACCGAGTGCACGCCGACCAGCGATCACCGTACATTAACACTATCCCACACGATAGGGACACTTTACATTTATACCTAGCCAATATGCAATTGCAAACTTGCCGTGGTCGGGGAACTTGTGTGTCTCAGTGACCCCTAGTGCTATGCCAGTGGGCGATTCATCTCCTGTTAGGGTCTCCCATGCTGGACAGGTCAAAGGGTAGAGACAAAACGAAGAGCGATCCACTGGTCCTCCAGGTTGGAGGTTGAGCACAGGGCTAACAACCCTGTCTCGTAAAACAAATATGTTATGGAAACAGCAACTGAAGGGCTTAACACTGAGTGGAGGACCTTTGTTGCTGCCCTACATGCCAGGAGGCATAATAGGTAGTAAGTAAGTAGGTAGGTAAGTAAGTAATTAACCTACAAACCTGTACGTCTTTGGACATGTGGGGGGGGGGGGAACCAAAGATCTCGGCGAAAACCCACACAGGTCACGGGGATAACATATAATCTCCATACAGACAGCGCTCCTAGTCAGGATCGAACCCGGCTCTCTGGCGCAGTAAGACAGCAACTCTACCGCTGCGTCAAGCCCAGGTTCCTTGCACTTACTCAAATTTAACATACTTTAATTGCCACTCACAATGTAGTCTCCTCTGTATTGGCGGAAATCAATATTGGCAGATTGGAAAATTCTCCCATTCAGTCTGTAAGTGTCAGCACGCTCATAGTTTCCTCACATTATTTTTCAAACTTACTCCCACTCTGAACGCTGCCCTTCACTTTCCTACATGGTTGTAGCAAAGTTCAACCTGTTTGAGGAACAGGATGCATTCTGTTGACTTGACATTTCACCGTAGATCTTCCAGCAATTATTTTATATGTGGTATCTGGCAGCTTTAATTTTCTCTTCCTCTAAAATTCAGTAACACACCATGCACTGTGGGAAGGACATAAACAAGGCCTGAACACCTTGACCGCAGCTTGAACACATCTTCTAGTAGCAGCTTAAAGAAAATGGAACGGACCCCAGTATAATATCCAGGAGAAAACAGAGTACAGGAGAGCAACACGCGTCTTCAGTTTCATTGGATCAATTGTCTCTTTCTCCATCCTAATGGTTAGAAAATGTTCTGGTGGCTATTACAGATGCTGATCAGAACATGGTCCACTTTGATGAATTCTAAACCCTTTGCTGGGAGGAGGGAACCTACCTGGGAATTCCTGACCCACCAAAATGATACACAATTAGGAAGGAACAGCCTTGGAAGTCCTCAGCGATGATACAATTAGTCCTCAGCGATCAGACAGTTAGTCCTCACAATGGAATTTGAAGGATTTCGAATCGATGAAAATGCAGGAAAGACAATACATAGGGTTACAAGGCCCTTTAGCTCATCTCACATTTCATAATACTCATTACCTTTGCAAGATCTGCTCGAAACTTCCTAAGATCCAGAAGAACCGCACCAGCCTCTCCAGTCTATCCATATACCTATCCATGTAACTAAAGTCTCTCTTTGGAATCAACCTGGTAAAGCACATCTACACATACTCTCTAAAGCAGGATGATCAGCCCTATATGGCAAAAGCTCAACTCTTATCATATTTACATAGATAGGCAGCCGATTAACTAAACGTACGCAGTTTTTGCGTACATGGATGTCAAAAAAAAATCTGCATGGCTATCGCACTTTCAGGCCAGCAGGTGTCCCAGCAAGTGGTCAGAAGTGCAGCACTGGATGATTTTGCCTCCTAACTCCAGGAAAGATAGAGCTGGTTATATGTTTGGTATTGCACTGACCGAACCCAGGTAGCTGGTGCCGATAGCCAGCATCTGTACTACTTTAAATTTTTGATATCCTAGTTGCGTTTCTGAGGCATATCACACTGGGGCATTAATTCCACCAGTTATATCAGAACAATATCCTTTCTTTGTCAAGTCAAGTCAGTTTTATTCGTCACATGCACATAAAGTGCAGTGTAATGAATTTGCCAGCAGTGGTACAATAAAAAAAACACACAAAACACAATAAAAATTTAACACAAACATCCACCACAGCATTCATCACTGTGGTGGAAGGCACAAAATTTGGTCAGTCCTCCTCCATTTCCCCCCGTGGTCGGGACCACAACCGCATTGATACAAAAGTATAAAATGCTGGAAAGTCTCAGCAGATCAGGCAACATGTAAAAAATATATATATTTCAGGTCAGGATCCCTTTGTCACACGCTCTGACGACGCTTACGGACTTGAAACATTGATTGTTTCTCTTTTCACTGAGACTGCCGACTTACTGACTTATTTTCTGTTTTTGTTTCAGTTTACCAGTATCTGCAGTTGTTTTAAATTATCATCTACCGTTTAATATTATTTCCGAACTCAACCACTGTTTAGAAACATGGAAACAAGTTTAGGCCTTCATCTCCCTCCACTGCTCCATCACTCTACAAGATCTTTGCTGATCATTAGTCATAGTTCTCCACACTACATTTATCCAAACACCTTTTTTTTTTATCATCACAGAACAAAAAACAAAAATCAGTCTCCACAGGAACATTTCCAAAGCTTCGAGGAGTCAGGAAGTAAGACTACAAAGGAATTAGCATGGTTGATGACACCAACCACCCATTCCCCACGATTTCAGTCCTTAAAGCTTTTATTTAAAAGTACCCCATACCTTGCTCTGGACTGCATTTATTGATCAATTGAAATACCTAAATGAGATGCAGGATTCACAAACATAGCATTAGCAACTGCCTTCTTAATTTTGCTCCTCTATCCTACTGGTGAATCGAGTAGTCCCCCTGAGGCAAGTACTTTCTGGGGTTTAGTTCCCCATAGTTCCCACAATTTCACTCCTTGTTACGATATTTTTTACGTGTTCTTGCAATTGAAACCACTTCACTACTCTTTACACCTGTGTGTACAGTCCAACATACGCAACACGCAGGTGAGGCTCCCTGTCAGAATTATGGAGTGCATACCTTGTCAACATGGATGTAGTAGAAGTGGCGCTGGTGATAGATGGCTTTGATCATCCGCTTAAGCTGCCTGATGGATCTGCCATGAACGACAAGGACATATGCAATTCTAATCGGATTTTGGATGGATGTTAGATCCACACTGCCATCTTCCCATTGGATGATGCTGTTGGGTTTCCCTACAAAGAAACATTATTAATTAGTACAATCGCTCAAACCATGCAAGGCTAATACATTTGCCACAGGATCTTTCCGTTTATATTCCCAATTCTTTCTTCTCTTCCCACCACTAAAACCACCCGCCTCCAGCATACGATTCCTTTGAGCACCTTGATCAAACAACAAATGGTGAGATGCATGACTGAAAACAAGAGCATCAAGTCCATAGCTTCCTGAAAGTGACAGGATGAGGGTGATGTTGAGCATAAAAATCTGGAAATCATATTGCAGCGCTATACAACTTTGGTTAGGCCATGTTCACAATACTGTGTGCAGTTCTAGTTGTTTCATTACAGGAAGGATTTGGAGAGGGTGGAGAAGACGTTAAGCAGGATGTTGACAGGAGACACTAGAGACTGCGGGTGTTGGAATCTGGAACAACAGAAGTCTGCTGGTGGTACTCAGAGGGTCGAGCAGCAACTGTGTGATGGGAGTTGGGGGGGGGAAGGAAGAATTGTTGACATTTCCAGTCGAAACCTGATGCTCAATTCACCAAGTTCCTCAAGCAGATTGTCCACAGAATGATGCTTATGGTGTTAGTTATGAGAGAGAGACTCGACAAACTTGGATTATTTTCTTAGGGCGACCTGATCAAAGTTTATAAAATAATGACAGTGTTGATTGACATTTTCCCAAGATAGAAATGTCTAATACTAGAGGGCATAGCTTTAAGGTTTGTGACAGCACCGCACCCCCTTGGATGCCACTCTGATCCCTGTCCCTGGCTGACAATCTCCTCCATCATTGGTAACAGTTGTCCAATTAGCTGATACTGGTTTGGCCAGTGGGAGAAAGGGAGTTTGGCCCCTTCCTTCCCAACCTCAGCCTCACGGACCTTAGCGTACCCCTAGTTCCTAAAACCCATTTCCATCACTGCCCACGGTCCTGGTGCTTGGACACAAGGCAGGGAGTGGGGAGGGTCAATCGGGGTGGGGGGGGGAGGGGGAATCTCCCTGTCGGTTTGCTCCTGGGCCTGGCCAAAATGCCCATTCGCGTGGTCCCGCCTTCCTCCGACCCACAGCCCCCCCTACCCACCGCCCTCCCTCCCATTCAACAATCCGGACTTTGATCAGAGAAGGGGCAATGGAGTAGCCAAAATTACCCAATTAATTTACCCAAAATTAATTTTTATTTAGGTAAAAAAAATTAAATAGCCAAAGGTTAGCGCGAGCCCCAAGAGACATGCTGGAGAGAATACTAGAGAATTTAAACAAATATTTTCTCTCTCTATAAGAAGAATAGTCTCAGAGGTCTCAGAAACAGTGCAACACAGGGCCAGAGTGAAAAAAGAACATAGCAACAGAAAAACTAAAGAGATTGAAAGCCAATAAAATCCCCAAGACCCAATGTCTTGCCAAGATTCTGAAAGAATTGACAAAAAGGACTGGTTGCCATACTCCAAAATTCTAAATTGATTCTAATTGAATGGAAGGGAACAGGCATTATCCTACTTAGGCTGTGGGCCGAGCATCAAAAATGTATCTAGAAATCAACTTTCGTGACCCATGTCTCAGAACTACATGAAGTTTTGCACAGAATTAGATAAAATATAATTGAGGAGTAAGTCATAATTCTTCAGTGCCAAAAGTTGCACATTAATTAAACTAATTAGAAAATGAGATCGAACAGCGCCATCTAGTGTCCAATGCCCATATTACACCATGGAGAGCCTATTTCCGTGTTGCAGTCTCTTTAAACCATATATTATTAGACTATATATATATCTATACACACATATTTATATATATATATATATATGACGTGAATATAACTGTAATCATATATGATTGTGTATAGTTATATTATATAAAAATAATATAATGAATATAATTTTGAGGTTTTTTTTAAATGAGACGGCCGCAGAGGTCCGGCTCCAGAACCAGCCTAATTAATGGGCGAGCACAGTTCCTGTGGGTTCCCCCATTTACTGAACCCCACTGACAGCCAGTGTGCAGAGTGCGGGTCATGGCCATAGGTGGACCGTGGCAGTGCCAGGCTGGGGGAAGGCTAAGGCATCTTCCACTGACAGGAAAATGTCTAACCCTAACTCGCCCCTCTTCCAGAGCTCCCCACGGCTAGAGCTGGAGCTGCTTTGGGACCGGCTGCAGGTTCTGTACGTGTGGCCCTGCAGCACGTGCACCTCAGCCAGCATGTCCTTCTGGTGGTGATGATTGTGGGGAGCAGCACTGCCCTGCACGCCACCCGCGCAGCCTTCAGCACCCCCATAGCGCCGGCTCAGTCAGTCCGCCCGCTCACTCACTTCGTTGCATCACCGGCAGGCCGACAGCCCAACCGACCCCTCGCAGCACCCACCGTCGGCCCGGCTCAACTCTGACCACCCGCTGGAGGCCCGGCCCGACCGACCGTTCTCACCACCCACCGGCGGACCGACCGATCCTCCACAGCATTCATCAGCCTACCGACAAGCCCAACCGACAGACTGACTGATTGACCGACTGACCCTAATCCTAACTCTACATTTGTTATTTATTATTTTTATTTAACAGTTCACATGATAACTTTATAAAGATAAATCAATTGAAAAACAAAATGATCAGCAAGGTGAGCATTACCTTTATTCCTTGGAAACCTTGTTATTGTTTTGATGTAATGAGGAGGCAGCCATGATCCCAGGGTCCTCGCTGCCTAGCGACCGTAAAACAAAGCGCGGGATTGAGGTCGGACGCAAATTGACCAATGTCAAACGTGCATTGATTGGGCAATTACTAATCAGAAAATTTGAGGTTTTTCTCATATTTCTTTAAAATGTGCAGGTTTTGGTCTTGACGAGTTTCAGGTATGATTTATATAATATTCTTTACACAATATGTTAAAAATTCAGGTAGTTCCGTGAGTTGGGTGAACGAAAACCTGAACGAAAAAGATCCTCGGCCCACAGCCTAACTGTATACGAAAAAGGGAGAGAGTAAATGGGGGATCTACAGACCAGTTACATGATATTAATGCTGGAGTCTATTACTATGGAAGTAATAGCAGGGGAGTTACACAATATTAGGACTGGCCAATCAACAAGGATTTATAAAATATCAGTTTTCTGAGGTTAGAACAGGTGGATAAGAGAAGGAGAAATAAGAGGATGTGGTGAATTTGAATTCCGGAGTGTTATAATAAGGGAAGCTTTTCAATAAGCAAAAATAAAAAAACGGTGGAGGAGCTCAGTGGGGCATCTGTGGGGGAAAAGGAATTGACGATGTACGAGGTCTACACCCTGCAACAGGACTGACTGTATTTGTGTGTAGCGTCTCTTATGTCTCCAGCTCCATCAACAAAATTACTTGATATATGCAATTGAGGTTAAACACTGCTATGAACAGGAATGGTTAATGGACAGAAAGCAGAAACATAATAAATGAGTCATTTTCACATCGGATCACCTCCTGCCAGCATGTCCAGGTGCCACAGACCCCCTGCGAGCGGTCTCCCACTCCAAATGATCCACAAGTACTGGCTGCCTGTATTGCAACATTGTCCCTGGGACCCGACTGTCTGTACCATGAAACCTGGCTACAGATATTGTATTTGTTGAGCTAAATGGAAACTAAAACTATTGACAATCCAACTGCACTAGTTTCAGTGGTGTCATACATGGAATCTAAGCCAGCACAGACAAAATGGGCCACGCTGGCACCCTCCCATGCCATATTGAAATATGAAACCTGTTGTTCTGTGAACTTTTCAAATGAAGATCTTCATTTCTGTGTGACTTTCAGATGTGACTGATATGCTATTTTAATACTATTAAAAGCAATAAGAACTCTTTACATTCTTCTAAAGAATGCTGATCCAATATATTTTTATCAGTTCATGATAGGACAGGCCTTTCACCTCATGCATTAAACTTGTGAATCTCATCTGGACTGCCTGTGAAACATCCATTTTGATTTTCTGCATCGATAACAGTTGGAAAAATTGACAAAATTGCTGTTTCTTTCACATTGTGTTTGAGTTGTATTTTCTCACATTAATTACGGTACATTAGAGCAAATTTCTATTCTGTATCTCAAGCTTTTATCCACTCACTCAACCGGAGTCAGAAGATCTTGATCCAAGATTTGTCCTTCGTCCATGTAAGTTCATGTTATCAGCAAGCGTGGATACTTTACAATGTGTTTCCTCCAACAAGTCATTAATAAACGAGTAATTGCTGCAGGTGTGGGTAACTTTGCGTCCCGAAAGATTGAATTTATTCAGCTGCTGCCTTCTGTGTGATAACCAGCTTCAGCTCGTACTCAACACACTTCCTCCATTACTGTGAGCTCTTGTCTTCATAACAACCTTTTACGTGGCACCTGATTAATGCCATCTGGAAATCTGACTAAACTACATGTATAGGAAAGAACTGCAGATGCTGGTTTAAATCGAAAGTAGACACAAAATGGCAGAATGACTCAGCGGGACGTTTCGGGTCAAGTCTGAAGAAGGGTTTAGACCCAAAACGTCACCCATTCCTTCTCTCCAGAGATGCTGCCTGTCCCGCTGAGTTACTCCAGCATTTAAACTGCATGTATAGTCCTTTTGATTTGACTCTCTTAAGGAATCTTTGAACAATTGGTGTTATTTACAGACCCCCAAATAGTAGCCCGGTTGTAGGGTGTAAGTTGCAGCAGGAGTTAAAACTGGCATGTAACAAAGGTAATGCCACTGTGGTGATTTCAATATGCAGGTAGACTGGGAAAATCAGGTTGGTTCAGGACCCCAAGAAAGAGAGTTTGTAGAATGCCTCCGAGATGGATTCTTAGAGCAGCTTGTAATGGAGCCGACCAGAGAAAAGGCAATTCTGGATTTAGTGTTGTCCAATGAACCAGATATGATAAGAGAACTCGAGGTAAAGGAACCGTTTGGAGGTAATGATCATAATATGATTAGTTTTCATCTGCAATTTGTGAAGGAGAACGTTAAATCGGAAGTGGCAGTGATGCAGTTGAACAAACGGGACTATGAAGGCATGAGAGGGGAGCTGGCCAAAGTAGACTGGAAAGGGATCCTAACAGGAATAACGGTGGAACAGCAATGGCAGGAATTTCTGGGCATAATTCGGAAGAAGCAGGGTCATTTCATTCCAAAAAGGAAGAAAGATTCTAAGGGGAGTAGGAGGCAATCGTGGCTGACAAGAGAAGTTAGGGATAGAATAAAACTAAAAGAAAAGATGTATAACACAGCAAAAAGTAGTCAGAAGCCAGAGGATTGGGAAACATTCATAGGACAACAGAAGGAAACAAAACGGGCAATACGGGCTGAAAAGATGAAGTACGAGGGGAAGCTGGCCAGGAATATAAAGAAGGGCAGTAAAAGCTTCTTTAGATATCTTAAGGGAAAAAGAGTAGCAAAGTCAAATGTGGGTCCCTACAAGACAGACACGCGTGAAATAATTATGGGCAACAAGGAAATGGCAGAACAGTTGAATAGGTACTTCAGATCTGTCTTCACAAAGGAGAACACAAACAATCTCCCAGATGTACTGGAGGACAGAAGATCTAGGGGGTAGAGGAACTGAAATAAATTTTCATTAGTCGAGAAATAGTATTGTGTAGGCTAATGGCACTGAAGATTGATAAATCCCCTGGGCCTGATGGTCTGCATCCCAGGGACCTCAGGGAGGTGACTCTAGAAATAGTGGACGCATTGGTGATCATTTTCCAATGTTCAATAGATTCAGGATCAGTTCCTGTGGATTGGAGGATAGCTAATGTTATCCCACTTTTCAAGAAAGGAGTGAGAGAGAAAACGGGGAATTACAGATCAGTTAGCCTGACTTTGGTGGTGGGAAAGATGCTGGAGTCAATTATTAAAGAGGTAATAATGGAGCATTTGGATAGCAGTAAAAGGATTAGTCCAAGTCAACATGAATTTATGAAAGGGAAATAATCATGCTTGACTAATCTTCTGGAATTTTTTTGAGGATGTGACAAGTAAAATGGATGAAGGGGTGCCAGTGATGTAGTGGATGTAGTGTATCTAGACTTTCAGAAAGCCTTTGATAAGGACCCGCACGGGAGACTGGTGACTAAAATTAGAGCACATGGTATTGGGGGTAGGGTGTTGACATGGATAGAAAATTGGTTGGCAGACCGGAAGCAAAGAGTAAGAGTGAACGGGTCCTTTTCAGAATGGCAGGCAGTGGCGAGTGGAGTGCAGCAAGGCTCGGTGTTGGGGCCGCAACTGTTTACCATATATATTAATGATTTGGAAGAGGGAATTAGGAGCAACACTACCAAGTTTGCGGATGACACAAAGCTGGGTGGCAGTGTGAACTGTGAAGAGGATGTTAGGAGGTTGCAGGGGGTCCTGGACAGGTTGAGTGAGTGGGCAGATGCAGTATAATATAAATAAATGTGAGGTTATCCACTTTGGTGGCAAAAACAAGGGGGCAGATTATTATCTCAATGGGGTTAGGTTAGGTAAGGGGAAGGTACAGCGAGACCTGGGTATCCTTGTACACCAGTCACTGAAAGTTGGCGTGCAGGTACAGCAGGCAGTGAAGAAAGCTAATGGAATGTTGGCCTTCATAACAAGAGGATTTCAGTACAGGAGTAGAGGTTCTTCTGCCGTTGTATAGGGCTCTGGTGAGATCACATCTGGAGTATTGTGCACAGTTTTGGTCTCCTAATTTGAGGAAGGGCATCCTTGTGATTGAGGTAGTGCAGCGTAGGTTCACGAGATTGATCCCTGGGATGGCGGGACTGTCACATGAGGAAAGATTGAAAGGACTAGGCTTGTATTCACTGGAGTTTAGAAGGATGAGGGGATATCTTATAGAAACATATAAAAGTATAAAAGGACCGGACAAGCTAGATGCAGGAAAAATGTTCCCAATATTGGGCGAGTCCAGAACCAGGGGCCACAGTCTTAGAATAAAGGGGAGGTCATTTAAGACTGAGCTGAGAAAAAACTTTGCAGTGGAGGCCAAATCATTGGATGGATTTAAGAGAGAGTTGGATAGAGCTCTAGGGGCTAGTGGAGTCAAGGGATATGGGGAGAAGGCAGGCACGGGTTATTGATAGCGGTCGATCAGCCATGATCACAATGAATGGCAGTGCTGGCTTGAAGGGCCGAAGGGCCTCCTGCACCTATTTTCTATGTTTCTAATTCCAGCCAATTGGTCCTTTCATAAAACACATGCTGACTTGGTCTGAGTAAAGAACCAGCTATTTCTAGACAACTCACATCTTGCTCACGATAGATATCAGATAATTGCCCTATATATACTTTCTTTTTCTTTCCATTCTTTGACCGTGGACATCACATTTGCAGGTTACCAATTCATTGATACCCTCTTAGAACAGCTCTGGAAATTGTCAACTGATGCCTCTATGTTTTGCAGCAACTTCCTTTAAAAGCCTTGGGAGCGGAAAATCATATTCAGGTGACTTGTCTATCATTATCCCCATTAATGTTTCTTATGAAAGGAATTGTTACAAGCTAATTTCTTCTATTGGAAAGTAGCCCACCTGCTGGCCTTGGAATAAAGTAACCCCTCGTTATAGGGGGTTGGGGGTGGGGGAATGGAGTCCGTTATTGCCAATTGTCAGCTATAATCAAACAAGGTATTATCATTGTATAATGGGGGTGGTCCGCCCTGTTTCGACAAATGCAATCAACCTGGTGTGCACAATCAAATAGAACAAGTTGTCCTACAACTTTACGTAAGAAGAAGATTGTATAACTAGTAGATACCAGCAACTGCAGTTGTTGATTAATACACAAAATTGACAAAGTGCTGGAAACAGACCCTTCGGCCCACCGAGCCCATGCTGACCACAATCACCCGGACACTAGTTCTATCCTACACACCGCGGGGCAATTTACAGACGACAATTAACATACAAACCTGCACGTCTTTGGAATGTGAGAGGAAACTGGAGCACCCGGAAAAAATCTACGTGGTCACTGGGAGAACATGCAAACTCCATACGGACAGCACCAGTCGTCAGGATTGAACTCGGGTCTCTGGCGCTGTGAGGCAGCAACTCCACTGCTGCGCCGCCAATGTGACGTTCCAAGTTTTAGAATGAAGTTAGCCGCTTACAAATCCCATTCTCTGCCCAGCGTGGAGAATCATGAATTGCCAAGACACAAGGCACTGTAGATGTTGGTTCCTTTTTTTTAAAAATCACGAATTCAAAGTTATCTATTCAAGAATAATGTAGTGTGGTTCGTTGGATTTGTCCATACTCAACTTAAAATTGTCCATAATCTATAACTTAAAGTATTTTTAAAGCATTTAGTGAAACTACAGATTGTGTTCTGTTCAGGTTCAGTTTCCTGGGTCCAACTCAGAGAGAAGTCTCCCCCCTTTCTAGGGTTAATTGCTTCACTGTTTATAATGCTCTCTGCATTATGAAGTCCTGAAAGTGAACCCCACGGGCTTCACTTTCACTACCAAAGTGTCTGCTCACACAGTCAGTGCACTCGTCTCCCGTACTAAGTCACCCCAACCCCCCCCCCACCCCACCTTTCCCTCCCAACTCCAATCCCGTCCCGTCCCGACCCCCTGGGAAACTGAAGGGAGCGACAATCAACTGCCACGATACAAATAATGTCATACACAAGAAAGGGCAGATGCTGGTTGACAAAAAGTGAACACATGGTGCTGGAGAAATTTGGAAACGTCATCCCGTCACCCATTCCTTCTCTCCAGAGATGCTGCCTGCCCGCTGAGTTAAAGAGTGCCCACGGTAGACTCACGAGTCACTAAGGTAAACGCACGGGGCACTACGTTATTACAACGAGTTTAAATGTTTCAATTTTTAACTTGAACAGTAAATTTGACTCGTGGAAAACCTCAAACATGTTTGAATTTTTTCACGAGTTAACAAGTTTCACGGGTACCTGCCGTTAGCGCCACGAGTCGCTAAGTTGCGCGCGCGTGTTCCCGACGTTCCCGCTACGTTAATTGTACGTGCTTACCTCTAGTAAAAACTCGGGGTCCATGAGACAGGGCTTTTATCTGATGGGATAAATTGCAGACTTGATTTTTTTAAATCTCAAAATGTTGTTACATTGCTACTTATGTTGTTAGAGTATTTGTCTCCACCAGCCCTCCAGGCAGCGCACTCCAGGTTCCAAACACCCTGGTATATATATCTTTCCTCAGATTCCCTCTAACCTTTTACATAAACTAATGCCTCTGGTTTTAAATATCTTTGTTATGGTGATGTTTCTTACTGTACAGCCTGTCATCATTTTGTAACCTGTCAGGCTCAGCCTCCTCCATTACAAGGAAAATAAACCAGACTATCTAGTCTCTAGTCTAGTCTACATTAGCCTTCATCAGTCAGGGTATTAAGTATAAAAAGGACACCAAGTGCTGGAGTAACTCAGCAGGTCAGGCAGCATTTCTGGAGCAAGGATAGGTGACGTTTCAGGTCGAGATCCTTATTTAGAAATTGGGATGTTATGTTACAGTTGTACAAGATGTTGGTGAGGCCACAGTTGCAGTACAGTGTTCAGTTTTGGTCACTCAGCTGTAGAAAGGGTATCATTATGCTAGGATAGAGTCCAGAGAGGATGTTGCCAGGACTAGAGGATCTGAGCAATCGGGAAAAGTTGGACAGGCTAGAGCATTATTCCTTGGCGCACAGGAAGCTGAGGGGTGATGTTATCGAGGTGTATAAAAACATGAGGGGAATGGCTAGGGTGAAACATAGAGACCTTTAGCCAGGGTAGGGAAATCAAAAACCAGAGTACCTAGGTTTAAGTGGGAGGAGTAAGATTTAATAGAAATCTGAGGGATAACTCTTTCCACTTAGGGTGGTCTATTACAAGTACATAGGATGGTAAAGGCAGCATTTGGCACACTGGCCATCATCTGTCAGAGAATTGAGTATAGAAGTTGGGATGTTATGTTACAGTTGTACAAGCCATTGAAGGCCACATCTGGAGTATTGTGCTCAGTTATATACAAAATATGCCATTAAGTTGGAAAAAGTGCAGAAATGTACAAGGATGTTGCCAGAATTCAAGACCCTGAGCTATTGAGAGAAGCTGCTCAAGCGATGACCTTATTTATTGGAGGGCAGGATACTGAGGGGTGACGTTATAGAGGAGTATAAAATCATGAGGACCGAGATAGGGTGAATGACAGAGTTTTTATTCTTAGGGTAGGGAATGAAGAACTAGAGGACAGAGGTTTAAGGTGAGTCGGAAAAGATTTGATAAGGACAGAGTGGCAACTTTATTACACGGAGGTGAACACGTGGAACGAGCTGGCAGAGGAAGCACAAAACAACATTTAAATGTCATTTGGACAGGTACATGGATAGAAAAGGTTTAGAAGGGTATGGGCCCAATCTAGGCAAGTGGGAGATTTGGTCAACATGGACAAGTTGAGCCAAGGGGCCTATTTCCATGAATTAAGTCTTTATTTCGACACCGCGGATATGATCCATGCCCTGGGAGCGCTGGATGTGAATAGACAATTTCTGAATGTTCCAACACTGAAACCCTTCGTAAGGAAAAAAGGCTTGCAATAAACTAAGGAGTCGAAAGAAACATTATTATTGCACTATACCTGAGAGGCGACAGAAACGAGGTACAGAGTGTGGCATCAGTTTCTCAGCCTGGTGTAAGCAGACCACATTGGCGATCTCTTGTTGGCACGACTGTGTGGTCGCCCTGGACAATGCAGACAAGGCATCCTTCCCTACAACATCACAGTTTGGAGAGAAGTCATTGCTGGTGGGCTGAGATGCTCCTTCTACGCTGCCAACATCATTGTTCTTTGAGTCTCCTTTTACATCACTGACGTTTCTGCTGCTGGAGAGATTGCTCTGAATAACGTTGCTGAAGTGGATTCTTGGACCAACCCAGTGCCGCACTGCAGGTTTCCGCCTCAGTAAACTAGTCCTCAGTACACTGGCTGTACTGCTCGGACGCTCCATGGCCTGTCTGCCTGCACTGTGCCGTCGGCTGGGCCCCAGGTGTCGGCTGTCAGAACTGTCCACCTCATTGCTGTCAGGTAGTTTGGTCCTCTTCTCCCTCCCTGTCTGCGGAAATAAACAGCATCACCCAAGTTACAAGCCTGGTCAAAAATCAAGAATTTACACACACACACACATCGTATTTCCACATTTTCCCATTCCATGAAGGAATTTAGAATAGTTTTTGTTCTTTCAAATAAACTAAAATTCACCATTCACAAACCGCTGAAGAATGAACAGATAAAATGGTCTGTTGTAAAACCTTCATAAAACCTTTCATACATACATCTTTTGTAAAATTACCATTGCATTATTATAAATTTACCTGTTCACTACAATGAAATTACTGTTTGTTTTCCCTTGCCCCAAGTTACTCCTCCCATACTCCTGAACTGGAGAACTTGCAGGATATTAGATGTAAACTAAATCCACTTCAGTTTCAGTGTGGAAACAAGCCTGGGATCTGCACTCTAGGAGCCAGAAGCTGCACATTATTCGGAAACATATCTGGGTAGTTCATACTGTCTCAGGCGCTGTGATGAACAGCTCTAGCTGAGCCACTGAGCCGCCCACTTCAAGATATCTGCCGTTTTCACAATTGAGCACCTGGATCCCATGCCTTTTAACCTCTGGACCATTTATGAGTAGTTCCATTGAATTGTGTACAATGCAATTGATGAATCACAAAATTATTTGTATTCTACAATCCTAATGGCTATAATGCAATTTCAATTGGGAACTATACACTACTTACAAATCACTTAGGAAATTGCCAAGCAGAAAAAAGCTGTCTTGCAAAAAAGTGTAGCGAAAAAAATATTTCTATGTAACCTCCCTGTGGTAATCAGAAACCACTGTCCTCTTTAGAACACAGCCTGCCAGTTTCACCGAGATGGCCACTGAAACGGACAAGCAATTACTTTTATTGACACTGCAATGATACTCTATTAAAGAATGTATCATACAGGCTTTAGTATTTTTAGCTTGCAGTAACAAAAATAAACTTAAAGATATTAAAAACACTTTTTTTTTTAAAGCCTGCGGCAGGAAAAAGAGTTGTCATTGCAAGTCTAAAATGTTCTCGCCCTTAACCCCGTTTTCCCGATTGACACCATTCTTTTAAATGCAATTTTTATAACACAAGACTTCCAGGAATGCAACTATTGCATATAGCAGAACCATTGTACCATGTTAAACTCCATGTAGACAATATCAAGTACTGCCTGGATGAATCTGCTGCAAAGAAATTGCTGAGAAATCTAACCTGTGCAATTCACGAGTAAGAATTCATTTAAAACAGTACAAGAGTTTCGAGAATAGACACAAAATGCTGGAGTAACTCAGCGGGACAGGCAGCATCTCGATGGAAAGAATGGGTGATGTTTCATGTCCAGACCCTTCATCAGACAAGAGTTTCAAACCTGCGCCTGAGAAATGCAGGATGTAGTGCCGTGGGCTTAAATTTGAGCAAATGGTTCTGCCACGACTGATAGAATTTTTATTGGACTGGATACATTTGAGACAGGGTGTGGTCAGTTACAAAATGCTTGATTCACGTTACCCAGATACAAGCTGCTTTTTGATGTGCAACTGTCAAAATACTACAGCTAATAAAACCACAATTAACATCCAAAAATCTAGATATCAGAATCTCTGTGGTGATTAATTTAAAGAAAAGTAAATTCACTTGCACTGACAAATCAGCTCACAAAGGCAGGAATAACTAAATAAATTTACGTCTTGAGATTTGAGCACTGGCAGTTGCTCAGAAATTGAGAACTTGCCAACTCTAAACAACTTCTCCATTGTCAAACAAATAGTAATTCAATCCAGCAATGGCACGGAGACAATATTCGGCATTCAAGATGGAGATGAGGAGAAATTTCCTATCTCAGATAGTGAACCTTTGAATACTCTACCCCACAGAGCTGTTGAGTCCAAATTTATGACCATCAAGTTGTTGTTTACGGTTTATAAAGCTAATGGGACGCTGGCAAGACAGTGGAGCTGAGGTAGTGCTCACGTCAGCTCTGAACAGTGCAGTCGATTCAACAGACCATGCGGACTACTCCTGCTTCTAGTTCGGTCAGGCTCAATGTCAAAAGCCAAAACCACAGATAATGCCAAAAAAGAAAATAAAGACTCAAATCCAACCCGTCAAATGGTAGGTACAAGCAAAGTAGTAAACAGAATGCTAAATATCACCGATACAACGAACTCCTAGAAATAATTAGAACAATTAACTACACAGTATTGAGGAATATGGTTAGTCCAGGCCTTGAAGTGAAAAAGGCCCCACACTATTTGATTAGTAATCTGGAATATTTTACATTAACCCAAAGGGGTAGACAGGGGCATGATTTAACATCTCTTTTATAACATGGGACAATACTGGCACACCCATCATACTTCACTGATCTCCCAGCCTAGACCGTCTTCACACGGCTGGATCACAGTTTAACCCATTATCAACAGACCACAACACCATTTTGTTGCAAAAACCCTGAACTAGAGTATGTCAAGTCTGATGTGACAATAATGAAAAAACACTTCATACTGGAACAATATTGTTTCCAACTTATTTTACAGACTGTATCGATACGAACAATCCATTCCAAAAAGCAAGTGTAAGAATGAACTGCGGATGCTGGTTAAAATCGAAGGACACAAAATGGTAGAGTAACTCAGCGGTGAGGCAGCATCTCTGGAGAGAAGGAATGGGCGACCTTTCGGGTCGAGACCCTTCTTTGATGTCTTTGATGTGGCAATGGTAACTTGTCATCAGTCTCCTGAAACTTGGGTAACTCAGGCCACGTTTGCGCTTTTGGAGCAGGAAGTTTGGAAGGGTGATGTTAGTAGTTACTCATTGATGGAAAATCCTAAAACAGGAATTCACAATATGTTGATATCATCAGCTGGAGAAGAATAAGATCAGTTATCAACTTCATAGCTGGAATACCAGGAATCTTGAATTTAAAACTACCTCCTCCTCAAAACCAAAACTGAAGAAAGTTCAGGAAATTACAAGGGTAGAACACAATTGGAAGGACAAATAAAGCCAGGATACGCACAATAAACGGTAGGGCCCTAGGAAGTACTGAGGAACAGAAGGATCTTGTATGTGTCATGAGATTTCTGAAGAGAACACAGGTAAATAAGGTGATATGGCTTATGGCAATTGGCTTCATCTGTCAATGTTTATAATATGGAAATAATGATAAAACTGTATAAAGAATTTGTGGATATAATATGGAAATTATGATAAAACTGTATAAAGAATTTGTTGGAGCTCTGGTTCCCACTCTTTGGGAAGAATGTGACTGCACTGAGGAGGATGCTCACAAGTTGTTGAACATTTTAGCAATGAGGAGAGACGAGGGTTTAGAGGGGAATCGGCCTCCACTGCCTTCTGAGGCAGAGAATTCCACAAATTCACAACTCTCTGGGCGAATAAGTCTTTCCTCATCTCAGTTCTAAATGGCCTCCCCCTTATTCTTAAACTGTGGCCCCTGGTTCTGGACTCCCCAAACATCGGGAACATTTTTCCTACATCCAGTGTGTCCAATCCCTTAATAATTTTATATTATTATAGTTTTATGTCTCAACAATCTGGTGAATGCTGAATGCACAATAGTAGGACATCACCAGCGGGGATTTGAAGGAGATTTCGAAAGGCATATTAGTATGGATAAGGACTGGACTTGCAGCTGTATAATCAGCTATAAATAATGAAGCAATGTCTGGAAAGTATATGGAGAAAAGTAAAAAAAGGTTCTTATGAGATAACCAGCAGCTGTCATCCAGAGACCAACCACTGAAAACAGCGTACCTGAGACAAGGACCAGGAGAAGAACTTGCCAAGTCTAACCTCAGCCAGGTTCATCTAGTGCAGGATATTGCCAAATACAGATTGTTGTGTCAGTGACGGAAGTTGTGAGGTAAGCTAAAGTTGTGTAAATAAATGAATTGTGCAACTAAAGATTAAGTAATAAGCTATGTCATGAATCTTTGTTGTTTGGATTTATCATGAATAAAGTATAGTTATTAATTGAGGCAAAGTCACTGTCTGGGGCTTTACCTGGTGCTGCATTTAATTGACAACACATCCCACATTTCTATCAAAGGTTGACACAAAATGCTGGAGTAACTCAGTGGGACAGGCAGCATCTCTGGAGAGAAGGAATTCCTTTCATTTCTATTAATTCCCCTCAGATTCCACCACTCCCCTACACACTACGAGCAATTTGCAACAGTCAATTAATCTAGTAATTAATGTATATATCACCAGCCTCTCATGTTCCCTTCCCATCATCAGGTCCTGCGCCACCCGAGATTATCTTTTTTCGATAAAACAATTTTCTTGAGAATTAAAGCATGAAATTCTCATGTAAAATAGGTCTTGATCTTGGTAATATTCAGAAGGCTGGCATGGAATGATCAGTATTCCACCTCCACATTAAGATTGTTCAGTTAATTAATATTTTTAAACAATACAAGTTATGTAATCATCCAACATTTTAACACAAGAGCAGTTCAGTCCAACTGATTCTGCTCTTCAGAATCCAACAACAGCTCCAGTTAAGAAAGTAAAATAAAAACAGAACATAATTAGTTGTCAATTGGAATGGTACTTGATTGAATCCCTAAACTAAACAGAGATGATGCAAGACGGAAAACAATAAAAAGCCATTTTATTCATATAATAAAAACAATAAATAAGTACATTCCCATCATGAAAGGCTGGAGGCAAAAAAAAAAATTCCAATCTACTATTCTTCCACTCTTGAACTTGGGTTTGATTGTGCCATGTGTATAACAAGATGTTACTGAATTGTACGCAAAAAAATACAATCAAAGCAAATTCCAGAATGCGGGAACTTACGCAGTAAAAATTCCAAATTGGAACAGTACAAACAGTCCTCAGCAAAACCCAAGTAGATGGGTGCTTGTCACAATATAATGTGGAGAAGTGACATGTAACAGAGTCTGGGAAGTATAATAACACAACCTTGCTTAATCACAGCCTGCACTGAGATTGAATCCATCAATTTGGGGTACAATTTGAATGAAAAAATACAGTTTGAAAAAATACACTCCTAAACCCACCATCCCTTATTCTCTGTCTATTATCTTTTTCATCTTTCTCGCCTGCACTCGGATCCAAAATGTAGGCGAGAAAGATGAAAAATATAATAGACAGAGAATAAGGGATGGTGGGTTTCTAAAATGTGTATATTTTAATGCGAGGAGCATTGGTGGACGAACTTAGAGCCTGGATTGACACCTGGAAATATGATGTTGTAGCAATCAGTGAAACATGGTTGCAGGAGGGCTGTGATTGGAAACTAAATATTCCAGGATTTCGTTGCTTCAGGTGTGATAGAATTGGAGGGACCAGAGGGGGAGGTGTTGCATTGCTTGTCAGAGAAGATATTACAGCAGTGCTTTGGCAGGATAGATTAGAGGGCTCGTCTAGGGAGGCTATTTGGGTGGAACTGAGAAGTGGGAACGGTGTAGCAACACTTTTAGGGGTGTATTATAGACCTCCAAATGGGGAGCGTGAATTGGAAGAGCAAATATGTAAGGAGATAGCAGATATTAGTAGTAAGCACAAGGTAGTGATTGTGGGAGATTTCAATTTTCCAAAAATAGACTGGGAAACACATTCTGTAAATGGGCTGGATGGTTTGGAGTTTGTAAAATGTGTGCAGGATAGTTTTTTTGCAGCAGTACATAGAGGTATCGACCAGAGAAGGGGCAGTGCTGGGACCTCCTGTTAGGAAATGAGGCAGGTCAGGTGACGGAGATATGCGTTGGTGAGCACTTCGGGACCAGTGATCACAATACCATTAGTTTCAATATAATTATGGAGAGAGTCAGAACTGGACCTAGGGTGGAGATTTTTGATTGGAGAAAGGCTAACTTTGAGGGAATGCGTAAGGATTTTAAAGGAGTGAATTGGGACACTTTGTTTCATGGGAAGGATGTAGAAGAGAAATGGAGGACATTTAAAGGGGAAATTGTAAGAGTACAGAATCTTTATGTCCCTGTTAGGTTAAAAGGAAATAGTAAAAATTGGAAAGTGCCATGGTTTTCAAGGGAAATTGGACACTTGTTTCGAAAAAAAGAGAGAGATCTACAATAATTATAGGAGGCATGGAGTAAATGAGGTGCTAGAGGAGTATAAAGAATGTAAAAAGAATCTTAAGAAATAAATTAGGAAGGCTAAAAGAAGATATGAGGTTGCTTTGGCAAGAAAGGTGAAAGTAAACCCAAAGGGTTTCTACAGCTATATTAATAGCAAAAGAATAACGAGGGATAAAATTGGACCATTAGAGAACCAGAATGGACAGCTATCTGCAGAGCCAAAAGAGATGGGGGAGATATTGAACAATTTATTTTCTTCGGTATTCACCAAGGAGAAGGATATTGAAAGGAGAAGGAAAGTAATGTTAAAATTGTACAAGGCATTGGTAAGACCAATTCTGGAGTATGGTGTACAATTTTGGTCGCCTAGTTATAGGAAGGATGTCAACAAAATAGAGAGAGTACAGAGGAGATTTACTAGAATGTTGCCAGGGTTCCAGCAACTATGTTACAGAGAAAGGTTGAACAAGTTAGGTCTTAATTCTTTGGAGCGCAGAAGGTTAAGGGGGGACTTGATTGAGGTCTTTAAAATGATGAAAGGGATAGGCAGAGTTGACGTGGATACGTTTTTCCCATTGAGGGTAGGGAAGATTCAAACAAGAGGGCATGACATGAGAATTAAGGGACAGAGGTTTCGGGGTAACGTGAGGGGGAACTTCTTTACTCAGAGGGTGGTGGCTGTGTGGAATCAGCTTCCAGCAGAAGTGGTGGAGGCAGGATCGATTTTAACATTTAAGAGTAAAGTGGATAGGTATATGGACGTGAAGGGAATGGAGGGGTTTGGTCTGAGTGCAGGTAGATGGGACTAGGGGAAAACAAATGGTCGGCACGGACTGGAAGGGCCGAGAGGGCCTGTTTCCGTGCTGTAATTGTTATATGGTTATATATGGTCATTGTGTAGCAGACGCAGACCCGTAACAATCTTCCGAGGATAGCCAAAACAGGAAAGAAGAATATTCAGTAATCTTTCTTAGTTGATGGAAGTTGAAAGCTTTTGCTTGTGAAAGAACCTATTGAATAGTTGGAGCTGTTTCCAACATTTCGGTTCGCTCTGTTGGGTTCGCTATACCACTAGATGGATGAAACACATAGCTATTCTGGGAGGAGTTATTTGGTGGTTGTTGAGGATCCTTGCAATGACTGTGACATGCAACACCAGGCCTTCTCTGTATCTAATTTAATTGGACTGTGTGCAAACAGAAGATACTGCCAAATAACTTACCCACCCAAAAAAGCAACCTTTGTTGCAGTCTACAGAGCCTGCAGAGGACTCCAGAACTATAGGAACTATATCTTAGAACTATAGAACAGGGGTAGAAGCAAGTCATCCTCAACCCTGAGAAACTATCCAAGATATGCAATACAGAGCCCGAAGATTCGGGAGACAGAAAAAAAAATCAATAGCAAGTCAGATCATTCCCAGAAACTGACAGGCAAGACATTCAAAAGCTCAAAATAGCATATTAGATTTCATAAATGCAGTCAGAAGAAATAATGTAAAATTGAAAAAGGGCCATTCACTAAAAAAATAAGAAACGTGATAAAATATTGTAGCCAGAAAGTGGTTAGTGAATAGAACTTATGAGCAAATGGTGTGATCGAGGTAGAAGGGAAAAATATATTTTACGGTGAAGCTAAATTAACACCAGAGTTTGATAGTGACCTGGAAAATTATATTTTCTCTCCTTGCTAACCAGTGCCAAAGTCATCATAAAGTGAGAAATGAGCAGGGATTTGTTATGCAGAGGATGCAAAGAACGTTCTACCACTAGAACTGAAACTAGGGAGAACATCTTTTAGAAGTGAATATATAACCAAATCGAGATACATAATTTACCAAGCTCTGTTTAAGGAAATTACACGATTGAATTTAATAGCAACTCTTTTATATTTATATAATTAACTATTAACTAGTTACTCAATCTAGGCAAAAAAACATAATGATTCAAGTTCTAGCTCCAAAGAAACCTGAAAATTAAATTGAGACACAGCTAAATGACAAGATATTCTCAAAGAGAAATTCCCTGCTCAACCTGCCTCAGGAGTACGAAGTCTGTAATAGTGCAAAGTAGTCCAAATCTGTCAGGTTAATAACTTATATTTCATTCCGTCATGTTTTGCTGCCAAGAATTACACAAAAGCTATTGAATTCTTGATTTAAAGGAAAAACAACAAAGGGGTTTTTGATTAATGGAAAAATACTTTAAAAAATTTCCTACTGTAAATAAAAAGGGGTGTGTGTGTGTGTGTGTGTGTGTGTGTGTGTGTGTGTGTGTGCACGAGTGCGCACGCACGCAGGTCGAAGACTATTGAGGGAGTGCAGCATAGGTTCACCAGGTTAATGCTTGGGATTGCGGGACTGACATATCATGAAAGAATGCATCGACTGGCTTATATTCACTGGAATTTAGAGGGGATCTTATAGAAACATATAAAGTCATTTAGGGATTGGACAGGCTAGATGCAGGAATCATGTTCCCAATGTTGGGCGAGTCCAGAATCAGGGGTCATAGTTTAAGAATAAGGGGTAGGCCATTTAGGACTGAGTTGAGAAAAAACTTTTTCACCCAGAGCAATGTGAATTTGTGGAATTCTCTGCCACAGAAGGCAGTGGAGGCCAATTCACTGGATAATTTCAAGAGAGAATTAGATATAGCTCTTTGGGCTAACAGAATCATGGGATATGGGGAGAAAGCAGGAACTAGGTACTGATTTTGGATGACCAGCCATGATCATATTGAATGGTGGTGCTGGCTCGAAGAGCCGAATGGCCTCCTCCTGCACTTATTTTCTATGTTTCAAAAAGCAGCATTATCTAACAATTTTGTAATTGTGAATTGTATAAATTGTCATTTTAAAAGTGTTGATAAATAAAGTGCAGCAAATAACCACAATATGAAATAAGATTTTATCGATATATTAAAGAACATGGAACAATACAGCAGAAGGGCCTGTTTCCACGCTGTATCTCTAATCTAAATTAAACTAAAAATAGGCCCTTCGGCCCACAATGTCTGTGCTGAACACTTATCAACCTGCAAATAACCAATTTCCTTCCATTCCCTACATAACCTATGCCTACCAAAAGTCTTTTAAATGCCATTAATGGATCCACTTCAACCACCATCCCTGGAAGCGCTTTCCAGGCACTCACCACCCATTGTGTAGAAAAAATCTGCCTCATACATCTCCTTCACATTTTGCCTCTCTTACCTTAAAGCTATTCCCTCTAGTATTTCATTTTTCCATCCTTGGGAAAGGATTCCGACCATCTGTCCTATCTATCCCTGATATACTTCTGCCACGTCTCCCAGCAACCTATGGCATTCCAGAGAAACAATCTACTGTCAGTCTGTCCAGCCTCTCCCTGCAGCTAATGCCCACTAATCCTGGCATCATTCTTGTAAAATTTATTTTCTACATGAAAACCTAGCTGCTTGTTATATTTAGAGTTTATAAATGTAAAAGTTACCCAATTTTCTGTACAGATGTTGTGAATTTTGCTTAGACTGCTCTTTTTTCTAATCGCTATCGCATCCCATATTCAGCAAAGGTATTTCCCTCTACCTCGTTTCACTCACTCTCACTTGGCATCCAGATGGAATTCAAATAAATCAAGAGAGCAGTCATCTCTTTTTTTTAAATACTACTAATAGACAATTTTTTCTCTTCTCTCGACTGCCTTGTTCACATATTTGAGTAATGTGTTTAGAAATTGGCTCCGGTGCATCTATGCCACTTGCCTGTAGTTATATTGATAGTTTTCAATGACACAAGAGACAGATTTAAGAAGCTACCATTTAGTCACTTCACATCTCACTCCCCTCCAGAAAAGGATTAGTTCGATCTTTGAACGGAATGGATGGTTGCTATTCAGAAAAAGCACAAAGATTTGGACTAGAATCCAACAATCACAAGCCTCTTTTTTTGTACAGGTGTACTCCCCTTGACGGTATTGACCAGTTCTACCAGGGCTTCATAATGTTGTCTACCAAATATCACGGCATTTCCAAACTTCAGTTCTTTGATCTAGGTTTGGATGTCAGTGTACCAGATGGAATGCAACAACAATCTTGAAGCTTCATGTTTATCATTACTGCATAAAATTCCCAATTTGGTTACATTTATGTTACACAGCTGTGTGGTGAAATGATCGACGAGGCCAATTTAAAAAAGACTGCAGCTTCCACACAGTGCAAAATTGGAAAATAAATTTGGTCAGGGATTAATTTAATTCCAAAATGTAGTTAATTCTAAATGCAAACTAATCTTTCACTTATTTTGCACAGGGAAAAAAAAAGGCTATAAGTTAATTGCCCATTAAAAACTATGGTTTACAGTTAATTAGGTGTTCTGCTTACTGATTCCATGAATAGCTGGTAATTATTATTAGCAAAGGCAGAGTACTTGGGGAATTTGGTTGGATTTACAGCATTGAATCAATGTATCACAGAGTGCAAAAGTTGTTGATGCAGAGTGCAAAAGAGCTGCAGCTAAGTGTCACCAATATTTATGATGTTCAAATTTGCTCAAAACGGGATTTTTAAATTAGCTTGAACTGATGCTTAATGTAAGGATGCATTATTTAATGCTTACAGAAGTTTGACTGGTACAGACTACTTATGGCTTCATACATTGATGACATGCATTTGACGACAAACTATATATGAAATAAATACAAATCTACAAATGAGTGTCAGAGCCGACACTTGCTGGAAACTAGCAAAATCAAGGACGACTGCTGGAAGAACTCAGTGGGTCAGGCAGCCTCGGTGGAGGGAAATGAATAATCAAAACTAACATCATCTATTATTTCCCGCCTTACATGATGCTTGAACCGCTGAAGCATCCAGCAATCCTATTTTGTTATATAAATCAGGGAAGGAGATGCATTGCAGCTACAAAGTGGTAATCTGTAGGGATCAATGTATTGCTTACAAAAATATATTTACAATATCAGGTTGCATCTTGAGGAAGTCCAACACAGGGTTGTTGAGCTGGAAGCTGTGACTGACATTCTGATGCATCAGGGAAGGAGAACATTCCCCGACTGACAAAAAGAAAATCATACATTATTAATGAGGTGGTAGCTCATGATTTGGATGGTGTTCAGCAAGATTATACAGTAGGGGTCCAACATGTTTGAGAATCGTGCAGCCTGTGAAGATGAGTGAACTAACACATGATGGTGGTACAGAGCTACTTAAGTTGGTAGGGCAGGGTTGGTAGTAAAAGGAAAGTAATGATGGTACAGAATAATGTACTCAGGGAAAATACTGTTCTCTATACAAAAACATGAATCTCAAAAGCAGATCTTAAACACATCACCTCAGGAACAGATTGGAACTTGAATTAGAATCAGAAGATCCAGTTGCCATGGATCATATAGAAACGATAAATATAAGTAGAACCAAAAGAGAGATTCAGCCAGGAATGTGAAATGTTAGGATCAAACAAATCAGATGCTAGCAAAGGGGTGTCCAATCCAGGGTTCAGGGAGTGGAGAAAGAGAGCTGTTCTGCAGCAATAGCCTGCATTCGAAATACACTGGAACAACTGTCCAAGCTTGGGTTCACTCATAGGAGAGTAGTAATAATTGATTGACTCAGAAATTCTGAAAGTCTAATAAGTTTGCATGTAGAGAACAGAAATAATGAAGAAACAACATTGGTAAACTCCCAATGGCCATATAACACACAGAATATCAGTCAAGATAGGAAAGTGTAGGAAGGAAATGTAGATGCATAAAACCAAAGAAAATCACAAAAAGCTGGAATAACTCAGTGGGACAAGCAGCATCACTAGAGAGAATGGGCGACGTTTCGGGTTGAGACCCCCTTCAGACTGAGTCTGAAGAAGGATCTCAACCTAAAACGTTGCCCATTCCTTCTCTCCAGAGATGATGCCTGTCCCGCTGAGTCAAGTAACATGTAGGGACATGTATTAAAGGTATTGTAATAACCATGGGAACATTCAACTTCACAGATTGGGCTAATCAAATTCGCAAAGATAACCCTGAATGAGTTCGCAGAATGAATTCAAGACAATTTCCTTGAACACATTTTTGATCCAATGAAGAAACAAGCAGGCTATGTTAATCATGTGTTATCAGACAAGATTAATCAGTGACGTCAGAATAAAATCCTTTGTTTCTTTATATAAATTTGAGATCCGGATTGGTCATAAAGCAATTACGTAGGTATGAATGGAAAGCTGGATAAAGTGAACTGAGAAGTCAAATTAATAGGTACATCAGTTGATTAGCAGTGGGAGATATTACATCATTATTTTCAATAAAATGCTTACTATTGCAGTAAAGAGATCAGCTGCAGCTTATCAAAATTTAAATACAAGATCAATAATGTAGAAAAACTCCGATAAGCCAGCATCTTTGGGACGTTAGTGGTGCTAGACTAGATTTCCTAGATTTTTGGGTGTTAATCCACCGATTCCCAAACACAGTTTTATTTAACATGTATTACAAAAGGGTGACCAGAATTATACACGATATTCTAGGTGAGGTCTCACAAACATCCTCTACAGCTGTAACACTATATTCTAACTCTTATACTCAGTGCCCTGTCTGATGAAAACCAGGGTGCTACATGCATTTTTTTTCACCACCTATGTCACAACTTTCAGGGAATTGTGCTTTTGCATACCTTTTAGATTATTTTCATTCCATGTGGTTTGTGTTTGATGAATAAGCCAATTATGTGCCTATTATTCATCTTGGAAATTCACATCTACTGCACTTCCCTCGTCATCGTTGCTTCACAAAAAAAAGCTATCAAGTTGGTTGGACACGTTTCAGTATTTACAAATCTCCGCTGTCTCCACGGGTCAGGACATGCGAGAATATGCATTTGATGATCAATTACATGAATTTCCACATGGATTGGTAATAAGATTCATGTTGGTGTCAATTTATAAGAATGATCTGGTCAGAAATGCAAGGTGAAGAGTCTTTTTTGTAGTAACTGTTTTGTTAATACTGACAACATCCTCAGCAACATGAATAAATGCATCGAATAAATAGAAAGAACATGTTATTGACAAACGAATGTCAGGTATGGATATGTGCAAACTGATTTATTTTCCTATCATTAATAAAAATGCCTTGGAAAATAAGATTCCAGACAGAAGACAAGACACAAAAAGTAGCAAAGTGTCACAAGAGGTTGCATATGCTGAATTCTGGAGCAACAAACAAACTGCTGGAAGAACACAGCAGGTAAAGCAGCATTTGGAAGGAAATGGACTGGACTAGAGGGGAGGTAGCCAGAAGAAACAGGCAGCAGGTGGATCCAGGTAAGGAAGACTTGATCTCCACTTCCTGATAGCTCCCCAAACCTGTACTGCCCATATCTATCTCTGACCCAAGTACACAAATAGGACTGCCCCAATAGGCCCACTGTTTCTGCCTGCTCCAGCACCACTCAACTCATCTTCTCATATCTTAATTTTGCTTAGTATCCTCCCCTCATCCAATCCCTTCCCACCATCATCCGGGACACCTCACGCACTCTCCACCATTTAAATAACTTCCAATTCCTTGGCTCCCACCACCTTACCTGTACCATGGACATCCAAATCCATTTATACCTCCATCCCACTAATAAGAAGGCCTCACGGCCACCCGTTTCCTCATAGAACAGAGAACCACCCAGTTCAACTAGCCTTCTCTGCTGCATGGAGACATTTGTTCTTACAACCTCACAAACTTTTCACCTCACATTTTCTTCGTCAAAGTTATAGCCTGACTACACACACACCTGGGCCCCAGCTATAGTAAGTAAGTAGTAAGTAAATTTTATTTATATATCACGTTTAAATCAACTCGCGTTGAAACCAAAGAGCTTTACATAAAAGAAATAATAACGTTTCCGTACATCCATAGAAAAAATTAAAAATAACAAAAATGACACAACACATTATAGAATTCAACATAAATGTCCCCCCACAACAGAATCAAAATTTTCCACTGTGGGGAAAGGCATCAAAAAGAATTCCTCTTCCTCTGTGAAACACCCAAGGTCGGGACCTATTTGTGGCCTCCGCAGCCAGTCCGATATTTTCAGGCCCTCTTTGCCGGAAAGCTGGAACTCTGGCGTCGGGTAAACACTCCTCAACGGCTTGGAACATGTCTGGAGCAGCCGCTTCCTCCCCGGAGACCACGGCACCCGTAGTCCTCAGGTCACGTTGGCTGGGGACCGATTCTCCCAGGCTCCTCGGTTGTTTTAAATCCAGCGCCGCCCACGGCTGGATGCCCCGTAGCCAATGCTCCATGATGTTGGGAGTCGGCGGCCACAGCACTCCGGAACTTACCGCATGGCGACCCGGTAAGGCATTGCCCGCTCCCTGGTGGTGTCCCAGGGCTGTGCCGCCGCCGAAGCTGTAATCCTGGCCGGTCCCGATGGGAAACGCCGCTCCACTTTCGATGGTAGGCCGCGAGGAAGGGGCGAAGAAACAGCTCGGAGGGAAGCCGCCTCTCCGACCAGGTAGGGACTAGGAAATAAAGTTTCCCCCTTCCCCTCCCCCACCCCCCCACATAAAAGACCTTGAACAAACATTTGTTTTTTCTAGGGTTTGTTTTTTCTAACAGGACTAAAAATAAAAATAAAAAAGGGTGAAAGGGCGGACTGCAGGCAGAGCAGCCATACACAACGGCGCCCCACTCCTGCAGTCCGCCATCTTGTTGTTTATGGACATAAAAGAGCAACCGGAGGTAACACGTTTAAGGGTCACGTTGATGCTTTGGCATCGACTGTGCAAGAGCTGGCTGCTCTTGAAAAGGAGGCGCAGTCCTCTTTCTTACAGTTTGGCTTTCTTCCCAACCAATTGTGCAAGTGCTTTTGATTGCAACATGCGCCTTAAGTTAGTTCAACAAAGAAACGGACAAGTTACTAAAGAACTATACTTGTCCTTTTGTTGGCTATGTTGAACACACTGTTCCAAACATGTCTAGGCCCCATTCCCCAACAGCTACCTTGATGACACCACCTCCCATAGTCTCTTGCAAGGCCACCATTCCTTTCTCACGCTTTCTCAACCACCGCAGACGACCAGGACCTAACGTTCCCTGGACCTAACCTTCCACTCCCGCAGCTTCTACATCAACACATCATTCTTGGACATTTCAGCCAGCTTCAACACGATCCCGCGATCCACAGACGCCACCGCCTCCCCAGGCACTTTCCTCTGCAAGCACAAGAGGTGCAACCCTATCCATACACCTCCTCCACAGACAGATATTTACATGCTTCTCCTCCAAGCTCAACTTTTATATTTGGTGCGGTGGGATCACACGCCGACCAGACAACCACTTCGCCAAACACTCACCCTCCGTCCGACAGGGCTAGCTGGAGCTTCAGGTTGCAAGCCCCTTTAAATCCCCACCAATTCCGATACAGACCCGTCTGTCCTCAGCAAGAATGAGGCCACATGCAAACTGGAAGAATAGCACCTCATATTCCACTCGAGCAGCCTACAACCCAAGGGAATTAACATTGAATTATTTAACAACTTTAGGTATCCTCCCCCTCTCAACCATCCGATCTATCTAGGTCCTCTCAAGCATTTCTTTCTTTCCACTCACCCTGCTCCTGTCACCAATTCCTCTGCCCTCGTCCACCACCACCTTCTGCCCATCACTCACCCCTAACCCCTCCATATCCCTTGACCCACTGAGTTTCTTCAGAAGCATGTTTTTTTTTGTTGAGAGGGTAACAATACAGATTAACAAGACCATAAAATGGACCACACAAAACACTGATACTTTAACCCTTAAATGAAGAAACAAAGTTATGTTCAACTCTCATTACAAGTCAGGTGGACTGCAGTCCTAGTATTGTGAACAATTCTGGTCTCCATATGGCAAGAAGGACAGTGGCCAAATGGAGACACAAGAGGCTGATCTGGAGTGTTTCCAACAGTTTATTTCAATTTCAGATTTCCATCATCTGGAAATCAGAGCAAAAAAACAAAGTGAGAGGGGCTCAGAGAATCAGGGGGCATCTGTGGAAGGAAACTAACAATGTTTTGGGTTGTGATCCTTCTTCAGACTGATAGAGCAGGGGGTAGAAAACTGGAAGAGAGAGAAAAGGGTGGAACAAAGCCTGGAAAGTAATAGGTGGAGACAGGTGAGGAGGGTTGATTGGCAGATGGGTGGAGATGGTGAGAAAGGCTAGAGGTAGTATGGAGACAGAAGGTCGTGAGGTAAGGAAAAGATAAGGGCTGCAATGTAATCCATGAAGAATATACATGGAAGTAACAAGGGGGGGGAGGGGAGGGAAAAGACAGTGATAAAAGGGAATTGAAGGATGGAAGGAAAAAGAACAGGATGACAGGCGGTGGGAGAAAGATGTGTGCACTTGAGTGGGCGGGGGTAGAAATGAGAACGGGTGCCAGGGGGTTTACTTGAATCTTTATGCCATTGGTTGTAGGTTACAATAATCAATAATACAATAATCAGTGGCAAAATAATTCCTCACTGATATTCTAACTCGGTCTTCAGTTATCCCCCTTTAAAAGCATGACAATTAGCTAATAGATTATATTTTTTTAAGATGTACAATAAGAACTTTAATTTGGTACATCATAAATAACATCTGTTCTATTGATAGCATACCAAAATCAGCTTTCATCCAATATGCACAACAAGCAACAAAGCATCTCAATTTACAAGCATACAACATTGATTTAAAATCCCAAAGGACACTTAGCACAGTGCAGACCCCCAATAATCAGGCATTACCACAGATGACACGATACACATTGCCAGTTTGCTGCAGCAGATAAGTTCAGAAGCAAAAGTGATTAATTAATTATGCTTTACCAAATACCCTGCTGTTCTCCTGCTTTTTAACCATGTTCTGGCTCCATTTCATCTCTAGCCTTTGTCACTTCATCCATCTACCAATTAGCTACCCCCCCACACTCACCTGTACCCACCTTTCACTTGCCAGGCTTTGTCCTGCCCCCACCTCTTTTCCAAGCAAATCAAGGCAAATAGGGATCAATTAGGAGGTAGAAATTGATCATGGAATAGTGGCAACTTCATAAGTCATAGGAGCAGTTAGGCATTTCGGCCCATTGAGTACTCTGCCATTCAATAATGGCTGATCTACATTTCCCTCTCAACATAATTCTCCTGCCTTCTCCCCGTAACCTTTAACATCCTTACAGCACAAATGACGACTACTTGGCTCATCTTATTCATGCCCATCAATAAAGACGATCTCATCCATCTCCATTTCCCAGCCTTTGATTTGTGGTCTTGAAGTTACTATGCATCAAAAGCTCATCCAGGTAGCTTTCTTTCTTACGATTAATGGCTTCTCTTCTATGTCCTTTTAGATAGCAAGTTCCTAGCTGGCAAGATATTCCTTCAATTCCCTTTAACCCTCTTTAGTTATTAGCCATTTTGTCAAGAAAAGTAGATCCTTCCTATTCACTCCATCAAGGCTCTCAAATTTAATACATTGCAATTCAAGCATCCATCTCTATTCGAAAATTTTCAACGTTGAAAATCCAGCGGGACCAGAAAATGGTATGACTCTTTGGCGACTACTCACGACCATACAGGCGGACATGTCGCAGGGTGACGCCTGTATGGTCGTGACCAGTCGCCCAAAGAGTCGTATCTTTTCCTAGTCGCCGCTGGATTTTCAACATGTTGAAATTTTTCGGCAACCTGCTGCGACTATGAGGGGTGCCAGCAAGTCGCTGAAAAAAAATCACGTAAGTGGGACAGGCCCTTAACTATTCTTTCCTCAGCTAAGATTCTTTATTTCTAGCTACATCCTGGTAATTCCCCTTCCTATACCAATCTAATTGCCTTTAATGTCATCCACTGCCACACATACCATGGCTGGTTAACCTACGTCCCAATAGTATGAATTCTATAATTATAAGTAACATCCCCTCTATTCACCATTCCTCACCTCTCGCACCCAATCACCCAGTTCCGTTCTCCACCAGATCTTCTCCCACCACCGCCCTATCCGGGTTCGCCATTTTGCTTCCCCCATTCTCTTCTACCTACCTCTTGTTCTACACTTCTCCACTTCCTTGGTTCATCTGCCAAGCACCCCTCCCCTGGGTCCACCTATCACTTGCTAGCTCATGTCCTTCCCCTCATCTCTTCCTCTCAATTCTCAAGTCTCTACTCCATCAGCCTGAAAAAAATATCCCAAACAGAAATGTTTTTTGTCCATTTTTCTCTACAGAGGCAGCTTGGCCCGGTGAGTTCCTATAGCTGTTCAATTTCCGCTCAAGATTCTAGCATCAGCAGTCGCTTGTCTCCCCATCACATTTCCCTTGCACCTCTTGCACAGATTGTTCTTGTGATGTGGTGACCACAACTGCAAGTGGCTCCTTAATCATGGTCTAAGCGTTTTAATCCGCTCCTGCAGAACGCGAGTCACTGAAAATACAGTATCCATGGTGACATCTTAGCCATCTGCCTCGACGACTGTATGTCTTCTATGACGATGTAATTCAAGATCCCCTATTCATCTACACTTCTCAGGATCCTAACATAAGCTTGGAATTTCACTGAAGCTGTTTTCTGCCTATAATCAGCACCCACCTTCCTGCTGAACCCTTAAGCAGGCCCTTGGCACACACTACAGCAGATTTAACAGCCCTATTTCCCAGCTCAGTAATAATGAGCACAGCATGGAAGCATAATGGTCTCAACAATGATAATCGTCAGTTCAGAGCTGCAATTACAGAGGCAAAAATCATCAGGAATCCAAAGGCCTCGGCGAACAATCCACAGCAAATGGGGAATTTAAACTCAGTCAATTCAATGTTCTGGAATTAATTTGCAATGACTGGAAAGAGCTGCCAGAGGAAGTGGTACAGGCGGGTACAATTATAACTTTTAAAAGATATTTGGACAAGTAGATACAAAGTCATACAGCACAGAAAGAGGCCATGCAACTCAACTCGCCCTGCTGACAAAGATGTCTATCTGTGCTAGTTCCATTTACCTGCGCCTGGCCCATAACCCTCTAACCTTTCTGTCCAAATGCCTTTTAAATGCTATAATTGTACTCGCACCACTTACTCTGGCAGATCATTCAGCTCATTTCATATACCCCCCCACCTTCTATGTGAAAATTTGCTCCTCAGATCCCCTTTAAATCTTTCTTACCTTAAACCTTTTATTTTTAGACACCCCCACCCTTAGAATAGACTGACCAACTATCTTGGCTGTACCCCATATAATTTTATATGCCTCTATAAGGTCACCACTCAATCTCCTATGCTCCATTTTGCTCTGCTTTTATTATTTAGCACACACCTAAACTCAAGAACATACCCTTCCACGCTTCCAAATAAATTAGGATTGGTCCTGCTTTGATGGTAATGAGGGACACGAAATTACAGATTGTAGGAGCATAGAAGTCTTCACCACCTCATGGATGCCCAGTTTTGAATTGCCAGGTCAGTTCTGATCCTGTCACATTCAGCAGATTGGCAGCACTGTGCAACAGGTCTCATGTGAAGACAGGACTTTCTTGCCACAAGATCAAAGGAGTATGACCGTTTTACAGCTCTTCTCATTAAAGACTCATACATTGTGTGGATACAGATACACATCCATTCCATGTTGGAAATGAAATGGGGAACCTTGCTTTACCATACCAGCAATCACAGGGGCAGGTCAGGCTGGTAGGAGAAGTGGTGGGCTGGGAGGCAGAGCCGTGCAACAGAACAGCTTTGATTGGGTCCCATATAGAATAGCTAGATTTTGCCTTTCCAATTCAAAGCCTGCCAATTTCCAAGGTAACTCTTAATCGCTGACTCTGCAGAAGTTTTGAATCTGAAGATTAAACTCGGTGCCAAGCTATTCATGAAATCAAAGGGTCCACTGGATGAGCATTACATGCAAGGTGACAAGCAGCTACCAAAGGAGTCAATGGCTTGCTGCCCAGAATCGTGAACTCTTGGTTTCTCCACCAAGGAATTCAAGGCAAACTTAACAGCAAATGAAGAGGAAAGGCTGCAGGGAAAGATGGAGTGCCTTAAGACTCCCTCTAACATCTCACATTGATGCTCTGAAATAGTTTCAGAGCCAACATTCAAATGTTTTGAGGACAGCAAGGAGTTTCCCTGAATTTGTTATGATGCAAATGTTGTTGCTCTGCCAAAACCTGGAACAGCAACTACAGATGTGCCAGATGATTACCACAGAGAAGTTCAACTTTACACTAATGCAGAAGCTATCCTTCATATGTACATATTGCCCTCCATCACTTCCAGACCACCCTACTCCCCTCCCAGTAGCATATCCTCACTACCCTCCTCTCCAATCCCTTCCCCTCCCGTTTCCCTCCACTCCAGTCTTTCCTGCCTACGCCATTTATTTTTCTTCACCTCACTCCCTCTTCATTCTCTCTCCATGTTCAACTTTATTCTCTCCACCATCTCCCCTTCCATTCTCATCTGCACTTTCTCTCCACTAGTGCAACACACCAGTCCCATTCGCACAATCTTCTTCTTAAAGCTATAGAATCACACAGCACAGAAATTGACCATTTTGCCAGACTCGTCCATGCCTAACATGATGCCCCATCTAAACTAATCCTATTTGCCCTTGCTTGACCCATATCTCTCTAAACCTATACCTGTCCAAATGTCTTTTAAATGCTGTTATAGTACCAGTCTCAACTATGTCCTCGGGTAGCTCGTTCCATATACATTGCCCCTCATTTTCCTAATAAATCTTGCCCCCTCCCAACCTTACACTTATGCCCTCTGGTTCTTGATTCCCACTGGGGAAAATACGTTCTTGGAGCGCTGAGGGGTGCACAAGATCTCTTATAGATTCACCCTATCAATTCCCCTCGTGATTTTATATATCTCTCTAAGATCACCCCTCAGTGCTCCAAGGAATAAAGTCCTAGTCTGCCCAAGCTTTCCCTATAGTTCAAGCCCTCAAGTCTTGGCAAAATCCTTGTAAATCTTCTCTGCACTCTTTCCAACTTAATGAAATCCTTCCTATAGGCTTACCAATTTACCTCGCTGCGTATTTAATGGCGAATGGAACCTGCATCCACCAAACCCACGGGCTGTGGGTTTGAGACACACACTGCATAAAAACATTTATTTTCAGGTCACTTAATTCTCTTCCCTCCATTTTATATGTGTAATCCCTTCACTAACAGGGAAAGCCCAGTACCAACTTTGTCCACATCCTCATCCTTTATATTCTTCGATGAAATCTCCCCTCATTCTTCATTTCTCTAGAGCAAACAGTCCCAGCTCTTTCCTTTCTGGATCCTAATGCATTCACATTATTTCTATAATGAGTCAACCAAAATTGAGGCTACACTAGTGTTTCATAAGGGTTTAGCATGAATTCCAAAGTTTTATACTTGTATCAATAAAGCCCAGAAATGTGTATGCCGTAACTGCTTTATCAAGGCTAAATCAGCATCGCTGCATTCCTCGGGGAGCCTCCCTGCTTTTCTACAGCTGCAGACCCCACTACTCCCACTCCAATACCATATCTGGCCCTTCCACTCGCTCCTCTGATCTCTCCCTTCCCCCCTCGCTTTCTTTTATCTCCAACGCTACCTTTTCTTTTGGACATCCCCTTCTGGCTGTTTACTCTCTCTCAACCTTTTCATTTCCAAATGCAATTGTGACACAATCACCTCTACTTCTCCACTCCCCTCAGCTAATCCAACCACACACCCTTTCCAAAAGTACAGCTCTCCACTCACTTTGCACCAATCCTAACCTCGTCATCAAACCCTCAGACAAGGTGTTGCCATTGTGGTCTAGCAGTCTTGCAGATGCTAAAGGCATCTTTTGCACACCTTCTTTTACCTATCCCAGCATTATGACTCCACCCATGAACACCAGGCCACGTTTCCCGGATATGATAGATCTCGTCACATTAATTCCAATTTCCTGGACCCCATCATCTTATACTCACCACGATGTCAAAACTCTACACAATTCCGTCCAATTCAGGAGTCTTCTGCTTTTTTCTGGAACAAAGACCCAACCAGTTCCCCTCCACTCTTATTCTTCTGGCAGAACTTGTTCTTACGCTCAACAACCTCTTGATTCCTTTCACTTTCTTCAAATCAAATGAGTAACTATAGACACTCGGATAGGCCCTTACTATCCCTGTCTTTTTGTTGGCTGTGTGGAATGGTCTTTCTTCCAAACCTACTCTGGCAATTCTCAACTCATTTTCCACTATATCAACAACAGCATTGCCGTTGCTTCCTGCACTCACATGGAATTCGTCAACTTTATCACCTTTGCTCCCAACTTTCACTCGGCTCTTAAATTCACTTGGACCATTTCAGACACTTGGAATACAGAAATTTAGTATATTGACACATCTTTTCTGGATCTCTTAATCTCCATTCAGGGAACAAACTATCCATTGGTAACAACCATAAACCTACTGACTCCCCCAGCTACCCACCCAGCCCTCCTCCCACTTTGTCTCCTGTAAGAATGCCATCTCTTTCTCTCAGTTTCTCCATCTTGACCACAGCTGTTCTAAAACTCAGGTTTTTTCATTCCAGGACCTCTGAAATGTTCTCCTTTTTATCAGCAATAGTGACTTCCTTGCCACTCGTATTTCCTCCATGATGTGACTGGTGGCGGGATCATATTGAAGTAAGTGGAAATGTCGGAGGATGTTGGATGCGGAGGCTAATGGAGTATAAGGCAAGGACTAGGGAATCTCTATCCTTGTTCTGTCAGGGAGTAGGGAGAGCAAGAGTAGAACTGTGGGACTCAAGTGTCATGGGTGGGGGATCCATCTATTAAAGCAGGGGGGAAATCATGTTTACTGAAGAAAGGGCATTTAAGATGTCTTATTTTCTATAGCCAACCTAAATTTTATAATGTCGTAATTACTATGTTCCAAATTTCCCTACTGAAATTTAGTATATTGACCCACCTCATTCTCCAGAACCAGATGTAACAACGGCTCCAGAATCATATCACTCAGAAAATTACATTTTCTCCCCAATCATTCCCTCTTCTCCCAGTACAACAGCTTTAAAACAAGTACCACCAGATTCAGGATGAACAACTTCAGGCTACTGAACATCCTTTCATAAGCTAGGGTGTAGTCCAATCTTCCAATCCACTTCATTGCGGACCTCACACTGTTATTAAAATCTGTAGCTGCAACTAATTTTTTGGACACTGTTTTTTTTTTCTTTTTGCACTAACTGTTGTACTTGTGTATGGCTTGCCTGCGTATAATACTCGTGTATAATATGATCTAACTTGATTTAACTGTATGAATGGAAAACAAAGCTTCACTGTATATCAGTACACGTGACAATAATAAATCAATACCAATTATCCTGGACATATTTTAGAAATGCTTCATCCTCTCTGCTTTAAACACTATAATTATCCCAAAGTAATTAGAGTCTCCCATTATAACTACCCTTTAATTATCGCACTTCTCTGCAATCACCTGCATATTTGTCTATCTGTATCTGTCTTACTTGTTGGCAACTGATAGAATTATACCCGTGTAATGTTCCCCTCTATTGATTCTGAGTTCTAACACATTTCATCTTTGATTCTTCTACAACATCCTCTCTCCATCTTTGTCATATCCTATTTAACCAACATCACCACTGCACTTCCTTCCTGAACAGTTCACAGCTAGGAACATTCAATGTCTCTTCCTGACCCTTTTTTTCAGCCAAGTTTCTGTTATTGCAACATCATATTCCCACATGGCACTCTGCACCTGTAGTTCACTAACCTTATTTACCGCACTTCATCTAAGCAGATATATGTGCAGTAAACCAAATTCTGTTTCTATCCTGTCCCAGTCTGTTTGCCCACACTGCCCCCTCTCATCAGTCTATTTCCCCCTCTTATTTTGTTCTTGGAGCCAACTCTCTCCCTCCTTCCCTTCCAGTCAGCTACCTTTCCATGGAAATCCCACTCTGCCCGTATTCCAAGTGTCCTTCCCTGCACCAGTCTGCTCTCTTGCCCCATCTCTAGCCCAGTCCCCGACTAGCAACCTACAGTCCCCATCCCTCTTTCTTGAATCACGTCCTCATCCCTCCCCTCCTGCCTCTGTTACGCCAGTTCAAACTCTCTCTCTTTCCCCCCCCTCCCCCTGGACATCAACCATCAACAACCTCTCATCAGCTTTAGGATCCCCTACTAATGCTCTCCCACTCAACTCCCAGGCCCACTGAACTCCAACACCCCTCTGCTCCCCTCCAGTTCCCCCAACCTTACCCCCTCTGGCACTCCTTGACCCTCACCCCCAGTACCTCCAATTCTTCCTCGTGACACTTTCATGACGTCAAGCCCTCTCCCATCTTGCTTGCAACTGTCCTCCCACTTCCATCAGCCTGTATTCACTCCCTCATTCGCAGCCAGATCTCCCCCTCCTATTCAACGCAGACTTCTTTGGCATCACAGTCAGTCTTCCCACAATCCCTACTTGACCCCAGACTGTAATTCTCTCCTCACCCATCCATGATCCCCAGCCAGTCTTCGCCAACCCCCCTCCAACCTGCCTCCTTCGCTCAGGCCGACCCTCCTCCCTCGCATCCATTGCACCCCCCCCCCTTCCATTACCCTCATTCACCTGCACTGCTGTACACCTTGTCACCCTTCCCTATCACCCACTTTGACAGAAAACCCTCCTCCTAATCAGCACCCCACTGCTCCTAACCACCTCACCTAGATAGGGCTCTTAAAGATAGCGGATTCAGAGGATATGGGGAGACGGCAGGAACGGGGTACTGAAGGGGGATGGATGATCAGCCATGATCACATTGAACGGCAGTGCTGGCTCAAAGGGCCGAATGGCTTATTCCTGCACCTATTGTCCATACCCCTCCCCTGACATGCTCCTCTCCTCCCTCTCCTCACTGCTGACCCACTCGCCCCCTCCTCTCTCCCGCTTCCTTATTGCTGACCCCTACCCTCCCACATCCCGTCATGTCTTACACCTGACCTCCTCCCTCTTCCTATTACCTGTCGCACTCCTGACCCTAACCCCCTGACCACTACCCCTCCCTCCCGACCCCAACCGCCTCCCCCCCTCCGACCACGGCCTCACTCCTGACCCCCGACCCCACACCCCTAATCACACCCCACACCCCTAATCACACCCCATACCCTCACTCCTGACCATGGCCCTTCCCCCCTAACCATGACTCCTTCCCTCTACTCCCACAACCCTCTCCCCATGACCAGATCCGCCCCCCCCCCACTCCTGAGCGCAAGCCTCTCCCCATGACCCCCTCTTCCCTGATCAAAACCCTCTTCCTTCCCGACCCTTCACTCCTGACCCCGACCCCTCCCCCCTGACCACCACCTCACTCCTGACCCCCTCCACTCCTTAACCGCTCCCCCTTCCCCGACCACAACTCCCGTGCCTCACTCCTGCCTCCCCCTCTTGATGCTGTCTCCCCTCCCTCATCCCTCCTGTGCTCTCTCGCTGCCGGCTTCTGCCTCTCCCCACCGCCGACCCCCTCCTCCCGGGTTCTTCTCCCACTGCCTCCTCCCCCTAGTAGCCGCTCCTTATCCGCTATCTCCCTCACCGTCCCCTAACCCCGGGTCCGGGGGCGCAGCCTCACCTTGTCCTCCGCCTCCAGGCCGCTGAAGCTCCACACGGCCAGCGCCTGCACGGCCAGGATAGCCAAGGCGGCCGCTGCCGCCGCCCGGTAGCGCCGCGCCAGCTTCCGAGCCCGGAGCTTGGCCACCATCTTCCCGGCCGAGTCAGCGCGGGCGGGAGCGGGAGAGCGGCCGCGGGATCGCGCCGCGTGCGTGTGCGTGTGCGTGTGCGCGCGCTCGTGCCCGCCGCGCGCCCCCGGGCTGTCCGGGCGCGAGGATGCGCCGTCTGCGCGCCCACGCGCGGATTCATTCACTGCGGGCGGGAGGGGAAGAGGCCGGTGGGCCTGCAGCTCCCGCCTCTGGTGCGGGGCCTGTGGCCTCTCCCCCCCCCAAGCTACTGTTTAAATGTTCCAGACCCCTTGGTCTTGGTCAAATGCTCTCATCCCCATTCCTTCCACAGATTGTTATCAATCTCTGTCCCCGTTCAGGGAGATCCTATCTGACCACACCATCATTCGAGGCACCTCTATTCTCTTGATTTATCCTCCTTGAGAGATGGTTCAATGTTACGTTATTGCCACATGTACCGGGATACAGTGAAATTATTTGTTGTATACAGTTCAGTAAAAATATTACTATACATAACCACATCTTTGTACAGTATCCTCCATAATGTTTGGGACAAAGACCCATCATTTATTTATTTGTCTCTGTACTCCACAATTTGAGATTTGTAATAGAAAAATCGCATGGTTAAAGTGCACATTATCAGGTGTTAATAAAGGCCATTTTTATACATTTTGGTTTCACCATGTAGAAATTACAGCAGTGTTTATACATAGTCCCCCATTTCAGGGCACCATAATGTTTGGGACACATGGCTTCACAGGTATTTGTAATTGCTCAGGTGTGTTTAATTGCCTCCTTAATGCAGGTACAAGAGAGCTCAGCACCTCGTCTTTCCATCGTCTTTGGAAATTTCTATTGCTGTTTATCAACATGAGCACTAAAGTTGTGCCAATGAAAGTGAACGAAGCCATTATGAGACTGAGAAACACAAATAAAATTGTTAGAGACATCAGCCAAACCTTAGGCTTACCAAAATTTAGAACATTGTTAAGAAGAAAGAGGGCACTGGTGAGCTTACTAATTGCAAAGGGACTGGCAGGCCAAGGAAGACCTCCACAGCTGATGACAGAATAATTCTCTCTATAATAAAGAAAAATCCTCAACACCTGTCTGACAGATCAGAAACATTCTTCAGGAGTCAGGTGTGGATTTGTCAATGACCACTGTCCGCAGAAGACTTCATGAACAGAAATACAGAGGCTGCACTGCAGGCCTAGGAGCAAGCCAACCAGGACATCTTTGGCCCTACCCACTCCCTAGATCCCGTCACCAGTCCTCCGGTCGCTGACAGCAGAGCCGCTCATCCCCTTTCTTTCCTTTTGTTTGTTGTTGTTGTTGTAGTATCAAAAATTATTTATTTAATTACGTTCATGATACAAAAACCAAACTGTGGTAACACACCCACCCAGGGAAGAGGGATTAAAAACAAGAAGGAGAAGTTTTAAGTGAGAGTGGAAGGATTTATTAGAAAGATGAGGGGTGATTTTTTTCGCACAGAGAGTGGTGGATATATGCAACAAACTGCCAGAGGATGTAGCTGAGGCAGTTAAAATAATAACATTTAAAAGCTATCTAGACTGGTAAATGGATAGATGCTGGAAAGGTTTAGAGGGATATGTGCCAAACCTGGGCAAATGGGACCAGTTTAGATGGAGCTTTTTGGTCGGCACGGATGAGTTGGGCTGATGGCTCTTTCCAAGCTGTATGACAACTATGAATTTAAGGTCCTAAACGCTACCACATTTTCAACTGTGTGATCTCTTTACAAAACCTTTGCTTCTTCCCCATCTATTTAATCTATTGTACTATTATTAATGGTGGATGTGTTGTATGAGTCTGATTTATTTTTACCAAATGTGTTTTGCGGCCTCTCACCTTCAGTTAAAGCCTTTGAGCTGTTGTTGGTCAGCCTGCTCTTGCATATCTTTCCAATAATGGGAGCAGGCCGTTGTTATTGGCAAATACTAAATCAGACCTCCTCTTAGATTTATCTTCTGTTTGCCTCCCTTTCTTAAATCATTTTACAGCAAAAATGAAAAACAATGGTGAAAAGACAAATCATAGCTTGAATGCTGAGGTGGTGCTAAAAGTATCTGCGAGGTGATTGTGTGGTGACTGAAAAATATGAGATAGGAATGCATGGATTTGCATGTCAAATGCACCACGCAATTGTTAAGGATGGCCTTGCATTCAAGGATTCTGTTCAATCAAGTTCCAGTTCAAGTTACATTTATTACCACATTCACCAATTGGTACAGTGAGATTTGAATTACCATACACCCATACGAATAATCATGTGGCATTCGGCATATTCCGGGAGAATTCATACCGGTCAATGGGTCAGAATTTGCCGTCAAAGGCATGTTAACCTTGCTCATTGCTGACTTGTGCAAAAATTGGAACTTACTTTAGGTAACATGGACACTGACAACGTGCGCTGAGGAGGAGAGGATGGGTGCAAAGTAAAAGATGACATTATAAACTTAGAGAAGAACATTTAAATATTCTAGGATTTATTACTCATAAGTACATTTGATATTCCAGTTTATTTTAGGATGAGGGGGGATCTTATAGAAACATATAAAATTATAAAAGGACTGGACAGGCTAGATGCAGGAAAAATGTTCCCAATGTTGGGCGAATCCAGAACCAGGGGCCACAGTCTTAGAATAAAGGGGAGGCCATTTAGGACTGAGGTGAGGAAAAACTTTTTCACCCAGAGAGTTGTGAATTTGTGGAATTCCCTGCCACAGAGGGCAGTGGTGGCCGAATCACTGGATTGATTTACGAGAGAGTTAGATGGAGCTCTAGGGGCTGGTGGAATCAAGGGATATGGGGAGAAGGCAGGCACGGTTTATTGATTGGGGACGATCAGCCATGATCACAATGAATGGTGGTGCTGGCTCGAAGGGCCGAATAGCCTCCTCCTGCACCTATTTTCTATGTTTCTATGTTTCCATGTATTATTTATTTTCAAAGGAAAAAGCGCTATTCGGTTAACAGTTAACTGCAACTGTAAGTGCACGCACAGATATCTTGTTGCCAATTCCTGATGACCCACTCAATTATTATACAACGTTCTTGGTAAAGAGAGTGCGCAATCAAAAATGGCCGAGTGGAACATGCAGGAGGAGAACATGCCCAAAAGTTTAATATTGTAAATATATCAGTAAATCATTTAGTAAATATATCACAGACTAAAATAAAGATAAAAACAATATTAACTATAACATGGAAGGACCAATTGAGTGTCTAGACGGCAGTATGTTGGATTATGTAAATGGTGGGAATCGGCTGAGTGAAAAGAGTCCACATTAAAGGTTTCTGTCATGTTAAACCCCTGTCTCACTGTGCGAGTTGTCCCACGAGTGACCCCGAGTTTTCACTCGTGGTGATCACGTAGCGGGAACGTCGGAACTCGCACGAGCAACTTATCGACTCGTGGCGCTAACGGCAGGTACTCGGGAAACTTGTTAACTCGTGAAAAAAATCAAACATGTTTGATTTTTTCCACGAGTCAAATTAACTGTTCAAGTGTAAAATGGAAACATTTTAACTCGTTGCAATAACGTAGTGGCCCCGTGCGTTTATCTTAGTGTCTCGTGAGTGTACCGTGGGAACTTTAATAATCTGTTCTTTTGCTCGTAAGACTGAACCAAAGATAGACACAAAATGCTGGAGTTTATAACTCAGCGGACCAGGCAGCATCTCTGGAGAGAAGGAATAGAGTCGAGACCCTTCTTCAGACTTTCCTTCGCTCCAGAGATGCAGCCTGTCCCGCAGAGTTACTCCAGCATTTCGTGTCTATCTTCGGCCTTTCTGCCACTTGTCCCCGTGGCTTCACTCTGTCTCAATGAACGGCTTAAAGACCTGCCGAAGGGGCAAGTCTGGGGTGGTGGGTGGGATGTGTCCACGTGTGATGCTCCATCCACCCCCCCGGGGCCGAGAGTGTGGGATTGGGAAGGAACTGCAGATGCTGGTTCACACCGGAGATAGACACACACAATGCTGGAGTAACTCGGCGGGACAGGCAGCATCTCTGGAGCGAAGGAATGGGTGGCATTTCGGGTAAGTCTGAAGAAGGGTCTCGACTCTATTCCTTCTCTCCAGAGATGCTGCCATGTCCCGCTGAGTTGTGTGTGTGTGTCTCTCTCCCTCTCTGTCTATCTGTGTGTATCTGTGTGTGTGTCTGCTGTCGGGTCCCGGTGGCCGCTCAAAGTCACCCGAGCTGCTTGATTCCTCTGAAGTGGTGGCCAGCTGCTGTCTCTGTGTGTGTGTGTGTGTGTGTGTGTGTGTGTGTGTGTGTGTGTGTGTGTGTGTGTGTGTGTGTGTGTGTGTGTCTCTCTCTCCCTCTCTGTCTATCTGTGTGTGTGTGTGTGTGTGTGTGTGTGTGTGTGTGTGTGTGTGTACTGTCGGGTCCTGGCGGCCGCTCAGTCACCCGCGCTGCTTAATTCCTCTGAAGTGGTGGCCAGCTGCTGTCTGTGTGTATCTCTATCTGTGTGTGTGTGTGTGTGTGTGTGTGTGTCTCTCTCTCCCTCTCTGTCTATCTCTGTGTGTGTGTGTGTGTGTGTGTACTGTCGGGTCCTGGCGGCCGCTCAGTCACCCGCGCTGCTTAATTCCTCTGAAGTGGTGGCCAGCTGCTGTCTGTGTGTATCTCTATCTGTGTGTGTGTGTGTGTGTGTGTGTGTGTGTGTGTGTGTGTGTGTGTGTCTCTCTCTCTCTCCCTCTCTGTCTATCTGTGTGTGTGTGTGTGTGTGTACTGTCGGGTCCTGGCGGCCGCTCAGTCACCCGCGCTGCTTAATTCCTCTGAAGTGGTGGCCAGCTGCTGTCTGTGTGTATCTCTCTCTCTCTGTGTGTGTGTGTGTGTGTGTGTGTGTGTGTGTGTGTGTGTGTGTGTGTGTCTCTCTCCCTCTCTGTCTATCTCTGTGTGTGTGTGTGTGTGTGTGTGTACTGTCGGGTCCTGGCGGCCGCTCAGTCACCCGCGCTGCTTAATTCCTCTGAAGTGGTGGCCAGCTGCTGTCTGTGTGTATCTCTATCTGTGTGTGTGTGTGTGTGTGTGTGTGTGTCTCTCTCTCTCCCTCTCTGTCTATCTGTGTGTGTGTGTGTGTGTGTGTGTGTGTACTGTCGGGTCCTGGCGGCCGCTCAATGTCAGTCACCCGGGCTGCTTCCTTTTTTAAAATTATTTAAAATAGAGATCCATTGCAAAAAAGTATTTAAAAACATAAAAAAACAAGAAATGCTTGGTAGAATGCGCATTTTCCCATTGTAGGTCATATCAATAGATGCGGCCGCGCTGAAATAACTCAAAACCACAGGATGGAGATGTATTTTAACATTGTTGCTTTATTAAACCATACCTTCATTCACGGTTGGCTCAAGAGTAACGGGAGAGGAACTTGCTAACTCGGGAGAGGAACTTGCTAACTCGGGAGAGGAACTTGCAACATCGCAGCAATTACATACCCGTGGGAACTCGGCCACACACTTGATCATACACTTGCAGTCTCGTGGGCAGCCACGAGTCTATCACTCGGGGTACCTCGTGGGTCAACTCGCACAGTGAGACAGGGGCATAACTCTACCCCAAAGGCATTTAGCTGGGCTGTGAGTTGGTGAAACAAAGGGAGAGGAGGAGTAGCTGGACAGTTTTTTCTGCTGCTGTTAGTTACACCATTGTGGAGAAATGCTGGATCAGAAAAAGGATTGCTGAACAGAGACAGAGAATTCCTCATGAAATCAAGGATCTACCGACTGATCCTATCCAACATATTGGTGGAAATGTGTCAGTCTCGATAACAATCAGCACGGGAGCACCTCAAGGCTGCGTGCTCAGCCCCCTGCTGTACTCACTCTATACTCATGATTGCGTAGCCAGTCATAGTGCAAACTCCATCATCAAGTTCGCTGACTACACCACTGTTGTGGAACGTATCACTGATGGGGACAAGTCAGAGTATAGAAGAGAGATCGACCGACTGACCAAATGGTGCCAGCACAAAAACCTGGCCCTCAACACCAGCAAAACCAAGGAACTGATTGTGGACTTTGGAAGGGGTAGGATGGGGACCCACAGTCCCATTTATATCAACGGGTCGATGGTGGAAAGGGTCGAGAGCATCAAATTCCTGGGCGTGCACATCTCTGAAGATCTCTTCTGGTCCGAGAACACTGATGCAATTATAAAGAAAGCACACAGCGCCTCTACTTCCTAAGAAGATTACGGAGAGTCGTTATGTCAAGGAGGACTCTCTCTAACTTCTACAGGTGCACAGTAGAGAGCATGCTGACAGGTTGCATCGTGGCTTGGTTCGGCAACTTGAGCGCACAGGAGCAGAAAAGACTGCAAAAAGTAGTAAACACTGCCCAGTCCATCATCGGCTCTGACCTCCCTACCATCGAGGGGATCTATCGCAGTCACTGCCTCAAAAAGGCTGGCAGCATCATCAAGGACCCACACCATTCTGGCCACACACTCATCTCCCCGCTACCTTCAGGTAGAAGGTACAGGAGCCTGAAGACTGCAACGTCCAGGTTCAGAAACAGCCTCTTCCCCACAGCCATCAGGCTATTAAACTCAACTCAAACAAAACTCTGAACATTAATAGACCATTATCTGTTTATTTGCACTTTATCTGTTTATTTATTCATGTATGTATATATTTATATAATGGTATATGGACACACTGATCTGTACTGTAATCATGCCTACTATGTTCTGTTGTGCTGAAGCAAAGCAAGAATGTCATTGTCCGATCTGGGACACATGACAATAAACTCTCTTGAATCTTGAATCTTGAATATACTTGCTACCTGTGGGTAACTAATTCAATTAATTGTTGCTAGAAACCCTGAATAATCGGATCACAATATACTTTTTTATCGATTGCACTTGTCCGCATGCATACTGCTGTTTCAGAGGGCTCTGTGCAGAGTTCTAGCATTGCAGAAAACAGAGCCTCTGGCAGAGTTCTAGCATTGCAGAGAACACTCTTGACTCCCGACTTCCCTTTGATCTGACATGCAATTTCACAGGTGGATTTCAATGCAATGGGAATATTAAATTATATTGTTAGAGTCAATAGGTCAACAGCTCGACTGTAGCATTGAAGAACTGTGTGAAGAATCAAGAATGTTTATCACCTGCATTGGGAACAGATAAATGAGATTCTCACTTGCTGCAGGTTTCCAGGTACATTCACGTAACAACATAACAAATAAATATACAATAATACAATATATTTTCTGTTGTACTAGGTAACAGAACATAATGGTGCTGGAATTAATGTACAATAAGTGGTTGATGGTGGATGGCCAAAGGGCCTGTTTCCACAATCTGTGGTGTAATTACTTATGACTCCAACCATTGGAGAGCTTTCCCCTTGATATCAATTTAATTTAGATTAATAAGGAAACCTTGATGCCTCCCTCAGTTGAATGCTGCCTTGGGCAGTCACTTTCATCTCACCTCTGGAATTTAGCTATTTATTCCATGTTTGTATCAAAGCTGTAATGAGATCTGGAATCAGTGGTCCTGGTGAAACTCAAACTGGGCATCAGTGTGCAGGCTACTGGTAAGTGCCACTTGATAGCACTGTTGACAACAGCTTACGCACTTTGCCGATGATTATGAGTATTTGGATTCAATAGTAATTAGACAGATGGATTGGTCCTGTTTTTATTTGTGAACATAACATACCTGGGCAATTTTCCACTTTGCTGAATAGATTCCAGCATTGCATTTGTAATGGAACAGCTTGGTTAGGGGCGCAGCTAGTTCTGGGATCTGATCCCAGAACTTTTGCTATATTGTCTATTGTCTATTGTCCGCTGCTGTCAGCTATTTCATGATATCCAGAATGATCAATCAATGCTCAAGAAAGTGATAGGAGCAGACATTGCTTACAAACTAGATCAGATAAGATTAATTTGTTGTTACATACATCATGGTGCAATGTAACAGGATAAACAGTATAATGCAAAAACAACAAATAAATAAATAATGCAAGGTTGTTGTGGGAAATTTGAGCATTGCAAACAAATATAGTTTAATAAAAGAATAATCAAATGAGGTGGAGTTAAGAAAAATATAATGTGGCAGCACCTCTGTGAATGAGTTGAATGGTTCAGGAAAAGAAGCTGTTCTCAAGACCTGTAAAGCTCTTGTATTTTCTCCCTAGAAGAGCAAAGAGAATGGCCAAGGCGGCAGAAATCTGCTACAATGCACCATGAAGATGCACAGAATAGAAAGAAGTTCGAGCCTGCGATAGACGAGGCTGTGTTCACCACTCTCTTCGGTTCAGCTGGTGAAAATCAAAACAGTTGCTATACCAGGCTGAGATGCATCAGAATATTTTCTGTAGTACATCTGTAGTAGTTTGAGGGGATCCTTGTGGACATGCTGAATCCCTTCAAGTACATAAGAAAGTAAATATGTGACCTTCTTGATGACCACATCAATATGAAAGGACCAGTTAGGTTGCTGTTGATATGGAAGCTGAAGAACCTGAAGTTGTCAACCATCTCTACAGCAGCTCCATTAATGAGGACAGGGTTGTGCTCACCCCCTCACTTCCTCAGGTCAACAACCAACTCTTTTGACTTGCTGATGTTAAGGGCTAGGTTATTTTCATAAAAGCATAACACAAGGTTCTCAATCTATTTCCTGTATATCATAAGTTTAAGGTGAGAGGATAAAGATGTAATGGGAACCTGAAGGAAACGTTTCCACACAGAGGGTGGCGGGTATATGGAATGAACTGCCAGTGGAGGTGGTTGAAGCATGTACTTTAACAACATGAAAAAGACATCCGGGCAGATACATGGATAGTAAAGATTTAGACGGATATGGGTCAAATGTGGGCAGATGGGGCATTTAGATCGGCATGTGCAAGTTGGGTCGAAGGGCCTGTCTCTATGACTCTCATATCTTTGTGGTAGATCTGACCAACAACATTGGGGAACTTAAAGATCAAATTGACATTGTACTTGACCACTCAGTCATTGGTGTACAGGGAGTAGAGCAATGGACGGAATGGACAGCCCTGAGGGCACCAGAGTTGAGGGCCAGGGTGAAAAAATGGGACCAATTCTAACCACCTGAGGTCTGCTTGTCTTGGGGACTGGAATGATAATCGGTTCCTTGAAGTAGACAGGGACAGAAGACCAAGTCGAAGTTGGAGGTTGAAGATGTCGGTGGCGACCGTGGCCCGTTGATTGGTGCACAATTTCAGAACCCTTCCAAGGACTCCATCGGGGCCGGCCACTTTTGGAACGTTTACTCAAGTGTAAAAGGCACTGAGCTCAGACAGTTGAGATATGTTGTTGCCCAATAATGCCCCCGCTTGTGGCTTGTATCCGTGATGGTATTCAAGCCCTGCCACAGTCTCCTCATCTCTCCTAGGGTAGACCCTTATTGAGTTTGTTGGAATGCATTTCTTTAAAAAAGCTCATTAACCCGAAACATCAATTCTGTTGCTCTCCACAAAGATTCTGAGAGTATCCACAAATTTAAAATGTTTGTGTTTGTATGTATATTTGTTATGGAAATATATAACCTGTTGTAATGACTTATCTGCACAAATAGCCTGGCTAATTCACTGCCAAGTCTCAAATATACTTGGAAAAAAACACCAGAAATGTATTCAGAAGGATGTCTTTGATAATGATCCAATAAGAGAAAGAGAATGGTTCTGGCCAGGATTAAACAGTACCAAATATTTGTAGGTAATGCTGCAACAGAACAACTGCTGCCACAGATGTTTGAGGTGCAAGCTGAATAGTTGACCATAGAGGGAAACTATAGGTCTCAAAGCCCGAGGTCCTTTAATGGCAAAAGTAAGAGAATGTAATTAAACAAAAAAGGTGCATACAATGCATGACAGTTACATAGTTCAAGAGAGAACAAAGCTAACCAGGGTAAACTCAGAGAGGAATTTACAGTAAATGGAAAATAAAGCAGGCAAAGAAGGAATATAAAATAGTAAGGGTCCAATTAGGTATCAAGCAGGTGATTTATGGATGGTGTTGAAGATGTTGCTGCGGTAATCTCAAAATGAGGGAAAGTAGAAGAAATGATGTGTGGGTGAAGTTTGATGAGGAGAAAGGCTGACTGGATTTAAATAAGTCACCCAATCAGATAGGATGCATTTCATGTGGCAGAAGAAAGTGAGGGTACAGGCTGTAGCAGCAGCATGCCCGAAGTTTCCAAAATTCATTCACCTAAATTAACCTGATGAACCTCTAAGAGGAAAAAGATTCACTCAAAATTGTCATAAGTGGGTCAGACCTTTCTGGCTTTACCTTGCACTAAATGTTATTCCCATATCATGTATCTATACACTGTAAATGGCTCGATTGTAATCATGGTTTATCTTTCAGCTTTTCACTGCTCCTCGGTACACGTGACAATAAACTAAACTGATTTTTCCAATTGAGACCCCAAACTCTAGATTCTCCACACATGAGGAAACCAGGTACAAACCTAGCCTGTACAACCACTGTACATATAGCAATCTGGTCATTCCAGGCTAATGTTTTGCAAACCTCTGAACTCCTTTCAGTGCACTTACATCCTTCCTTAAAGTATGGAGACCAGTACACTGCTCATACAAAATGTCTCCTCAGATGTGCCTTTGTGCAAACTGAGCACAACCTGTCTACTATTGCATTCAATTTCCCCGATAATTAATGATAACATTTTGTTTCCTAATTTTTTGCTGAACCTCTCTACAATCCTTTTGCAAATTATCAACTGGAATGTGTTATTTCCTCTGCATCTCAGCTCCATGATCTCTTAACATTTGGATAATAAGCTTTTATTTTCCCTGCCAAATAGACAATTTAACATGCTGACATGCTGTAATCCATTTGCCAGATGTTTCCCTTTTCACATGTGCTTCTATCCATTTATAGCCTTCTTTGGCTCCCTTCACAACTTCTATTCCTATCTCTCTGAGTATCATAGCACTCAAGAAAATCAGAACAGGAGTTGGCCACCGGGCCCCTCAACCCTCTTCTAGCTTTTCAATTTGATCATGGATGATATATGCTGTCCTCAACTCTTCTACGAGTTTCCCCTAATCTTCGATAGATGTTTACCCATTTGACCTTAAATATATCTAATAATCTGGCCAGCAACATACTTGGGTGTAGGGAATTCCAGAGATTCAGTACTGTCTGAGCAAAGAAATCTCCATGCACTTCACTTTTAGCGACTATCTATATTTTATCTCTATCCCCTCAGTCAGAACTCCCCCACTGGTGTAAACGTCTCAGCATCCACTCTGTCAAGCCCTCGTCAGATCTTATATGTTCGAATAAGGTTATCCCTCATTCTTCTGAGCTCCAAGGAATACAGGCCAAATTGTCCAGTCTCTCTTGAGAGGACAACTCTCTCATCCCAGGAATGAACATGATGAATCTCCAAACTACTATATCTTTTCTTAGGTAAGGGGACCAAAACTGCACAGTATTCCAGGTGTGGCCTCACCAACACCATACAAACCCGAAACAAAACCTGCCTATTCTTAAACTACAACTCTTTCACAAACAATCAACCCCAAAATTTAGCAAAACATCGCTTTGGTAACCATGCAGGTGATTATATCAAGTGAAAAAAGTTAAGGTCACGCCACACATTATACTCTGCCAAAAAGAAAGAAGGTCTGTTCATGTCTACTGTGACTTTTTTTTCTGTCAGCCAGCCAATTGTCTATCAATTCCTATGTCCCTGACAGCATGAGCTATGGGGAATGTTGCAGGCAAGGAAAGAACTGGTGTAAAAGCTGTAGTAATCTGCAATTAAATTAAATTTTATAAAGAAAATAATCCCTATATATTCTTGATCACCTACCAAGAGGAGGAAAGGTAATTTTGCTGCGGAATGAGGAGTGGGACGGGGGGCTGTTAAAATTGTAAAATATTGCCAAATGCATAACACATTTAGAGCCTGTTTCAGATCCCCCTGGTAAAATGATTTGATAGATCCAGCAACCACATAATTTAAGATGAATGCTTCTCGGGCCAGGAACAAACAATAGCATATAAATTCAGGATATTAAATGAACAGACTTTAAAGAACTGCAAAATAAATTTTGAACTAGAAGAAAAATGTTTGCATTTACAAAGTACCTGGCTGTTCTCAGAATGGCTCAAAGGATTTCACAGGAGTTAATTTTGGCGCAGGTATAGAGATCTACAGAAGAAAAGTGGAATTGTTTAAGGAAATAATTTGTAGACAACCCAATTAATCAAATGTGAATCTGTGGTTATGGTGGAATGTATGAAGCCCCACAGAGTAGTTAGACTCTAAATTGTGCAATATGTTGGTAGATCAGGGGATTGATTTAATTTCACTTTTAAAAAGTTGAGTAAAAAGAATTGTTAAAATTTATGCAGAAGGCGCATTTGTGATTGTCTTCAATAATGTGTTTGAAATAATGTAATGAGCAGGGAAATGTATTGGTTCCCATGAAAAATGACAACTATCATATAATCTGAGCTGCAGCAATGTGCAAGGTTAAGTCACAAATGCTTTTCAAAACTTCAAGGAATGGGCGACGTTTCGGGTTGGGATCCTTCTTCAGGGGAGAGGGAGACAGTATTAAGGAAGGGTGTGAAAATGAGACATCAAAGGAGATGAAGTTCAAGGAAGATATTTTTCCTTGATCTCCTTCTCCTTTGATGTCATGTTTTCACACTTTACACTTCCGTATCAGTCCTGCCATCCCGGGAATTAACCTGGTGAATCTACACTGCACTCCCTCAATAGCAATAATGTTCTTCCTCAAATTAGGAGACCAAAATTGCACACAATACTCCTGGTGCGGTCTGGTGAAGGCCAATGATTTTGGATGATCAGCCATGATCATATTGAATGGTGGTGCTGGCTCGAAGAGCCGAATGGCCTACTTCTTCACCTGTATTCTATGTTTCCATGTAACATGCCATTAACTTTGTTTTGCTGCCTGCTGTACCTGCATGCTTACATTCAGTGACTAATGTACAAGCACACCCAGGTCTCATTGCACCTCCCTTTTTCCTAATCTGACACCATTCAGATATAATCTGCCTTCCTGTTCTTGCCACCAAAGTGGATAACCTCACTTTTATCCACATTATACTGTACTTGCTATGCATCTACCCACTCACCCAACCTGTCCAAGTCACCCTGCACCCTTATAGCATCCTCATCGCATCTCACACTGCCACCCAACTTTGTGTCATCCGCAAACTTGGAGATGTCACATTTAATTCCTTCATCTAAATTGTTAATATATATTGTAAATAACTGGGGTCCCAGCACTGAGCCTTGTGGCACCCCACTAGTCATTGCCTGCCATTCTGTAAAGGACCCGTTAATTCCTAATCTTTGCTTCCTGTCTGCCAACCAGTTCTCTATTCATGTCAATACCCTACCCCCAATACCATTTTGCACACTAATCTCTTGTGTGGGACCTTGTCAAAGGCTTTTTGAAAGTCCAGATACACCACATCCGCTGGCTCTCTCTTATCCATTCTACTTGTTACATCCTCAAAAAATTCCAGAAGATTAGTCAATCATGATTTCCCCTTCATAAATCCATGCTGAATTTGACCGACCAATGTGTGGAAAGGTGAGGACTTGTTCATATAGGTTAAACTTAAATTGGTTCACCATGTCCAGTAGCTTTGTCCTTTGCACACAAAGGTGAAGGACATTAAGATTCCAACCCAGAATATAATCTGTGTCCTTTCTATTTACAGAGCTTCTTCCGAGTGTTGTTCAACATGAACGAGCACTCAGTTGTCAGCTGAAGGAAGATAGGTAGCAATCAGGAAGACGTTTCCTTGCTCAGTATTTGTCTTGATGCTATGATACTTCATTGAGTCCATCAAGCAGAGGGTTCCAAGGATTCCTGCTCCTGCCATTGTGCGCCAACGTGGGCACGGGAAAGCATAGTGAGTGGTGGTGGATGAGTAGATGTTTACACACAGTTGCAGCCAGCATGACCTGCAGTTCATGACATCACAATGGAAAGGCAGCAGCAGGGAGGCTGCACACGATTTCAGCTGCAGAAAACGTGCTCGGCCACATTAAGTGAATGAACAGCCAGACTTTGCTCTGCACCTGGGTCCTGCAAACTGGGACATAAAGGAAGTTGTTGAGCTCGAAGCTGCAGTTATCTGCGAGTGAGTAAATGTTCAGATAGTGAAAGATAACACGGCCACGACAGTGTGCTCATAGTAGATTGATCTCAGCTCATGCAAGAGCAAGACAGCACTCATCAGAAGATGTTTCATCTCAGAGCCAACTGTATCTGAGCCTCCTTCATTGGAGCTGGCTGTAACCGAATTTCCTGTAAAGGAACTGCCCATGTTGGAGGTGCAACTTCTGCATCAACTGCATCAGAATGCATTTCCAGCCTCACAATCTTCTTTTCTTGGCTAGTGCCTCAGAATCAAGGATATCTCTTCTCCTGCCCAAATGTCCCTTAACATTGTCTCTACGTGTCTCTACCACTTCCTCTGGCAACTCATTCCATGTACTCACCACCTTAATATGAATAAATTACACCTCAGATCCTCTTTAAATCATCTCTCACCTTAATCCTATTCCCTCCAGTTTTGGACCACCCCTACTCTGGGAAAAAGACTGACCATTTATATATCTATGCCACTCATGATTCTATAAACTTCTGCAAGGTCATCTCACAGCCTCCTCTCCAGGGAACATATCTTGCAGGAAATGGCCTTGCCTGGAATCTCTGTGGTGTGAATCCTTCTTGCTACTTGTCAGCCCAAATCAAGATTGCTCCTCGCTTTTTTTTCTAAAGAACATAAACAGAGCATTGTACAATTGAGCGTTTTTTGTCAACATCATGTTCTTTTTCACTTTGCTGATGATTGAAGTTGATGATTACGGTGAAGATATACCTGGGCTGTTGTTCACATGGTTGGATAAATGCCACATTATAATAGCACTGGAAATTCTTGGCTGTTAGTTCTGGAGTATAGCTGAATGATGCCTGAGCCCAGAGTCTGCCATGAGTTTAGCAGCAGTAGTCAGGGTCAAACCCGGGTCCTTGACGCAACTCTACTGCTGCAACACTGTGCCACCCCTGGTGTTGCACACTGAGCTTTGGACTGCCCACTCTTGCTTTTTCTGTGACAGTCTAGTCTGTGCCCATGATGGTGCCAGACACTGTCCAGTTTTGGCTCTTCTGTTAAAATTCTCATCTGTGCTATTGTTATTTTTCATTTGAATGGACCTGCACGTACAGTATTGTTTGGTTTCGACTAGCAAGCACCCCAGACTGACAAAAAGTGAAAAAGTCCATACTACATGTTACATGAGACATGGTTTTAACCAACCTGGGTGCAGATTGTTCTTAAGGAAGTCTACACCATCACTTCTTCAACCTTTCACATTGCACTCTGGCACCTCAAGTCCTGAAGGTTTATTGCTCAACTCGAGCTAATCTACAGGACAAATAGGAAACCAGCACAACTCAGGTATAAATTTCACACCACGCTCAGTCATCGAGCTACAGTACACAGACAAACCTTGGGTATAGGTGTGTAAAAGAACTGAGCTACAAGTCATTGTTGACTGATTCACTGAAGCAAACAAGAGGATGGGCCTTTCATTCAGCATCTGCAAAACAAATGTGTAATAATATATTCACCTGTCCAACTGTATGTCATCTCTGACAATAAAGATCCATAAATGGACACTGTAAAATGTTACCGTTTCCCATACTTTGGGAGCTGAGCCTCAGTGAGAGAAGACATTGATGATGAGATTCAGCTTTGCTTTCAACAATGCCAGTGCAGCCACTGACTTGGCGAAAGTGTTAAATCAGCACAAGTTGATTGCACGTTATTGCCTTCCGTCACAGTGAAGAATGTTGAATCCACTGTGGTGGATGTTTATGTTAAATTCTATTGTGTATTGTGTTATTTTTGATTGTATGGTGGCATGGTAACTCAAATTTTACCGTACCTTAATTGGTGCATGTGACAATAAATGCAAATGTGAACTTGGTGTTCCAAGCAACAGTGATCCCCGCTCTCCGGTTAGCACCATAAAGCATAGCAATCATGTCTGTACCAACTGATACCTATCTATGCTATTCCCATTTGCCCACATTAGGCCTGTATCCCTCTAAGCCTTTCTTGTCCAAGTTTCTGTCCTATTCCCTTTTAAACACTGTAATTGTTTCTGTCTTTACCTCCTCTGGCTGTTTGTTCCAGGTACCCAACACCCTGTGTGAAAAACATATCCCTCAAATTTCCTTAAATTTCTCCTGTCTCAGCATAAACCCGTGCTGTCTGGTCCTGCACTCCCCGGAAAATGACTCTTTCACTATCATCTATCCTATATCCAACCCTGACAATTATATAAATCTCTATAATATCATGCCTCAGACTCCCACAGTCTAATGAGACTAAACCTACCACCATGTTTTCCGTATAACTACAGTTATCCAATCACTCCGTTCCAGGCAACATCCTGATGAATCTCTACTGCACTCTCTCTATTGCCCCCACACTCTTCCTTTAATGTGTCCAGCACTTGCATTTGATTCCATTATCATAGAAACATAGAAAAATAGGTGCAGGAGTTGGCCATTCGGCCCTTCGAGCCTGCACTGCCATTCACTATGATTATGGCTGATCATCCAACTCAGTATCCCCTACCTGCCTTCTCTCCATACCTCCTGATCCCTCTAGCCACAAGGGCCACATCTAACTCCCTCATAAATATAGCCAATGAACTGGCCTCAACTACCTTCTGTGGCAGAGAATTCCAGAGACTCACCATATAACCATATAACCATATAACAATTACAGCACGGAAACAGGCCCTCTCGGCCCTTCCAGTCCGTGCCGACCATTTGTTTTTCCCTAGTCCCATCTACCTGCACTCAGACCATACCCCTCCATTCCCTTCACGTCCATATACCTATCCACTTTACTCTTAAATGTTAAAATCGATCCTGCCTCCACCACTTCTGCTGGAAGCTCATTCCACACAGCCACCACCCTCTGAGTAAAGAAGTTCCCCCTCACGTTACCCCGAAACTTCTGTCCCTTAATTCTCATGTCATGCCCTCTTGTTTGAATCTTCCCTACCCTCAATGGGAAAAACGTATCCACGTTAGCTCTGTCTATCCCTTTCATCATTTTAAAGACCTCAATCAAGTCCCCCCTTAACCTTCTGCGCTCCAAAGAATAAAGACCTAACTTGTTCAACCTTTCTCTGTAACATAGTTGCTGGAACCCTGGCAACATTCTAGTAAATCTCTTCTGTACTCTCTCTATTTTGTTGACATCCTTCCTATAACTAGGCGACCAAAATTGTACACCATACTCCAGAATTGGTCTTACCAATGCCTTGTACAATTTTAACATTACTTCCCTACTCCTATATTCAATGCTCTGATTTATAAAGGCCAGCACACCAAAGGCTTTCTTTACCACCCTATCTACATGCGATTCCACCTTCAGGGAACTATGCACAGTTATTCCTAGATCCCTCTGTTCCACAGCATTCCTCAATTCCCTACCATTTACCATGTACGTCCTATTTTGATTTGTCCTGCCAAGATGTAGCACTTCACACTTAACAGCATTAAACTCCATCTGCCATCTTTCAGCCCACTTTTCCAAATGGCCCAAATCTCTCTGTAGACTTTGAAAATCTACTTCATTATCCACAACACCACCTATCTTAGTATCATCTGCATACTTACTTATCCAATTTTCCACCCCATCATCCAGATCATTGATGTACATGACAAACAACAGTGGACCCAACACAGATCCCTGAGGCACCCCACTGGTCACCGGCTTCCAACCTGACAAACAGCCATCCACCATTACTCTCTGACATCTCCCATTCAGCCACTGTTGAATCCATCTTGCTACTCCGCCATTAACACCCACTCTCTGTGAAAAATGTTTTTCTCATCTCGGTCCTAAAAGATTTCCCCATTATCCTTAAACTGTGTCCCCTTGTTCTGGACTTCCACAACATCGGCATCAATCTTCCTGCATCTAGCCTGTCCAACCCCTTAAGAATGTTGTAAGTTTCTATAAGATCCCCCCTCAATCTTCTAAATTCTAGCGAGTACAAGCCGAGTCTATCCAGTCTTTCTTCATATGAAAGTCCTGACATCCCAGGAATCAGTCTGGTGAACCTTCTCTGTACTCACTCTATGGCAAGAATGTCTTTCCTCAGATTTGGAGACCAAAACTGTACGTAATTCTCCAGGTGTGGTCTCACCAAGACCCTGTACAACTGCAGTAGAACCTCACTGCTCCTATACTCAAATCCTTTTGCTATGAATGCCAACATACCATTCGCTTTCTTCACTGCCTGCTGCACCTGCATGCCTACTTTCAATGACTGGTGTACCATGACACCCAGGTCTCCTTGCATCTCCCCTTTTCCTAATCGGCCACCATTCAGAAAAGAGTCTACTTTCCTGTTTTTGCCACCAAAGTGGATAACCTCGCATTTATCCACATTATACTGCATCGGCCATGCATTTTCCCTATCCAAGTCTTGCAAACTCCTAGCATCCTCCTCACAGCTAACACTGCCCCCCAGATTCGTGTCATCCACAAAGTTGGAGATATTGCATTCAATTCCCTCGTCCAAATCATTAATATCTATTGTAAATAGCTGGGGTCCCAGCACTGAGCCCTGCGGTACCCCACTAGTCACTGCCTGCCATTGTGAAAAGGACCCGTTTATCCTACTCTTTGCTTCCTGTCTGCCAGCCAGTTCTCTATCCACATCAATACTGAACCCCCAATACCGTGTGCTTTAAGTTTGTATACTAATCTCTTATGTGGGACCTTGTCGAAAGCCTTCTGAAAGTCCAGATATAACACATCCACCGGTTCTCCCTTATCCACTCTACTAGTTACATCCTCGAAAAATTCTATAAGATTCATCAGACATGATTTACCTTTCGTAAATCCATGCTGATGTTGTCCAATGATTTCACCACTTTCCAAATGTGCTGCTATCCCATCTTTAATAACTGACTCTAGCAGTTTCCCCACTACCGATGTTAGACTAACTGGTCTGTAATTCCCCGTTTTCTCTCTCCTTCTCTTATCCTGGCTAAAGGACTGTTTATTCACCCTATCTATTCCCCTCATGATTTTATACATCTTACTAACATCACCCCTGAGCCTCCTGCACTCCAAGCAGAATATAGCTTTAGCCTGCCCAACCTCTCAAGGCCCTCAAGTCCTGGCATCATCCTCTCTGGAATCTTTCCTAGTATTAATGACATCCTTCCTATAGCAGGGTGATCAAAACTGAACATATTACTCCAACGTGGCCTCACCAATGTCTTGCACAACTGTAACAAAATGTCCCAACCTGACTGATGAAAGACTCTGTACCAAAAGCCTTCTTTACTACCCTATCCACCTGTGACGCCACTTTCAGGGACTCCTTGTACTCCTAGATCCCTTGACAATCCTTCGCAGAACCCTAGTATTCACAATGAAGTGCTAAAGAAGGAACTGCAGATGCTGGAGAAAGGAGGGTACACAAAAGACTGGAGAAACTCAGCGGGTGCAGCAGCATCTGAGGAGCGAAGGAGATAGGCGAAGTTTCGGGTCGAGACCGAAGGTTTCTAGATCGCCACTTTTATCAGTGATTGGTTATGCATCTTCCTTAGCTTTATAATTTGCATCCATTTATTGGGCTTTGATTGCTTGAGTGTACAGTTGGAATTTTTGCAATAAATTAGTTGTGAGTTACATCAAACATTTTATCAAACAATCATTGTTTCTCTTGTGAGATATGCACTGTGCTCCCAATCACTGCTCAGAGACTAAATCGTGGAAGCAAGAGATTCTTTATATGCGAGTCTGCAGAGTCGGGTGCCTCTCCAAGTTGAGACACACCGAAGTCAGAAGGGTAAACCCCCCTTAGACACACAATTCTACATCCAACCTCCTCGCCTTTGACCCCCTCCAATCAGACACTGAGGTGCACAATCTGTAGGTATGTTCCCCCCAGTACCTCCCACATCATACATCGCATGTCCAGACATGTGCATGGTAATGAGCAGTTTCTTGACCAGAGGTGTGTTGTAATATTCATTTATTTTATTAAGCATGCTCAGTTGCTCATGACCTACCCTAGTTTTACTCACCTCCAAGTGAACTCTCTCAGTCCTCCTATATCAGCACTAAAGCTAAGCTATAGTGACAAGGGTCCCATCTATCACTCCCTTCTACTGATAGGGATCTATCTACATCACTCCCTTTTACCGCTATACAATACTATCACTTCTTACTCAAGGATGGGTCTGGTAACTTTTGATACACAGCTGTGTCAGAACCCTCTCCCTGGCCCCTATCGGTTTGAATCCTCTTTAAAGCCCCTTACAATAGTGGGGTTTAATCACTTTATCCCTCACACTCTTTTCAGTATACCTTCAACAACTCAACTGAGTTTAACATCTTCAGCTTTCCTCAAAGCCATCTTACTGAAGTACAAAGTAGCTGATATGTAACTTTAACACATAGCAGTGCTTCTGCTCTATTGGGTCCAGTCCAAAGGGAACTTCACTTCCTTTCAAACCTCTGTTGTACTTAAATTATTTACTGTATTGCAGAATTGTGGAATTAATTTTTAAACCGCTTTGTTGGTATATTCTCAACAGCCTCGAAGAATGAATAAGGAAGAAGAATTGTTGCCAGAATCTACAATAGATCCGAAATATAAAATGATCTCCTTATTTGAAAAGAAAGTGGAGCCCAAGCCATCCATCCAGGTAAAATAGTTTAAGCCGATGTGATGTTGTTTGTCCTCTAGGGGGAGCAGTTGATCAACAGTGATTGGGTTGCAGACTCAGGGTATAAAGTGCTCACTGGCTTCATTGCCATGGTTCACTGAAATCCCAGTCCTTAGTCTTACCAAACGATTAGACATTAACGCACAACCAATATACTGCACAGCAGAGCAGGACTTATATAACGTTATAACTTTGTGCTTCATGTGAGTGCAACTAGCCCACTCAACTCAAGGGATAAGTGAAGCATGTGACCAAACGCCCAAAGAGGGAGGTTTGAAGGAATGCCCTAACTGAAGAGGGAGAGTAGGGGAGGTGATAAGATTGGGGAAGTGGAGGGAGGATATCGTGTAGGTCAGGGGATTAGTAGCTGAAGGCTTAACCTCCAGTAGAGGAACAATCAAAATTGTGGGATGCGTGGTGGGACAATATTGGAGGAGGCATATGTCAGAGGGGCTGGGTTTGATGATAGAGTGGAGAAGGTCAATTAAAGCTTCATTAAACCCAGAATCAAGGTTGTGTGAACAAAAGAGTGATTGGTGAAGAAGCCCAAGTGGGGATTGGCAGAGGTACAGCAACATTTTTGGACAAGGTTAAACCGCCAATATTAAACTTGTAAACGATTTAAAATGGACATCGAGTAAACCAATTTCAGGCAGGGGAGTCTCTCCCAAGTTTGTCCAGCTCCCAAACCGGGTCTGGAAATTTGAAATAAAAACAAAAGTGCCAGAAACACTCAGCAGGTCAGGCGGTGTCTGTGGAGAGCAACATAATTAATATATTTCAGGCTGGGGACCCCTCACTAGATTTTGGAAAGAAAATTACGCTGTAGTTTCCACTAGAGGAGAAGATGGGGAAGGGATGGATAGAACAATGGGAATATCTCTGGTATGGTGAGACCGAATGGGTTAATGCAGCAATCAAAGTTCATTACGCTTCTTTACCTGTGCAATGTGCATCATAGCAAGGCTGTGGGATATATCCAGCAGATCAGACTATACTAATGTAAAGAGAAAAAAACAATGTAAAAGAGGACGTAGCATTAGACAACGAGCCCATCACGGTAACAATGAGGAAGATATCCAAGAAGGAGGCACAAGAAACTGCAGATGCTGGGAAATGTTTCAGGTCGAGACCCTGCATCAGGACAGAGGGTGTTGATGGAAGATAGCTGGTATAAAGATAGGCATAAATTGCTGGAGTAACTCAGCAGGTCAGGCAGCATCTCTGGAGATGAAGAGGTGACATTTCTGGTCAAGACAACCTCTTCAGACCCATTATCCAGATTCGGAATATCAAATGGTCTCCTTATTTGAAAAGAAAGTGCAGCTCAAGACTTCCAAAGAGATAAAATGGTTTCAGCCGACGTGATGCAGTTTGGCCTCAAGAGGGAGCAGTTGATCAACAGTGAAAGACCCATTGGGTTGCAAGCTCAGAATATCGGGAGGTTGCACGCAGTCGAGGTCACGACCCGTGACCCATACTGTTGCCACGCAACGCCAACTGGAGTACACGCGGTGAACTGCAGGTAAGCATTCACTATGGGTGTCAGCACAGCGGGCCCTTCTTGGGCCCAGCATCCGGACTGGTTGCACACTCGCGGACTCCGGGCCATTTAATCCCCCTTGGCTGGGGGTGGGGGATGGGGGGGGGGGGTGAGGAGGAGGTGGAGGTGGTCGGGGGATAGAGGGGGAGGCAGAGGTCGGGGCAGAGGTCGGGGCAGAGGGCGACCGTGGACGGACAGCGCTGAACCCGGGGGCCGAGTGGGGGCTGTCCCGAGGGATGCGCTCCTTCGGCCGCTTACACCTTGGTGCTCGGGTTCAGAGCAAAGATACTGATACCTTCCCGCTTCCAATGACAGCACCCACAAATATTTATAGCGCAAAAAATGACAATTTTGGCTGTTTTTAAAACAGTTAAGAAGGTACGCGTTCCGTGTGTTAACAGTGTGTGCCGAGGCAGCCATGTTCTCCGCATGGATTGAGCTGCTCCGTACGTTACGGCCTTTGACCCGATGACCTTATGTGGAACCCCCCCCCCTATAGGGTAAGTTGTGTCCTCACTGGCTTCATTGCCCTGGTTTACAGAAATCACAGAGTCTTCAGGAGGTGATAAGATTTGGGGAGTGGAGGAGGAGAGGGGGGGGGGTTGTATAGGTCAGGATATCAAAAGCTGAGGGCTATTCTTCAAGTAAAGGAACAATCAAAAATCGCGCTCATTTTCCAGAGTTGGTGCCTGACCCGCTGTTACTTCTCCATTTTGAGTCTATCTTCGGTGTAAACCAGCATTTGCAGTTCCTTCCTGTCCATTTTGGCTGGTATAAAGATATCAGAGGGAGTGGTCAGATGGGCTGATAGGAGATGGGTGGAATCTGGTCAGGATAAATGCAACGATGGGTGGAGTTAGGCTACAGTGGCCGATAGGTGGTGGGTAGTGACAGATAAAGATTGATAAAAGGGGGCGGATGGAGGCAGGTGAGGGAGTGGAGAGGTGGAGACAGGTTGGCAAGTGATAAGTGGAGCCACAAGAGGCTGCAGCTGCTGGAATCTGATGCGAGGAACCTGATAAGTGGAACCAGATAAGGAAGGGATGATAGGCAGATGGAACCCTTTGGGCGAGAGGAATGGAGACCCAGTGGGTTGTGTGTAGGTAATACGCAGGTGGAATGGGGGAATGGGGGATGGGGGATGGGGGGAAGGAACAAAACTGGTAGGGTGACAGAAATTGTGGTTGGCTAAATATGGAAGGGAGAACGTTGGTGGATCAAAAGGGGAGAAAGAGAAGAACATGCAGCATAGTTACTTAATACTGGAGAATTGAAGATACGTGCCATTGGGTTGTAGGCTACCTAGGCGGAATAGGTGTTGTTTCTTTAGTTTGTGTTTGGCCTTATCCTGGCAATGGAGGAGGCTTACGGACAGGCAGGTTGGTGTAGGAATGGGGAGGGGAAATGAAATGACATGCAACCAGGAGCTCAAGATGGCAAATTGGTCTCCTAGTCTGTGCTAGGTCTCACAAATATTGAGGAGGCCACATCAAGAGCATGGAACACAGTAGACCAAGTTGGCGGAAGTGCAAGTGAATGCCTGCTTCACTTGAAGAATATATAGGTCCTGAGATTGTGGTGAGAGAGAAGGTTAATGGGCAGGTATTGCACCTCCTGCAGTTGCAGGGGAAAGTAACAGGGGACAGGGATGAATGGGCAAGGAGGGATGAATGAACCAGAGTGTCATGGTGAAAGTGGTACCTGTGGAAATCAGAAAAGGGGGAGCGAGGTAGATGTGATTGGTAGGGGAAATTATGTTGTGGCTGGCAGAAATGCTGAAGAATGATGTACTGGATACAGTGGCGGGTGGGGTGAAAGGTAAGTATCAAGGGAAGTCTATCTCTGTGTTGTCTGGGTGGAGAAGTGGGTGTAAGGGCAAAAGTGAGGGGAAAAGGAGGAAATGAAGATGAGGTCTCCATCAATCACAGAGCAGCGAAACCATGTTTCCTGAAAAAGAAGGATATTTCTGAGGTCCTGGGATGGAGACCCCCATTGTGAGAGCACATGTGGCAGAGGTAGAGGTACTAAAAGTTCTGGTGTCCTTTCAAGACATAGATTGGAAGGTTGTAGTTTTGGTGGCTGCGACTGTTAGTGGATTTATATTTGATGCCAGAAGAAACTTTATCCCCTGCAATGGATTCAGACAAAGGCAAAGGGTGGAAGACCACTTCAACACCGCGGACACCAGAAGCATGTGGCAGGGTGTCAGGGACATCACTGACTACAAGAGCAGCCCCGCCTGCCCCCACAGTGATATCCCACTGGCAATGAGTTAAACACCTTCTTTGCCCGCTTCGAAACTGGCAACACCACCAGGAGAGGAATAACCCCGGCTAGGGCGGAGGGACAGGCCTTAACACTGAGTTCCCAGGAAGTACAGTGCGCTCTGCGTAGGATCAATCCACGCAAGGCTGCAGGCCCGGATGGAGTCCAGGGTAGGGTACTAAAGGACTGTGCTGTACAGCTGGCGGAGGTATTCACGAGGATCTTTAACCTGTCTCTATCTCTGGCAACGGTCCCCAAGTGCCTGAAGACAGCTACCATAAGTGCCGGTGCTGAAAAAGTCTAAAGTCACCAACCTGAATGACTACCGCCCGGTTGCCCTAACTCCAATACCAATGAAATGCTTTGAAAGGCTGGTCCTCTCCCACATCAAATCCAGCATCCCTGCCTCATTGGACTCTCATTAATTTGCATACAGGGCAAATAGATCCACAGAAGATGCCATCTCTGTGGCTCTTCACACTGTCCTGACCCACCTGGAAAGACAGGGCACCTACGTGAGGATGCTCTTCATAGACTATAGTTCTGCCTTCAATACGGTCATCCCCACCAAGCTCACTACCAAACTCCACCAGTTAGACTTCAGCTCACCAATATGCGATTGGATCCTGAATTTTTTGACGAAGCAACCGCAGGCAATGAGACTGGGCCTGCACCTGTCCTCCACTATCACCCTGAGCACCGGCACACCACAGGGCTGTGTACTGAGCCCCATGCTCTACTCCCTCTTCACTCATGACTGCATTCCTGCATTCAACACCAACACCGTTGTCAAGTTTGCAGACGACACAGCGGTGATCGGGCTGATCACCAACGGTGATGAAACAAAATACAGAGCGAAGGTGCAGAACCTGACGGACTGTTTCTCACGGAACAACTTGTCACTAAACACCTCCAAGACCAAGGAGCTGATTATCGACTACAGGAGGTCACAGAATGGGGAGTACACCATTCTACGGGGACAGTGTGGAGAGAGTGTCCAGCTTTAAGTTTCTGGGCACTCACATCTCAGAGGACCTCACATGGTCCACCAACACTGCTGCACTGGTCAAAAAGGCACAGCAACGACTGTTCTACATAAGAACATTGAAACGGACTGGTCTGCCCCAACAGCTGCTGACGACCTTCTACCGCTGCACGACAGAGAGCATACTAACGTATGGCATCTCTGTGTGGTATCTCAGCTGCACGGAGGCGGAGAGGAGAGCTCTTCAGCGCGCCGTCCACAGAGCGCAAAAGATTATTGGGACACCGCTACCAACCTTGGAGGGCATCTACCACACACGGTGCCTCAGGAAGGCCGTCAGCATCCATAAAGACTCCTCTCACACTTGTAATGGACTGTTTGAACTACTCCCTTCCGGCAGACGTTACAAGGCCTTCTACGCCCGCACCTCCAGACTTAGGAACAGCTTCATTCCCAGAGTTATAGCGGCTCTGAACCGGCCCTGCTGAGTAACTCCCCCCCCCCCCCCCCACCCCCATGGACTGTCTCCCTCGGATGGTCACGTCGCACAGACACATCTGCACTTTAGTCTGTTTTGACTGTTTTACTGTTCTAATGTTCTTTTTAAAAACCTTGTTCTCGGGGTATCCAAACCTAAATTTTATTAGTTGTTTAAGTTATGACATAGGATGGAAGTTGCAAACCAAATCTCATTGCACTTATGTGTAATGACAATAAAATATATTATTATTATTATTATTAGAGAGATCAAGAAAAGGGAGAAAGGTGGTTGAAATGGTCCAAGAGAATTTGAGGCCAGGGTCGGTAGCAAAGCTGATAGAATTGATGAGTTCCGCACAAGTGCAGGAAGGCAGAACCAATGCGGTTGTCGATGTTGCAGAGTCAGAGTTAGGGAGTGGTGCCTATCTAGGTTTGCAACAAGGACTGTTCCACATAGCCAATGAAGAGACAAGCATGGCTGGGCCTATGTGAGTGCCGTAACTACATCTTTGATTTTTTTCCTTAAGTGAGAGGAGATAAAAAGAGAAGTTGTTGAGGGTAAGAACCAGTACCTGCCAGGAGGATGTGAGTGCTTGCGGAATGCAACTAGGTGTTCCCGAAAGAAGCAGGGAACTCTAAAACCTTCCTGACTGACCTGCCCTAGGAAGGTGGCAGCAGCAGAGTATCAAGAGGCTCTTGAAACATATTCATCTAAGAGGGAGCTCATTCCACCCATAAAATCTATCCAAAATATCCCTGTACTTGCATTTAACTTAATTTAGTATGTTAGTCTAGTTTAGTTTAATTTATTGTCATGTGTACCGAGGTACAGTGAAAAGCTTTTGTTGCGTGCTAACCAAGCAGATACATGATAAAGGGAAATAATGCGAAAAACGTGCAGTGCAAGATAAAGTGCAGTAAATTCCAATCAAAGATATTCCGAGGGTCTCCAATGAGGTAGATAGTAGCTCAGGGCTGCCCTCTAGTTGTTGGTCGGATGATTCATTTGCCTGATATAATTTTTCACGGATACAGATTCAGTCAAATCATACTGTACATGAGAACAATAGATCCTCTTCAGGAACAGCATACAGCGAGTCACCACTTTCCAATACCATTGAATTTCTCCATTCCATTGCTTCTACATGGTAATAAATATTCTGTTGTAATATTTACCAGCTCCTATCTGTGAAAGATTGAAATGTGAGCGTACACTCACCTGAGGATGAAATCATAAGCACTTTATACTCTTGTATGTCCCAGCTGAATTTTAGGGGGAATGAGATATAATTTTTCAATGGCTTTTTTCTTTTTGCTCTAATACACCGATACAGGTGATTCCTCTGCAGCCGACTAGATGGACATCCGAGGACCCAGAGTCTATAATTGACCAGGCCCACCTCGTCAGCCAGGACACTGTTGTCTACATGACACCGAATGAACTTAGGCGAGCAGAAGAGAAGCAGAGGAAGCAGAAACTCAAGTAAAGACAGACAACAGCTGACCAGATCACACCCAGTCACAGTCACCAGCATAGCTAGCGCGGATTCATTCAGGTTCAATACAGAATAATGTCCTCCCTGCTGTGCTCAATCCAGTCCGTCAATCGTGGATTGTCCCAGTACACCCCCAGGCCCCACTCTTATAGACCTGTGAGACATTTGATATGGAAGCTGTCTGCTCCCGCCAGATCTTGGATCCTCATAGGATTCTCACAAAGGCCACAAAGGGAACATGGGATATTTTCTTCCCCACATAGGCAGCCGGATTGAAAATTCAATTGGAATCATGTTATTTATTTAGGTTAATGTTTGAGGGCATGGCACATATCTGTGTGTGTGTGAGTGTCAGTGTCAGTGTGAGTGTCAGTGTGCGTGTGAGTGAGTGTCTGTGTGAGTGTCAGTGTGAGTGTGAGTGTGAGTGTGAGTGTGAGTGTCAGAGTGAGTGTCAGTGTGAGTGTGAGTGTGAGTGTCCGTGTGAGTGTGAGTGTGAGTGTGAGTGTGAGTGTGAGTGTGAGTGTGAGTGTGAGTGTGAGTGTGAGTGTGAGTGTCCGTGTGAGTGTGAGTGTGAGTGTGTCGGTGTGAGTGTGAGTGTGAGTGTGAGTGTCCGTGGCGCTGCCTGGACTGGTAAGTGTTGCTCCAGTCAACAATTCAACTCCGCTGCCTGGGAGATCACGAAGTAGGCTGTTGTTGGCCTACTTTGTGATCACGCCACCTCCCTCTCGCACCAAAGTTAGCTAATTAATACTGTCAACAATCCAGTATTCTCCCTGAGCTTCAGGAATAACAATTATCCCCTTGTGATTTTTGCTGAGCTAACCTGGAGGAATCTCACTGATTATTAAAAGGATACTAGACCAAGGGGAACCCGTTGGGTCCCGTATCCTCAACGCGCGGTTGCGGGGCTGGAGGGGGCTTGCGGCTTCACACACACACTAATCACCCTCCACACACACGGGGGGGGGGGGGAAGTAAAGTTAGTTTGTTCAATGTTTCTGTTTAGCTGTTATAAAAAAACATTAGACACAGTAAAATGCCAAGTCAGTTCAATCTTTTCATCCTTTTTAGTTGCTGGCATGGTCTGTGGCCAGAGGTATTCTGCAAGGATCAGTGCTGTGTCCAGAGGGAACTTGGTGTGCGTCCATAGTTCCCTGAAAGAGAAGTATAGTTGCTGTACAGTCAATTAAATCAATGAGTTCATTGACTATATGAGGAGGGTAGCACCAATGCTGTCCTTGATGCAGTGAAGAAAGAGCCGGAGGACGGTGCCAGAGTACGTCCGGAACAAGGACCGACAAAAAACAGGCATAGCTGGGGGCTTTGCGAATGCTCTACACTTGGAGAAAGTGAAAGGAGTCGAAAGAGAAGTGGGTGAGGGTGAGGACCAGTTCTGTAAGGTGGAGGGGGGTGTTAGTAGAGGGAAATTGATTGGGTCTCTGCTTGGACCCTGGGACTAGCCCAGGATACCAATTTAGTCGGCATGGATCAGGTGGGCTGAAGGGTATGTTTACCTGCTCAATAGCTCTATGACTCTATAACTCTGCTGGAGGCAGAAATGACAAAGTAAGAATAGAACAAGAGCATCCAAAACACTCAACATTTCCCCCACTGATTACCAGTCCACCCAGTGTCTGCGGTGTGTGGATATCATCGACAATGCTGCCATTACTTTTCACGTCTAACCAGCGTTTTTTTTTGTTAACAAAGTTACTGATATGCATATCAAGTAAAAAGTAAGCAACATGTAACAATTTTTAGATCCAGGTATCCCCTCATCTGTTTTGGTTTGTGACCAATCACTCAGTTTGGTGACAAGGCATTTTACATTGAAGAGCATAAAAATTAAAATTCTGAAAATCTATTTTTTAAACCTTTTAGAGGTGGTAGTATGCGTACTGGCATAATATCACAAAAAAGCATTATGCCTAACTGACCCTGAAAATATCAGGGAATAGTTAAAAGAAAACCACCTTGGTGGGTGTAGAATCATGTAGAGGCCAAAGCAGGTGACGATGACAGATTGCCTTCCTAAAGGGAGCTTGGTGAACCAGCTAGGTTTTAATTGACCATACACTGGTTTCCTGAATCAATACCGATACTCGCTTTTACTCCAGGACTTGTTTGAAGTGAATTCTAAGTACCCGAACAACAGTCTTAGTCCAGTCAAAGTAGTACCTTCGCCCACCACTAATTGCAAAATAATTCATTTTACTGCATTGAATTACAGTATGGAACCGTAAACACCATACCAAAAGTCCTAAAATATGCAAATCAGCTTCCGCCATCTGAGAAAATTTGTATTTTCAGTATAACTTTGCATCAGAACATAAGGTCATAAGAAAGCAAGCATGAAAAATTGGATAAAGCAGCAAGAAGTAATACCTGGAATATTTAGTTCACGTAATAGGAGCAGAATTAGGCCATTCGGCCCATCGCGTCTACTCCGCATTCAATCATGGCTGATCTCTGCCTCTTAATCCCAATTTCCTGTCTTCTCCCCATAACCCTCGACATCCGTTCTAATCAAAGGTGGTGTCACCCAATCAAGATGAAAATACCCATAATGTACATTCGTTTTCACAACTATAACTTGACTAGCGTTCTTCGCGAAATTTCAGGCAACATCACTCAGCAGCACTACCATTATCTATCTCCACCCGAGATGAATTTCCACAACTTAGATCTATACACACTCCACACATCCATGTGCAGTCAATGGGAATACTCTTGCAGATGCATCTTCTGGTGCTGCACCCAGTCCTGCAATTACACCTGAATATCTTGGTCAACTTTTCTGGTGCAGCATGGAGATGTGTCTGTACTGGCATTAATTGTCCATCAGTGATCTTGCATCCCCATTATTCTGGTTTCAATTGTCCAGTCGTCTCTTTCCAGGTCTGAATCTGAAAGTATACTCGCAGACTATGATACTGTGTAGCAGCAGATGTTGGCGGCAATGTCTGAGGCTCCACAAATGTGTTGCTTTTTGCCACCTTCTCACAGAAACGTTTATACCGCAGAGCATCTATACCTTCACCCTTCTTGCCATTAAAGATGTAGACTAGGGCTTTCTCTCCTGCATCAATTATATCTTTTTTTGCAGCACCCTCTTTTGTAAACAGGTGGGCAACTTGCTGGAAATCAACATTGTCCTGGGCTTGCTTTGGGGCTTCTGCTTTGCCTACACCAAAAACTCTTGATGTTGTATCGCATCCAAGCAATGTAGTCTTGAACTGATTTTCTTTCCCAAGATCTTCATTGTCTTCTTTATGTTCCATACCCTGTGCTTTTTGGTGTTGGCTTTGGTTTCAGGTTTCATGAATAGCTCCTTCTTGATTGCATCTCCATGGTAGCACAACAGGATTAGCAGATCTTATTCATCGTCATGAATAAGAATGGTGTCAACAACCTTCGCTGACTCTACTGCTGTCTTGACGATCAGGATGTCTGCATCTCCTTTGGCATGAATAGTTGTGCAGGAACTCAAGGAAGGAACCCAGCCTTTGAAGAAACCTTTGTTTACTTTGTTGATGAAAAACTAATTTTTCTTCAGCTTCAGCGAAGTCTCTCATGTGAATATCACATTTGGTCCCTTGGAGCTGACCGTGCATCTGCAGTGTGTGGCATCCTTGATGGCCCATCTTCATAACCATCAAAGACAATGGTTGCCTTTCCATACCGATTTGTGACATACATATGACAAATGCTCTCAAAGGTTTGACCTCTTGACCATGGTAGAGTGCACCACCATCAAGCCTGTAATGAAGATCATCACCAGTAAGGTCTGTCTGATCCTGTTTCACCATCTCCCAAAGGGCTTCACCTAGTGCCACTTTGTTTGGCTCCCTTGGAAGCCCAACATTGTCAAATAATGCTGTGGGATGACTACAAACCTCGTATTGAAACAAGGCTGCTGGATCTTCCTGATCTTCACGGGTGGCAATAACACTCAGCCGCTGGAAAAGCATCTGTGGGTCAACCTGAACTGGATCTCCGCCAATGACAACGGTTGTCTTGGATCCAAGTGTGACTGCTTGATTTTTCCTTTGGAAAGAGTACTCGTTCACATTTTTTCCCAACCATTGACTCTAGTATCCCCTGGCCTACAGATCTTGCCTTGTTGACATTCACTTTTTCATGTGCAGCAACACCACTCATGATATTATACAGGGATGGCTCACTATTGAATGGATCCCATTCTTTGAAGGCTCCAATGAACTTGTTGATGTCCTCTGTGTCCTGTTCGTGTCTGGATTTGGATGTGTCTTTGTGCTGTTCACTGGTGTTGTGGGTCACGCCAGTGAGCTCTTGCATAGTGAGATTTACCTCGGCACAAGATGGCATCCCCAATATCCAGGTCAGCTGCTGAACATCCGTCATACCTCTGCCTCTGGTTAACCCACCACTTGTTTTGATACTCTCATTAGCACTTGCTCAATTACGAGATCAGTTGACAAGCCTGCCCAGTACCGATTGCTTTTCCTAACAACATGAAATCCATTCATGAAGCTTGTATACACATTAGGTAAGTATGTTACAAAACTTACCTTCAGCGGCGCTGCAGTTCTGTCACTGGCCGTGTGCGCGACTTAGGCGCCTTTGAGAGGGGGGCGGGTTTAAAATGCGATTTTTCTCCAGCCTGTTCAAATCGATTTTGAACAGGCTGTTTAGCTGCTGAAGAATAATCACTCCAACATCGGTTTTATAAAAAATCTTTTTAACTGCACTGGACAATTTAATCGCTGGAATAAATTAAAAAGCATCTTCTAAAGCCGTCAACGCTGACAACGGGGACGGATTTCACATACGGGACAGGTAAAAGAAAACCGTTTATTTTACATATAAACTTGCTTCTTTGGATGCCTTTAATCAACATTTCACGTTGCGAAAAGGTGATTATGTAAATATGCGAACCGGCAGTATTTTTCCTTCCGATATGGGGTTTAAATTCACCGCAACCGCAACGTTCCAAACGATTGCGTTCCACAAAATCCCACTCGCAAGATGATTTAAATGGCCATTAATTTTGGGGAATTAAACACTAAATTCCTTCCATTTGGCCTATAAATGCATGACAATGAGATTTAAAAATCATGTTATATTGTGAATTCTTGTGTGAATGTTATTTGGACACTTAGACTATTTAAAAATGTTAACCTTTTCTTAGCAAAGCAAAATGGATCGCTGAAACATATCACTCTTCATTTTCCCGTAAGGCCAGAGGTTTCGCAATTTTAATTCGTAAAGGTATATCTTTTAAACACATATCAACTGTAGCGGACCTCAATGGTAGATATATTATACTAGTGGGTGAATAATATTTAAATAAAGTGATTTTTATCAATGTTTATCGACCAAATTTTGATAATCCAATGTTTTTTAATAATATACTTAATACTATCCCGGAGCTCACACAACTAAATTTGATAATTGGTGGAGATTTAAATTGTATATTAGATTCCTATTTCTATAGATCAACAAGACAAAGAAAATCAAAATCCAAAACAAGTGAATTATTAAACTCATATATTAATACCACCAATATCAAGGATGTTTGGAGAATTGAAAATCCATCCGGAAGGGAATACTCATTTTACTCTGCAGTACATAAAACTTATTCAAGGATAGACTACTTTATAGTAGATTCTAAATTCATCCCATTTACTGATAATTCGAAATATCATAATATTATAATTTTGGATCATGGTCCTTTAACATTCATGATCAAACTAAGTGGTATGACTGACAAGCAGATACAATGGAGACTTAATCCTCAAATTTTAAATGATAAAGCATGCTATGAATATCTTATCAAACAGATAAATATGTTTTTGAGACAAATGACTGCCCTGAAATTTCTGCCTCCCTTCTTTGGGAAACATTTAAAGCATTTATATGAGGAGCATTAATCTCCGCACAAGCCTTTTGTAATAAAGAGAACCGCGCCAAACAACTGGTATTGGAAATGTAAATAAGGCAATTAGATATGGAAAATGCAATCGCGCCTTCTATAATAATACATAATAAAATTGCTGTACTCAAATATAAGTTAAACCAAATATACTCAGACCAATTCATAAAATGTTATCAAAAGACTAAACAGTTATACTTTGAATTTGGTGATAAACCACAAAAATTACTGGTTGAGGAATCTATTAATTCTTTAAAAAAATTTTTAAAGGCCGCTGGACCAGATGGTTTAAATAGTGAATTTTATAAAAAAAAAGATTTCATGACTTGATCTCGCCACGCCTACAGACATTATATACTCAAGCATTCATGCCACAGAAACTCCCAGAAACTTTAAATGAATCAACTATAATACTTATTCCAAAAACGGATAAGAACCTTGAAGATCCAGGTTCATATAGAGCAAATGCTCTATTAAACATCGATCAGAAAATTTTATAACCAAAATTTTAGCCACACAGATTAAGCTTAGTGATTTATAAATGAATACACCCCGATCAAACTGGCTTTATTCCAAAACGTTATTCATATTATAATCTGAGACGATTATTCAACATTATATACTCAAATCGAATAGCTAATGAAGACTTAGCAGTCATCTCGCTAGACGCTGAGAAAGCATTCGATCAAATTGAATGGCCCTATTTATTTTCGGTGATGGAAAAACCATTTCAATTAGGTGAGAGGTTTTGTAACATGGGTTAAGCTTTTATATACCAATCCAACAGCCAGAAGAATGACAAATCAAATGTTATCAAAACAAATTGATTTATCTAAAGGTTGTAGACAAGGATGCCCGTTATCACCGTTACTATTCGCCCTTGTTATAGAACCACTAGCAGAAAGAATTCAAGCTCATCCAGAAATATATGGGTATAATACTAAAAATACTTAATAAAATTTCTCTATAAGCAGATGATGTATTACTATATATTACAAATCCAGAAATTAGTATCCCTAACCTGTTAAATCTTATAACTCAATTTGGTTTATTCTCAGGATATAGAATCAACTGGAAGAGTGAGATTATGCCAATAATGGAACCTAATTTATATATATTGCAACAATCACCTTTTAAAACAGTGAATGAAAAATTTAAATACTTAGGAATCTATGAGACCAAGAAATATACTTCTTTATTTAAATCAAATTTCGTGTCTTTACTTAATAAATAGCATAAGAATATTCAATATTGGAAAACGCTTCCTATTTCAATGCTTGGTAAAATAATTTTCCTTCCTCAACTTCTATACCTCTTCCAATCAATTCCAATATACCTCCCTAAAAAATGTCTTTAAAAAAAATGACTCTATTGTAACAAGTTTTATTTGGAATTATATGAATCACAGAATAAGTTAAAAACACTTATGTAAATCTAAGATGAATGGAGGATTAGTCTTACCAAATTTCTTATTTTATTTCTGGGCAGTCAATGTCAAAAACTTAAATTTCTGGTTGGAAGATATGGATCAACAACCAGACTGGTTAAAGATGGAAAAGGAGGATTGTCTGCCATTTGAAATTGGCCCGATTTTCCTATCCCCTACAAAATTGAATAAAAAGATCTATAGTGAAAATCCAATAATACATAGCGGTATTCGAATTTGGAAACAAATAAAAAAGACATTAAAATTGGATAAAATTTGATCACTTTCGCTCCCTATTGCAAATAACCCTTCATTTAAGCCTTCGGTATTGGATAAAGGCTTTACACAATGGAAAAACTATGGAATTAAAAAGATGGGACATCTTTATAGAAAAGGTGTGTTCTTCTCGTTTCTGGGGGTACAACAGAACTATGGATTACATTCAAATAATTTTTTTAGATATTTACAATTGAAAGATTATGTTAAATCACATACACAAGAATACAGAATTAGAGAGCCAGAGATTCTAGATGAATGTTTGAATAAACATCCCAAAACAGTCAAATTAATATCATATATTTATAATATTCTGTCAGATAGCGAGAATCCGTCGATGAATCACATAGACAAGCATGGGAAAATGAATTAGTTCAACCCATAACGAAAGATATTTGGGATGAAAGTCTACAACATATACATCAATGTTCGTTAAACGCCAGACATTCTTTAATACAATTTAAAATATTACACAGATTGCATTATTCTAAAACAAAATTAAATAGAATTTTTCCTAACATCTCTCCTATCGGCAATAAATGTCAATACTCTGAGGCTAATTTAACCCATACCTTTGTAAATTGCATAAAAATTAAAACATTTTAGGTGGATAGTTTTAAAATTATTTCCGTAGTGGTTAATATTCAACTGGATCCCAATCCTAAATTAATAATATTGGGCATATCTGAACAATACCTAAAACTGACAATAAACCAAATACATTTCCTGGATTATAGTATAATAACTGGGAAAAAAATAACATTAAAATTTTGGAAAAACCCTGCATCCCCTACAATTAAAATGTGGATTATGGAGATGTCGGAGACCTTAAATCTGAAAAAAATTAGATTTGTCTTAATTGACGAACCAGAATTATTTATTAGAATATGGTCGCCGTTCATAGAATATTTGAAGTAGAATGGGCCAGCACTGAGGCTCGACGGAAGCTTGAACCCAGGACTAGACAAATAGTTTTGTTTTCTTACCTACGGACCTATCTCCTAAGTTGTATTATGGATAGTTTATTTCATGTGTCTAAGTTTTTTTTTTCTTTTTCTTTATTTTTTCTATCTATAAAAAAAAAAATAATAATAATTAGAGTCAATATGTAACCGATAAATGTAGACTCCTGCTACATTGGTAGTGGAGTCCTTGGAATCCTGAATATTTAATATGTAACCGTTTAACAAAGTTTGTAATGGTTTGGACTAAGATATGTACATGCCTCTAATAAAAGTTAACTATATAAAAATGTTAACCTTTTCTTAAGAAATTGATAGATGTTTAGATCTGGTAATTGCATTTTGTAATTAGCTACAATTAGGTATCTAACTAATTATATGCTTTAATTTCAGGTCATCCAAGTAAGATTGTTTCATATTTGTTTCAGAATGCTTCAATCTATAATAACTGAAAATGTCATTCAGTTCTCTTAATTTTTAAGAAAGTTATGGGCTTTTGACTGTCTTTGATCACAGCTATTGAGTTAAGTCAATGGAAAAGCAATAGGGAACAAGATGCTAATTTCCGAGTATGAAAATGGCCATAACCTTTTTAATACTGCAGATATGAAAGTGAATTAGGTGTCAAATTAAACTTCTTTTTATGCTTTACCTGATGGGATAAATTGCAGACTTGGTTTTTCAAATCTCAAAATGTTGTAACATTGCTACATTAGGATGAGTCTTCTCAAGTTGGCACACCGTTTGTGGATACAGGTACGCAGATTTGGCATACAGATTGTGCCATGTTGAAAACATAGGTTTGAACACTTTATTTGTTTCAATCAGGTACTTAGATGCAAAGTTATAGTGAAAATGTGAATTTTCTCCACTGGCGGAAGCTAGACGACTTTCCCATGCTAGGATTTTTTAGGACTTTTATTATGGGGTTTAGAGAACCACACTGGAATGTACTGCAATAGAATACATTATTTTGCAATTAGTGGTAGGTAACCCCCTCAAATTTGCTAGATTGACTGGACTATCCTGGATGGAAAACAGTGTGCGTTCACAGTGCAGTGCATTGCACGCTTCTTGTAATTCAGTGTTGCAGACAATCTCTCCCTTTCAGAAAAGAATGGGTTAATTATGGACAGTCAGTACGGCTTTCACAGCACATCATATCTTACTAACTTGATTGAGTTTATTGAGGAGGTGACAAATGTGATTAATCAGTAGATGTTATCTGCATGGATTTTAATAAGGCATTCGAAAAAATCCCCCATTATTGGCTGTTCCTGATGATTAAGATGGATGGATCCACGATTATATTTTGGATTATCCATAGAAGACAGAGGTAGTGGTGGAAGGAGGCTATTCTGGCTTCTTCTTCTTGTGTATGGTGTACACAGCCTAAAGTTGTAGGACAACTTGTTCTATTTGATCTTATTTGATTGTGTACACCAGGTTGATTGCATTAGTTGAAACAGGGCGAAGGTTGGTGAAGGTTGCAATCTCCCACCCGCTATTCTGGCTGAAGGTCTGTGATCAGTGATTTGTGCTGGGAACTCTTTTGTTTGCTATATGGATTATAGATATATATAGACTTGAATGCAAATGTAGCTGGGCTGGTTGGTATGTTTGCAACAACATCAAAATTTGTGTAATTGCAGACAGCGAGGAAGGCTGTCAAATAATACAGCAGGATTTAGATCAGTTCCAGATATGACAATAGACAATAGACAATAGGTGCAGGAGTAGGCCATTTGGCCCTTCAAGCCAGCATCGCCATTCAATGTGATCATGGCTGATCATCCCTAACCCCGTTCTTGCCTTCTCCCCATATACCTGACTCCATTATCTTTAAGAGCCCTGTCTAGCTCTCTCTTGAGCAATTGTGTTTTGTTGGGAGGTTGAATATAAGGAAAAGATATATTGTTAATGACAAGAGCATTAACAATATTGATATACAGCAGAATCTTGGAGTCTAGGTCCATGGTTCCCTGAAAGTGGAAACAGAAGTAGACAGAATGGTAAACAAGGTGTATGGTATGCTTGCCTCCATTGGCCATGGCATTGAGTATAAGAATCAGAAAGTCTTGCTGTAGTTTTATAAAACTTTGGCTGGGTTACATTTGGAGTATTGTGTACAGTTCTGATGCCCCATTACGGGAAGAATGTGGAAGATTTGGAAAGGGTGCAGGATGGGTTTACCAGACGTTTGCCTCAATAGAGAGTATGAGCTTGAAGGAGATGTTTGGAAATTATCATTGCTTACTCTGGAGTGTTAGAGGTTAAGGGGAGACCTGTTAGAAGTGTACAAAACCATGAGACGCTTGGATAAGGTAGACAATCAATCTTTTTTTCCCAGGTCGGAAATGTCAAAGATTTGAGGGCATAGTTTAAAGCTCAGAGAGGGAAAATTTGGAGATGAGTGGGGCAAGTTGTTTTACAGAGAGTGATGGGCGGCTGGTACGCACTGCCAGGGGTGGCGGAGGCAGCAGGATTGATAGTGACGTTTAAGAGCTTTTAAGTTGACGCATGGATATGCAGGGAATGGAAGGATATGGATCGTGTGCAAGCAGAGGAGAATAACCAGGCATCATGTTCTGCACAGATATTATGAGCCACAGACATGTGTGACCATGTGGTAGAGAAGTGCTATTTCAGTATGTGGGGAAGACAATATTATGAGAGGAATGGATAGGGTAGATAGTGGGGAAACCATTCTCTATAACAGTAGTCTCTAAAACTAAAGACCATGGATTCAAGGCAAAAGGGGAAGAGGTTTAGAAGGGAGCTAAGGAAAACCATTGTTCCCGTCTTCTTCTTCTGTTGTGTGGCGTGCACAGCCTAAAGTTGTAGGACAACTCATTCTATTTGATCTGCTGTTTGTGCACGTCAAGTTGATTGCATTAGTCGAAACAGGGGGGACCACGTGAAGGTTGCAATCTTGAGAGTGGTGGAATTTGCAGCCCACAGCCTGAGGAGATGGTGGAGGCAGGGATTCTCACAACAGATGAAATGTATCTGGATGTGCACTTAAATTGCCAACAGAAAGTTATGGGCCAAGTGCTGGTATATGGGATTATTACGGACAGGTGTTTGATTGTCATCATTGACCTGGTGAGCCAGAGGGCACGTTCTCTGCTCTGAGACTCCACAACTCTATGATGGCATGGTGTGGGGGTGAGAACCATGTAGGACGGACCATGGATAGGTCTTTGGGCTTTGAGGAAGGACTTCGTCAGGAGCCTTGATATTCCCTCTTGTCCTCCTTCAGGCATAAGCACCTCATGCAGCAATTCCGCGTGACAGGCTATGCTGTCCTTCTAAGTGTTCAAAAGGTACAGAAGAAACCAAAGGAGATTGATCCAAATACTTACCCCTTGCAATGGGAAAGGTTGAAGGTGAGTGCAGTGATCTCCCAGCCACGCACAGGTATGAAGGAACTTCGTATTCTTTAAAACCTTTCACAGCGTAAAAATATCCCAACGCTCTTTACAGCTAATGAAGTATTTTTAAATGTGTTCTCTGTTGTTCTGTTGGAAACAAGCAACATCTACTTAGTGCACAGTAGGCTTGTATAGAGACAAGATGACAGCCGAATAATATGAGTAATGTGGAGAGTGGATAACTTGTTGACCATGGCATGGGAGAACCCTCCTGCTCTTTAAATATTGTGTGAGGTCATTCCCAGAGAGCAAAGAAGGGTGTCTGTTTATTTCATCCCAAATAAACACTCTGCTGTACATTTTCCTTCAAACCCATGAACATTTGATTCAAGTGCAAGAAGACCATCCGTTGAATTGGAGTTGACACCAACTCTCATCAAATGCTGCCTCACTCGTGGAGTACAAGCAGCATTTCCTACATTTAATTACTCCTTTCCCACTCGTCAGATGAGATGAGAAACAACAAATTTGTGTATTGGTTTACGGTTTGCTCCTTCCCCTACGCCATCTCAAGGTGCAGAATCTTGCTGCATTGGCTGTCCTCACGTGCACAACTTTCACCAGTGTTGTAAGGGGTGAAAGAGGATATTCTGCCACAGTGGGCGGATGTTGGGTTGCCTCTTTTTTTTCTAAACAAAGTCACCTCAGACTCTTCTGCATTAAGTTTTGTCTGGCATATCCTTGCTCAGTCATATGGGTCCTCCCAAGTCTATTCCTCTGCAACTCATTGTTTATTATGCTTGCACTTCCATCATCAACCATTGGCATTACTTCAAAGAACCCAGTCAATCAGAATTTGTCTTTTGTGCAACAATGTCTATTTTCTTATGTTTTATTAAATACCAATTATTTTTGTCTTGGATTAATGTTTGAATAATTGTCACAGGAGAATTTTTCCGATAATCTGACTGTCATTGGCATCCTTTCAATTTTTTATTTCTAGATTTTCCAATGATAAATTCAGATTCTTTGACTATCAAATTTGGATTTTGATGGATATCTGGAAAGTAGATTGTGTAGAAAATCACAAAACCTCAAGATTAATTTAATTCAGAAAACTGGAACCAGCACTTCCAGTTGCTATACAGGATTGGAATTTGTCTTTTTGCGCTACAACTTGGTAAATTTGTATCATTTAAATTATTGAAATGTAATTTATTTTAATTTGCAAAATGGTGAGATGTGAGTTGGAGCACAAACAATGAACAAGTCTTCATGCAAATCAAAAAGTTACAGATGCTGTGAATGCAGAAGAGGCAAACTGAGACTGGGATGGCAGATCTGCACAATAGACAATAGGTGCAGGAGTAGGCCATTTGGCCCTTCGAGCCAGCACCGCCATTCAATGTGATCATGGCTGATCAACCCCAATCAGTACCCCGTTCCTGCCTTCGACCCATATCCCCTGACTCCGCAATCATTAAGGACCATATCTAGCTCTCTCTTGAAAGCATCCAGAGAACCTGCCTCCACTGCCCTCTGAGGCAGAGAATTCCACAGACTCACCACTCTCTGTGAGAAAAAGTGTTTCCTCGTCTCCGTTCTAAATGGCTTACTCCTTATTCTTAAACTGTGGCCTCTGGTTCTGGACTTCCCCAACATCGGGAACATGTTTCCTGCCTCTAGTGTGTCCAAGCCCTTAACAAACTTTATTGTCGCAGATCTTTATTTATCACAGGCAAACACAAAGGAGAGACAAAATGGAAAAATCTCCTCAAAATATGCTCAGTTTTTATACCCTTTAGAAACAAAAATAATAATTGCAATTGTATACTTTATTTCAATATTTAAGGTGTGGACAAATGGTTCCGTAGCATTATACATTTACAATGGGAGCACATTTTAGCTGACAAGCCCAACTCTAAATATTCAAACACCTTTATTGAGATAAGGTTGTTCACATCGATATTCTAGAAGCCTTTGTGGACAAAACACAGACACCCAGATCATCCATCTTTCACCACAGTAACGTGAGACGTGGCTCTTTGGAAACGCAAACACAAAGTATTGTTTTGTCAGGTTTCGAAGGATATCTCTAGTGACCTACCAGAAAAACAATGATCTTTGTTAATGAAGTTGTCCTTGTAATATAGAAACTGATAACTGCTTGTAAGTTAATTTTGGAAGTAGTTTAAAAGCGGTTCTTGGACAATGTACAGGCTGTTATTTAAGGCTGCTATTTGGCCTTGAATGACTGGAGGCGCACAGACTCAGCAAAACGCCTCATTGTGATTTACCTTTTTATTTTAAATTTTAGGATCTTTTAAAGAGCTTAAATTCTTCAATCGTTCTTGAGAGAAAAGATGCTGTTAAGGCAAGTTCCAAAATTTTAACTTTCAAAATATGAGTGGATTAATGGAGGTGAACGAGTTCAGAGACGTGTCTTATTCTGGACTGTTCACTGACCTTTCATCTCGGGCTCAGATGCTCACCTGGCTGACATGTGGGTCCCCTCAGTAACTGGTGCTAGTGCTCAGTGCATGACAGCACTGTCAGTGTATGAAGCACTTTACCTCCCCAGCTTGTCCAGCCATAGACCATGCTGCTTCTTCCATTGTGCTCTGTGGAAGGCCTTCCTGAGGTCCATTGTAGAACAGAACAGCAGAGTCCCAGTCAGCAGTAATGGCTACCCCTCTTGATTGGGGACCTGGGTGGAGGTTACTGCATCGAGGAGTCCCTTGCGACCTGATTCTCTCGTGGTTCACAGACTCGCCAGACCGCCCGCCACTTTTGTGGGCTGGACGAGTCTGTGTTCAACAAGTACATGGAGTGTGTGAGGTTGTAGCCCCTGTTCCATTATCTAAAGGGGCAGCTCCTTGCCTTCTGCCTGAATTTCACACCCATCATCCTCATCTTTGGACACCCTGAGCATAGGGGAGAGGGTATGGGCTGAAGATGTCCTGGTTGCATTGCTCCTAGGCCTGGCCAAGCTGGCCATCCGTGAGTCATGGCGCCAGGTGGAAGAGGGCTCTGCCCGAGCTGGCTGCCTGCCCCTCTTCCGGGATTACATCCGCACCCTGGTGGTAATAGAAAGGGACTACACGCTGTCCACGGCCACCATGGGGGATTTCCTGGACCGCTGGGCATCGCGTGGGGTGGAATGCATCCTCAATAAGGATGGTGATATCATTGTAGAGGAGTTTATTTAGTATATTTGTTTGACTTGTATTATGGTGGTGGGTTTTGTTTTGATTTATTTTGTACTGTAAATATTATTGTAAATAATTGATTAAATTATTTTTGGTTAAAAAAAAACACAGAAATGGCAAAAAAGCAACAGCAGAACTGCACTGACAGTGTGCCTCTGACAGAGGGAGGCTCACTGTGTGTTTTCCAGTGTGAAGTTGAAGGGCTGTCAATGGCTGGTAGCCACCATTATACAGAAACATCTGGGAACAATTAAAACATAAATATATCAATAAAATAATTTCAATTAATTGAAAACTAATAATGACACACACTACTAAACAATTAAGTACTTTGGACTCTGGTGGCTGTCCAGGTTGACTAGAGCTCTTAAAGTCATAGCAAGCCGTAACTACAGTATGTGTGCATAGAAAGCTATTCACCAGCCCCATGCGCTGGGTAAAATTGGAGGTAATGTCAGACGTTTGATGTCACTGCATATGTCACGTGGCCGCTGCACGGGAACATCATGTTCAGAGTGTTATTGTAGTTTTCTTTTCTGACTGCTGTCCAAAGACAAAAGTTTGTTTGTTTGCCATAATATTCATACTGCTTTATGTGTTTGTGTGCTTGTACAGTATCGGATGGGTTTGCTCCCTGAATATCAACGGGCACCATTTCATCAACTAGATTGTTTCCTGTAAAACAAACTATTGTGTGGGTTAATATGATGTATATGCAACATTGTGAGTCCGTCGTTTCATTATAATAGACACATTAGGAATTGCTGTCATGTAGTGGTAAATTGTGCTGTGCTCAGACTAATTTTATGAATTAGTGTGTTCAGTGTTAATGCACAACATAATCTAAATGTAAACTTTAGATTTAAGAGATACGATGCGGTAATAGGCCCTTGGGCTGACTGAGTCCAAGCCAACCAGCAATCACCCTGTACACTAGCACTATCCTACACACCAGAGAGAATTTACAATTGTGCGGAAGTCAATTAAACTACAAACCTGTCTTTGGAGTGTGGGAGGAAACCGGAGCACTCGGAGAAAACCCACCTGGTCACAGGGAGAACATACAAACACTGTACAGACAGCAGTCACAGTCAGGACCGAACCCAGGTCTCTGGCGCTGGAAGGCAGCAACTCTACCACTGCGCCACTGTGTTGCTTCGTAATAAATAAATAAATTCAACGTAATACTCTAAGGATAGGTTGAACGTGATGACTTCCAGTGGGAAACGCATAACTCTGGTACGAATACAGATGACTGCGGTTTACACCATACACACTGCTTGCCAGCTCCAAACTGTTCCACCATATGAACTAGGAATAAGAGTAGCCAGAAGGCCCTTCAGCCCTGTCATGCATAGAGTAAGTTCATGGCTGATCCACCTCAACACTATTTCCCTGCACCATCCCCATATCCACCAATTCCCTTCCGATCCAGAATTTCATCAATCTCTACTTGACTGAGAGAATTCTACAGATTCACCTTCCTCTAAGTGAAGATATCTTTCATCTCGGTCTTAAATGGCCTTTTTTTTGTTCTCATCCCTGGTTCTGTCCTTTGGCCAGGGGAATCATCAACATTATCAAAATGCCTCACCATTTTAAATAAACACTGCATTTGCAATGCTTTAGACAATAGACAATTGACAATAGGTGCAGGAGTAGGCCATTCAGCCCTTCGAGCCAGCACTGCCATTCAATGTGATCATGGCTGATCATCCCCAATCAGTACCCCATTCCTGTCTTCTCCCCATATCCCCTGACTCCGCTATTTTTAAGGGCCCTATCTAGCTCTCTCTTGAAAGCATCCAGAGAACCTGCCTCCACCACCCTCCGAGGCAGAGAATTCCACAGACTCACCACTCTCTGAGAGAAAAAGTGTTTCCTTGTCTCCGTTCTAAATGGCTTACTCCTTATTGTTAATTTAACTTAATAATTCTTATTTTAACTTTATGATCTTTAACTTTTGCCCAGCTTTATATCATGCGTTGTTATTTCAGTGTGCTTTGTCCAACAGGCTCTGAAGTACCTTAATTGTAACAATAAGGAGATAATATCTGCTCTCCATTACACAGTACGTATTCACATCTGCAACCTTCATCTCATCTACAGGTTATCTTCAAAAGGTGACTGGAGGGTAACACCTGGCAGTGAGGAATAGGCTTGTACCTAATCCAGAGGACTAGATGGTTTGCAAATAGAATAACAGATGAGGCTTGAGGGTAGAATAAGAGTGAGGGGAGGGAGGCACAGGAGGATGGAGGAACTGACAAGGGCCTGCAAACTGCATAAGGGAGTGTGCGAGAGGGAAGAAAGCAGGAAGGGGCGAGGAAGAGGACAAGAACAATAAAATCACAGAACTATACAGCAGGGAAACAGGCACTTCCACCCTCTTTGTCCAGGCTGACCAAGTTGACATTTTGCACCTGTCCCATTTGCCTGCATTCGGAAGCAACCTCTAAACCCTTCCCATTCATTATCCAAATGTCTTTTGAAAATCTTAAAGGGCCTGTCCCACAGCGGCAACCTAATTTGCGAGTTTAAGTGATTGCGCTCGACTCAAACTTGCAGTGTGGTCGACACGTGGTCCTAGGAGGTCACTGTAACTCTCCTTCATGCCCGAGGGAAGTTCCCGCATACTCGCGGCCTCAGTTTGGTCGAGGAATATTTTTCAGCATGCTGAAAAATTTTCAGTGAGTAAAAACTGGTCAGCATGGTTCTTTTGAACTCGTAGTGCAGTGGAGTGGGGTCGCTATGTAGTTATAGGCAGTCGAGGGCAGCCGTAGGCAATCTCCTTTGCTGACCGGGCATTTTAATTGGCTCATTGGAGTTTTCAGAACCAAGGAAAACCGACCGGTAATGTTAGATACCCCCCTTTCTCTCCCCCCCTTCCCTCCCCCCCTTCCTCCCCCCCTTCCCTCCCCCCTTCCCTCCCCTTCTCTCCCCGCTTCTCCTCCCCCCCCTTTCTCTCCCCCCCCCTTTCTCTCCCCCCTTCTCTCTCCCCCCTTCTCTCCCCCCTTCTCTCCCATCCTCTTCTCCCACCCCCTTCTCTCCCACCCCCTTCTCTCCCCCCCCTTCTCTCCCCCCTCCTTCTCTCCCCCGTCCTACTCTCCCCCCTCCTTCTCTCCACCCTTCTCTCCCCCCCCCCCCATTCTTCAATATCTCCACTCTCAGCCTAAGCCGATGCCCTCTCGTTGTAGAATCCTCTACCCTGAGAAAAAAAACTATGAGTGCTCACTTTATCCATGCCTGCCATAATATAACAATCTCCTTTGCTGACCGGGCATTTTAATTGGCTCATTGGAGTTTTCAGAACCAAGGACAACCGACCGGTAATGTTAAATGCCCGCTAAACTTTATTAAAAGTTGTCTGGCTTCTTAAAAGTGTCTCCCCACCACCATCTCTCCCCCCCTGATCTCTCTCCCCCCTCTTTTTCTCCCCCCCTCTTTTCTCCCCCCTCTTTTCTCCACCCCTCTTTTCTCCACCCCTCTTTTCTCCCCCCCCTCTTTTCTTCCCACCCTCTTTTCTCCCCCTTCTCTCCCCCTTTCTCTCCCCTCCCTCACCCCCTTCTCCCCCTTCTCTCCCCCTTCTCTCCCCTCCCTCTCCCCCTTCTCCCCCTTCTCTCCCCCCACCCTTCTCCCCCCCTTGTTCCCCCCTTGTCCCCCCATGGTCCCACCTTCCCCCTCCTTCTCTCCCCCCTTCCCTCCTCCCTTCCTCCTCCCTTCCCTCCCCTCTTTTCCCCCCCTTCTCTCCCCCCTCCTTCGCTCTCTCCCCTCTCCCCCCCCCCATTCTTCAATATCTCCACTCTCAGCCTAAGCCGATGCCCTCTCATTGTAGAATCCTCTACCCTGAGAAAAAGAACTGTGAGCGCTCACTTTATCCATGCCTGTCATAATATGTACATCTCAATATACTGCACAGATATAAGTCAGAGTCTATCTGACCACGTCCTATAACAATATTTGCCCATATGTCCAGGCAACATCCCGGGTAATCACTTCTGTACCCTTTGCAATTCATGGATGATAATAACAACCGGAGAGAAGGTTGAGGAGAGGGCAGGACAGGAGTAGGAGGATAGGTAAGGGCAGAGAAGAGAGCAGAGATGTGGAATGGAGGGAAGGGCCTCGGGGAGGGGATTGCTATGGGGGAAAGAAAAACTGGGGAGAGATGTTCCCTTGCTGCAATGGGAGTGGGAAAGTTGCTGAGCTGCTGGGTGTGAACTGGTTGAACTGCCTTCCATTTGTTTACAACAGTTGCAGACTGATAAAGACTGTGCAGTGCAATGTGAGACGATGAAGGCTCTGGTCACGCTGGGTGAGTGCTCACAATACAGGACTGCTGTTCCACTCAGCATCCCACTGACAGCGATTCAGCTGCTGGCCACACCCGCCTGGGCTGGTGAGCTGCTCTGGGTCCCTGCGAGAACATGGAGTGATGTTGGGGGTGGGAGATTTTTTTAAATGAGAATACCTATGTGTACGGAGCATGGAGTGGGCTGTAAATGTCTGTGGTCAGGCATAATGAAGGAAGCTGGGATGAATCGTGGCGAAGGGTCATTTCTAGCCCAACCTTCATTAGGCCTGCTCAGGCCATCCTCATATTCACAGTGTAGACCCTTGGAGAGGAAACTGGACCCAATCAGGACCCCGGCTGATGTTTGAATTATGCTTAACAGCTATAGGTTTGGGAGAAAATTCACTGGGATTCCTGGTGCCGGTCACTCTTTACATAGAAACATAGAACATAGAAAATAGGTGCCGGAGGAGGCCATTCCTCCCTTCGAGCCAGCACCGCCATTCATTGTGATCATGGCTGATCGTCCACTATCAATAACCCGCGCCTGCCTTCTCCCCATATCCCTTGACTCCACTAGCCCCTAGAGCTCTATCCAACTCTCTCTTAAATCCATCCAGTGATTTGGCCGCCACTGCCCTCTGTGGCAGGGAATTCCATAAATTCACAACATCTGGGTAAAAAAGTTTTTTCCCAGCTCAGTCTTAAATGACCTCCCCTATATTCTAAGACTGTGCCCCCTGGTTCTGGACTCATCCAACATTGGGAACATTTTTCCTGCATGTAGCTTGTCCAGTCCTTTTATAATGTTATATGTTACTATAAGATTCCCCCTCATCCTTCTTAACTCCAGTGAATACAAGCCTAGTCTTTTCAATCTTTCCTCATATGACAGTCCCGCTGAAACTATGATCTACATAATTAGAGCAGTAATGTCGCCACTATCCTTAACCTGCTGCCCTTGTAATACCCTCTGTCAGATTTGTGCCACCTGGTGCCTCCACTCTGACTCACACTGTCCGTTTCACCATCAGGCCTGACCCACATGGGCTGCCAACCCAGCTCTACCTTGATTATAAAATCTTTATCCTTTTTTCAAACCTACTTATGGCCTCACTCCACCCTCTCACTGTTATCTCCTTGCACCCAAACATTCCTCATGTTGCAGCCTCTTTAACATCCCCTATCTTATCACTTTGCTATTGACAGCTGTATCTCCAGTTATCAAGATCCTGAGCTCTGAGATTCCCTTCCCAAACTTCTCCACTTCCGTGCTATTAACGTGCTCCTAAAACATATCTCACGTCTCCCTGAATACAGTATTCTGAGGCATGCCATTAGAGTTTGTTAGTTTACCATCCATCAACTGCTCTGCGACGTGTTACCATGTTAAAATATAATGTGAGTTTGATAACATGAGTTACTATGACTAGCGTATCGGGGCGGGTGGTGTGACTGAAGCTGTTGTCCATAACTAGTCCTCCTCCCATAAAGGGGAGGAACAAAGGAGTGGTGTGAGGAAAGCAGAGGACTTGACAGAGGACAGAGGCACCACTTGCATTAAACAGTCATTTTTACTCTTCAGGATACTGGGGTGACGACTTGATAATGAAATTTGCCGAACATTTGGGTTGGTCAAGCGGCACACACCTGGAAGAATTAATTGTGATTCTGAGGAAGTCACTGCGGGACTTGTCACTTGCACCCAGCCACCAGGTATGGTACGTGGCACAGTCCACTTAGGCTTCGCTTTGGTTCGGCAACAGGGTTCACAGTTTTACTCCAGAAATATGACCACAAACACCTGATATGTACCAGGGAGGTCCTCAATCATAGTCAGAGAGTCATAGAGTTATACAGCACAGGCTCTTCTGCCCACAAAGTCCTTGCCCATCTTTTTGCCCCTCTACACCCAAGCATATCTTTCAATACCTACATGTCTGTCTGCATGCATCTTAAACATAGTGATTGTATATAATTCCACCACCTCCTCTGGAAACACATTACAGATATCAACCACTCTCTGAGAAGACCCTATTCCTAAGATTCCTCCCTAACTTCTCCTACCTCTCAGCTTGAACTCTGCCATTTGTCTTCATCTCGGCTACCACGGCTGATCATCTAGCCAATCTATGTTTCTCATAATCGTATACACTTCCATCAGGTCACAACTCAGCCTCCTTCACTCCAGGGAAAGAACAAGGCCATCCTACACTCCCAATCACTCACCAGAACAAAAGTCCTCCAACCCAGGCAATATCTTTGTGAATCTCCTCTGCTCCCTCTCCAGTACGACTCCATCCCTCCTGCATTGTGATGACCAATACTTCACACAATACTCCCAAGTGCAGGTGAACCAGTGCTGTCTAAATTTGCAACATAATGTTCCACCTGTGTAGGTGATGCCTTTTGAAGGATGAGGCTTTTGAACCCCTGTCCCACGGTACGAGTTCATTCCAAGAGCTCTCCCGAGTTTGGCCTGATTCGAACTCGGAGATTTACGGTAATGGCCACTCGTCGGTACTCGGGGGTCATGTTGAAAAATCTTCACGAGTCTTCCCGTGCTTACCTGCCGTTAGTGAGTCTTCCCGAGTACCTGCCATTCGCGTTACGAGCCGATAAGAGACGTCCCCGAGCCCCGACGTACCCGCTACGTTCATTCTCCGTGCTTACCACGAGTTTGGGTTTTTTTAAACTCGGGAGAGCTCTTGGAATGAACTTGTACAGTGGGACAGGGCTACTAGGATGTAAAGGAGTCTGTTCATGACAGGAAGAAGAGCAGGTGATTTTTTTTTTTACATGGCTATCCCTCAATCAACAATGGAAAGTACATGATCTGGTCAGGGTTGCACTGCTATTTGCTGGATCTTCTTGCATTTCATATATTAAGATAGAAATGGCACTTTATTGACTAAATGACCACGGAACATCCCAAGGTTGTCACTGGGACTCTGTAAAAAAAAAGGTCTGTCCCACGAGTGGAACAGCAGCACCCCTTCTTCCAGTAACCCCATCTACTAGTCCTTATCTCTCTCCCTCCCTTGGGTACTTAATCTAGTTGCTCCTTACACCACTTTCTCCTTCCCCATCTCTACTTTCCTCACCAATGCTTTGCGATTGTTTCATAGATCCAAGGAAGGTTTCTTTCTGAGCTCCAGGTTGCAATAAGGTTAATAATATGCCTGTCAGCAGAAGGGAAAGGGGTGGGCAGACACAATGAGCTTCTTCTGAGTTGTAAAGTTCTGGTTTATAGCACAATGTTCCAGCTTGTTCCTGAATATTGCACAACCTTTCCTTGTCTTTTCAGAACTTGGAGTTCAAAGCAAAGGAGCAATTGCATTTACTGTTAACAACATTGATGACAACTCCTCATTCCATAGACATGATCCCTGTGCATGCTGCAGCCTGCCTTTGTTATCTCAACAGAAATGATCAAAAAGCCATTGAATACATCATGAGCTATCTTTACGAGGGTCACACCTACCAAAAGAATCTGGTACGTGTTTCATAAAATGCTTTAACTATATAATAACCATATACCCATATAACAATTACAGCACGGAAACAGGCCCTATCGGCCCTTCCAGTCCGTGCTGACCATTTGTTTTCCCCTAGTCCCATCTACCTGCACTCAGACCATACCCCTCCATTCCCTTCACGTCCATATACCTATCCACTTTACTTTTAAATGTTAAAATCGATCCTGCCTCCACCACTTCTGCTGGAAGCTCATTCCACACAGCCACCACCCTCTGAGTAAAGAAGTTCCCCCTCACGTTACCCCTAAACTTCTGTCCCTTAATTCTCATGTCATGCCCTCTTGTTTGAATCTTCCCTACCCTCAATGGGAAAAGCTTATCCACGTCAACTCTGTCAATCCCTTTCATCATTTTAAAGACCTCAATCAAGTCCCCCCCTTAACCTTCTGCGCTCCAAAGAATAAAGACCTAACTTGTTCAACCTTTCTCTGTAACATAGTTGCTGGAACCCTGGCAACATTCTAGTAAATCTCCTCTGTACTCTCTCAATTTTGTTGACATCCTTCCTATAATTAGGCAACCAAAATTGTACACCATACTCCAGAATTGGTCTTACCAATGCCTTGTACAATTTTAACATTACTTCCCTACTCCTATATTCAATGCTCTGATTTATAAAGGCCAGCACACCAAAGGCTTTCTTTACCACCCTATCTACATGCGATTCCACCTTCAGGGAACTATGCACAGTTATTCCTAGATCCCTCTGTTCCACAGCATTCCTCAATTCCCTACCATTTACCATGTTCGTCCTATTTTTGATTTGTCCTGCCAAGATGTAGCACTTCACACTTAACAGCATTAAACTCCATCTGCCATCTTTCAGCCCACTTTTCCAAATGGCCCAAATCTCTCTGTAGACTTTGAAAATCTACTTCATTATCCACAACACCAACTATCTTAGTATCATCTGCATACTTACTTATCCAATTTTCCACCCCATCATCCAGATCATTGATGTACATGACAAACAACAGTGGACCCAACACAGATCCCTGAGGCACCCCACTGGTCACCGGCTTCCCTGACAAACAGCCATCCACCATTACTCTCTGACATCTCCCATTCAGCCACTGTTGAATCCATCTTGCTACTCCGCCATTAACACCCAAAGATTGAACCTTCTTAACCAACCTTCCATGGGAACTTTGTCAAAGGCCTTACTGAAATCCATATAGACAACATCCACTGCTTTACCCTCATCAATTTCCCTAGTTACCGCTTCAAAAAATTCAAGAAGGTTTGTCAAACATGACCTTCCAGGCACAAATCCATGTTGACTGTTCCTGATCAGACCCTGATTATCCAGATGCTTATATATATTATCTCTAAGTATCCTTTCCATTAATTTGCCCACCACTGACGTCAAACTAATAGGTCTATAATTGCTAGGTTTATTCTTTGAACCCTTTTTAAACAATGGAACAACATGCGCAGTACACCAATCCTCTGGCACTATTCCCATTTCTAATGACATTTACTGTTAGTTAGAAGGTCAAACTCGTCCTCAAACACAACAGTCACCCTCCCTGCAACCCTCACTGAAAGAGCTCACCCCATCTGCCCCAGATTGATTGAGAGCTCAAGAGAGTATGGCACGAAAGAGGGTTCAGAGAAGTCGTGGAAACCTTTGCCAGGAATCAGCTCCATTCCAGTAGGTGACAGTAGATAAGGAGACAATGAGGAGTTTCCCAAGCTTCTGGATTATAGACGAGGTGTCGCTTCTCAACGGTGGAGGAGGGCCCTGAGTATGGCCACCAGAAATGCGCACTAAACTCCAGGTGCAGTCTCACCAACGTATTGCACAGTAGATAAAGGACCAACCAAAGCACAATAGACAAGACAGCATCTGTTTGAGATCTGCATATTTGTGTGCATCAGCACTCAGTGGCCTTGGGTCCTTGGCCTGCAATGAGTGTTAATCACTAACAGAGGTAGAGGCCTAGCTGATTGTCTGATGAAATTCCAACAGATTTCAGTCTCATTTATTAGATAGAGCCAGCCGGATATATTGCAATGTCTCAAAGCAAGGTGAGATTTCAAATTGCTATCGCTTGGTCAGCATACTCACCATTAAACTTGGGGTGAGAGGTCTTTGCAAATGTTATTTCTGTTAAGGAGAAAGTGAAAGATTTTGCTTCCTCTTCCTTTTTGCAGGCACTGGATGTGGTGATAAGGTATCTCGGGATACATAGGACTTTCCCAATCCAAGTTCTCCTGAAACAGATCCAAACCTCCCATGTTTACAAGGTTAGTCAGCAGATTTCATGACTTTTGTTTAGTTGAGTGATTTTAAATAATGTAACTATCAATATTCTAGAAATATCCAAGCCTTGGTGGAAATATCTAGATCATGATGAGATAAAGTGATATAATTCCTTAACACATCTGAAGTAAGACCAGAGAATGCCAACATTATTCACAGGTCCGGCAGAGCAATGTGAGAGAGAAACCTGAATCATTACACTTGTTTTTCCTCTGGTTTTATTTATTTTTTATCAGGTAGACCTATCTTCTATCAGTATATAAAACTACGAGAGGCATTGGTAGGGTCGACAGTCAGAAACTTTTATTTCCCAGACTGGAAATGTCAAAGATAAGTGAGCACAGCTTTAAGGTGAGAGGGGCAAGATTTTGACAGAGTGGTGGGTGCTTGGAACATGCTGACACGGATGGTGGAGGAAGCAGATACGATAGTGGCACTTACGGGACTTTGTGATAGGCACATGGCCATGCAGGAAATGGAGGAATATGGATCACATGCATGCAGAAGAGATCAGTTTAATTTGACATCATGATCGACACGGACACCGGGGGCCAAAGGGACTGTTCCTGCGCTGTACAGCTCTGTGTTCGAGGAGTTAAGGTTTATATAAATGCAGATTAAAGTTTGGGAGCTACATGAATGAAGGTCAAGGACTGCAATTGGTGGTTGTGGGGAGAGGGACTGGAGCCATGGATGTATGGGAAAGTCAGTTAAAGATTCTGAGGTAGACAAAAGTGCTGGAGAAACTCAGCGGGTGCAGCAGCATCTATGGAGCGAAGGAAATAGGCAACGTTTTGGGCCGAAACCCTTCTTCAGACTAAAGATTCTGAAATGGAGAAGTTGACGCTATGGTGGGGGTTGAAAGCTTGATGTTCACCTAATGACGAACAACCCAGTATGGGGTTCTGGCCCTTCAACACACACACAAGCAGTTGTGATGAGTATTAGGAAAGTGAGCTCCTGCCGCTGTTCCATGGAGGACTCCACAACTATCCTGGGGTTAGGGTTCCTCCTAGTTTGCCAGTCTGGGGGTTCACCTCTTGCACACTTCCCCCACAAAGCTAACCTCCCCAGAAGGACATTGGGTATCTTCTGGTTTCGATGCAATCTATCCCAGTTGTATAGATCCCACTTCCTCAGGAATAGCCCCTGACCCCATCACACCCCATTCCCTGCTCTCACACCATCCTCCATGCTAACCCCATCACAGCTCTCCCTCAGCCCATTCTTCACACCTCATTCCCTGCCCTGACCCCATCATACCTCATCGCCCAACCCTGAAGCTATCACAACCTGTCCCCCACCCTAACCCCTCCTGCCACAACCCATCCCTTGTCCCTTCTGGGTTTGACGGTCTGGGAGTTTGCATCTCGCACAGTCCCCGATTTTCCAAATATGCTTCATGTCTCATCACTCTTGCATCACGAGACCCACATAATCACAGCAAACACAATCCGATGTTTGGATCTCAGTTTTACGTACGAGTGAAAAGTCTGAAATCAGAACCGCTGCTTCACAAAATTCCAGGTGAGAGCATGGGCACGAGTCACCAGGCTCTCCACCCACCATAACATGTGGAGTAGTCAATGATAAACCACACCTTGCCACAGCTCACCAATTTAGGATCATCATCTCTTTACTTTTACCCTTTGTGGATATCACTTCCACCTCCTTCAGCAATGGCCATGATGTTCCATTGAAGACAAACTTCAGCCACTCCCTCTTGCTCCACAAGACTTCCTACATTACTCACAAGTTACAAGCAGTCCCTCAAACGTGCTACGCAGACAGATGATCCAATTGAGATCTTTTAGATGATTGAGAGATTTGATGGGGCATTAAGAGTAGAATTTAGCTAGGCTGTTTAAGTCTGAAATCAGGACATTTCTTCAGACACAAGGTTCTGGAAATCCAGAACATTTCCCCTGTGAAACTTTGGTTTCAGGACAGGGAGCAGTTGGTTGTTCTAGAGTAAGGTGATCAAAAGGTTTGTAAGTGAGTACTGTTTGTCATCTAAAAGAGAAGTGGAGCAGGTCGGACACTGGATGGGAACCTCCTGTTCCCACACATCACACCAACACAACATTATCTACTTCATTTAATCTTCATATTCTGCACGTTTAACAAAATAATTTTAATTTTTCATGGCTGTAGCATCGATTAGAGGCACTAGATTTATTGATCGCCGTTGGACCATGGCACATTATGGAAGCTAATATGTACCACGCTGTGGCTAATATGCTGATGAAAAAACTATGGGAAGACCCAGTCATGGTAAGGAACTTGATATGTAGGTTCCCTGGTATAGCATCGGGCAGTAAACATCAGCTGTCGCAGAATCAGCCGCATATTGCACTTCACCACAATGTAGACCGCGCTATAGAGAGGCAGGAAAACTCAATCCATTGCCCCTCTATCAGAATTCCATCACATAATGCAATGGATACTTTAGCTGATGTTGGGCTCCTGTCTGAAGCCACCCCTTCCTGACACTGAGTGCCAGGAATTATAGATTAGGAAAGATGATTGATGGTATCCCGCACAGTGACTTGCAGTCTGTGCAACATTACCCCAGCAAAAGCCCGAATCGGTCGAGCTCTGACGATTCTGTTTTCATGTTCAAACTGAATTTAACTCACAAGCTAACAACCCAGATAAAGCTATTCCACCTGGTCTTGTACCCCTATATACCAATTAGAATTACTAATATTGTCAAACATTAGGGGCTGTTTCTATCTTAATCTTCAAGACTATACCTTCTCATGTTGACTTCACATGTGAAAAGCTCATGCTTAGGCCATTCAGCCCTGAGCCTGCACCGCCATTCAATATGATCATGGCTGATCATCCAACTCAGTCCAGCTTTCTTAAATATAGCCAATGACTGGCCTGTGTAAGACTCACCACTAGATAAACTATTTACAAGACCTGTACAACTGCCTCCCTGCTCCTGTAATCCTTTTGCTATTGTGCTGCACCTGCATGCCTACAATGACTGGTGTACCATGATATCTCCCCTTTTCCTAATCGGCCACCATTTAAATATTAGTCACCAAAGTGGATAACCTCATTTATCCACATTATACCTGCATCAAACATTTCCACTCACCCAGCCTATCCAAGTCACCTTGCAGTCTCCTAGGCGAACACTGCCCCCCAGCTTAGTGTCATCAGATATTGCCTTCAATTCCCTCATCCAGATCATTAATATATATTGTAAACAGCTGGGGTCTGTGCGGTAGTTACTGCCTGCCATTGTGAAAAGGACTTTACTCCTACTCTCCAGCCAGATCCACATCAATACTGAACCCTACCGTTAAGTTTGTATACTAATCTCTTATGTGGGACCTTGAAAGCCTTCTGGAAGTCCACCACATCCACTGGTTCTCCCTTATCCACGCTAAACATCCTCGAAAAATTCTTCGTCAGACATGATTTACCTTTTGTAATCTTGCACTCAAACCCACTTTCCTCATGAATGAGTCCACCAGATTCAAAGCAAGATTATTCATTAGTTTGTACTTTTCACATATATGCTTTTACCGCCGAACAGTTAGCTTTCTATTTAAAAAAATAGGATTCCACTTGTAATGTCGTATTACTAAGCTTCATTTGTCTAGTGTGTTTAATAGTGAAATGGTTAAGGAAACTGTGTGAATACTTGGCTAATAAACTTATTAATTAATTAATTAATTAATTAATTAATTAATTCAAGGGATTCATATATAGTTGGCAGGCAGTGACAAGTGGGGTACTGCCACGTTCAGTTTTTGTTCATTTCATATGTCATAGGAGCAGGAGTAGGTCATTCGGCCCATCATTCCATCATGGCTGATCTATCTTTCCCTTTCAACGCCATTCTCATGCATTCTCCCCATAACCTTTGACACTCTTACTAATCAAGTATCAGTCAATCTCTGCCCAATGACTGGGCTTCACAGCAGTCTGTGGCAATGAATTCCACAGATTCGCCACCCTCTGGCAAAATAAATTCCTTTGATTTTGACTAAAGAAATTCCTTCTCATCTCCTTTCTTAAGGTACGTCCTTTTATTCTGAGGCTATTCCCTCTGGTTCTAGCCTCTCCCACCAGTGGAAACATTCTGCCCACATCCACTCCATCCAGGCCTTTCACTATTCAGTAAATTTCAATGAGGTCCCCCCCACTCATCCTTCTGAACTCCAGTGAGTATAGGCCCAGTGCCGCCAAACTCTTTTGGTCCCAGCTATTCTCATTATATATCTCTAATGATGATGAGGAAACAATGCGTATTATCTCCAAGATGCAGTTTAACATGGATAGGTGTGAGGTTATCCATTTAGCTTACACCAGGATAGGGGAAGCAATGACAATAGGACATAGGCTTAAGGTGAGAGGGGAGGATTTAATAGGAACCTGAGGGACATTTTTTTTCACACTGAGGGTGATGGAGTGAGCTGCCATTGAAGGTGGTTGAAGCAGTTACTATAAAAACATTGAATAGACATTTAGACTGGTACATGGATGGGAAAGAGAGGGATATGGGGCAAACATGGGCGGTGGGACTAGCATAGATGGCCATCTTGGTCGGCATGGACAAGTTGAGACGAAGGTCCTGTTTCCGTGCTGTATGACTCGGTGATTATCTAGATGGTGATAGATTGGGAAAAGGGGAAGTAGAACAAGGCCTGGATAGCAACAATTGCCCAGTACAGTCACATCCTCTTTATAGTGTTACTAGCAGAACAGTACACAGTACTTCAACTGTGGCCTCACCAAGTTTTACCGAGACCTCCTTACTCTTCTACCCTGTCTCAGCTGATGAACGCAAGCATCCTCTGTGACCTTTTCACCACCGTACCTACTCGTGCTGCCACCTTCGGGGATCTGTGGACCTGTACACAAAATTCCCTTTGTTGGTGAGGCCACACCTGGGGTACAGAGCAGTGCATAGTTTTGGCCCCTTCCCAAAACAATAAGGGCTGGAGGCAGTCTCAACAAGATTTACCAGCTCATTCCTGGAATGAAGGAACTGTCCCCTCAGGGGAGGCTGGACAGTTTTGTTTTTAATTGTTTGAAGTTTAGAAGAATGAGGGGTGATCTTATTCAAACATATAAGATCCTAAGGGTGTGTTGACAGCACAGATGTTGAGATGTTTCACAAGCAGCAGGATCATGAACAAGGGGATATTATTGTAAAATAAGGCGCCTTGGAGGAACCAATCAAAGGGTAGTGTGGAGGGTTATTTTTTCTGATTGGGGACCTCTTCTTCTTATCGAATCCACACACGATGAGAAGTTGTTCAGCCAGAGCTAAACACACTTCTCGCCGTCTGCATGCAATGGTGTCTGTCTTGCACTTCTTGTGCGTGGCGGTAGAAAGATTGGTGAAAACAGGGCTGCGACAGAACGCTCTCTCCTTGACCCCATTGGGGACCTGTAACCAGTAGAGTGCCACTGGGGTTTGGTGCTGAGTTCAGTGTTGTATGTTATTTACATTAATGATTTGGATGGCAGCGTAGTAAACATTGTTGGTAAAAATTGCAGATGGCACCAAAATCTGTGTGGTAAAGTGGACAGTATGGAAGGATATCGTAATCATAATCATGCTTTATTAGCCAAGTATGTTTTGCAACATAGAGGAATTTGATTTGCCATACAGTCATACCAATAAAAAGCAAAAAAACACACAAAATACATTTTAAAATAAACATCCACCACAGTGACTCCTCCACATTCCTCACTGTGATGGAAGGTGGAAAAAAAAAGTTCAATCTCTTCCCTTCTTTGTTCTCCCGCGGCCGGGGGCCTCGAGCCTTCCATTGACGTGATGATCTTGGCTCCCGTAGCCGGCGGTCGGGCCCTCCGCGTTGGGGAGATCAAGCTCCCCTATCGGGGGGGATCTCAGCTCCCCACGCCGGGCAGCTGGGTCGAGGCGGGTCGGACTTCGTGCGACTTCGGTGCGTCCCGACATCAGTCTCTAACCAAGACTGCGAGCTCCTCGAATGTTGAAATCCGCAGGCTGTGGTGGAAGCATCGATCCCAGGCAGGGGATCGCGGGCTCCGATGGCAAGTCCACGGCCCCACGGTGGGGCTCAAAGCCAGTCTCAAGCAAGGCTGCCAGCTTCATGATGTTAGGCCGCAGAACGACCGGAGATACGATCCAGAAAACAATTGCATCTCCGGCAAGGTAAGAGATTGAAAAAAAGTTTCCTCCTCCCCCTCCCCCTCCCCCTCCCCCACATAAAACAAACCAGAGAACATTAACACAAACATTTTAAAACACACTAAAAATAACAAAAGATGAAAAGACAGACAGAACACACACACGCACACACACCCGCACACACGCACGCGCGCGGCTTCAGAGGCTTCGGCTGTGGGCCCTGTGGACGGCAACATTTGGAGCTGACCTGGTTGGTGACCGTCTCCATACACCAGCAACAGCAGCTTCGTCCGCCCCGAATCGTGGGGCTTGAATCGGCCCGTTCACGGGGCCTTTCATCACCCGGCGCAGCTTAAAATCGGCCGGCGAGGCCTTCAACATCGGGAGCTTCGATCGCCTCAACGCTGCAGCTTGATTTTAAGCCATGCCGGGCAATGAAAAGCCTCGCGAACAGGCTGATTCAGCCCTTAGAAAGCGTCTGATACCCGCTTGAATCTTTCAAAAGCTACAATGTGATAAATAACACTTAAACAAATAAAACTGAAGCAAATAAAGGCAAAAAGAAGAACCAACCTTGGAGGGGAAAGAGAAAGAGAGATAGAGAGAGAGATGGGGAAAAACATACTAAATAACGTGAGTGACTGTGAATGAGGGACTTACCTGCAAGCCAGTCAGGAAACCCGTTCAACCGGAACCCTTAATTACCTGACCCGTTTAAATCCGATACCTATTTAAATCTTTCCCATCCACCAATACATCCAATTAGTTCAAATGGTAATTGTACCTGCATCAGACAGCTTTAAGAAATTCTCAGTGAATACCTTCAGTAATACTTGAAGGTCAAAACACAATTGCTGACACATCATGTTAATACGATGTTAATAGAGACATTTAACAAGCACTGAACAATCCCCCTACTGTCTCGCGGAAAGCGGAGATTTTAATTGTTTTTTTCACTAAATTTCACACTCCAGATTACAAAACATGGGTTGGGGGAGTGGGGGGGGGGGGGGGGGTTGTCTCCCACCTCTCAAAACATGGGAAGGGCGTATCCCCCCTTCCCCCCTCAGAATTTCCACCCATGTGAATGCACATTGGTATGTCAAACCAAGACAGGACTTACACAGTAAGTGGTAGTGTTATAGAACAGAGAGATCTGGACGTACAGCTCCATGGTTCCCTAAAAGTGTTAAGCCAGGTGGACAATGTGGTGAAGAAGGCATTTGGTATGCTTGCCTTTATTAGGGAAGATATTGAGAGAAGTGTAAATTTCCAGCTATATGAAGGATGTCATTAAATTGAAAGAGTGCAATCGAGTTTCACTAGGATGCTACCTGTACTTGCGGGCTTGAGTTATAAGGAGAGGTTGGATAGGCTAGGTCTTTTTCTTTGCAGCATAGAAAGCTGAGTGGTGACCTTACAGTGGTGTACAAGATCATGTGGGCATGCATAAGGTTGATGCTCATAGTCTTTTTTCCAGAGTAGAGGATTCTAAAACTAGAGGGGAAAGGCTTAAGAAGAGAGGGAAGAGATTTAAAAGGGACCTTAAGAGCAATCTTTCACTCACAGGGTAGTCGGCATCTGGAATGAGCTGCCAAGCTGTAGAAGTGGATACAATAATGGCTTTCAAAAGATATTTGAACAAATATAAGGGTAGGAAGAATGTAGAGGGATATAGGCCAAATGCAGGCAAATGGGACAAGCCTAGAATGCTATGGCTAGCATGGACAAGTTGGGCCATAGGACCAGTTTCCTGTCTGCATAGTTCTTTGACTTTATAATGATGCATAAATTAACCCTTTGCTTTCTGTGTTCAGGCTGTGTCTCGCCGGGCAGCCATAATTGTGAATATGCTGGGCATGAAAAGGGCTGTGTGGGATGATGTTGAAGAGTGAGTACTTAACAAGCGTTTTGCAATCAAATTAACCCAAAGTTTTTCCTTCCCACCTGCTCTATAATCAGAGTGGACGTTGCACAGGCCTTGTAGAGGATGCATGCAACACCAAACAGACCCTTCAGACAACCTGATCATGTGGAACATCGCTCTTGAAAAAGGTCCTAAACTCATTCTCATCTGAGAGGTTAAGCAGACCCCCTCCTCTTGGGCCTTCTACCCTCTCTGGACCGCTAATGTCTACTCATCTGACAGTTCCCCTGCGGCCAACAGATTTAACAACCTATCACAGGGCCCCAGTAATCTCCTCCTAGTTTCCCATTGCATCCAAGGATGCATCTCATCAAGCCCACCTCCAGGCACACAAAACATCCAATAATCTAATATCTCCATTTTAAAGAACGCGTCCCCATCTCCTCCTTGAAATCTTCAACTGCAATGTGCTTCTCCACGAATCCAGATGAAAAGTATGGATTTGAGACATCACCCACATCTTCTGGCTCCACACACAGTTTTCCCTTTACACGTCGAGTCGACTTTATTGTCACATGCACAGGTATGTTGACGTACAGGAAATCCTCCTTGCAGCTGTATCACAGGCACACAGATCACCAACTAGAGGGTGGTCCTGAGCTACCATCTACCTCATTAGAGACCCTCGGGCTATCCTTAATCAGAGTTCATTGGACTTTATCTTGCGCTAAACGTTTTTTTCCTTTATCTTGTATCTATTTGCTGTGAGCGGCTTCAATGTAACCGTGTATAGTCTTTGCACTGACTGGGTAGCACGCAACAAAAAAGCTTTTCGCTGTACCTCGGTACACATGACAATAAACTAAACTAAACTAAACTAGATTTAGACAACAAACAAATAAATTACGTATAAATTCTACAAGTTACAAAAAGAAAAAGACTGCAAAAACATAATCCCTTTGGCCCATCACATGCGCTATCCTTTTCTTATTTATCCTCTTGCTCCTAAAATAAATAACATGCTTTGGGATTTTCCTCAATTTTGCTGCCAGTGATACAGTGCTCCCCACCCCATTTTTTTCCCTTCTTTGCACTTAATAAACCCCTGAAGAGTCTCCAGTGTTTTCAGTTTCCTATACCTGCCATGCGCTTCCTGTTTTTTTTTCCTTTTACTCAACCTTCAATATCCCTTGACATAAAAGATCCTTGGACTTGCTACCATTTTTTTTCACGCTGACAGGAAAATATTGGTCCGGAAATCCTACAATTTTACATGATTCACTTGTCGACTGTAGACCTACCTGCAATGATCTCAGTCTACCTCTGCCACATCTTGTCTTATGCCGTGTCATTTGCCTCCTGAACCACTCGCTACACGAGTCCTGCACCAAAATGACGAGACCTCCCTGTGCTTGGCTCATCTGCCACCTCGCTCCAATCAGATATTAGTCCACCTTTAGATTCCTTTACCTGAAGCGCATGAAGCTCCATTGTGTGTTGTATTCTTTAATTTACTGTATGGCTATATGCAAAAACAAATTTCAGACCTCGGTCTGACAATAAAGTGCCATCGTATCGTATCGTATCGTATGATGTCAAACTTCCATTTGCTAGGTTTTTGTGCCTTCACACAACCTATCCAAATACAGTTGCAGAATTCTCATTTTGCTCATCAGAACATGCCTTCCCACCTATTTTCATGTCATCAGCAAACTTGGATACATTACAGTCTCCTCCTCTGGGCCATTAATTTAAATCATGTTTTAATTGGGGGAAAAGAACTGAGCTGGGACTCCACTGGTTATGTCATTCTGACTCTTTGCCTCCCTCTTTGTAACCAATCTTCAGTCCATCCGAACACACTATCCCACTATTTCTGAAGTGCTCTTGAACTGAGGCTCCAACCCAGCTACACTCACTTGACACCATCACAACCCATCCCTCATCCTGACCCCACCATACCCCAACCCCATCCCTAACATCTAATTTTCCAGGAGAATAATTTATTGTTTTCCTCCTCATTAGGCAGCTGGAAGATAATGACGCACTGGCCCGGGGAAGAGCAGTCATCTCCATGGTGAGATATGCTTTGGTTTGAAGTTTATTCCTGTGAAGAGGAACAATAACCTTGGGGAGAACCAGAATGTACCACAGACCAAATGTAGTCTTCAGAAGCTCCCAGGCGAAAAGTACTGATTGTAAACAGAGCAAAGCTCCGTTCAATCATTGCAGTGTCTGTACATCACTGTATGCCAATATCTTTCCTGAACTGACTAACCATGTCTTCACTTAGAGGTGTAGCTTTGAAGCTGGGGTAATAGTTTGGAGGAAGACCAATGTTAGGAATTGTAATTTTGAATTTAGGGCAGGTGAGGGGTTAGGGTTGGTTTGGGGCTTGACATTCAGCAAGTTAGTTCATCCAGTCCGGAGGGGAATCATGAAACTCTGGGAACTGGAATTCTCAGAGGCCTGTGAGGAGTTTACTGTCTGAACTGAACAGAATACTCCAATACCAGGCAGTGAGTGGGAAATTGGATTCTTTATTCAAAAAGCAGATTTGTACGCATTTAGAAATTCCTGCAGCCTGAACGTCAGGTCCTGCCTGGTGGTAGGTGATATGTTTCCTGTTTTGCCCCCTCAAGAAGTAAAAAGGTGTCCTCCCTCCTTCTGTTTACAGGGCATTCTTGGGCTGCCCAACCGGAAAGTGCTCAACACGCTGCTTGAGATGCTGGAGTCAGACATCAGCCAGTACGTGCGATTCCAGGTCTGTGCATTATGCTGACTGCAGTGACAGCTCGGTTCCTTTAGATCTAGCGATGCGTGTTGTATCCGAAACTGAATCTGAGAACCAGCCCAGAGCATGGGAATGGCAGTCAGCTGCCTGTCAAATGAGAAATGTCTCCCAGGTGAGCCCCTAAACTGACACTGAATCCCACAGCATTGGCGAGATAGGGGTGGAATCTGCTGCCCCAGTGATGCATTTTCATGTTCATAAGTGATAGGAGCAGAATTAGGCCATTCGGCCCATCAAGTCTACTCTGCCATTCAATCATGGCTGATCTATCTTTCCCTCTTAACCTCATTCTCCTGCCTTCTCCCCATAACTCTTGACACCTGTACTAATCAAGAATATCTCTACCTCTGCTGCAAAGATATCAATTGGTTTGGCCTCCTTCCTTTTAGTATGGAGACAGCATAGAGAGCTGTATTCTACATCTGATTAGTGGTGTCCTGTCCTAAAAGTGTTTGCTGCTATGGCACAGAGAAGTGTTAATCTGTATCTAACTTTCTCCTGGCCCCTGGATGAGGCTTATTTACTGAACCTTTCCATCAAAGCTTGACCTCAGAGGAATGATCCTGAAGCGGTGGACAGGTGGAAAGGCGTTGGAGAATTCTCCAAGGTAATGGTAAATCACTTTAGGTGATCTTCACCTGGTTTTACCATGATACGTACCAGCTGTGCTGTTGCTCATACCCCGAAGGTAAGTCTTGACAACCTTTGATTTCTCCATTGCTGGAGCTTCCTCTCTTGGCTTTTTGCAGCCTCGTTGGGAGGCTCTGTTGTTTTGTGGTGCATTCACAGGCCTCCACTGACAATGGTGCAGGAGTAGACCATTTGGCCCTTCGAGCCAGCACCGCCATTCAATGTGATCATGGCTGATCATCCCCAATCAGTACCCCGTTCCTGCCTTCTCCCCATATCCCCTGACTCCGCTATTTTTAAGAGCCCAATCTACCTTTCTCTTGAAAGCATCCAGAGAACCTGCCTCCAGCACCCTCTGAGTCAGAGAATTCCAGACTCCCCACTCTCTGTGAGAAAAAGTGTTTCCTCGTCTCCTTTCTAAATGGCTTACTCCTTATTCTTAAACTGTGGCCCCTGGTTCTGGACTCCCCCAACATCGGGAACATGTTTCCTGCCTCTAGTGTGTCCAAGCCCTTAACAATCTTATATGTTTCAACAGCTGAGCACAATATACCCACGTCACTGTTTACATGACCTATGAAGCTGAGAGGGTCCACAAGTCCAGGTGAACATCCAACAGGCCTTTCTCACTTTCCACTTAGACATTTTCACCCAATCTAACCCATGCTGACCCTCCCCTGAGAATGTTTGGTGGGACAGTGTCGAGACATGATCACCCTCTCTGTGAGTCTGCAATGGGACAATGTAGAGGGTGCTTATTACTTTGCATCTAACTCATGCACTCCCTGTTGTAGGGGGTGTTTGATAGAGCAGTGCAGAGAGCTCCACACAGTAAACAATTCATGGCCCACTGCAAAAAGGCCTCATGCTCAAGCACTCGCGTCCCTCTGGAGAATAAACAAATTTCTTCCTGTTCTAGGTCTGATTTGTTTTTGGGGGCTCTTGGATGTTTAAATTCTGACTCGAGTTTGCCTCTCTGTGGCCTGCTCTGGTCTCATGCAGCTGGTTGTAATCCACGATGTGTTGTTTGTTGACAGATAATGCGCACATTTGCTAAACTGCATCTGAAAGATGATCAAGTGAAGCAGAGCCTGATGAACCGACAGCTTGGAGGAGGACCACTTGCCAGGTATCCTGACGAGAATCGACACAGTCACACACAGGGTTGCCAACTTTCTCACTCCCAAATAAGGGAGAAAAGGTCAAAATACGGGACAAATTCCCGACGGCTATTCGTTGACCGACTCGGCCGTGGCTGGGTGAATGATGAGTTGGCCCGGGTGCTGGACTGCACACAGAACCCAGCCGGTGGGCCAGCTTAGGAGTTTTGGCCCGCGCAACGTTGCGCACAAAGTCTGCCACCCCATCCAACTCATGGTCGGCCATGAGAAGGAGGGGTGCTGGTGTTGGTGGTAAGCGAAGGTCCGAAGGTCGGACAGCTGGTCGGGCTGGCGGCTGACGGGCCACAGGCGAGGCGCTGCTGCTACACTACATTGGGACAGGCGAGGCGGATTTCTACAGATAATTCAATGTGCAGAAAGTTAAGTGACTGCTCCAGTGAGAGCAAACTCATCCCTATCAACCCATGTGCCTACTCCTGCTTCAATGCCTCACTGAGACACAGTCTCATCTCACTGGCAGCATAGCTCAGCAAGGTTAACAAATGATCCAGCATGAGTTGGTGATTTCAGGAAAGCGAGAGAAGGGAGAAGTGAATTTAACAGTAAGAAGCAAAAGTATGTTTCTATAATTCCCATTGGCATTCTTTGCCAATGAACAGATGTTGACCATCTAAATCAGTCCATTGAAGCCACATGAGGGCCACCTGGCATTGGTCAGAATGTCTGCGTTCTGATAATATTGGAGCACAAATTCAGCAACCCTGAGCAGTGGCATCAAGGCAAGGCTGCTGTCTCCCTCCCCCACACAGATGTTTGTGGTCAGGTTAATCAACAATTATCTTCGCGTGAGCTCCTGGTTCATTTACCGGGAGCTCATTCCATCGAATCTGTGAAAGTTCCGCAGACCGTCCTGGAGTGGCACTGGTTAAGGTTCAAAGTCGTGTTAGGAAACTCACGTGCCATCATAAGTGGTAGTGAAGATGATGGTGCCAGCACTCTGCCTACCATGGTAATGGAGCAGGGCCTTCTGATTGCTGTGTCAGCTGGCTCAGTTTAGTATATAACTTTATTGCGTTTAAAGTCCAACTTAATTTAACTTAGCAGCGGTTTTATAAGTTACAATTTAACCATTTGAACATTTAGTTAGCTTTTTATTTAATCATAGTCGTGGAGCGTGGCAACAGGCCCTTCAGTCCAACTTGCCCACGCTGACCAGCATGCTGCATTTACACTAGACCCACCTGCCTGCATTTGGCCCATATGCATCTATACCTATCTTGTCCATCCACCTGTACCTGCCTCAGATATCTCCTCCAGCAGCTTGATCCATATCCCTACCACCCTTTGTGTAAAAATGTTGCTCCTTAGGTTCCTATTAAAACTCCCTCCCTCCCCCCCCTCCCCCGCCCTCCTCCAACCCCCCCTCCCCACTGCCCTCCTCCACCCCCACCCTCCTCCCCCAGATTTTAACAAAGGCAATGTTTATACATTTTGGTTTCACCATGCGGAAATGATTTCCCCAATTTCATGGCACCATAATGTTTGGTACACAGCAAAGTCATATACATGAAAGTAGTCATGTTTAGTATTTTGTTGCATATCCTTTATATGCAATGACTGCTTGAAGTCTGCGATTCATGGACAGACTTCCATGTAGCTGGGTGTCTTCTCTGGTGATGCTCTGCCAGGCCTGTAAACTGTAACCTGGCCATGGTAGCGGCACCTAGTGGTGGGGCTGGGAAGTCAGAACCCTCGTCATTGGTTGGCACTGTCAAGTGAATGTGGGGGTTCGTTCGCGGGCTTTTAGTTAGTAATTAGCGCTCCTCGCATCGACAGGAGCTGTGTCTGTTAGCTAGACTAGGTACGCGGTATTACGAGCTTTAGTTGGTGTTTTGTTAATAAAAACCATTTCGCTCAACCTGCCTGGTCTCACTACACCATCCTATTTTTGCGGCTAACCAGTGGTTTGCATCTGGCAGTGTAGCCTGTGTATTTCTGTTCATGAAGTCTTCTGTGGACATTTGTCATTGACAAATCCACAACTGACTCCTGAAGAGTGTTTCTGATCTGTCAGGCAGGGGTTTGGGGATTTTTCTTTATTATAGACATAATTCTTATGTCATCAGCTGTGGAGGTCTTGGCCTGCCAGTCCCTTTGCAATTAGTAAGCTCACCAGTGCTTATTCAGGGCTGCCAACTCTCACGGCTTTGAGCGTGAGAATCACGCATTTTAACATATTCTCACGCCCTCACGCTGATCAGAAATTTCTCACGCTCTGTGGTGAGAAATTCTGTGATCAAAGAAAATTTCAAAACTTAGATAAACTGCATGGTCCGCGGGTGTTGGAGAGCCGGGTCTGAGGGAGGGATGGAAGCACAAGCAGCAGCGGAGACAGATGCGGGCGGAGATCCGGGGCTGGCGAGTGTTTGCCGGGGACAGATGCCGGGAACGAGGCTGCCGAGTGTTTGCGGGCCTGGCGAGTCGCTCGCTGCAGCTCCGGCCATTGAGCAGCCCCAGTGCAAGAGTCCTGGGCCGTTGGAAGCGGTGCGCCGCTGCCGTGAGGGTCTCTGTGCCGAAGGGACATAGACTCTCAATGGGAGGCGGAGAGAGAGAGGGGAAGGAGACTGGGAGACAGGGGGGAGAGAGAGGGAGTGAGAGGGGAGAGACAGAGGGAGAGAATGGGGAGAGAGAAGAGGGAGAGGGAGCGGTAGGGAGAGAGGGGGGAGAGTGAGGTGGGAGAGGAGGGGAGAGAGAGAGAGGGGGGTGAGAGGGAAGAGAGGGGTTGGAGAGGGAGGAGAGGGTAGGAGAGAATGGGAGAGAGAGGGGGAAGAGGGAGGGTGGTAAAAGAGAGGGGGAAGAGGGAGAGAGGGGGAAGAGAGAAACGGGGAAAGAGAGAGAGAGAGATGGGGGCAAAGAGAAAGAGATAGGAGAACGAGAGAGGGGAGAGAGAGCAAGGGGGAGAGAGAGCAAGGGGGAGAGAGAGGAGAGAGAGAGAAGAGAGTTGAGAGAGAGACAGAGGGGAGAGAGAGAGATGGGAGAGTGTGTGGAGAGGGAGCAAGAGGGAGAGAGAGAGAGGGGGGGAGAGAGGGAGATAGAGAGGGAGGGGGAAGAGAGAGAGGCAGGGGATGCGAGGGGGAGAGAGAGGGGGAAGCGAGGGAGAGAGAGGGAGAGAGGGAGAAGAAAGAGAGGGGGAGAGAGGGAGGGGAGGGAGGTGGGGGGGGGGAGAGAGAGAGAGAGAGAGAGAGAGAGAGAGGGAGAGGAGGTGGGGGGGGGGGAGAGAGAGAGAGAGAGAGAGAGAGAGAGAGAGAGAGAGAGAGAGAGGCCAACTCCCATGCATTTCGCCAAATTCTCACGCTGATCACAAATTTCTCACGCTCTGTCGTGAGAAATTCTGCGATCAATGAAAATTTCAAAACTCATATCAACTGCATGGGCCATGGAAGCAGAAGCAGCGACGGGGACAGATGCTGACGGGGAGCGGGGCTAGCGAGTGTTTGCCGGGCTGGCGAGTCGCTCACTGCAGCTCTGGGCATGGAGCAGCCTCAGTGCAAGGCGTTGGAAGCGTTGCGCCGCTGCCGTGAGAGTCTCTGTGCCAAACTTGCCCAGGTGACCGGCATGGATCAGGCTGCGGCTCGGTGCATCCTGAAGGACAACCAGTGGTTGCTGGAAGTGAGTACCAAGCACTGGGTAGAAACGGTGGAAGATAGTGGACTTCAAATGGGGGTGGTTGGAGAAAGCATCCTGCTTGCCTGCTCTATTTTCACTTATTGTAACTGCAGGAAAAATGTTCCCGATGTTGGGGGAGTTAAAACCAGCATAATGTAGTCATAGAGTGATACAGTGTGAAAACAGGCCCTTCGACGCAACTTGCCCACACCCACCAACATGTCCCAGCTACGTTACCTGCTTTTGGTCCATACCTCCAAACCTGTTCTATCCATGTATCAGTCTAACTGTTTATTCAATGTTGGGATGGTCCCTGCCTCAACTACCTCCTCTGGCAGCTTGTTCCATACACCCACCACCCTTTGTGTGGATAAAGCTACCCCTTAAAAAGTTACCTCTTAAAAATACTTTATACAAAAAACATTGAAATCATACTTCTACAATGCACTAAAACATGATTTTAATACATCAAATTTCAATAAGTTCCTACCCTGGGAGGGGGGACACCCTTCTTCCACACCCTCTCTCCACTTGGTTGCTCCAATTTGGTCTGTGAAGTGCCCCAAAAAGGATTACTGCATTAGATAAGCACCTGTGTACTTGAACATAATAGGTTAAGTCCAGGGAGTCAGATATGGGGCTTTCTGTGTGGGCCAGATATATTGTCAGTGCAAAGGGGCTAGGAGCAAGGCCAAGTTTGCATCCAGAGTCAAGGTCTGGAATAGTACTAGGTGTGTAGTCAAAGCTGGGACCAGGGGAGTGTTCAGCACTGGGAACCTAAGCAGATAAGCAGCTATGATCAGGGTAGAATAGGGGGCCAGGTGTAAGGCTAGACTCAGGGACAGGAATGAGAGAAGGTATGCAACTGGAGTCAGGGCCAGGAGTAGTACCAGGTGTGCAGTGAGACCCAGGTTGGTCAACATTGGTCAAGTGCTTGATTATAATCTGATTTCCATACATGAATATACTAAGATCATTCATGTGCTGCACCTGTTGATCAGAGCCTGGGCTCTACTGTGGAATGCAATTAGGAATGTAATTTACTCTAACCTTATTCATAGCTAATCCAATTTAAAGCATATATATTGCATTCAAGTGTAAGTTAAAAGACTTGCTACAGTATGCACCATATTGCACAATTTCAAGCTGAAAAATGCAAAAGTTCCGTACCAATGGGAGGGAGGGGATTATAAACAGCAATAAAAGTTTCCAAAGATGATGGAAAGACTGGAGGAAAGACTAGGTGCTGGGAGCTCTCTTATACATGCGTTAAGGAGGCAATTAAACACACCTGAGCAATTCAAACACCAGTGAAGCCATGTGTCCAAAACATTATGGTATACCTCCAAGGCCATGGTCCAGTTACTGAGGCCTCTGACTTACTCAGTACCTCCCAAAATCTGTCCATGATCAACGATGTCAGCGTCCAAACCCACATTTTTTATTCTATAATTAGAAATTATTTTACTCTGGTTTATGAATGTCCAATGCCCATTGTTTGCTTCATTACAGGGAGGCTGATAGAATACTGAAGATCCTTGAAAAAGGTTCCAATCACCAGAAAAACACCAGTGAAGCCCAGGAGGCCTTCTAGGGGAGATGCTACACTGGACTTACACTCATTTCACTTTTAAATTTGCTCAGCTTAGCTAGGTCTCAATGTTTTTCGCCATAAGAACGGAGCCAGAAAAAACGGAGGTTATTCAGTACATTGTATTAAACTGTCTCAGTTCTTTTTAGGCCCGGTTGCCTCCTTCCTGTTAGAAATGGGGGACATACAATCAGATACAGATGTATTGCACACAGTTCTGGTCTCCAAATCTGAAGAAGGACGTTATTGCCATAGAGGGAGTGCAGAGAAGGTTCACCAGACTGATTCCTGGGATGTCAGGACTGTCTTATGAAGAAAGATTGGATAGACTCGGTTTATACTCTCTAGAATATAGGAGATTGAGAGGGGATCTTATAGAAACTTACAAAATTCTTAAGGGGTTGGACAGGCTAGATGCAGGAAGATTGTTCCCGATGTTGGGGAAGTCCAGGACAAGGGGTCACAGCTTAAGGATAAGGGGGAAATCCTTTAAGACTGAGATGAGAAAGACTTTTTTCACACAGAGAGTGGTGAGTCTCTGGAACTCTCTGCCACAGAGGGTAGTTGAGGCCAGTTCATTGGCTATATTTAAAAGGGAGTTAGATGTGGCCCTTGTGGCTAAGGGGATCAGGGGGTATGGAGAGAAGGCAGGTAGGGGATACTGAGTTGATCAGCCATGATCATATTGAATGGCGGTGCAGGCTCGAAGGGCCGAATGGCCTACTCCTGCACCTAATTTCTATGTTTCTATACCTTTGTTTTGGGATCACACCTAGCTTATAGAATTTCCAATGTCGATCGAGATAAAGCTGGGGAATGTGACATTCTGCTCTATATTGTTTCATTTCCCCCTTTCCTGGACTCCCCAAGCTTTATGAATAATGTTTTGCTGGTGCTGGTGTCCAATTTTCTGGTCATCTCTGTTCCAGACAAGTGTCGGCAGGGCACAGAGCCAAGTTGATTTTGTTTGTCACATTACAGCAGCCATGACCTACCCTGATCCTATCCACACACAGCCAAGCTCTTTGTATTTATGAGCAACAAATCCATTACCAGATTTTTCCTCCCACAGATAATAGTGGACTGAGAATAAATGCAGCACTTGTGCTGTACCTAGCACTCAGCCCTCTGATGCAAATTTTGGCAAGGCATCTTGAGTAAATGACAGGGACCTCAAGAGCGTTGATGTACAGGAACCTTGAGTTGCAAGTCCATAGCTCCCTGAAAGTGGCGATACTGGTGGTAAAGGCAGCACTTGGTATATCTGTCTTCGTATGCAGAGTCATTCATATAATTAATTGGAACGTCATGTTGCAGCTGTGCAAAACATTGGTTAGACCACATACGCAGTACTGTGTACAGTTCTGCTCACCACACAAGAAAAAATATGGTAGCAATAAAGAGTGCACGAGAGATTCACCAGGATGTTGCCTAGAAGGGAGGGCTGGAGTTTAATGGCCCTGTCTCACAGTGCGAGTTGACCCACGAGGTACCCCGAGTGAAAGACTCGTGGTTGTGTACGAGACTTCAAGTTTATGTTCAAGTGTTTAACCGAGTTCCCACGGGTATGTCATTTCTGCGATGTTCCAAGTTCCTCCTCCGAGTTACCAAGTTCCTCTCCCGTTACTCTTGAGCCAACCGTGAATTAAGGTATGTTTTAATAAAGCAACAATGTTAAAATACATCTCCATCCTGTGGCTTTGAGTTATTTCAGCGCGGCCGCATCTATTGATACGACCTACAAAGGGAAAATGCGCAACCAATAACGTGGTAAGTGCATTTCTTGGTGCTTTATGTTTTTAAATACTGTATTTCCCGGGGTGGGGGGAGAGCTCAGTTCATAGTATTTGGGGAGTCTGGCGTTGTGAAGGAGGGGATTGGGGTCAGTAACCCACTTGCCACGCTCCGGTCTGAGTGCAGGTAGATGGGACTAGGTGACAGTAAACGGCACAGAGTAAAAGGGCAGAGATGGCCTGTTTCCGTGCTGTCATTGCTATATGGTTTTATTGTGGCCAGGGAGTGAATTAGCTTGGGTGGCTGCCGCAGCGCTCCGGGCACGGACAGCAGGACTGGCCGCCACTTCCGAGGAAGGAAGCAGCTCGGGTGACTGACTTTGAGCGGCCGCCGGGACCCAACGGCAGACACACACACACACACACAGATACACACAGACAGACAGAGACACACACAAACACAAATACACACACATATACATATATATAGGCGAGAGATTTAGATTTGAAATGCAGGGGGATGATATTTCACGGAGTTACCCAGCAGTAGGCAACCCAGGAACCACGCAAAGTATATATATATATATATATATATATATATAAATATATGTGTATTTGAGTGAGTGTGTGTGTCTCTCTCTCTCTCTCTCTCTCTCTCTCTCTCTCTCTCTCTCTCTCTCTCTCTCTCTCTATATATATATATATATATATATATATATATATTTTATATATATTTTTTATATATATATATATATATATAAATATATATATATATAAATATATATAATATATATAAATATATATAAATATATATTATATATATATATATATATATATATATATATATATATATATATATATATATATATATATATATATATATATATATATATATATATATAAATATAATATATATATCAGTAGGCACCCCAGGAACCACTCAAAGTATATATACATATACACAGGTCTGGGGAAGACAGAGAGGGGAACAATGAGGACACGGAAGATTAGTGGGGAATCTCATTGGTTATTATGTGGGAAGGAAGTCCAGATGCTGGTTTAAAGATAGACAAAATGCTGGAGTAACTCAGCGGGACAGGCAGCATCTCTGGGTAGTGGTCTAAGGAAGGGTCTCGACCCGAGACATCATCATTCCTTCTCTCCGGAGATGCTGCCTGTCCCGCTGAGTTACTCCAGAATTGTGTGTGTGCGAGTTACTCCAGCATTGTTCATGTGTGTGTGTGTGTGTGTGTTACTCCAGCATTGTGTGTGTGTGTGTGTGTGTGTGTGTGTGTGTGTGTGTGTGTGTGTGTGTGTGTGTGTGTGTGTGTGTGTGTGTGTGTGTGTGTGTGTGTGTGTGTGTGTGTGTTACCCCAGCATTGTGTGTGTGAAAATCATGAATTGCCAAGACACAAGGCACTGTAAATACAAATAATGTCATACACAAGAAAGGGCAGATGCTAGTTGAAAAAAGTGAACACATGGGGCTGGAGAAATTTGGAAATGTCATCCCGTCCCCCATTCCTTCTCTCCAGAGATGCTGCCTGCCCGCTGAGTTAAAAGAGTTCCCACGGTAGACTCACGGATCACTTAGGTAAACGCACGGGCCACCACGTTATAAACGAGTTTAAAATGTTTCAATTTTTAACTTGAACTGTAAATTTGACTCGTGGAAAAAATCAAACATGTTTGATTTTTTTCACGAGTTACCAAGTTTCACGGGTACCTGCCGTTAGCAGCACGAGTCGCTAAGTTGCTCGCAAGAGTTCCGACGTTCCCGCTACGTTTAGTGTAGCGGGATTACTGCGAGTGACAACTCTGGGTCCCTCGTGGGTCAACTCGCACCGTGAGACGGGTTTAAGGAGAGATTGGATCGCTTTCTGATCACATGAAAATGCAGGAATTGTTAGGGGAAGTCAGCATGGCTTGCTTGCCTTTATAGGCAAGGCTATTCATAGGCAGGGGATTTGGGCTATGATGTTGCAACTGTGCAAGTCATTGGTTAGGCTACACTTAGAACATTGTGTGTGGTTCTGGTTACCACGCTACAGGAAACACTAGAAAGAATGCAGAACAGGTTCACCATGATGTTGCCTGGAATGAAGGGCTTTAGTTAAGCCCGTCCCACTTAGGAAACCTGAACGGAAACCTCTGGAGACCTTGCGCCCCACCCAAGGTTTCCATGAGTCGCTAGAGGTTTTGGTCACTCGCCTGGATAGCCTTGACCGAAGCGTGAGCTGCATCTACTGACCAAAGATTCTACAGGATCTTTGCTATCGACCGCACACAAACACACACATCGCGAAGGTGGAGGCCAGGGACAGCGGAGGAGCGCTGTCTGTGCAATGAAAAGGAAGGTAAACGGCTGCCGCAGAGCACGGTAAGTCATTTAGAGAGCGCAGGGGGGAGGGACAGAAGGGGAAAGGACAGAGATGGGGAGAGAGAAGGGGGAGAGAAGAGGAGAGAGTGTTGGGGTGGCGGGGGGGGGTTGTGGATATAGTTTTAAGAAGTTAAAGTTAGCAGGCATTTTACCTTCCGGCGGATCTTCTGGGTCCTGATAACCAAAGATCCTATAGGGTCTTTGTTGAAAACTCCAATGAGCCAACTGTGATGGTCTTAATCCTTGACCCCAAACCTGGGTCTTAAGCACATTAGCTGCCTTGGTGCAATAAGACTTTTGCCCCGACACCGAAGCAATCCGAAGTTGAATTTGGACAAATTTCTCTCAGCCTTGGAACGAGCAAATGATGTCTGCAGCCCTTGCAGCTGTGTTCCCTCTGCTCGCATTCAAATCTCTTCACATATCTTTGAAACATCTACCAGCAACAGACTACTTTTGCCTACTCAGTCCAATCCTGCCACTGTCTGCCCAAATAGGATGTAATAATTGCCAACCGAAGCTGTGCCTTGGGTGATTTGGAAGAGATATAACAGTAAATCAATGTTTGCTCCTGTGTAGAACACATTGTGAAGCTGGGAATATGGTAAGAGAGGGTATTTGGTGTAGAGGGGAAAGGAGGTGATAGCACTTACTTGTGCAAGGCTGGCTGACTGGATGAGACTAGTAAGGTACCACGCACGGTGGGGGGAAAATGGGCGATTAATTAGCGAGATAGTCATGGGGGTCTGGAACTCCATGACTCAAAGAGCAGAAGGCAGAAACCCTCATGTTTAAGAGCTTGGATGTGTATTTCAAGGGCTGGAACCTAGTCCAGGAAGTATTTTGGTCGAGTGGCTTTTTCAACATAATGTGTTGAACAGACTCCGTGTGCCGGGTGGAGTGTCTACGATTCCACGGAGAAAGTAACCTGTAATTTGCGGCGTGCAAATGTTTCCCATCACATTGCCTTTGGTACTTTGCCAGTCACGTGGATGTGCAAGATGGATTCCCCACTGTCCCCACGTGAACATCCAGTGGAGTGAGGGCTCCTAGAAACTGCGCACCCCAGTACCGGTGTTCTCAAGACCAACTGCATGGCACTAGACTTAAAAACAAACATTTATTAAAGGCAAGAAAATCACCCACAGAAAGGAGTGAAAATGGGATTTGGTTTCTGCTAGATACACAAGCAGCTGCGTTCAGTGAACAAAACATTCGATAGTGTAGCATTTATTTTCTTGAACATTTGTAACCAGTGTCAAAAAGGGATGTTGTGGATATTCAGCAGGGGAAATAGTTCCGTGACAATCACATTCCTAAATGAAACATATGCGAGACCAGGAGGAAAGAGCTGAGAAACGTGGCTAAATGGGAAGCTCTTTCAAACAAGCCATGTCTGCGATAATGGGCTGTCCGGCAGCCTCCTCCTCTACCGTCAGATTCAGTAACATCCTCAGGGCAGGGTCACAGATGACTAGGGACAACAAAAGTCATCGGGCACCTATTGATCCTAGCCAGTGCCATCTGCTAAAGCTGAAGGGAAAGCTGACAGAACAAAGTGTTCCCTTCCGTAGAAAGGCCTATGGTAATTCACACACCAAACATTTGCCTCTGTCAGCCAGCCTGCAGTATGGAAAATCCATTCCATAGGATCAAAGCATATCTACAAGCTTAAAGTAACCTTCCTGCTTTTTGGGGACTACATTAATAAATGTCTTGTAAAGGACTGCCCCTTTAGGAAGGCGAGAGATTATTTTCATGGACTCCGAGCTGCGAGGTGGAGGGACGTAGATCTCTTTGGTATAACGGACTGTGCCATCTTCAAGAGCAACAAGAGTCTTGTTCCTACCCATTGTTACCTGTAAGAAAAATAACTTGCATAAGTGTGTGTAAAAGCATTCTTATCTAATTCTGAATATAAAAGCAAAGTCTTGTATACAATTAGCTGGGATCTACAGAAGTGATAAGATGGTAAGTGGAGTAGAGATGAGGGGAAGCCATTCTGGCTTCAAAAACTGAAGATGAAAAACTTGTTTATGCCAGAAACCAGAAATAAAATCAAAATGTTGGACACACTCAGCAGTCAAGTGGCATCCATGGAGAAACAAAAGCAATTAATATTTGAAGTTGAAGACTTCATTTTTTACTTTAAACATTAACTATAAATAGAAACTTAGTGACCTGCATCTTCTCTTTTCATCTCACTCAACAACTTACATTTGCTCCTGCGTACCAGCGAATCAGGCGCTGGGTTGCCAAAATGTATCCTGTACGAACAAAAGCCCCTGTGGAAAGGTAGACAAGTAATCATTATTCCCGCTTACAGAAAAAACGCAAGAGGCGACTGATAAAGAGCACACTCTCCTTTCCATGCACAGTCTACAAACACGACACAGCTAGAAGTTTTAAATTTTATCTGTGAAAATTAGTTTTACTATATCATCTTATCTAAACCTTAGAATCAAGTCGCTACAGGTACCAATCAGTGGTAACAAAGCTTGTACTGGGAAGAATTCTGGAGAAGAGACTAGACAAGGGGGGAACAAGTTGGAATCAGGTATTTGGAGAGGAGTTTTGTGAGGCAAGAGCAGGCAGCAACTATATTTCTGCCAGTGCAGTCCTGTGGATTTTGGGAAGCAGATAGAAAGGGCAGCACTGGGCTGGGAAACTATAAGAGTAGTGGCTGTGGTTTGGATATTCCTGAATGAGTGGAGGGCTATGCATTCAGATGGGGTGAGATTAGAGTGAGTATCGTAAATGAAGAAGTCAAGACGGTTGATGTCACACTGACAGTTGGAAATAAAAAAGTTCAGAGAGGGAAGAAGGCCTGCAGGGAGAGTCACAGTACTGTGTTGAGGCCAGGCATCAGCCCCCCGGACACCTCCTCATATCTCCCATGATATTTCATGCTAACATTTGCTGTTCCCTGGTGTAAGTTTCTATGTTTATTATATGGCTGTTACTAATGGTCCCACTGCATGGCACTGGATTGCTTCCTTGTCCCTTGCCCTTCAAGAAAGGCCTATTGTTTTCACATCAAGTGTTTTATTGTCTTATTGAAACAGAACAATGAAATTCTTACTTGCACCAAATGCAATTGTTACATTTATTTAGTTTCCTCTGAAATTAGGTCTTAAATCCAGATATCGTTCTATGCCCAATGGCCTTCGGGCAAACAACACTTATCCCATTCAACCCTAATACATACCATCTCCCTTCTTCCACCCATAACGGCGGCCTGGGCTTTTGCCGCCCAGATTTTTCGAACTGCCTCCTGCCTTTTTGGATGCATATCTGACGGCAATAACTGCTATCTGTGGAAATTCCAAAAATCCTAAAGGGAATATTAAAAGAAGAAACTCATGTTACCGGAAAAACAACACTGCAAAACTTGAAATAAATCAAGCAAAGTGAAATTCCTCTCATATATTTATATTAAAGCTATTGCTTCCAATCTATAAATTAACTTGGACTCAGAAAACTGCATAATAATTTAAATGAAAAGGAGATGGTGGAATTAGAAGTGGCAGGCTAGAAATGCTTATAGAAGTGCAGGCTAGAGGTGCTTATGAAATACATATGGATAGAAAAATTGTGTTTCTTCATACATTGATAAAAACTGGTGACCCCTGCATGACAGCCAGTAATGGAAATTCACCCTTAAAGAATTCACAAATTGCTGTCTAGAAATTTGAAATAAATAAATCAATATTTTTCAACAAGTGTTTCTTGATGCAAGACACAACTTTGTTATCGAAAATCGTGAAATGGACTGTTTTCAAGGAATGTAACTCCCATTCTCTTCCTTCTCTCTCCCCCATAATGTAGAATCATCTCTGTGTGGATGTCAACATACACCATGAATGCATCAAAATAATTAACACATTAATTAGAAACTGTACAACGTTCTAATCGGACTGGAGGACAATGTGTTCATCTAGACACTGTGACAACTAGCACGTTTCAAACAGACACATTGCAGGGAGGAAGGTGGCTGCTCTCCAAAGCAAGCCCTTAATGTAGATGACATTGTCTTCCTCGTATCTCAGTGGGACAGGCAGAATTTGTGGAGAGGGTTGTGAGGATGAAGCAAGAAATTTAGATAAGGGGGCATCTGTAGATATATTTGGAATTCCAAAATGCATTTGACAAGGTTCTACATTTAGATTGGTGCATAAGTTAAGAGCTCGGGGTATTGGAGGAAACTTGTTAGCATGGATTGAAAACAGGCTGTTAAATAGAAAAGAGAGTTGCAATAAATGAATCTTTTTCAGGTTGGATGGATTTAACTAGTGGAGCACCCCAAAGATTGGATCTTGGCCCTCTGGTTATTTTATATAATATATAAATTATATAAAATAACCAGTAATTTTATATTATATATATAGGACTGGAAGGAGCGGCCAGAATTTAAGATATCCAGGTTTCCCAATGATACACAAATAGGTGAAAGGGCAAGTTGTGATTCTGCAACAGGGTATGGGCAGGGTGAATGTGTGGTTGGAAACCTGGTAAATGGAATTTAATGTGGGGAATGATTAGACACTTTGGTAAGAGGAATCAAAAAGCAGATTATCTCGATGGAAGAGGCTGCAAATGAATCAAGTTCAGAAGGATCTAGATGTTCCCATGTATATATCTCACAAAGTCAGCAAGTGCAGTGAGTAAAGATGGCAAATTACATGTTAGCCTTTATAGTAAAGGGTCTGGAGATTAGAAATAGAGAGGATTTATTACAATTGTGCAGGGTGGTGGTGAAGCCACACCTGTGTACTACATACAGTTTTGGTCCCCTTACCCAAGAAAGGATATGGTGGCATTGGAAGCAATCCAAAGGCGATTTATCAGGCTAATTCCTGGGATGAGATGGGTGACCTATCAGGGATACCTTAACAGATTGGGTCAGTATTCCTTAACTTTTAGAAGAATGAGAGGTGATATTGAAACAGATATACCTTTGAGCAAGCTTTTACCGTTGAAATCCTTCCTCTAATTTTCCTGAAACGTCATATTTATACTCATGTCAAACATTTCTCTACCCTATCACATTTCTGAAAGGAGTCCTATAAAAGTTGCCCCACCTTGTTTCCTCCTTCTTCCCACTCCGATCGGACATATGGCACAAAGGCTTGAAAGCGCGCACCAGACTCCGAAATAGCTTCTTCCCCTGCTATCAAGCTGCTGAATGGCCCTTCCATAATCTAGCGAACTGTAAATTCACCTCCATCCCATTATGAACATGGGACATTGTCTATGGAACTAGTACATTACAATGCTGAGAACTATATTCTGCAGTCTGTATCTTCCCCAGGCTCTTCCTATTGTAGAATTACTATACTGGAGTTTGATTGATTATATTTATGCATGGCATTATGATCTGATTGAATAGAATGCAAAACAATTCACTATAGCTCAGCATGTGACAATAAACCTTAAACTGGCCTGCAAATCCCGCCGTTTGTTTACCTCCTTTTTGGTACAGGGGATTCACGTTTGCTATTTTCCAATCCATTGGTATACCTAATTTTAGTGAGTTTTGAAAAAGCTCAGCTAATGAATCTATTCTCGATGCAGATAATGTATTTCAAATGCTTGCGTGGATGCCAAGCGGCCCCAGAAACTTGTCTATCTTCAACCCCGAGCTTTATTTTTTTTAATACATTGTCCGTTGTGATTAAGGCCTTTAGAAGTTCTTCTATGCTTCTTGAAATTAGTCAGTTACCATTCATGTATATAAATGTCTTGGACATAAATGTAAATGGGTTAGTAAGCTTGCAGATGACACCAAGATTGCTGGACAACTCAGTGAGGAAAAAAGACAAAGTGCTGGAGTAACTCAGCAGATCCTTGGCATCAGCTCCGGAGAGCGTGGATAGGTGATGTTTCGGGACTCTTCTTCAGACTGATGGGAAGGGGGTTGGGGTTGGCATCGGGTTCGGGGGAGGTGAGTGTCAGGTTGTGGGGTGGGGGTGGGGAAAAAAGTACCAGAGATGCTACCTAAACCAAAGATCCTATAGCGAACAAGATAGACCACTCCTGCTAAATCCAATAGACTGACGGGTAGTACGCAACGGAGCGTAACTTCCGTCATTTCTGTAACCCCGACCCGACGCACAGTGTAATGAGCATTGCAGTGGGGAACAGTTTATGTCTTTTTAAATGTTTCTTTACATTTTCTTTTTAAACAGCACATACTTTGTACAGGGAGGAACTGCAGATGCTGGTTTAAACCGAAGACAGACACAAAGGGCTGGTGTATATCAGTGGATCAGGCAGCATCTCTGGAGAGGACTAGATGATATTTCTGGTCGACTTTTTCGATAGCTGCCATGAGGGGAGAAGCGCAGGCACCAAGAGCGAGCCAACGCATGGACAGACGGAGGAAAGCAACGATTATAGAGCAGCATAGGTGGACATTTTGGGTCGAGACCGTTCTTCAGACTGACAGTCATGGGAAATGGGAGATATAGGCATTACTTCTATTCACTTGTCCTTAGTACCGTCTACATCTCTTGCTCCTCTTTCCCCTGACTCAGTCTGAAGAAGGGTCCCGACCCGAAATGTCACCTACAAAGATTTTTCGTCACCTATTCCGCTCTATGGTCGTTGCTTTCGTCTGTCTGTCCGCGTGTTTGCTCGCTCTTGGTGCCGCCGTTTCTCCCCTCAGACTCCGCCACACACACACACACACACAGCGTGTCCGGCAGATCGGAGCGGGCTGAGACTAGGAGCAGCTTGGAGGAGCAGGGCGAAAGATTACATCAAACGGGTCATGGCAGCTATCGAAAAAGTACGGAAATGGTAAGGGGGAATTTTTTTTTAAAAACGAAGGAAATAGATGTTTAACAAAAAAAAGGGGGGCGGCGATCGCTCGGAGGGAAGGGGGAAGGGATGGTTTTTAGTCCCTCTTTCCCCCGACTCAGTCTGAAGACGGGTCTCGACCCAAAATGTCACTATTCCTTTTGTCCAGAAATGCCGTCCAACCCGCTGCATTTTGTGTATATCCTTTAATCTCTCAGCCTGATATAGCAGAATCTCCCTGAATTAGCTTGACGCCATGACGGAAGCCGGTTATGGAAATGGCGCTGAAGATTACCCATGACCCTACTACTGCTTTTTAGCGGAGTGGACCATCTTGCTCACTATAAGATCTTTGGCCTAACCTGCTGAGTTACTCCAGCACCTGGTGTCTTTTTTGTAAACCATCCTCTGCAGTTCCTTGTGTCTACAGCTTAGTGAGGAAGGCTGTCAAAATACATACAGGATTTGGAACAACTACATGAATGGGCAAAGAAATAGCTGATGACTTTAATCCGAGTAAATGAGGTGTTGCACTTAGGTCAAATGTAAGGGGTAGATAAACGGTGATGCCAAGACCCTTAACACGATTTATGTGCAGGGAGTTCTTGAGGTCCAAGACCAAAGCTCCCTGAAATTGGGACTATAAGTAAATAGAGTGGTAAAGAAGGCATACGGGATGCTTAGCTTCATTGGTCATGGCACTGTGCAGAAGAGTAAGGAAGTGATAATGCGCGCTAACATAAGACTTTGGTTGTTAAAGAAGGAACTGCAGATGCTGGAGAAGAGGGTACACAAAAGGCTGGAGAAACTCAGCGGGTGCAGCAGCATCTAAGGAGCGAAGGAGATAGGCGACGTTTCGGGTTGAGACCCTTCTTCAGACTGGTCAGGGATCAGGGAAACGAGAGATATAGACGGTGATGTGGAGAGATAAAGAACAATGAATGAAAGATATGCAAAAAAGTATCGATGATAAAGGGAACAAGCCATTGTAAGCTGTTTGTGGTGTGAAAATGAGAAGCTACTGCGACTAGGGTGGGAGAGGGAGATGGAGAGAGAGGGAATGCCAGGGCCCGAGGGCTGAGGGAGAGGTGGGAAGGGGGGGAGACTTTGGTTGGGCAGCTTTTGGAGCATTGTACAGTTCTGGTTGCCCCATTACAGGAAGGATTTGGAGGCTTTGGAGATAGTACAGAAACCTTTAGTAAAATGCAACGAGGAGAGATTGGACAAACTTAGATTGTTTTCTCTAGAAAGCCAGATAGAAAGCCAGAAGTTGAGGGCAGATCTGACTGAAGTACATTCAATTATGAAAGGCATAGATAGGGTAGCCAACTAGACTAATTTTCACAAGGGTGGAAAAGTCGAATACTAGAGGGCATAGCTTCAAGGTGAATGGGTCAAAGTTTAAAGGAGATGTGCAGGACATGTCTTTATTTTATTTATATACATATATATACACCCCACACACACACACACATATATATATACACACATACATATACATATACACACACACATATATATATAATAATAATAATAATAATATTACGGACTCACCATTACATTAAAAATGCATTGCATCTCAAATATCATAAATATATATAAAATCAAGGTAAATCACATAAAAACATCATAATTTATATATTTTTTTTATACTTAACTGAGTAAAAAAAAAGATCAATGTCGTACAACGAGACAACGATACCAGTGTCTCCACAACTGGGATTCGTGCGTGTAGTGCTAACCCTTATGTTTGTCAAGGCCATAATAAGCACATTTTTAGAGTCAGCAAATGAAGTGGTGTTCTTAGGATAGCTTCTAGGCACTACATCATCTTGTGTTCTCATGGCATCGTTATATGCCACCTAGTCTCTGCAAGTTCGGGGGGGGGGGTGGAATGCTCTAAATAGCGACATCTTCACCACATCTGTTTACGCAAGACGCGCATGATAAATATCGTCATCCCCTTAGACACTAAAGTTGCAGAAATTTAAAGACCAGGTGTGATGGAATAGTTTGTACTGGAGCAAAGGTGACCGAGTAGATAAGATTAGTGAAGGGTTTAGCAGAGAGGATCACAAGTATCCCGCCAGATAACCCTCCACACACGCTCCACCCAGACAGGAGTGGATGTGGACCAAGGTGAAGGTCCGGGCCCCACGCGTCTCCCTGGCTCGGGTTCGGGCCAGACTCACCGGTCACACCGCAGGCCGCGGCCGCCCCGACCCAGCGCCCGAGCGCCGCCATCATCACCCCGTCACTGCGCATGCGCCCATCCGCAGGCCAGCAGCGCGCGTGCGCGAAGCCCAGGCAACCGGACGTTCCTATTTAATCGCCTTCACATTCATAACAATGATCATAGAGCGGAGCTCTCTTTGTTAATAACGTCTTGCCGCCACACTGTGCATCAAAGATCCAAAGTAGGATTTTTGCTGTGCATGATGAACAGTGCACAAGTGGCTGAAGAAGGGTCTCCAGCCGAAACGTCACCCATTCCTTCTCTCCAGAGATGTTGCCTGTCCCGAGTTACTCCAGCATTTTGAGTCTATCTTGTGTGCAAACCAGCATCTGCAGTGCCTTCCTACACAAGAAGTCTGACCCCCGAGTATCTCCAGTACTCTGATTTAAGTCAAGTCACATTTATTAATATAGCACATTTAAAAAACAATTCTCGTTGGGCAAAGTGCTTTACATTTGTTATAAGAATAGTATAAACAAACAAACTACTTGCATATAGCCCTCGCTCAGAGGACGTCAAGAAACGCTTGGGAGTATTTTACCCACCACTTAAAAAAATGATACAAATGAAAACAAACGGTTGGAGGAACATAAAAAAGGAATCACATTTGTGGATGAAATGGACAAACAGCGTTTCGGTGTAGGAGGGAACTGCAGATGTTGGTTTAAACCAAAGATAGACACCAAAAGATGGGGTTACTCAGCGGGTCGGACCGTTTTTTTTTTGAGAAAAGGAAAATATGACTTTTCTGGCCGAGACCCTTCTTCCGACTAATAAATCAAACAGATGGAAGGACTTAGAATTTCACAATGCAAGAACAAGGAACTGGAGATGTTTGGTTTTCCAAATATGCTGCCTGACCCTCTGGGTTACTCCAGCAATGAGTGTCCTCATTTAGAATTACACCGCCTTTGACCGCAATATGCAGTTCTCTTTGCATTGACTCTGTGGATGCTGCCCATTCCGGGCGGTATTTGTTGTATTTTGCATTTGTCTTGACGGTAATAAAAAAAAAAAACACCCCACACGAAACTGCCAAAGATCCTCCGCAAGTCGAGTTAGCTGGCGCTTTGCGGGAAAACCGTGCGTTTCCCGCCCTGCACTGTGTAAAGACTCTTAGGCCGTCTGTCGAAGCAACCGCTGTTTTCATTCGTCGGCCACACGGGTTCCTTCCGGTTGACAGGCCAACGCGCGGCGGTTGGAAGACGCGCTGGTTGCCGCCAAAGATCATGGTTGCCGCCTCGCCAGTTGCCGATCCGGCCGAGCTGATGCCGGCGACCCCCCTCACATAGTTCTCGCCGGCCCGGTGCAGGTAGGTTCATCCGCTGACATACACACCGCTGCGTGTCTGGACTTGTGGCTCGCTGGGCCACGAATACTTCTGCGTGTGGGCGCCTGCCAATGCCTCGGTGAAGTTTGGAGCTGCACCAGGCTTAAACTTTTACCTTCACTAAGATGTTTCACCACGAACAACGAGGGACTGCAGATACGATACAAAAATACTAGAGTAACTCAGTGGGTCAGGCAGCATCTCTGGAGAACATGGAAAGGGGACGTTTTGGGTCGGGACCCTTCCTCAAACCTGAAACATTGCCTCCCCTTGTTCTTCAGAAATGCTGCTCCACCCGCTGGATTACAACATTTTGTCTTTCATTCACCACCGCACTTTGCCTCTGATCACCCAGCTACATTTGCATCCAGTTTGCCAACACACTTTGATTCCTTTGTGCCTTAAACCTTCTAAATCAGCCTACTGTTGAGTACCTTGTTATAAGCCACGTAGAAGTCCATGTAAACCACATCTATTGCACTGCCTTCATCAATGTTCTTAGATACCTTCTCAAAAAATTAAATCCTTGCTGTGTCAGAACAAAATTGGTTGCCCTCAGAATTCTCTCCAACTCCTCTCTGATTAGGTTCAAGAGGCATTTAAGATGACAATTAAATAGGCAAGCCATGGAAGAATATGGTCTTAATGTGAGAAAATTGAATTAGTTTAGTTAGAGATACAATGTGGAAACTGGGCTTTCGGCCCATCGAGTCCGCGCCGACCCGCGATCCCGGCACCTTAACACTAGCCTACAAACACTAGGGACAATTTTATATTTATACCAAGCCAATTAACCCACAAACCGGTACGTCTTTGGAGTGTGGGAGGAAACCGGAGATTTTGGAGAAAACCCACGCGGTCACGGGGAGAACGTACAAAGCCCACACAGCCAACACTCGTAGTCGTGTTTGAACCTGGGTCTCTGGCGCTATAAGGCAGCAACTCTACTGCTGAGCCACCTTGTTAGCCTGGATGTGGTGGGCTGAAATGCCTGTTCCTGCATTTTATGACTCGGTGACTTTCTCAAAACTAACACGCAGGTGCAGCAAACAGATAGGATGGCAATTGATTTAATATCCTTCATTCCAAGAGGATTGAATATGAAAGTAAAGACATAATTCTTACTGGGTAATACATCCTTGCTGATGAGTGGAAAACAAGGGGTTACAATCCAAGAATAAGTAATAGTCCATTTATGTCCGTTTAGTTTAGTTAGAGATGCAGTGTGGAAATGGGCCCTTCGAACCACCTAGTTGGCCAGTAATCACCTGTACACTAGTTGTATTCTTCACACTAGGGACAATGTTACAGAAGTAAATTAACCTACAAACCTGCACGTCTGGGATGTGGGAGGAATCCGGTGCACCTGGAGGAAACCCATGTAGTCACTGGGAAAATGTTCAAACTCCATACAGACAACACCCAAAATCAGAATCGAACCTGGGCCTCTGATGCTGTGAGGGAGCAGGTTTATCATCTGCACCACTGTATCGTGACTGATCTATTTTTCCACATTATCCAAATGTTCCTCTAACCTTTCTTATCTCAAAGAACGGTAGGAGGAATATTTGGATAATGTGATAAAATAGAATAGATGGAGATCGCCCCTGATGAATGATAGCATAGACTTGAAGTTCCAGGTCATGTAATCCTAGTGGAGGACACCATGGTTTCCACCTCTACCACCTTTCCTACACTGAGTATCAGACTTCAACCAACCTCTGAGTAAAAACAAATTTCCTCTTCTGTTGCGTTGCTTTTTATTTTAACCCCACTGCAAAGCAAATAGGAACTTGCCATTTGCCGTATTGACGTCTCATAAATTCATATGCATCAGTTTTCGCCCCTCATTAATTACCTTTGCTCCAAAGAAACCAAGTCAAACTTAACCAATACATGACTACAATATTTCTAGCCCCAAATTTACAGGTCACTGCTCACTCTCCAGTGCAATCATATATTTTGTGTAAGGTGGTGACAAAAACACAAGCTGTGGCTAAACTAACATTCAGCAGAAAACTGGGGGGAGGGGGGTCAGGCAGCATCTATGGAAAGATGCTTCATATCGGGATCTTTCTTCAGACAGGGTGTTATAGTATTTAGACAAAGCAACAATAAAGTAATGATGAAGCAATAAAACTGCAGGTGCTGGTAACTTGACCAAACAAGTAAGTAAGTAAGTAAATTTATTGGCCAAGTATTCACATACAAGGAATTTGCCTTGGTGCTCTGCCCACAAATAACAACATGACATACATTGACAGTTACGAATGACTCAGAAAACACTAAACATTAATAATAATAAAACATTAATGGTAAAACACCATTGATCAAGCATGTGATCCAACAAAATACCAGATCAAAGGGAGGCTACAGATTTTTGGCTGTTGAGTAGAGCAACGACTCGTGGATAAAAACTGTTTTTAAGGAGCGAAGGAGATATGTTGGCTGTGTTGGCAGCTTTGACAATCCGGAGTCGCCTTCCAGAGGGAAGTGATTCAAAGAGTTTGTGGCCAGGGTGAGAGGGGTCAGAGATGATCTTGCCCGCTCGTTTCCTGGCCTTTGAATTGTACAGTTCATCAATGGAGGGAAGGTTGCAGCCAATAACCATCTCTGCTGATCGGACGATTCCCTGCAGGCTCCAGGTGTCGTGCTTGGTGGTTGAGCCAAACCAGACCATGATGGAAAAATGAGAACAGACTCTACGATGGACGTGTAGAATTGGACCATCATTGCCTGTGGCAGATTGTGCTTCCTCAGCTGCCGTAGGAAGTACATCCTCTGTTGTGTCTTTTTGACTGTGGAGTCGATGGTAGCCCCCCACTTGTCCTTGGAGGGTGATGGTGGAACTCAGCAGGTCAGAAAGCATCTGCGGAGAGACTGACCAGACAACTTTTCACTCAGGATCCTTCTTCAGACTCGAGTTTTGATCAGTCTGAAGAAGGGTCCTGACCCAAAATATTATTTGTCCACACTCTCCACAGATTTTGCCTGAACCCACTTAGATTTCTGCTCAAGATTCCAGATCTGCAGTTTCTTATGTCTACATTTTACTGCTCCATTGCAAATTCTCCTCAAAGTGTGCCCACTTTGAAGAAATTCCACCTCTCGTTAGAATTCAGTGAGATCCTCTTTCACAGCTTCCCCTCCCTAATTTCTGCTGTTTGACCCCGCTCAGAGTTAATTCTGAAGAAGGATCTCAATCTGTAATGGTGTCTGTTCAATCCCTCCGCAAGGATGCAGCCGGACCTGTTGAGTTCCTTCAACAATTTATTGTAATGAAGGAATGATGGTGTATTTATTGTAATAGTATATAGGCAGGATAGTATATAGACAGGATTTTAAAGGCGACTTGTCAATGATAGTGTTACCATGCAACCCTTTTCTGGATAACGGTGACTGTCGGACTTCAGGAGGTTTTATGGAAGAAATTGTTGAAGTGCATTTTTGTTGATCATAAAGATTCCAGCCAGTACAGTAGAAGGTATAGAGGTTTATGTATGCCTGTCATGCAAGTTGTTTTACTTGATTTGTGTGGTGTCCTGAATGTTGGAAGTGCACGTACAGACACACAGTATCTTGTGTCTGCTTAATCAGTCTGAAGAAGGGTCTCGACCCGAAACGTCACCTATTCATTTGCTCCATAGATGCTGCCTCACCCGCTGAGTTTCTCCAGCAATTTTGTCTACGTTCGATTTTTCCAGCATCTGCAGTTCTTGCTTAAACATCGTGTCTGCTTAATATCGATGTAAAAGTTTCTATGCTTAATCCACCTCATGCGATCGGATTGAGATTGCTGATTTATCTGGAGAATTTATGTACAACGGACTGTTATTTTTTGAGATGCCACTTACATGTTTGGGCTTGTGCAAGCTGTTTGCTAAGTTGAAGGAGATTTATTATTCCTCTCATGCATACAGCATCTAACCTGGCAATGCTACATTCACAGACTGTACCTGTTGTGGGAACAAATTCATCTTTCTGTTTAAATGGCACAAAATCATCAAAACTAATTGAACAATGTAGAATTCTATGTTAATGAAATTGTTTGGCATTTTGTCTTATTTGAGGTGTGCCGGTTTGGAGTTGCCAAGAAGATGCTGTGGTGTAATGATGATTCAGATAAAGAATCTAGTGATACAGACTTGGATGATGATTCTGCCAAGTTGCCTACTATAAACTTCACAGGTATTCGAAGTCATGCAATTTCTGATGGGCCCACGGATTTTAAATATAGTGCTTCCAAAAAGGCAATGTCAATTAATGTAGAAGATTCAAACTTCAAAAGCTGTGACCTATTACCCGGTGAAGCTGGATGTGCTCCACTGGATGTCAACACGTCTGTTGCATGCTTATCCAATGAAGTAGTAATGGTTGTGAGTAGTGAGAGTGATGGTGAAGAGGATCATGTAATTCCTTTGTCAGAAAGACTAAAGATGAGGTTTACTGAAAGCAAAAGGTTTGAGAAGACTGACCATTCAATTTCAAAATCTGGTCAAGAAAACAGTAATTTTCCGAGTAAACTTCAACATGGTAAAGTTGATCCCACGATTAAATTGACTGATGTCTCAGAAATTAAAGATCAAACTACAGGATCTTCATTCATTCGACAGAGAACTAATATTTGTCATTCAACCTGGGACATTTCACTTTCTGATGATGACACTGAACCAGTAAAATTACATGAGCCTCAGTCAAATTCGAGTCAGCCATGTATCGGGGATCTCACATCCTCCAAAGAGGTGACATCAACTCTGCCTAAGCATCGGAAAAAGATTAAACCAATTTCATCAGAACTTCAACAGGAGAAATTGAAAAAATGTGAAGAACGCGAGCTGCAGCGAGCAGAGAAGGAAAATATTCGTAGACAACGGGAGGAGGAAAAAGCTGCAAAAAAGATGTTGGCTGACATTGAGAAGATGTTGCGACCTGGGGAGTGCCTGAAATCCATGCAGGTCTCAATTGATCCAGGTGAGTTTTTTAAATCAGATTTGATATAATGAGTGATTAATGAACTATATATTTATTCACACTTAAGTTGGTAATTATTGTCAGAGTTAACTGATTTAATAATGTGGAAAATTAGGTTCTATACAGTTCTGGAGTGGTTTTCTCCAGAAGAATCAAAATGTGACTATTAGTCCTCCTGATATGCATCATCCTGTAACCTAAGACAATTCTTCTTGCTGCCAACACCACCACCAGCTTTTGTCATCTACAAGCTTACTAATCATACATGCTATATTCATGCTTATATTATTAGAATATACTACACCAAGTGGGACCCGTTGGGCCCCGTTCTCCCAACGCAACAAGTTTCCACCACTCACCCATTCGCCCAATGCAACCCGTTCCCTCAACACTCCCTCCCCCTTCTCTTCACACTCCCTCTTCTCTCCCTTCTCCTCCTCCCTTCCTCACTCCCTCCCTCATCTCTCCCTCCCTCTCCTTTCCCCTACCCTCAGTCACTCCCTACCTCCCTCCATAACCCCTCCCTACACCCCCTGACCCGTTGGACCCCATTCTCCCAACACAATATTCCACCATTCACCCGTTCCCCCACCACAACCCGTTTCCACCACTCACACCGTTCCCCCAACGCAACCCGTTTCCCCAACGCAGTATTCCACCATTCACCCATAGCCCCCAACTGCGCAAGGAAACTGCTAATTTCCCTTCATCCCCCAACACTCCCTCCCCCTCCTCTTCACACTCCCTCTTCTCTCCCTTCTCCTCCTCCACTCCCTCACTCATCTCTCCCTCCCTCTCCTTTCCCCTACCCTCTGTCACTCCCTACCTCCCTCCATAACCTCTTCCTACACCCCCTGACCCGTTGGACCCCATTCTCCCAACACAATATTCCACCACTCACCCGTTCCCCCAATGCAACCCGTTCCCCCAACGCAGTATTCCACCATTCACCCATAGCCCCCAACTGCGCAGGGAAACTGCTAATTTCCCCTCATCCCCCAACATTCTCTCCCCCTCCATCTTCTCTCCTCTCGTCCTCCCCCATCTCCTCCTCCCCCCTCTCCTCCTCCCTCCCTCGCCTCTCCCTCCCTCGCCTCTCCCTCCCTCGCCTCTCCCCTACCCTCAATCCCCCCCTCCATAACCCCTCTCCCTCCCTACCCCCCCTCCTCTTTTAAATAACATTTAGCAACAATTCTCTCCTCGTCCCCTCCCCCACTGCTGCCCTTTTTATGTAAATGAGATCCCATTGTGATGTCATTGTCAGATGGAACACTGCTGAGGGGCAGTTTGTGTAAATGAGATCCCATAGTGACATCATAAATGTAACTGCCACTGTAACTTGAAGTGATTTTTCACAAAGTGGGGTTTTGTAAAGTTGAAAATGTGAATAACTTGTAAAATAGAACATCAATCTGGATGAAACTTGATAAACCACACTCCAGGACAATGGTGAGTAAAGTGGGCCAAAAATTGTAGCGCTATCGTGTACCGTCTTGACGTAATTTCTGGAGCACAGCGCTCACCCCTCACACACAGACATAGAAACAAACAAGATGAGATATATATATATATATATATATATATTGTATAATAAGTGTCTCCTCACCAGTCACTGTGGTACATCACTAGACACAGGCTTCTTGTCATAAAACAACCATGCACCTTTCCTTCTCCTTCCTATCGCCAAGCCAATTTTAGATCCAATTTGCCAGCTTTGGATCTAATGGGCAGTAACCGATTGGACAGATTGTTCATTTAGAATCTTGTGAATTGCCTGGCTATTGTATATCTACTCTACTTCCAATTACACTGCCGTCATCAGCACATTTTGTTAATTCACTAAAATTCTAATCACATTGGTTAAATTGGATTTCCTTCCCCTCCTTACAAAGCCACGCTAATGATGTTTGATTAATCCACACCTTTCCAAATCTGGACCTTGTTTCTCAGGATTATTTTTCCAATTGCATCCCTGCAGTTTTCCTCCCCTACAGGGCACTTTAGTGAACTGGGCGAGTCTTTACAAACCATCAATTATGATTTTAATAACCATCATTTAAATTCAAATTTAACACCATCTGCTGTGATGGGATTTGAACCCAGATCTCCAAGATTTTTCCTTTAGTATCTTGATCATGAATCTTGATCATGATCCGGCCCACATGAAGTCGCATTTTGCCCATTCCGGCCCGTGACCTAAAATGAGTTTGACACCCCTAGTTAAAAGTGAGAGAGGAACGATTTGATAGAAACCTGAGGGACAACATTTTCATGCAGTGGATGATGGGTATGTGGGACAAGCTGCCTGGGGAAGTAGGCAGGTAAAATTACAGCATTTAAAAGACATTTGGTAGGTGCGTGGACAGGAAAGGTTTAAAGGGATATGGGCCATATGCGGATAAATGGGACTAGTTTAGATGTGGCATCTTGATCTGCATGGACAAGTTGGGATGAAGGGCCTGTTTCCATGCTGTAAGACTTGACACATTGTAGAAAGGGTGCAATTGCTCTGGAGAGGATCCAGGGGCAATTTATGAAGATGTTGGCAGGCTGGATTTTTGTTTTTCACTGTGAAGAAAGATTTGATAAGTAGGATTGTATTCTCTGCAGCAACGGAGGTGAAGAAAATACTTAGTTGAGGTGAATAATATTATGAGAATAGGACCTGTTTTGCTTAACAAAGAGTGTAGGAAGGAACTGCAGGTGCTGGTTTAAACTGACGATAGACACGAAAAGCTGGAATAACTCAGCAGAACAGGCAGCATCTCTGGAGAGAAAGAATGGGGGATGTTTCGGGTAGAGACCTTCAGACTGAAGAGGTTGAAAAACAGCCATATAGATAGAGTTGCTGCCTTGCTGCACCACAGACCCAGATTTGATCCTGACTGCGGGTGCTGTCTGTACAGAATTTGTACATGACCACGTGTTTTCTCCGGATATTCTGGTTTCTCCCACATCTGAAAGAAGTGTAATAAATTGTTCGTGGCGTGTAGGATAGAACTGGTGTATGGTAGCTTGCTGGTCAGTGTTGACTTAGTGGGCCAAAGGGCCTGTTTCCATATTTATGTTTTACATATAAATTTAATTGAACCATATACTTGGTTGAATATGTGGAATTATTTTTGTCTTGTTTCTATAGTCAAATGGTAAGGTTGATTAACCTATTTGTGCAGAACAGTGATGGAAGTCTGACTCCTCTTGCCTTATTAAAAATAAGGCAAGAGGAGTCAGCACCTAATTCTCCTGCACCTAATTTCTATGTTTCGATGTTTCTAAGCTTGTAAGACTTGAATGTAAGCCACTACCTTGTCCTCAACTGGTACAGGCTGTTCAGACAGATATCTAATATGGTGCTGTGCCCAGATAATACATTTCTATGATAATACATTGTTTCAATGATTAGTATAAATCGAGCTTCTAAAATTTTCCCACACTTTATTCTGCTGGGAAATTCTTTTTTAAATTACTGCTTTCTGTTTTTTCAGCAAATCTCTATTTTTAATTTACGAACCAAACTTGACCAAATTAAATTATTTCAATGCCATCATCTCCCCATGTAAGTTTGATTTCACCTTTTAATGATGTTCTTTGGTAATTTGGTCTTTGAATAACTATACAAATGGAATTTGCAGTTTCCAATACTTTGCACCTTCAAGTTGCTGTCATATCTTGTGGCAAAATTCTGGGGTCCTGTTCTCGATCAAGACCACTTCCGTTTTTACGACGTCCAGTCGACCTTGAGGCATTGCTGTATTCTAAGTCCCAGTCACACGGGAGGGCTGGTCCCCCAACGCAACCCATTCCCCAACGCAATATTTCACCACTCACCCATTCCGCCGACGCAATATTCCACCACGCACCCATAGCCCCTAATTGCCCATGCGCTGCTCATTTGCCGTCATCCCCCAGCACTCCCTCCCCCTCCTCTTCATGTGTAGGAGACGCCAGTAAAGATGCGATGGCGCAGGAAGGGGAGGACCGTCCCGCGGAGTGGCAGGAGAAGAGACTAATCTGCGCGGCGCTGACGATAGATAGATATTTAGATATTTTATTATTTCTATCGATTTAGCACAGTTATTAAATCTGATCATTTCAGTGAAAGGCGGAATAATGGATCGCACTACACTAATGAACATGTTTTTGCTTTTACTCCACTTTCACAGGATTGCTGCAGATAGAAGGAGGAGGACAACTGCTAAGTACTCTGCAGACCATGGAGGTTAGCTGTATGATAGAAGATCAGACCATTCCCCACAGTGTGACCTGGAGGAGGAGACACCCTTGTATTGCAGGGCAGCAGATGGTATGTGATATTCCTTTGTTTTGTCTTGTACGCCGTTGACTGGAAAAATGACCTTGCTGTAGAACAAACTTGTTCTAGATGTCCAATCAATCTGTTTATATTATGTTCAGAATTACCATGAGCATATAATTGTGAAACATGAACATTCAGTCCTCATGTTTCGTCCGCCACATAATAGGATCACGGCTGAATTAATAGTAACCTAAACTCTGCACTCACAGTTACCTTTCACTGTCTTTGTTTATCAAATCCCTTTGAGGAAGTGTGCCTAAAATTAGTACCTGAGAGGAAAAAAATCACCTCTTTTTAAAAAAAATTCCTAGTTCATGATTTTCTCAGAAAAGGAAACCTTCACTTCTACCCTGTCAAGATGACACTAGATCGTAGATAGTTACATCACGTTTTATCTCACTCTTAATTTCAGCAGTTACATACCACCTATCCAACCTTTGATATATCCTGAGATAGACTGCACATTCTAGGTAGTTTATAGACTGCATGTTCCAACTGCCTTTTTCACCACACTGGCCACTTGTATTGCCACTTTCAACGAACAACGTACCTGTACCCCTTGGTTCCGTAATGGACTTTCATTGAAATGTTTTCCAATGTGTTAACATCTCTCCTTGAATGAGAGATCAATACTGTACACAGTACTCCAGAAGTGGCAAGCAAAACCCCCTACTTTTATATTAAATTAGCAATAAACAATAATATTGTGCAAAACATTGCTTTACCTGCATACCAGCCTTCGGTGAATACCCACCTCTAGTAATCCCATTTTCTAGCAATTGGCCTGAAGCCTTCTACGCCTGGACAAACCGTGCTCACCTAAATACTAGTCATAGAGTTATACAGCATGGACTCAATTTTCCTATCCATGTGCCTGTCCAAATGTCTTTTAAATGCCATAATTGTACCCGCCTCTACCACTTCCTCTGGCAGCTTGTTCCATATATGCATTATCACCTGTGCAGAAAAAGTTTTCCCTAGGTCATAAAGTCATAAGGGATAGGAGTAGAATTAGACCATTTGGCCCATCAAGCCCACTGCGCCATTTAATCATGGCTGATCTATCTGTCCCTCCTAATCCCATTCTCCTGCCTTCTCCCCATAACCTCTGGCACGAATCAAGGTTTCTTTTTTTAAATCTTTCTCCTCTTGAAACTTTGCACTCTAGTTTTGGAATCCCTTACCCTGAGAAAGACTGTGGAATTCACCAAAACATACTTTTGGGTAATAAATGACGATTATGATTATGATGATTATGATTGATCAAGATCAACTTATAATCTTGGATATAGGGACAGGTGTTTTATCTCCTGCGGTTGCAGGAAAAAGTACCTGGGAGGGGGGTTGTTTTGCTCCGAAAAGATGAGTTAACCAGGGAGTTGTGCAGGGAACGGTCTCTGCAGAAAGGTGTGAAGATGTGGCTGGTGCGGAGGGAACGGTCTCTGCGGAAAGCAGAAAGGAGTAGCGATGGAAAGATGTGGCTAGTAGTAGTAGCGGCAGCGGCAGCGGCAGGAGGCGGCAGCAGGAGCAGGAGGAGGAGGAGGAGGAGGAGGTTCCCACCCAAACCACACATTCCCCAGGTCCTTCACCATGTAACTTCAGGAGATGCAACACCTGTCCCTATACCTCCTCCCTCGACTCCGTCCAAGGACCCCATCAACCTTTCAGATGAGGCAGAGGTTCACTTGCACCGCCTCCAACTTCATCTATTGTATCCGCTGTTCCAGGTGTGGACACCTATATATCGGCGAAACCAAGTGCCGATTCCCCAATCGTTTCGCTGAACACCTTCGTTCAGTCCGCCTAGGTCTATGCGATCTCCCGGTCGCAGAACACTTTAACTCCCCCTCCCATTTCCATCCTGACATTTCTGTCCTGAGCCTCCTCCACTGTCAGAGTGAGGCTAAATGCAAATTGGAGGAACAGCACCTCGCTTTTCACTTGGGCAGCTTCCAATCCAGTGATATGAATATTGATTTTTCTAACTTCAAGTAACCCTTGCTTTCCCCCTATCTCTGTACCTACCCCACCCTAGTTCTCCGACTAGTTTCACTGCCTTCCTGATTAATTTTACTGTTTGTATACCTCATTGTCATCTTCCCCTCAGCTAACAATTAATCATTCTACATTTCCTTGATCGTCATCTGCTTTGATCTATCGTTTTTACACCTTTACCCTTCCATATCTCTAGTTTCCCTCTCCCGTGAATCTCACTGAAGAAGGGTCTCAACCTGAAACGTCGCCCACTCCTTCTCTCCAGAGGTGCTGCCTGTCCCGCAGAGTTACTCCTGTGTTTATTTTCGGTGTAAACCAGCATCTGCAGTTCCTTCCTGCACAGCTCCATGTAAACCCTTCCTTAATAATATTGTAGTCCATTCCTCAATATTTCCCTTAATACTTGTGTTGTCTTTGACTTACAGAATTTATAAATTAGTTTGGAGACCTCAAGAAGAAGATTGGAAGAATAGTTTGTCAATCACCATCACCTTTTCTGGACAGTACTGTCCAGCCTAGAAGCTCAGTGTCCCGAGAATGTTTATTAGTGTTAGTCACCCTTATTCACTTATAAAATTAATTTCCTTTGTCTAACCACTGAGTCATTGCTTCTTTCCATAACTTTCCATAACCCACAGGAAGATACAAAGTGCTGGAGTAACTCAGTGGGTCGGACGGTATGTCTGGAGAATATGCAACGGTTTTGGGTTGAGTCCCTTCTTTAGACTTTACATGCCCTTCCTTCTCATCAAACCTGCATTTCTACTTCTTGTGATCTTTCAGCTTTTTAAAAAATCAAACCAACTTAGAAATGCTTGCTTTAGGCCTTGCTCCATTTGAAACTTGTTGGTGTTATATCCTTTAGTGCAGGGCCATTCACCTTTTCGTAATTAATTGAGGAGAACTATGTACAGGCCATGGTAATAGGCTATATTAACCAGGCTACTGTGAGCGGTGGTCCAATTTTAGAGTTAAATATCCTACTATTTATCTTTGCAGGATGCAGTGACTGAGTGGACGGATGAGCTTCATGTTGTAGTCCACATTCCACTGGAGGAGTTTGTGTCAATGGTTCATGCACAGAAACGGGTAAAATTACATTAACATTTATTTTCTCAATGTGTTTTAGCGCAATTATGCCTGGATTATTGAATTGCATGTGGTTCTGCATGTAATTCCCAGCTAATTAAGTTTTCTGTATGGTCATGTGAGACTTTAGTAGCTTGGGTTTGGTTCTTGCTCTGTATTCCGAAGCTTGTTCTTGTCATAATAATTGGTGCTTACGGGATAGGTAGGAGAAAGAAAATTAGGTTTGGTCCCTAATTTGTATCCACATCCATCATAAATCCCTGTTTAGGAACAATAGATGAGTAATAGATGTAAGAACAAAAGATTGGATTCCGCTATAATACCCATGATTTGATTTGATTTGATTTAATTTATTGTCATTGTCTTCAATGAAGAGACAACAAAATTATTTTTCCCTTACAGTCATACAAAAAAATATATATATAAATAAATTAATTTAAAAAATTTAAAAAAAAAACACAGAACACAGTAGTCCACAACACAAACATCCCCACAGCAGCACCAAAGTTCCCCGCTGAGGGAAGGAACCAAAGTCCAGTCAACTTCCTCGCCGATGTTCACCCGTGGTCGGGGCCACCTGAGCACCCCGTAGTCGCCGCTACGGGCAGCCCGATGTTCAGGCCCTCTCGCCGGGAACCACTCGTCCGCCACCTTCCAACGGAGTCTGCGGCTCCCAATGTCCACAGGCCGGGCTGGGCGGAGATTCGTGCTGGCGACCCCTGGCAAAGGGTCCCAGGACTCCGCAATGTTAAAGTCAGCGCCGCCTGCGTTGGTAGCTCCGCACCCACAGCTCCGCAAGGTTGGAGTGGTTCATGCTTGTTTGTCTTGAGTCAAGGCTGAAGAATGACTACACTAATAACCTGCAGTCATTTTGTTCAGCATCTAGTTGACTTTAAACTCAACTGAGGCCCCGTTTCCATTCTCCCTTTAAAACGGACACACACACACACACACACACGGACACACACACACGGGGACACACACACACACGGGGACACACACACAGACAGACAGACACGGACACACTCACTCGCGCACACACACACACACACACACATACACTCTCTCTCTCTCTCTCTCTCTCTTACAGTACTCCGGAAAATGTGGCAATCCAACGGCACCAAAGTCCGGAAGGTGCTGGATTACTAGAGTTTTACTATTCACGGTTAGATATCAGTAGCTGCCCATTGGTAGTGGAATTGCCTTTAAACAAGTATCTCAAAATCTAATCTAATTAAGGAAGAAACAAAAGGCTGCAAATTTTAGAATCATGAGGAAAAAAATGATGGAGGAACTATGGGTCATCCATGGAAAAAAATGGACAGGTGAGGTTTTGCATTGAGATGTTTAAGAAAGAACTGCAGATGCTGGAAAAATTGAAGGTAGACAAAAATGCTGGAGAAACTCAGAGGGTGAGGCAGCATCTATGGAGCGAAGGAATAGGTGACGTTTCGGGTCGAGACCCTTCTTCAGATTGTTGTGGGTGGAGTGGCGGGGCGGGAAGAAGAAAGGAAGAGGCGGAGACAGTGGGCAGTGGGAGAGCTGGGAAGGGGAGCGGAAGGAGGGATAAAGTAAGGACTACCTGAAATTGGAGAAGTCGGTGTTCATGCCGCTGTGGTGTAAACTACCCAAGCGAAATATGAGGTGCTGCTTCTCCAATTTGCGGTGGCACTCACTTTGGCCATGGAGGAGGCCCAGGACAGAAAGGTCGGATTAGGAATGGGAGGGGGAGTTGAAGTGCTGAGCTACCGGGAGATCAGGTTGGTTAATGCGGACCGAGCGGAGGTGTTGAGCAAAGCGATCGCCAAACCTGTGCTTGGTCTCACCGATGTGGGGCAGTTGACACCTAGAGCAGCGGATGCAATAGATGAGGTTGGATTAGGTGCAGGTTTAGGACTGGACTAGTGGGGAGAGAGCTGGTCGAAAGTGGTCCGTGGAAGCGGTGGGATAAGAGCTGGAAAGTGATAGGTGGAATCAGATAAGGAGGGGTTGAATGTCAGGTGTGGGAAAGAAGGTGGTGAAAGTAACCAAGGCTGGAACGATTAAGTGGAGAAAATAAAAGTTTACAGATGGTGAATATGTGAAAAGGTAACATTTGTTAGTAATGCACAGCAACTTCATTCTATAATAAAATTGCTGGAATCTGATGTAATGAAGCATTGGTAAAGTGCAAATCAGCAATTTCAGCCAAGAACATTAGTACCTAAAATTATTTCTGACACATAAAATGCTGGAAATGCTTAACATATTAGGCGGATTCTGCAAATTCCTTGCAGGTTCATCATTATTTTTTCTCCTGTAGGAATTGGAAGGTACTGCTACCAAAGACCAGATGACGTTGCAAAGTTTTACTCTTGATATCCTTCAGAAAAGTGCAGGGAGAGTTCCATCGTTGGCCATTGTGGAACTGGAGAAGCACTTCAGGTTAGATTTGCATTGTACAGTGCTCACTTTACACGTTACTATTAATTTGAAATGTTTGCGCCATGAGGTTAAGATAGCATGATATCAAAATTGATAGCTCTAATTGATAGTTAGTGCTATCAATTCATTGCCCTTGTCGTGTACAATTAAAGCAATAATTAAAATGATCATTTGTTAAATATGCTCAGTGGAGAAATTCAAGGCAAATATTTCTCCACAAAAACCCCAGCAGGCCGCGATGCCTCGGGTGGGATGCCACCCACTGCACTTCCACTACCATGAAAATGGTGATCTCAAAAGGCCATGCTCAATAATGAACACAATGAATGACACAAAAGCTTAGGTTGACCTTGTGTGGCATCAATGAGCAGTGGTAAGAGATGAAGTTGATTGGATTCAAGGGGACAACACTCAATTGATTGAGGAGTTGAAGACATTCATCCAACGTAATTTTGATGTCTTTTAGGATTCAGTAACTTGCCTCTCACCTTTTGCTCCCTATATGAGTCACCTGCTTGACGAGCCGGAATCGATCACCCTACCAGGTGACCCAGGACATTCACTGAGATTGAAATAAAAATGGAAAATGCCAGAGAAAAACATCAGCAGTGGAGTGTCAATTGAGGGTGATGTGTGGAGAAGGCTGAAGTTCTGAGATCTGCGATAATTGGATGTGGTCTTTGGGCAATGAAGAGAGAAGCCTTTAGAAGCCCGAGGCAATAATGAGTGGGGTTTGAGTGGAGGTAGTCCAATACAACATGGCCTGTAAAATGGTTTGTGAAAGTTTTTTTTTTACTTAAACGCATATATTTACGTTCCAGTCTGCATCTTAGGTGTATAACTGGCTATGTCATTTAAGTTGATGGATGATGCTATCAAATTTAGTACATGATAGGTTCCTGAAAATAACAGTTTGGAAACACATGCTGTGAATTTTGTAAGGAACTAGAGGGCTGCCGGCTAAAGCTAACCTATATGGGAGAAATGGGGAACCAAAAAGAGTATTATTATTTTTCTTCTGCAGTTTACAGAAGAAGCAGAGATCACAGAAGAAACCCCAGCAGACAGCTGCCAAAAATGGACAAGACAAACGGAGACGGAAAGGTTGTGAGCACAATGTGTCTCTGATATCAAGAGCAGATGTCGAAATTGTGAGTTTTCACTGGATTCTAATCTGCGGTATTGGTTTGTTTACGCTGAAAGTATCCATTAGGTAGCTCAGCGGAGAATGGAGCAAAATCCATATTCAACGGGAAATAAAAAACTCAAGTTCTGGAAATGTGAAACTGAACTAAATAATTCTGGGAATGATCAGTCAGACAGTGTCTGGGCAGCAGGGAGTTTGCTTTAGATGTGCTTCTATCCTCATTGAAATTCTGTCCAAATTTGGAGTAACAAGGCAAGGAAATGTAATATCACTTGTGACAAACTGAGAAAATAATTTATGACTTTGGAAGAATCTGTATTAATCTAGATCAGCACCCTATGCCTATTATCTTCCTATCTGAATCACATTTAGAATTTGAGTGCTGCTGCAGCATGGTTCTCATTCATTATAGCCCTGTGGTGTATTATAAGATTCTTTAGCAAAGCATGCAGATAAATTAAATTATTCAACGTTTTGCAACATTTCAATTACACAATGTCGAAGAATCTACAGATTTCACTTGTGCATTGCATGTGAAATAATTATTTTGTGCACAGATTGTACAGAACCAGCCCATTGGGCCCACCATACCCATACTGCCCTGTTATACTTATCTATACTAATCCCATTCACTTGCATTAAGTTTCTAAAGAATATCTGTCTTTACCACCTCTTCTATGCAGCATATTCTAGACTTCTACCACTATGTGTGGGTTGGGGAGGAGGTGAATATCCCATTCAGCTCCTCTAAATCTCTTGCTTCTCACCTTTAAACTTGCCCACTTGATTTAGACACACCCACCATCTACCTCGTCTATCTAGCTCAGAATTTTAAATAGCTTCCTCAGTTTTCTCGCTCTAGAGAAAACAAACCCAGCTTGTCCAGTGTCCTTGTAACATCCTGGCGAATCCCTCCGTCCGCTCTCCAAGACAATCACATCTTTCCTGTTCAGTGATAAATAGAATAAGCAAGTTCGGTATTCCGACTGCGCCTGCCCAGGTCATAGGTCAATCACAATAAACATTCTCGGCAACTGTGCTGATGCATGAATACAGATTTGCGTTTCATCCGTAGTCAAGATCAAACCCGGGTCTTTGGCGCTGCAAGCGCCGTTGAATTGCTACTGGACCGTCCTCTCCCGAGTATCCCATCCCTGTCCGGGGGCGTCTAGATGTCCGGGGTGACCCTGGACTGACGGAACACCGGCCCAGGCTTCCAGCCAGCGCAGAGAGGAAGCCCTAACTCCACTGCTCCGGGCCGGTGTCCCGTCAGTCTAGGGCTGTCGGTTAACCCAGCGGGACAGGCAGAGTTGAGCTGGAGTTAGCGCTTCTTCTCCGCGCTGGCTGGAAGCCTAGGCTGCCACTGCAACGAGCCAGTGTCCCGTCAGTCCAGGGTCACCCCGGACATCTCTGGCCGTCCCTGGACAGAGATGGGACACTTGGGAGGGGACGGGTACAGTCCATAGTAATTCAACAGTGCTTGCAGCGTCGGAGAGCCGGGTTCGATCCTGACTACGGATGAAACGCAGATCTGTATTCATGCAGCAGCACAGTTGCCGAGAATGTTTATCGTGAGTGACCTTTGACAAATCCCATGATTCCTTGCGTTTTTCAGAATACTGAACTCACTTATTGCATGCGATATTCCTAACAAAGTTGCAGCATGACATCCCGGTTCTTATTCTGATTCCTTTGATATTGTGTCAAGTTGTCTTCAACTGTTATCGTTGACTGCTGTTGCCAATCAATTGTTTGATCTGGATGATTTATCCGAAGCTTATGGAAGACGGTCTCCTTCAGGAAGAAAGAAACCAAGATATTCGAAAACAGTCTGATTCTTTTATTTGTCTTGGTTTAGTCTCTGGTGCACTTGCAGCTGTCTGTTGGAGTTCAGGTCGAACTCTTTGAGACGTGGAAGGAGTTTGCAGATTATGTCAGCATGTTCACCAAAGCCGTGGCTGAGGCCCCCTTCAAGTAAGTTCATAACTCGCAGCAAAATATTTTTAGCATATGTTCAATTTCACACAACTAAAACTCTACTCACTTTGGAAGCATGTTGCTAATGTCTCTCTGAGTAATGCAGAAGGTTGTGGGCATGAAAATACATAATGTAAGATAGTGGCATCTCACTCCTGAAACTTTGCAAAATAAGCGTTTTGATTTCCTTGACCATGATGTACCGGGGGAGGGTCCCGAAAACCTTCAAAACATATGTAACAAAATAAGTAAATTAGTAGTGTAGGTTGTTTTTAACCCAATTTTACCCGGTTCATTACCAATACCCTCCCCCCCCCCCCCATTTGAATGTAGGGATTGTACTTAGTGGTTTTAATACACGGTGTAAAGTCTTCTGTAAGACCCTGTTGTCTAACCACTAAGCGTGGCTAGGCAGTCAAGCACTACAACGTTCCATTGCCAGCCCGACCTTTCTTCCCTGTTCGGGATGAGTTGGTGCTACAAGACGGGATTGTTTTAAAAGGACACAAGGCCGTGGTTCCTGCTTTGTTGCATCACCGGTATTTCGACGCTGTACATGCAGGACACCCAGGCGTTGAAGCCATTGTTTCACGGGCGAAAAGCATGTTTTACTGGCCTGGCATGGCCGAATACATCAACGACGCTGCCCATTGATCACCCATTCACACAGTATGAAGTTAACTCTCAAGTAAGAGCTTGTAGATGTTTATACTAAATAAACAGTGTATAACCTGTCAAGATGTAAGGTCTTTATTATTACAAGGACTCAAAAGCAACAATGCTCATCTGTGGGATCATGGTCCAGGGATAATTAGGAGGAGGTGTCTGAGAGTTGGCGCCTGGTCTCAGACGTAGAGATTAGTGCATCAGACTACCACGGCACCTCCCTAGTCGGCCGGTTTGAAGTGAATGTAGTTGGTTAGTAAGTTAATAGATGACAGCAAAATTGGTGGAGTTCCAGACAGACAAGTATACCCTGGTTATAGAGTAGCTGCAGAAATAGGGAAAAAAATCGAGTGACACGGCTGATAGAGCGACTGTCTCATAGGGACAGAGACCTGGATTTGATCCTGATCTTGGGTGCTGTCTGTGAGGAGTTTGCACATTCTTGTGTCCACGTGGGTTTTCTCCAGGTACCTCCTACATCCCTAAAACATGCAGGTTTGTAAGTTATCTAGACTGTAAAATTGCCCCCACTGTGTAAGCAGTGGATGCATATGTGGGATAACATAGAACTTGTGTGAATGGGTGATCAATGGGCAGGAGGTGCAAAGTTTAACGGAAACGTGCAGGGCAAGTTGTTTTACACACAGATGGTGGGTGTCTGGAAAGCACTACCAGAGATAGCGGTGGAGGCAAATCCAATAGTGGCATTTAAAAGACTTTTAAGTATGGGGATGTGGATCACATGCAGACAGGAGAGTTTAGTGTAATTTAACATCATGCCCTGCATGGACATTGTGGGCCAGAGTGCCTGTTACTGTGCTGTACTGTTCAATGAGAGGACATAGGAGGCTGAGGTTTTTTAAATTATGAGGGGCATGGATAGGATAGAGCATTTATCGTGGTCTAGAACTGGAAGGCACTGGTTTAAAGACAAGGAGGTAAAAATTGCAATTACAATTACAACATTTAAAAAGCATTCGGACTGGCACTAACATAGCAGAGGCATAGAGGGATCCAAGCCTGAAGCAGGCAAATGGAAATAGCAGGAGGCATCTCAGTCAGCATGGATGAGGTCGAGCAAAAGAGTCAATTTCTGCGCTGTATGAATATGTGATTGAATTATTCCAGATCAGGAAAGAAAGTGCTGAGAATACACAGAACCATGATCACTTGGACAGTGTTGTCAGTCTTTATAAATGCTGATTCTGTTTTTTTCTTTTCACTTAAGCATTGTGTTATTTTTATTTTTAGTAGACGTAGTTTCTATTTAAAATGAACTCTCTGACATATCTGGAAAAGTGTCCATTCTTTTGATTTGCATATAATTAAATATATATACAGATTTGTACAGGGCGATGTAACTGAAATATTTTCACTATCTTGTCAGGAGAGCACGGGACAATAAAGGATTATCTGTCTACTTAGAAAGTGATGGGTCGAAGCGGGTGAAGATTGATCCTTCTGGAAAAGGTCTCCTAAACATTTGGAAGAAGCAAATTCAACAACTAAACCGGGTCAGCTCTGAGATGGCAAATGCTATCATCTCCGTCTATCCATCACCAAAGATACTTACCCAGGTACAAATTATGATGTTTCATGAATGCAACACAGTTGCTGAACTTAATAGCAATTGATTAGAAGAGAATGTGAATGTGTACAATGGGCGATTATTGCTCAGTGTTCCCCAGGAATCTGCAGTGGGGCATTGCATTTTTACCATTTTATTTCAATGATATCATTGATTTGGATGAAAGTATAGATTTATATTTGAGCTTCCAGGTGCATTGAAGGGTGGGATAATAGTGAAGTAGTCGACAATGCTGCCACACAGGTCCAGCGCCACAGGATCAATCCCAACCTTGGCTTTATCTTCATGGAGATTCCACTTTTCCCAAATAACTGTTGGTTTTCCACAGAACTCTGTTTTCTTCCAGGTTCCAAAGATGTGCTGGTTGGGTGGTTAGTTGGCAATAGAATGATGAGAGGCAATGACAGGGTAGACAGTCACACCCTTTTTTCCAGGGTGGAAATGTCAAAAGGCAAGAGTGGTAGGTGCCTGGAACATGCTGCCGGAATGGTGGAAGTGGTTGGCAGGAGAACCAGGGAGTTAATGGGCAAATGAGGGAGAATGGGTTGCAGGGACATTTGGGGTGGATTGAGAATGCTCAAAATCATCCACATGCAAACCCAACTCAACTATTTTGTCCCATCTCATTCACCTGATGCCTATTTGCACTAAAACGTCATCTGTAGTGTACACAAATATATTGTGTGATCTAACCAATGTTTTGTACAACTGCAACATAACAGAACATCCAGCACACGAAAAGGCATTTTGGCCGACAATGTTAATGCCTAATGTCTAGTTAAATTGATCTCCTCTGTATGCATATGATCCATATTCATCTATTTCCTGCATATCTATGTGTCTATAGAAAAGCCTGTTAAATGCTACTATGGTGTCTGCTTCCACCATTCTGGCAGCATGTTCCAGGCACCTACCACTCTTGCCTTTTGACATTTCCACCCTGGAAAAAATGTTGTGACTGTCTACCCTGTGATTGCCTCTCATCATTTTATATACCTCTATTAGGTCTCCCCTCTACCTCCACTTCAGAAAAACATCCCAACTCTTACCGTATACTCTATGTTTTGATTATGAAGGCAAACATACTGTATGACATTTTCATTGCTCCATCAACCTGTGTCGCCACTATGGACTTGTACCCCATAGGCCATTCTATGGTCACTAACATTTAAGCTTTATGTCCTAGAATTTTAATTCCCAAAGTGCATTTCCTCACACTTATCTAGATTGTCTGCCACTGCTCTGCCCAACTCTCCAGCTGATCTATAGTCTACTGCATAAAGACACAACGTGACTCAGTGGTTCAGGCAGTATCTCTGGAGACCATGGATAGGTGACGATTCGGGTTGGGACACTTCCTCAGAATGAATAAGTGATGTTTTGGTGTCTTGTCCCAAAACATCACCTATCCATGTTGTCCAGAAATGCTGCCTGACCTGCTAAGTTACTCCTGTATTTTGTGCCTTTTGCGTAAAGCAGCATCTACAGTTCCTTGTTTTGTGCATCTTTAGGCAACCGTTTTTCCTATCTATAACTCCACTCATTTTCATGTAATCAGTAAACTAACTAATCTGACCTCTGCATTCCAATCCGTCATTTTTTAACATATTCCAAAGAACAAAGATCCCAGCACTGATCTCTGTGGTTCACATTACAGGCTTCAAGTAAAAAAAACGCCCATCCACCCTCTGCTTCATATCACCAAGCCAATTTTCGAACAGTTTGTCAACACACCAGAGAACTGTTGTGCCTTAATCGTTGGGACAGGCCTATCATGTTAGCCGCGTCTGAAGTCTTATTAACTTTCATGTTAATCATATTTACCATGATGTCTTCATCTGTCTTCCAAGTTACCTCCTCGAAAACTCCACCAGATTTGTGAGACATGATCTTCCCTATGGGGTGTAGGAGATACCTTGAGGATTCACACGATCAAGGGGAGAGTGTGCAAAGTCCATGGAGGCAAACACCCTTATGGCTGGGATCAGCCAGGTCAATGCAGCGGTGCCTCAGCAGCGGCATCACCATGCCACCTACTTGTTGTGCAAATCTGCCACCCAATTTTCTTGGAAAGGGGTGTAATACAATTCAGCAGAATAAGAGTCAAATTACAAGGATAATTGCATAAGTTTGAAATTTGTTTCTTTGCATTGACAAAGTATGGTCTAATTGATCTTTCAATGATAAAAGATTTTGTTGATGTTGATGCAAATAATCAAATTTCCAGTGGAAAAATTCACAGCAAGGGAATATAATTAGAGATATTGCATCTAGGAATTAGAAATTAATTCAGAAAACACTCACTCCCACTGGAGTGCCCATCTTTGTCCACTCCTCCTTCTCTCTCCCCCCCCCCCCCCCACACCAAAAAAAAAAATTTACTTGTGCTACATAAAACAGTACAGAAAGAGGCCCTTCGGCCCACCTTGACTGAGCTGAACATAATGACTGCATGTGATCCATATCACACCATTACCTGCATATCCATGTGCCAATGTAAAAGCCACTTGCATGCCGCTATTGTATCAGCTTCCACCACCATCACTGGCAGCAGGCTGCAGGCACCCATGTGCTCTGCACATCTTCTGTAAACAACTCCCTCTCACCTTAATGCTAAGCCCTGTGAAAAAAGCTCCATCTTCCTGCCAATTTCCACTGTTACATGGCAGCTTCACTAAGGTGCCTGAAATGAATGCTCTAGATGTTTCGTTTAGAGATACAGCGCAGAAACAGACCCTTCGGCCCACCAAGTCCACACTGTAGAGCGACACTACCTTACACACACTCGGGGCAATTTTACATTTATACCAATCCAATTAACATACAAACCTGTACGTCTCTGGTGTGTGGGAGGAAACTGAAGATCTCGGTGAAAACCCACGCTGGTCACGGGGAGAATGTACAAACTCCGACAAGCGTAGTCCGGATTCAAACCCAGGTCTATCGCTAAGCCATCGTGCTGCTCTAATTTTCTATTAAGTCTTCCCTTAACCTCGACGCTCCAGAAAAAACAATCCAAGTATGTCCAACCTCTCCTTGTAGCTAATACCCTCTAAACCAGGCAGCATTCTGGTAAACTTCTTCTGCAACCTCTCCAAAGCCTCCACATATTTTTGGTAATGGGGCAACCAAAGCTGCACACAATACTTCAAATGCATTCTGACCAAAGATTATAAAGTTGCAACATGACTAACTGACCCTTATACTCAAAGCATACCATGTGCCTTCTTTACCACTCTATCTGCTTGTGTTGCCACTTTCGGGGAACTGTAGACTTGGGCCCCAAGATCTGTCTGCACATGAATGCTGCTAACGGTTTTGCCATTAAATAAATACTTTGCTCTTACATTCGAAGTGGAACACCTCACACTTGCTCAGATTAACCTATGTATTTCACCATCCAAATCTATAATTGATCTAAATCCCACTTTTAGTGTTTTTTTTCTCAGTTGTGGCAGGTAGTATGAACATATTGTTTCCTATTTTGCGTTCATTCCAGGTGAAATCTCTTCTTTCTCTTGAATACCTTGTATATTTTCCTGTTTGGATGTATTTAAAGGATCAGTATTGTTTAATTTGATAATTGTTCTTGTATATCTGATTGCAACAAAATACTGGTAACTGCTTGTTGTCTGTGTAGGCATATCAGATATGTCGTTCTGAACATGAGAAGGAGAAGCTGCTTGCTGACATTCCCGTTCGCCGTGGAGAAGGTGTAACCTCGACAACACGGAGAATTGGGCCTGAGCTGTCGAAACGTGTCCATTTGCTGATGACTACCTTGGACCCAGAACATTTTCTTGAATAATGGAGTAGTAACTTTCTCAAGATCAGAAGCTTCTGAAATGCTTTTTTTTTTAATTTGTTTCCGTAGACTATCGACATCCTTAATCCCCTCCTGTGACTGGAATATGAGATTGGTTACTGTCGTACCAGCAGCCAACCTTGAAGCCTAAGTTACCCTGTGGCAATATTACTGCACAGGACAAAAGTGATAGGAGATACACAGTTTATTATAATGGAGAGTTTGAGAATTGCAATTTTAATGGACTGATGAGAGTGTAACAGATCTGGAATTCCAAAAACATTCACTCTACCTTGATAATGCCAAGACATTGTCCGAGCGTTCGGGAGGAGAACGCAGCTTTCTTTATAACATATACTACATTCGTTAATGAGATCATTCCCTCCAGGCACGTTGAAGCTGCCATGAAACATTGGGAGAAGTATGCAAGAGTCCTCCCACACTGATGTGATAGAAGTCGGTGTCAGATAGTAAAATCGGAATTTGCACTCTCTTCATTCTATTATAATAACTAAACTTGTGTATAAAGTTTGAGACAGTTTTGATAACTAATATTTCAATGGCCTGGTAAGGAGCCTTGGTTGGGTCCCCTGGAGGGAATGTTTCATCTATGGTCCTCTGTGACTTCTACAAACAGATTCTAGCTTAAGATTCTGTTCGCATTAAGTCAACTGATTTTGGCTATTAAGGCAACTGGAGCACTTCAGATGGCATTGAAGCTTAAAATGGGGGCTGTGGTTCTAATCTTGATGCTTATACACATGATCCCTGATGGAAAATGTGTAGATGTAGAAATTTGGTGAGCTCCGGGTAAGGCTAGGCGATAATGCTTTCACACCTGTCATGTATTTATTCCATCAAAAAGTAAAGAATTTGAGTTATTTAAAAGCAATGAACTGAAACATGCAAAAATCTGCTTTTCATGAAAAAGTAGAAAGGAATGTGGAACATTAACAAAATTAATGTGGAAATGATCTTGTCAGTCAAAATAAAGGTTTTGATTTATTTTTAACACCTCGCCAAATAATTGCTCTATCATTTCCTTATATGTTAAGAATTTTATAATGTGGAAGGAAACAAATAAGCTTTATCTTTGTCAGATCTTAAGTTTCTTACAAATTTTAAGATTAGAAGCTGCAATTGAAGTTGTTTATTGGTGGGTGGGAGAAATTGACCAGGCCACTACCTTTCAGATTTTGCTCTCACACTTTGTTACTAAAATTGCACCAAAAAAAAAGCCAGATAAGTCTCAAGGGCTTCATGTGCTAATTGCAATACATGAATGATATTATTATGAGTGGGTAGTGTGAAAATACTGTCGATTACACATATTTTAAGAACGGAATGTTTTCCTGCTGACTGGTTATTGGATCAACGATTAATGATGTTTTAGCAGTAAATACACCAAAGGAGGTTGTCCAACAAGAGGCCAAAGCTGAAGAACCCAAAAAAGAACCTCTATGTAGGCAAAAGCAACACAGGAAAGTGTTGGACAAAGGAAAACCAGAAGATGTTATGCCATCCATTAGAGGTGTTAAGGAGCGCTTGCCAAGTGTACCATTGTCTGGCATGTACAACAAGTCGAGTGGAAAAGTACGGTTAACCTTTAAACTGGAGCAGGATCAGCTCTGGATTGGAACAAATGAAAGAACTGAGAAAATCCCTCTATCAAAAACGTGATCACCGAAGTTATTGAAGGACATGAAGATTAACACATGATGGCATTTCAGCTGGGTCCCACTGAAGCTTCTTACTACTGGGTTTACTGGGTGCCCACACAATATGTTGATGCAATCAAAGATACACTCCTTGGAAAGTGGCAGTATTTTTGAATGTGCCTCCACCCTTGGCAGTGAAGGATAGACTGAAACCAAAGGACTACAGAACTTATTGGAACTTGCTTACTGGATTATAATTCTTCCTCCCATCCCCCTTCCCAAACATTGGAAGATGCTAACAAAGATATAGATTAAAAAATAATGAACAGAATAAATAAAAAAAACAAAAAAAAACACCCATCCTTCCCTGAGAAATATCCCGCCAGTATTTGCACTTTCCTGTATGAAAAAATTACTTGCATTTGAGCACTAGATGTTTGCTATGCCCTGTGGAAAAAGGAGTAATAAAATAGAGAAAGGGATTACTAAATAGCTTTTTTTTGATTGACTGGTGAGCTGGTTATTTTTGTTTTGATTTGTGAGAATTGGGCATCAGTAACCAGGTCTGATTTTATTGCCATTCATTACTGAAAGTGACAATGAACTATGGTATGTGTTGTTAAGGTGCTTCCATGGTAATGCAAGGTAAGGTGTTTGAACCTAGTGATAATGATGAAACAGATATTTCTTCATTGAGATGGTTTGTGACACGTGCGTGCTGATTTCCATTTTGCACCTAGGTTTGTCTGGATCCCATCAGGCAAGAGGTATAGAAGTGTGGGGGGAAAAAAAAACCCTCCAGATTCAGGGACAGTTTCTTCCCAGCTGAATGAACCTTTTGAAGCTGCGATGTCCTAAATGCTACAAACAAGATTTAGAATGGTGGAAAAAGCCTTTCAGTACTGGTGGAACAGTCACAGTTGGCATCTTGAAGACAGAACTGAGTATCAGCAAAATGTTGGCATTCTAGATGAGGCAAATATAGCTGGATCAACAAGATAGTGTCGGTGATCGCATCCAAAAAGGTATCTGTGACAACTGGTGGAAGCAGCACTGCATTCCACAATGAATGTTGAATGCTGAAGAACAAAGGGATCTGGTTCTAAGATCTTTGAGATGACAGCATGGGTAAATAAGGTGAAGGAGGTATTTTGGAATACTTACTTTTATTATCCAGGACATAGAACAACAGCCATGAGATCCTCAAATATTGGTGAAGCCACATTAAAAAAAATAGTGACACACTATGAAAGGACCTGTTGAGTGTTTCTTGTATCTTTTATTGCAGCTGCAGTTATTTTTCATTGGAAAGATAATGGCAGAGATTGATCAGATGTTGGCAGTTCTGTAGCTTTTCAATTATGAGGAGAGGCTTGGTTCTTGGAGCGTATTTAGACAAGCTATTGGGTCATTGTTATGGAAGGATATTGAACAAGTACATGTAATGGGATTGTAGTAATGGGTACTTGATAGTTGGCTTGGACAAAGTAGCCTTAAAGACCTGTTTCTATGCTGACTGCTTCCAACCATCTAGCATCAGTGCCTGCAGTTGAAAGGATTGAATGACATGTTCTGATGATGTCAAATGGTTTCCAGCTAGAAATTAGAAATCTAGGCATATCCTGACATGTAATAAACAAGGTTAATAAACTATCACTTGTATAACAATTCACCATAGGTAGTCCCATCTCCTGAATGACCTGTGTTATTGCAACCAGAGGGCAGTGAGGGCTTCTCATTTGCTTCATCAATATAGAAGCATTGCCTTGACTCGCGGCTCTTCCAGTATCAGCTACTGTTGTGCAACACTGATAAGGTGAACAAGACCATGGGCTCTTCTCCCCCCCTCCCCTCCAGCTACCACTTCCTCCAATCGGCCGTCACTTTGTTCCCTCCACCACACCTCCTCCCACCTTTTGGAAGATGTCAGTGATTGTGGGAGAGGAGGCGGAGGGGGGGGAAGCAGACAAAGCAACAGCAGATAGGAAAAAGCGGCAGCTGGTGAGAAGGGAGGGAGCCCCATGGTGACTGAGTATATCCTGCCAGTGGCAGCAGCCTGAAGAAAGGATTGTCGGCCAGGGGCTACAACATGAACCGCAACAACGGCCATGTAAGGTGCAGCATATGGAGAAGAAAGGCTCACTGCTGCAGACCAGCAGCATCGGCGCCTAGTTGTAAAGTGAAACGACACAAAGTGCTGGAGTAACACAGCAGATCGAATCAGTCTGAAAAAAAAATCCCAACCCAAAACTTCATCCATGCTCTCTAGAGATGTTGCCTGACAAGCCAAGTTACTCCAGCACTTTGTGTCGCTTTGTGTATTAACCAGCATCTGCAGTTCTTTGTTTCTACCTAGTCTAAGGCGATTCTGTCGCGTAAAATCTGGCTTACATAAGTCACCCTTACGAAGTCAGAGAGTGTCTGTATAATCATATAAAGCTAACTGACATTGTTCAATATTAATAGTTTACATTTGTCACTTCACTTAAAGTAAGCCAACATTAATCAGATGGAATATTTTCACCCCAAAGATAATTGAACTGTGAAATCAATTACCATAGCATTGCACTAAACCAGGCAGCGTTAATGTGTTCAGAGCAAAATTAGAAAGCTTTAACAAACTGGTTACGTGAAGGTTCACCTATGAAGTATTTTATGAAATCATTGTTCATTTCTGCAGATAAAAACAATATGGAACTTATGATCCTTGAATGTGAGATGACTGGAATGTGCTGAGGCATTTCTTTTATTATTCTAGTTTTACTTAAGATTTGCACTTTAGTCAGAGTTAGTGAGTTTTCCAATTTTCTTAAACAGTTCCTTCGGATGAAGAATGACTTGCTTCCAATCCAGATTTGAGAGGCTGAAAGATTATTCTAGATGTTTTACCAGGTACTAAATTAAGCCGCTTTATTACTCAGTTAATCTGAAAATTAACACTTCACTAACCCCCTAACGCCTTCCATCAAGCCAATTTTGTATTAATTTCACAGGCTGGATCCCACGTAATCTCACCTTCCAGACCAGCCCACCATTGGGACCTAGCCAGAGGCTTTGCTAGTCATGTAGATAACATTTACTGCCCTGCCCTTGTCAATCCAGTGTTATTTACATTCTGTCTCCAGCGTGACTTCCCTGCGCAATTCTAGCCCCCTAAATCAATTGCTGCACACTTACTGCCACCTAACTACATGCCAAAGAATCTAGGACCCTGTCTGCTAATGCAAAATATTTTTTAAAAGTACTTTGAACGCGTTCTGAATACCACAAAGGCGTTGAATGCAAAAAAATATTTATTTTGCAGGGAAGTGAGTACCCATTTGCAGGGTCTATGTGCTATAGAAGAACACGTGAATTAATCATCAATTCCATAGGAATTTCAGTGACTCATCTGGCTCATGGTCATGGAAACTGTATGCTGCGTAGCATTCTCTGGAGAGCCTTGTTTCTCTGCAGGTAATAAAGTGCGTCTTCATACAGATGATTCACGGTACTGCACAGCTGCTTGTGTGGGAGCTCTATTTTCCTGCACAGTACCACAGTGGCAACTGTGCATAACAGCAGAAAGAGGAGAACCTTCACCAACACCCAGCAGAATGAGTGCCTCTTGTGAGATGTCGATTGACTTGTGGATGAAACTGGTTCTAAAAAAATATAGAAAAGAAAAAGCAACATTTTAATTGAGAATGTGCAAACTCCATGCACACAGCACCTGGGTCAGAATTGTACAGAGTCAGCAGCTCCACTCGCTGCAGCACTTGGGAGCAATTAGATTGAAGGCACATTATTCACTTTGTTAGGAAACTGGCTGAGCAGCAGGAGACACCGTGGGCAGGTGCTCAACAGGCTGATGCAATTACTGACATCATGTGGGATGTTAATGGCAAAGAAAGACGACCAAGACTGCTGAAAAGTGGAAACATTAAGTGACAAATACTGGCAATTTAAATATACAAATTATAATGCAAGCAAACACGAGGACATAAAAATTGATTGAGTTTCTAAATGGTGAAAAGCAATAAATCATCTAAAAGAGACCTGCTACTTGACATATTGCTCAACATCAGAAAAAGTAATTGATGCTGGATGGAATGTTACTCTTGGTAGTAGAGGATAGGTCAGGGAGAATTATATACAGAGCTCTTGTCTACCACTGAATATGTTTCTGGGCAATATTCCTTAAGGCCATTACTATTAGAATAAATATGGCATAGGTTTTGAAAAATGATAACAATGCAAAGGTAGGATTACGCAACGTAAAGATATTCTCTGGAACTTAGTTTCGCTCTGCCTCACCTATCACATCCACCATAGCTATCTATATTTGCTAGTTGAGAAATGCTGAATGAAATTACAAATTAGAGCCAGGCCTTTCAGGAGCAAAGTTCACACGTGCAAACAGTGACAGATGGTTGAAACTGCCCAGCTTTAGCAACTAATGATAGATCAACTGTTAGTTCTAAACCCAAGTGCTGGAGTTTATCAAAAAGGTGCATATTGTCTTTCACATATTCATCTAACCCAATTAAACTATTTTTACATAGTAGCTGTAATTCTGAACAAATTTCATTTTACAGCTGTACCAGGATTGTAGTTCATCCACTTACTTTCCAACACACCATCATAATTTTTCTCCTTCGTCTCATTCAACTGTTGTAATTTCTGTGCATCGTACTCCTTCCTGCGTCTCTCCTTCTCCTCCATTTTCTCACGTTTACGTAGGTCTCGTTCTCTTGCTTCCTTCGCCCTCAATTCTGCTTCCTGTCTTTTCTCTATCTCTGTAACAAGATATTTGGCTGTAAAAATGGTAGTTAATGCTTTTGTTTTCTGCTATTGTGTTTGGTGACTTTTATACACTGTCCCTCACATGAGATGTTTTACACTATGGACGTCTGCCTTTTCATGCGGACATAAAAGATCTGAGATCATTAGAAAAATAAATGGACCTCCTGTTATCTTGGGTAACAATGATTTATATTGTTTACTGTTGTTAACACCTTTTTTGTGAATTGACTGCTAGATTTTCCTATGTTATAGCACTTAAAATATTGCAGCAAGAGATTTTTAGATATTAAACAAATCAAGGGATATGCAACAAGTGCAGGAAAGCAGTATTGAGATAAACAAAAAATCTGCCATTACTGAATCGTGGAGCAAATGGCTGGCTGCTTTTGCTTATGTTCTTATATTGAATATATCTCAAAGATGTTCAAGAGCAGAGGTTTTTGGACCACCAAAGAAAAGCAAATCTTTCAATTTTGACATCAATGGTAGATAGCAAAGGAAAGCTGCTCCATGCCTTTGACTGAATGTCCGAACATAATTGTGCATGTGGTACCTTTTTATCATAACACTGAGCAATTCCTTACTTAGGAGAAAGAGCTTTGACCCTCAAGCATTTCAGGCTACCAGTAGTCTCCAGATTGTGGGCCACCAAGAATACGATTAAGTTTGGGCCTGAAAACCCCAGTCAAATTGCATATTTTAACAAATAAAAAGACAAAGTGAGGTAAGTACTGAAGGGATGCAATGCTCCAATATATAGGATAATTGCATAAGGGATGCAATGCTCCAGCTTCATAGGCCAGAAATATCAGGGTGATATTCAAACAGTTGACTGCCCGCTGCTTGCAGACATTTGCTGTACATTGGATGAATATATTACATGGATAACTAGTCTCTCACCCCGCTCAACCTGCAGCCGCCGCTGCTTCTCACGATCTTGTTCGGACTGAATGGTTTTCATATATCGTAGCACCTTAAGCATCCAAGGGAGAAAACAAATGTAACAAATTTTCTCCAAACATGGAAAATCACATAATAGTTATCTATCACAGTAACTGCTTTAAAAATGCCATAATGTACAGTGGAGTAATTATCAAATATTCCACCCAGTTTCACCAAGATTACTGCAATATCGGAGGTTTTAGTAGTGGGTTTAAAGGAGGATAAATCTTCAGAGCATGATGGATGAACTGGAATCCACAAGGGAGGAGATTGTTGGGGCACTGGCAGGAACGTTCAAACCTTCTCCGGCCCCAGAAGGGAAACCAGATGACTAGAGGACAATAAATATGGTACCTTTACTGAAAACAGGCAGCAAGGTTATGTTAGGTAATTAGAGGCTAAAATCAGTGGTGAGAAAATGTTCTGAAGGTCAGCATTAATCTGCATTTGGGGAAGCAAGGATTAGTCACAATGCTCAGTATGGTTTTGTTACGAGGAGGTCCTGTCTGACTAACATGGACATGTAAATGTGGCTGGAGTAGTTGTTCACATGGACTTGAGTTAGGCCTTTGACAAGGTACTATATGGAAGACTGGTTCAAACAGTTAAGAGCCCATGAGATCTAGGGTAATTACACAAAGTGGATCTGAAATTGATTTGGTGATGGTTTGGATGATGGTCGAGGGATGTTTTTACATTTTGTAGCCTGTGCCAAGGGATTGGGTCTGGATTGTGGCAGTTTGTTAATTTTCATTAACAATCCTCATGTGTAAACGTAGTAGGAAAGGTTAGTATGGCTGCAGATGCAGATGGCACAATGTTGGCGAGAGGGTTAAGAACCAAATAGAGAAAGCCAGGTGGGTTTCCCGCAGTATATTATAATAAAGGGTGCAATCATGGAAAATCTGAACATTTTTATTGTATAATCAACTGTGTTGTGCATGGCATTATCAGGCAGCCTTGTCCTAAATTAGGCAGTGGTCACCAGTAAACTAACATTGACTGCACTTTGTTTACACTGCTTCTCATCCAGGCAATCTCCTGCCACTTTCTTGAGCATTGGATCGAGTGGATTTCCTTTTAAATCCAACCATTTCAAATTCTGCAGAGAAAAAAAAAAAGAGTATTATCCTCACTGTGAGACCTTGTTAAACATAAAATAACTGCTTCTTAGAATTTACAGCAATGAGTCAACTTGGAACTTTCTGAGATGGCAAACAGTGCTGCGTGAATTCTAAGAATTTCCTCTGATGACATCAGTCTCTTTTCCTCTCCTCACCAGTGTTCTTCTTTACCTTCCCTCGGGTTTGTCTGTAGCTACTTCCATTTACTTGCAATAAATGGAGTGCAAAACGTTCCAGTATTGACACACTAACTCCCAGTCCTGTGTTAGATTTTGAATGTTCTATTCGATATTTTTTGCTCCTGTATTTTAATGACTGCATGGGTTGAATGCATTTTCTAACAAGAGTCCAAGGACGCTAATAAAAAAGTGATTTCAACTTAGTTTTACCAACAGATCTATGGAATTATTAACTTGCAGTTCTGGTCTCAACTTTACCATTGGCTCGTTGATGCAATCATGTTGCTTCTTCACAACAACTATGCCTGCGTCCATAGTCCTGTCAGAGAACATGACCATGATGTTCTATTGATTGGGTAAACTGAGCTTTAAACTCCACAAAGTTTATTGCAGGACAGCATTCATCCCCCTCTTCTCGTGAAGGTCAATTTCTGAAACTCCATCCCTTTAGTGAGTATGAACCTTGCCCAAGGTTTTCTTCTGAATACAGTCCCACACCTATCACTTCAAACACCATAGCCTACTAAGAAAAAAACAAAGACTCTTAAGGAAATAATAAATACCACCACAATAAATAATTATGAAAATTATCCACAGCAGAAGACATGCACCCAAGTTTAAATTTACTTGGAGTTCAGAATTAGCATTTGGCACAGATGTGCCAGGGACCGCACAAGAGGGAGCTGGAGTTATAATTCAGCAGAGGGAGAACTTGGGGAGGGCGGCAGTGATCCACAATGAGAAAGTGGGTGATCGATAGGTATTTTACTTCGGAGTCACGTGAGTGACCACGTGAAGAAGCCCCGCCTGGCGCATGTGAAGCTCCGACAGGTTGGAGAGCGCAGCTCCCACCAGCGTAAGTTTAACCCGCAGGTAAGTCGCTGTTGACCTTTCTTGCTAGTGGCTTTAAACTCTAAGTCTGCAGAGCCAGTTAGAGTGCTGATGTATTTTGAATTCTTTTTAAAACTCTAACTCTGGCTCGAAATACGGAGCCAGCTAGAGTGAATGTATTTCTAAACTCCGGTAATTGAATAGAACGGGCTGGAACCGCAGTTTCTGATTTAGATCGGATCGGGAGATAAGGGCTGCTTTAAAAGCCGGCTCCCGCTATTTACCGCTATTTAGATCGGGTTTGGAGATAACGGCTGCGCTAAATGCTGGCTCCAAATATCCAGTAATTGTTAAATAAAGTCTGCTCTGAGTATATGTTACCAGATGCAGTTTTCTTTATGGAAATGTATATAACCCTGTGTGATACTGAGGTTAATACAAATATTCTGCAAGCAGAATGTGCCTGTCAGAATTACAATTTTAAACATATATGGTTCATGCATAAATACAAAACAGTAAAGAAGTAACTCTCCTCCAAGGGAGGACAAGAATGTGGGGGAGGCTGGAAATTGAGAAAATGCTCCACACTTGACTTAGTCAAGGGTTCTTGACCCAAGTATGTCTTCCTGTTAGGCAGGCTCCAAAGGAGTTTCCATATGCTGAGTATGGTGCCTATGAAAATGGGATTCTGATTCTCCAGTACCCTGGTTAGGTCTGGATGAGATCCCTAGAGCAAGATAAAATGCTCAAAATTCTAAACAATTAAGGGTTTTAAGACCCATGAGATTCTAAGGCAGGCTCCGAAAGGAGTTTCCATACACTGAGTATGGTGCCTATGAAAAATGAGAATCTCATTCACCAGTGCCTTGTTTAGGTCTGGATGAAGTCTCCTAGAGCAAAGACTGGGGAGTACCAGGGCAGGATGAAACTGACCCTGAAGCTGGTGTCCCTACTTATGTGTATACACCAGAGCACAATAGAAATGCTCCGGGTGTTCCCGATGTAGCACCAAGTTTTGCTATATCGGTATGGACTGGTGAGGCTATGGATGAACCTGGCGGCCAACATTATTTGGTTTCTCACCTACTCCAAGAAACTGTTATGACTGAAACAGTAAAAAATATATAAAACACCCGTCTATTGTGCCTCGCTCAGGGTGCCAACAGTAACTCAGTAATGGGGCACCCACGAGTGTAACGATGCGAGGACAGGAAATGTGTTCCAACATGTCCTCTAGCTGATATTCAGTTGGCATCACTGAAGACATACATGGGTCGATAATGTCCAATACTTTTAAGACATGCTTGCGTTACTCTGCAATGCATATTCAAACCCAATTGTATGATGAAAATTGCCATTTGGCTAACATTATACCCAAAGAATGCAGGATTATGTGGGCAAGCTATAACCAGATTTATGATTGATGAAAAACTGCCCAAACAATTAAGGATATTTGCCTTATAAAACTTCTCATCCCTGCTTTGAGAAAACAAACAGGTTGAATACGAACCCCTATATTAAGAGAAGGAGATCTTCTGGTTCATTTACGGAAGTACAGAAACGTCATTCCATCACACATGGAATTTCTGGGAAACAACTTCTGGTCGGTTGTAAGATTACAATTGTTTTGTAATTCTGCATTAAATCTGATCGGCTTGGTGTTTGAATGTACCAGGAACTCGTCAGGTAGAGATAATATATCCCAGACACAAGTATGGGGGTTGCAGAATCATTCTGGGACTCACAAACTTAAATTTATAGTTCAGTATAGGCAATTTAAAAAAAAGTACACTTCAACACTGTAACCAAGTTGTTATCACAAGGCTGCTATATGGCTATTATTAGACCTAAAAAAGATGCCTTATTATTCAGGTACTTAAATTAATTGGATGGGTCAGCTGAAGGAATTACCTAATGGGTTAAATTCAGCCCTCAGATTGCTCACACAATTATTGAAACCAGCGCTGGTGTTAATGAGGGCTCAGAATCACATTGTAATTACTTATCTAGAGGATATGTTAATTGTAAATGGGAGACAGCTGAAGAACTGGGTTCAGCAACCATAAGCCTATTGAAAGGCTAAGGTTCTGTACATCCAAGCAACATGTAAGTTACAGGCATCCCAAACAATTGATTATTTGGGGTTTGTCATTAATACAGTTGATATGTCAGTAACTTTACCAACAATTAAGGTTGGGGATGTTACAAATGCCTGTACTTTTCTTGGTAAAAAAAAACAAAAAAAAACCAACAACAAAAAAAAACATTATCCCATCACCCAAGAAGTAGCTACGGTTACTGGTAAAGTAAAGTGATCAAAGTCTGCAAAGACCAGAGAATAAGCGTAAAAAGCGTGCAGGTCATTGATTTGGTCCATGCAGTTACCAACTAAAAAGGTTGAGCTGAATTGCAATGATGGATTCTCAATGTTGCACAAGTTACTAGAAGTAAAAATGTGCTTGTTCAGTAGTCTTCAGTGGTATTACAGACTGATGGGAGTGCTCTCGGATGGGGAGCCAAGGACAGCGACACTAGTTGTGGTGGTCGATGGACTGTCCAAGACGATTTAATTCTCCAAACACATGGTATGAATTATTTGGAGTTATTGGGAGTAGACAATACCACAGCTGTGGGAGAAGACAATATTGTGGTAAGACAACAGATCACGAAAGTTCAATGACAATACAGAATGAATGTTAAAATTCAAAAAGTTTTAAAAAGATTGTCAGACAGTATGAGTACCAAATGTTGATCTGTTGTGTCTGGATTAAATCTCCAGTGGTCTAAATGTGTCTCATGGGAGCCAGACCCAGAAGCATTAGCAGTGGATGCATTCTCGCTACATTGGGGAAGTATACCATATAACCATATAACAATTACAGCACGGAAACAGGCCCTCTCGGCCCTTCCAGTCCGTGCCGACCATTTGTTTTCCCCTAGTCCCATCTACCTGCACTCAGACCATACCCCTCCATTCCCTTCACGTCCATATACCTATCCACTTTACTCTTAAATGTTAAAATCGATCCTGCCTCCACCACTTCTGCTGGAAGCTCATTCCACACAGCCACCACCCTCTGAGTAAAGAAGTTCCCCCTCACGTCACCCCGAACCTTCTGTCCCTTAATTCTCATGTCATGCCCTCGTTTGAATCTTCCCTACCCTCAATGGGAAAAATGTATCCACGTTAACTCTGTCTATCCCTTTCATCATTTTAAAGACCTCAATCAAGTCCCCCCTTAACCTTCTGCGCTCCAAAGAATAAAGACCTAACTTGTTCAACCTTTCTCAGTATAGTCTTTTATGTTTTCGCCATTTTGCCTGATTAGGCAATGTGTCACCAAAATAGAGCAAGTCTCCGCCGCAGGCGTTTGGTGGTTCCAAACTGGTATTGCTTCTCGGCCTTTTGGCTAAGATCAAGTGTAGTATCTGTTCTTATCAGTTCAATGTCTGATACGTCCCTTATCTAGGAACCATTACTACACAGCCATTGTTCCCATTGGTGCTCAGAATGATGATTCAGACATTCATGACAAATCCCAGGTACAGTAATTGTTGGTACATCCAGTAACAGCAGAAGGCATCCATTACACGACTGTATTAATTGTTAATCTGCAGGTTCTGATGGAATGTCGGATAGGACCATGGATGTCATAACTGCAGCTTGGAGATATAGCACTAAGAAACAATATGTTTCATATAAGGAATGGGAAATCTTTTGTATACAGTCAGATGTATTTTATCATACTGCAAACATATCGGATGTATTGGAGTTCCTTGCTATGTTGCACCTGAGTTATAGTACCATTAATGGAGCTCGGAGTGCTTTGTCCTCCTATTTAGGACAATTTTCAGAACGACAATTTATCGGGTCTCATCCGTTAATATCCCGATTTATGAGAGGAATTTTAATAAAATCCTACCAAACCCAGATATACAGAAATCTGGGATGTCAGTATAATTCTCACATTGCTTCGGCAATGGACTCCAATTACGTCACTGTCTTTTCAGAAGTTAATATTTAAAGTGGTTATGCGCAATATCTGCACAATGAGTACAAACATTACAAATGTTACGGTTACATTGTATGCAGTTGTCTGTAGATAAAATGACGTTTATGTCAATGATCTAAGCAAGCAAAGCAAGCCAAGAAAGGTTGGAACCAATGTAATCTTTAAGACATACTCTGTCAACTAAACATTGTGTGTGGTTAAGCATCTGATTTAATATATATTGAATTAAGAGTCTCCAAGATTGTGAGACACCAACGTTCATTACCTACAAGAAACATATAAAAAAGTGACAGTACAAACTATTTCCAGAAGGGTAAACAGGTTCTGGATTAACTGGAGTAGACACTGATGTGTTTAAATCTCACTCCACAAGGGCGGTATCAATGTCCGCGGCAAAGGTGCAGGACATGCCGCTCGACCAAATTCTGGACACCGCAGGATGGTCTAAAGAGGAACTTTTCTAGATTTTATGATAAACCTGTTGTCACAGTGCCAGGGTTGCACATGCTGTGTTGGGTTCTGTTCAAATTGTTTGCTTTGTTGCATATCATTTATTGTAATTTCCCCAGGGATAGAGGGGTTATTACTTTTCTTTTTATTATTATTATTAAAATATTTATTGCATAATTTCAAGCAATATATATTATTTACTCACCACTGTGTAAACTCAAGCAGTGTGTCGTATCGAATGATCTACGGCATGAAAATCACAGAGCTTCAAAATCTTCACGTAGTCACTCACGTGACTCCGAAGTAAAATAGTAAGATTAAACGAGAACTTACCAGTTTGAAGTTTGATCGTTATTTTATGAGGGGTTACGATGAGGGATTACATGCCCTCCACTCCCAACCCTCATAATATAAATGATCATCTGGTAGTTCTAGTCTATGTAAGTCTTACTCTCTTACTCCGGCTATTGGTTCTGTGTTTTTCACGCCACTGCTTTGAAGTATGCCGAGCATGCGCCGGGCGGGGCTTCTTCACGTAATCCCTCATCGTAACTCCTCATAAAATAACGATCAAACTTCAAACTGGTAAGTTCTCGTTTAATCTTACTATTAATTGTTGGAATCAGGTGGGTAGGAGGATGTGCAGCTCTCATCTTCGGTCAGCTTGCAGGTCTTTGAATATTCAAATTGGAGTGGGAAAGAAATATTGCAGTACAAATAGAGCACAAGTGAGAGTGAGAAACAAGATGGCACAAAACCATTTTTTCCTTTATGCTGTCGGAGTAGACAACTTACCTTGAGCTGAGCAAAGCTGACCGGCAAGCTGATCAGCTTGTTGTTGTACAGGTCCAGATGCTGCAGGTTAACGAGTCGCCCAAAGTCAGAGGGAAGCTCCTGCAGCTGGTTCTTGCTGAGATCCAGTCTGATGAGATGCGTCAAGCTGCAAAACTCTGGCTGAAACAAAGTATTACAAATAAAGTACAACAGAAGAAATAAAAATCACAATTCAATAAAAATACCAACCAGTCAACCCAGATACTGAAGAAGTAAGATCAAGTGATAAACACCATTAACAGGCAGCCAGTAATTAAGTCTCATCCTGCTTATCCAAAACCTGACACAGACCTGCCCACTTCAACAGCGAGGAATCAGAGCATGAACAGTGTACATAGCACTGAAAGCCAGTTTTGGACAGCCAACAACCTTACAAACGCTCAGCACTGCAATCTCCCTCAAAAGGTATGGAGATTAAAGAAAACAGTCGGGAAACTGAAAATTCCCATGTACAAGCTTCTGCAGAGAGCTTTAAACCATATGACCAGTCATCAGCACCACCACTAAGGCAAGCTCTCACGCTGTGAATCTCCACTTGGAAGTCAGGTGTGATTTATTCTAGTCTCTCACAAGTATAGACACTAGTCCCCAAGCATCACTGTCCTTGTGAAAGATGTAGTGAGCGACTTTCATAATAAGCCACTGCAGCCATTGAGGAGTTACTCCTACATGAGTGGTTACATTGGTTTGATCTAACAACAATGAAGGCACAATATATACTTCCAAGTCAGGATGGTACCAGGCCATTTAGCTCATCTATGTCGACTAAGATGCCCCATTTCAACTACTCCCACGTTTGGCCCATATCCCTCTCAACCTTTTCTATCCATGCACCTGTCCAAGTGTCTTTTAAATGTCATTATAGTACCTGCCTCAAATGCATCCTCTGGCAGTTCATGCCATATATCCACCACCCCACGTACAAAAGTTGCCCCTCAAGTTCCTATTAAATCTCACCCCTCTCATCTTAAACCCACATCCTTCCATTTTGGTTTACCCTGGCTAAAGCACTCTTCCAGCACGAGAGAAGACACCTGTCAATCTCAGTCTTTGTGGTATTGAATGTGCACAGCCAGCTCAGTGTTGCATGGAATCAACTTAGCTGAAGACAGCTGATATTGGGGATATCAGGACGAAGTGGAGAGGAATCCTCCACTTAGCACTTGTGGCCAATGGTAGTTGAAACATTCAGCGTTGCCTTTTGTAAATAGTAGGGCATTCAGAAAGCAGTTCCATAAATGAATGGAGGAAATGTGTGATTAATAAGCAAGCAGTTCAGAGCTGAATGCTGTCAGTGCTCTGGTACAAAAGATCACAAAGTATATATAGATGAAGTGAGTGGGTGCATGAAACCAGGAGGGAATGGAAAAAGACGACGGGAGCTAAAGGGGGATATAGAAAAGAGGACAATAACAGAAAATTCAATGTTCATACATTGGATTGTAGACTACAGAGGTGAGATACAGTAAATTGTCAGAAACTTCTCCCCATTGCAGTTGTGTCTAAGACTAGGCAGCATACGTCCAAAGGTGAGAAATAAGAGGGTCAAACCCAAGTCTCACGGTGCGAGTCAACCCACAAGTGACCCCGAGTTTAAAACAAATTAAACCCGTGGTAATCATGTACAATTAAGGTAGCGGGAACGTCGGAACTCGTGGACGCAATTTAGCAACTCATGGCGCTAACGGCAGGTACCCGGGAAACTTGTTAACTCTTGAAAAACTATAAACATGTTTAAAGATTTCCACGAGTCAAATTTACTCTTGAAGTTAAAATTTGAAACATTTAAACTCGTTGTAAGAATGTCGTGGCCCGTGAGTTTACCGTAGTGACTTTTGAGTCTACCGTGGGTTTGGCCTGAGTGCCTGAAGTGAAATGTTGAAGATTAGTCATCTCCGGAGAACTTGGATAAGTGACGTTTCTGATTGGGACCCTTCTTCAAACTTTAGACCCTTCTTTCATCCAAAACGTCACCTGTCCATGTTCTCCACAGATATTGCCAGACACATTGAGTTACTCCAGCACTTTGTATTTTTTCGTAAAACAGCTTCTGTAGTTCCCCATGTTCCAAAATGTAATGCTTTATAAATGTCCAGAGATGCTGCCTGTCCCGCGGTGTTACTCCAACACTTTGCGTCTGTCTCCCTGGAAACCTCGTGTCCCATGCAATGTGACATCTACCGTGCATACATTGCCAACTGTTGTTTTGGCACTGCCCATCGTTAAAATGCATCAGTCTCTGTGATATTGGAGTAAATTCTCCTCAACTGTTTGGCGTTAACGGAGAGCTCCCAAAGCAGAAGGCGACCCGATATGAGTAATGACATATTTCACTTAACTAAACACAAGACCGGACGGCAAACACATATTAAAAGTTAAAACGCTATGCCCGGTTGGAGAGTGGGGATGGTGGAAGAGGAGACAGTTCACATACACCAGCGTCAAATACAGTCCCGAGAATTCATGCAGCTGTGCAGTAGTGGAAAAAAAGTGGACAAAAAATACATTTCGCTCGGTAACCCGTCCCAGACCTGAATGCCAAAAAATACCGATAAATAAATGAGCGTGATTTTAAATATCCAGCTGATATTTTTAACATATAAGTGAAATAAGAAAATGGTGTAAGCTCCAAAGACGTGGGTAGGTTAATGGGCTTGGTGTAAATTTCAATATGCGGGGATCGCTGGTCGGTGCGGATTCATAGAAACATAGAAAATAGGTGCAGGGAGGCCATTCGGCCCTTCGAGCCAGCACCGCCATTCATTGCGATCATGGCTGATCGTCCCTTATCAATAACCCGTGCCTGCCTTCTCCCCGAAGGGCCTGTTTCCGTGCTGAATCTGTAAAACTAAAAAGTAAATAGGGAATATGAAGGACAGTGGGGAAATAGGCCCAGAAATTTCAGTAGTGTGAAGAAGGGTCTGGACCCGAAACGTGGGGGACAATAAATAGGAAGAGCGGCGTGCTTTGTAACTTTGTTAGCGCCGCAGGTGACTGCTATTCGTATACGTTGCGTATGCAAGCAAATAATGTCACCCTGCCTATTCACATGTGACAATAAATTATTCCTATTCCGACTTCTTTTCTCCAGAGATGCTGCCTGAGTTACTCCAGCTTTTTGTGTCTACCTTTGGTGTAAATCGGCCTCTGCAGTTCTTTCCCACACAACTTCCATACACGACCGGCTAGAGCGCAGGGAACATTTTGGGATGGGATGAAAGCATTTGTCTTCCCAGGTAATGGGAAGCGTGGCTCATCTATCACTGGGTTTCCAGGCTCCCAGTATTCCCAACTTGAGATGTCACGGCGGTTAACGTAATTATACCTGACATATTCTTATATCTTCCAGAGACACGCAGTTACAATCAAATGACTTAAGTTCAAATCCCACCAGGGCGGCATTGGGATGTAAATTGTTATTGGTAATGGTGTCAATAACAGCCAGATATATGAATAAATATGTTTTTTTGCCAAACACAAAAATGTTGGAGGTATTCCAGCTTTTTATTATTCATTTGTTCAAGATGCCATCACCTGCAATCTCTTGCATCTCAATGTCACAATGAACGGCGGCACAGTGGTAGAGTTGCTGCCCCACAGCGCCAGAGCCCAGGTTCGTTCCCAACGTATGACTTTGCCATCAGCCAGGCTTGTGCTGGAGCTGTCGGGCTGGGGTGACTGTAGGACTCTGGGGGAAAAAAAATTTGTTTCCCTGGGTGTGGGTGAGTGTGAAAGGGGTGGCTTCTTGGCAGATCTGCCCAATCAGCAATGTTTTGAGCCGCTGCTTTTTACACAGTTAAGTCGCAACGGTGGGACGGCTGCTCTGACGGACATTACTGGGGTGAGTCGAGAGGACACACATTATATCCCCTCTGGTCTATGGACCTTGCTGGCGGGGGGGGGGAAAGTAACGTTATGTTCAATTTTACCTAATCTTTTTGTTAGCTCTCGTTTACAATGTTTTGATGCAGCGCAGATAACGATTATGGGAATAAAACAATCTTACTAGACACAAAAAGCTGGAAGGTAACTCAGCCAAGCCGGCAGCATCTTACTGGAGAGAAGGGTCGAAATCGAAACGTTTTTTAGTCTGAAGAAGGGGACTCGGACCAGAAACGTCACATTCATTATATCAGTAAATGCTGCATGTCCCGCCTGAGTTTACTCCTGCATTTTGTGTCTATCTTCAGTCTAACCAGCATCTGCAGTCCTCCAGAACAAAATAGCCTTTCAATGATTGATGCTAGACCTTGAACAAATGCAGTTTTCAATGGACTTTTGGATTGACAATTTTGGAAGGATTGTTTCTTGAAACAAGCTGCTCTAAAAAGTTTGAAAGGAAGGAAATTGCAGGTTACTAGTTTAACCAAAATGATAGACACAAAATGATGAACTAACTCAGCTGGTCAGGCAGCATCTCTGGAGAAAATTATTAGGTGAGTTTCGGGTCGGAGATCGTTTCTTCGGGTGGGTCTTTTTATAGTGGAAATAAAATACTGCATTGACATCATTTTTACCATGTGATGATTTTTCCACACCGGTCGGGTTAGTCGTTTTTGCCTCAAGAGTAACTCGGGGGGGAAGAGGAACGTGTACATCGCAGAAAGAAATGAGAAGGGTAAACGGCCAAAACTTAGTCATACACGTGGGGGAAATCGTTTTTTAAACTCGTGAATATAAACTTGGAATCTCGCTAGCAACACGGAGGTTAGATTTTTTTCTTGCACTCGGGGGATCACCGTGGGGTGGTACGCGCCACGTGAGACAGGGCCATTAAAAGGAATCGAGGAAGATTATCTTTCCATTCAGGTGTTTTAATTGAAATCTTGAACAACCTGCTTAAAAAAAACGGTGTGGACACAGGTCCTCAACAAACGTTTAAGCACCCGGGGAGGAGTATTTGAATCATAGGGCATAGGAAGGGTGCTGACCAAGAGCTGGTTAAAAGGCATGAGTACACATTGATATTAGATGGGTTTCAGGAGTTGGGGACAGTGGGATGAACAGCTTGCCTTTCTGTGCCTTACGATGAACGACAGAATTTTACTTAAAATACTAGTTGATTTGGAACAATCTTTTAACATATCCATAATGTTTTCAGGCCCAAAACTAAAACAGGTTGGCATTGCATGGGAAAATCAACTTAGCTGGAAACAGAGTGATATTGGGGAATATTCAGGACGAAGTGGTGGAATTGGAATCCTTCACTGAGCTATCAGGGGAATGTTTTTTTTATTAAATCAAAGGAAAATTTGTTACCAAAAGCATCAAGGTTTGGAAAGTTTCAGAATTTGCAGAGGATTAAGGCACTGATAATGAAGGAAAAAGTTTAGAATTTAAAAGATAGGACACAAAATGCTGGAGTAACTCAGTGGGTCTGGCCAGTTTAATCGGGAGTTTAAGTTGTGGGGTATGGGAGGGGAGGTTTTTAAAGGAGGCTTTAGTTTTTTTTGGGGGCTGTCGCGTTAGGGGTAGAATGACGGGGGGGTCCAGCGATGGTGAAGGTGTTTCGAGAGGAGGCTGGCCACTTAATTTATACCGTTGGGGAATTAATGAGTACTTCTGTCATAAAGGGGGGGGGAAAAATATTGAACATATGTTTTGTTTTTAAGTGGACCGTATTAACTGCTTAAGTCAACTGAAGTTAGTTACATTGGGAAAGAATGATCTAAATTACATACTATATGTTATAATTAAGTGTTGGTTGTTGCAGTCTCCTTTGTCTTTTAACATCACATCAATAGTTCCTCCCACAGGAAACATTACCATTCAAAGAATGCACAGTGAATCTCTCAGAAATAGTTGGTGTGAAGTGCACTACAGATGAGCCTCCAAAGTGGATTGATTATTAGGTCAAAAAAAGATCGGAGGCCTAGAAAAAGGAAGGGTATTTAATTTTTTTTGACTAAACAAGCTATACTTGTTAAATTCACTAAAACCACATACTCACGTATCAA